>CM062297.1:647826140-648426140 GCA_031216915.1 Pictodentalium vernedei | reverse complement strand
CTATGAACACTAGATCCTGAAACAAATATTTATAAATGTAAAGTAAAACAGTTAGTAAAACAATCAGTAAATGTACTGCAGTCTTATTTTTTGATCTCCTATAACACTTTGAAATTTGGTGAACTATCAGTGAACATAAAAATTGTAGCTTCGTTCATGAAAGATATTGGTTGTGTCTTCAAAAGTGAAGAATATCCATCACATCCTACTGGAACTGTCTTTGGCCTCACTACTATAGTTTTCTTTACCACTCCAACATGAAGGGTCAAAAATAATACTGCATCTGAACCAACCATTATAAACTCTACTTTATGAAAAAATGTTTTCACATGTAAAGGAGTTAATGTTCCAATCTTATACACTTTCCCATAAAAATATCATTACAATTAGGCAAAATATCAGTGAGCAAAGAATCAGATCTTCCCAAATGAAAGAACACATGCTATTGGTATAATTATCTTTGGCTTGTCCTAAACTACCCATTGTTAGTGTTTCACATTTCCTGGAATTAGTTTCCAAATTATGTGTCAAACAAAGTGAGTGGAGCAGATGAACATAGTTAAGTTAAGGTATTTCTGACTTAGTTAGGATAAGATATTTCAGTCAGTGTTCACACTGGGCAGAAACTAGTTGGTGCCATATCTTTAATCCAACCTGTTTTGGTGCTAAACGCTGAAGGGAGTAGAGTGTTTTTGCAGTCTGATCTGACAAAATTGATAAATTATCTAGGCTTGAATGCTCTTATCACCTAGCTTGTGTTTATGTTCATTATTAACCTGTTTAGATGAATTTTACAGACTTTAGCCCCACAGAAAATGTATAGGAAGCAGGAGTAAATAAAGAAAGCCACTAAGCAGAGGCTCGGCATTTTATCTTTTCCATCAAGTACGAGCAATGCTGGAGTCCAGATCTCATCGCTCGAAGGGATCATGTGCCAATGTATTCTCACCACAGCAAGCAGAGTCAAGTTCAACAAGGTGCAGTGCCACCAGTATCCCCCGCCGAGAAGTGGTTTACTAAAAAGGGGACAAACTTGGGATTTTGACTTTTATCTGTAGTTCTATTATTACAGTTTTGTGTTTTTGATGATACTGATTCATAATTGTTCATGTATCTTGCTCAAGGTCCTTAACTTGCAAGAAATTGCCTTTAGGCACTCTCCAATAAAATATAATAAAACAAATTTATATCAACAAAAATATTATTTGCGTTTTGACTCAATATGAAACAAGAGCAAGGAAAATGTTGGGTTTTTTTGAGTACCCTCATTTTTCTGAAAGCCCTGATAGTGGCTTCTAGTACTCAACCAGTTAATAAAGGATCAACTAAGACAGTCATGTAGCTTCCATGATATACAATACCAAAGTTATCATCCAGAAACCAGAAAAATTGGAATTTTCCAAGTCAGAAAAGGTCCATAACTCTAGGAAAAATGATTGAACAAAACTGGTTACTAATGGATATCCTTCATCCCCATGGTGGTCCATCAGCATACCAAAGATCATTCAAATCCCGACAAACACTACTAAAGTTACTATCCAGAAACCATAAAAATTGAAATTTTCTAAATTAAAAAAAGTAAAAAAAGGGTCATAACTCTAGAAAAAGTGACTGGACAAAATCGTTACTTGTGAGAATCCTTTCCCCTATGATGGTCCATCGGCATACCAAAGATCATTCAAACTTGATGTGCACTGACCGCGATACAGAGGTTGATAAAATTGTTATGGACAGATGGATGAATGGACAAAGGAACAAACAGACAGAACCTATTGCTAGATCTCCCTGCAAACTTCATTTTGGCAGGAGATAATGAACCATTGTGTTTTCACTGTTTATAGGTTTTTCAAGATTATCCTTATTATCATTATTATTACTTATTTATTTATTTATTTATTGGTGTCTAAGGTCACATACTTATGCACAATGCATTATTATTTACTATTTTTATATATTGTTCATTAAGGTCACTTTCAGCATCTGTGGCTATATCACGACCACAACACAAGCATATGAAGTCAAGTTTAGCCAGTGTTGAACCCTATGCTACCCATTTTAGTGGTGTTCCACCCTAGGGATTGGCTACTGGGTCAAACTTACACCAGGAAACGTAACTTTCTTATCACAGTGAACAAACACTGCTCCACCTCATGGAGAAATTTAAAATTAAGGCCAAACAAAATTAAATAATTAATTTTTTTTTAAATCAATGAGGGAGTGCGATTTATATTTTTAGCCCACCTTGACGTAGTGCTAGGCTTACCTGAACACTCTCCGCCCACTATCCGTCTGGCATCCGGCATCCGTCAATGCCATATTTTGGACTCCTCCTACAAACCACTAGGCCAATTCTAGTGAAAGTTTGTGTGAGTGGTGGACCCAAAGGGGCAATGCATTTTTGTTCAACTCAACATGCCCAGCCCCATCGGGAGGGGTAAGGGAAAATGCTCCAAATTTTTTTTTAAATCTTCTTCTCATGAACCAGTGGGTACAATGTCTTGATATTTGGTATGCAGCTTCCTTTTGAGGTGTAGAATCAAATTTGTTCAAATGAAGTTCGTGGTGCAATATTTGCCTTTGTAACGGGAGGAGCAAGATTTTGGGCCCTGCCCCAAATTTCTATTTTCTGAACCAATGGTCTGAATTGAACCAAATTTGGTATGTGGTATTATTGGGTCATAAGTACTTGATTCATGCCAAAAAAATTTTCCTGTGTCCCCGTGGGAATTCCATGAGCTAAAAATAGAACTATTTCTAACATTTCCCAAACCACATGGAACAGAGAACTATTAGTTGGTATGAAGCCTCTTTAGGACCAGTAGAATTGAATGGCAAAAACAATCGTCATTGGTTGTGTCAGGGTGTTCAGTAGGGGGAATCGAAAAAATGCGGAGTCTGCATATTTGCAAAAATTAAAAATTTCTTCAGAATCAATGATCAGAATCTTTCGATATTTGGTATACAGTATCCATAGGGAAATCAGATATAAGTTTCTTAAAATGAAGCCCCTTGGTTCATATTTAGGCTCAATACAGGAATTTTTAACTTAAGCAATATGGGGAATAATCTTTAAAAATCTTCTTCTTCAGAACCACCTATCAGAATCTTTTAATGTTTGGGATACATCATTGCTATGAGGGTCAGATCCAAGATTGTTCAAATCAAGTCCTTCGGTTAATATTTTTAACTCAGTGCAATATGGGGGATAATCTTTAAAAATCTTCTTCTTCAGATCCACCAGTCACAATGTTTCATATTTGGTATACAAAATCTCTAGGGGGCTCAGATTCAAGTGTGTTCAAATCGGGTCCCTGAGTTCATATTTAGGCTCTCTATGATAACCCAAATTTTAACTTAGTGCAATATGAGGAAATTTCTTTAAAAATTTTCTCCTTCAGATCCACCAGTCAGAATGCTTTCATATTTGGTATTCAACATCTCTGGGGGTACAAGATTCAAATTTGTTCAAATCGAGTGCCTGGGTTGATATCTGCGGCTCCCTGTGGGAGCCCAAATTTTAACTTAGTGAAATATGAGGGAATTTCTTCAAAAGTCTTCTTCTTCAGATTCACAAGACAGAATCTTTTCATATTTGGTATACAACATCTCTAGAGGTGTGAGATTCAAGTTTGTTCAAAACGATTCACTGGGTTAATATTTGGGCTCCCTATGGGAGCCTGAATTTTAACTTAGTGAAAGATGAAATTTCTTCAAAAATCTTTTTCACATTCACCAGTCAGAGTCCTTTCATATTTGGTATACAACATCTCTAGCGGGGTCAGATTCAAGTTTCTTCAGATCAAGTACCTGCGTTAATATTTGGGCTCCCTATAGTAGCTCAAATTTTAACTTAGTGTAATTTAAGGGAATTTCTGTAAAAATCTTCATCTTCACAATCACCAGTCAGAATCCTTTCATATTTGATGTACAACATCTCTAAGGGGGTCCGATTCAAGTTTGTTCAAATCGAGTGCTTGGGTTAATAACTTAGTGTAACATGGGAGATAATTTTTAAAAATCTTCTTCAGATCCACCAGTCAGAATGCTTTCATATTTGGTATACAATATCTCTAGGGGGTTCAGATTCAAGTTTGTTCAAATTGGGTCTCTGGGTTCATATTTTGGTTCCCTATGGGGGCCCAAATTTTAACTTAGTGCAATATGAGGAAATTTATTTAAAAATCTTCTGGTTCATATTTGGTGTACAACATCTCTAAGGGGATCTGATTCAAGTTTGTTCAAATCGATTGCCTGGGTTAATATTTGGGCTCCCTATGGAAGCCCGAATTTTAACTCAGTGCAATAGGGAAGATAATCTTTAAAAAATCTTCTTCAGATCTACCAGTCAGAATGCTTTTATATTTGGTACACAACATCTCTGGGGGGGTGGGGGGTGGGGGGGGGTGGGGGGGGGCAGATTCAAGTTTGTTCAAAGTGGGTCTCTGGGTTCATATTTGGGCTCTCTATGATAGACCAAATTTTAACTTGAGGGAATTTCTTCAAAAATTTTCTTCACATTCACCAGTCAGAATCTATTCATATTTGGTATACAACATCTCTTGGGAGGTCAGATTCAAGTGTGTTCAAATTAGGTCCCTGATTTAGTATTTGGGCTCCTTATGGTAGCCCAAGTTTTAACTTAGTGCAATATGAGAAAATTTCTTTAAAAATCTTCTTCTTCAGCTCCACCAGTCAGAATAAAAAATAATAACACATAGTTTTTATATAGCGTAAAATAACATGGTTGTGTTCTAAAACACTTTACATGGAAAATAAATACATATTTGAGCTCTCTACTAAAAGCACTGAAGTAAACAAAAATTGAGATGGGACTTTAGTTTTGTTTTGAAGGCATCTAAGCTTATGGAAGCCTGGATATGTGCTGGCATTAAGTTCCATGGACCTATGAAGGAAAAGGCTCTGGTATTCACCAAAGTGGAACAGGAAAAGGGAACAAGAAGCCCGAACTATTTGGATGATTGGAGATTCCGTTTTGATGATTGAACAGTCAAAAGATCCTGAAGATATTGTGGAGCCAATCCATTTATGAACTTAAAGACCAACACCAAAACTTTGAAAGTGATACGTTGTTGAACACGGAGCTTATGAAGCAAAGGGGTTATATGGTCATAGCATCTGGATCCTGTAAGAATACGAGTGGCAGTGTTTTATATTTTTTGTGACTTTGCAATGAGCGATTGCAGTAGACCTACAAGCAGTGAATTAGAGAAATCTAAATGTACAGAAATAAAGACGTGAACAAGCCTTTCCAAAGATTTTTGAGTCGAATAACATTGAAGATGTCCAAGATTTCTGATGTGCATAAAATGGCACTTGCAAATTGCATCAATACTTGCTTCTATCAAAAGAGGTGAATCAAATATTACCCCAATGTTATGAGCACTATCTGATACTATTTGTTTTGAGTTGCCAATTTCTAAATATTTAATTTGAAAATCAGAAGGAATTTTGGTGTGAGATATAACCAACACTTCTGTCTTATCATCATTCATTTTTAACCTATGACCAGCCAGCCAGTTTGACACCTTATTAACACAGTTTTGCATCATCTCCACTGACATCAGTGAATCAGGTTATCTAAGGGCATTAAAAGACACATACAGCTGAGTATCATCGGCGTAGAGATGACTTCATCCCTCAGCATTTGGCCCAGTGAGGCTGTATATAACATAAATAACATAGGGTCCAGAATTGAGCCCTGTGGAACACCACATACAAGGGATTTACTCTCTGATTTCATCTTTAAAATAGAAACCTGTTGCTTTCTTAGTGAAAGGGAAGATTCAAACCATTCCAGAACTGTTCCTGCTATTCCTAGTTGATGTAAAATGGATAGAAGCAGAGGATGAATTACCGTGTCAAAAGCTGTCGAGAGATCCAGCAAGAACAAAACAACCGACTTACGTTGACCTAACGAACAAATTATGTCATTATAGACTCTCAAGACGGCTGTTTTTGTACTGTGGTTTGGCTGATAAGCCAATTGATATGGTTCAAGGAGATTATTACTTTGGAGGTAATTCCAAAGTTGTTTAGCTACCACCTTTTCCAGAAGTTTCACTACAAAAGGTAAATTAGAAACTGGCCTATAGTTTTTCAAGATATCAGGATCAAGAGAATGTTTCTTGATAAGTGTGATACCAATGCTAAATTTCAGGTCTGATGATACATGACCTTCTTGGAGAGATGCCTGGATGATGCTAGCAATAACTGGAGATATACAATCTGTTGTATAAATGGGGTTAATTGATTTAGTGAAGATCAGCTGCCAAGATCAAGTCAGTGAACAGTGTTCACAGTAATGCTCGGTTGGTTTCTAAGTGTGATTGAGATGTTAGTTTGGGAGCAATTTGAGTGTGACTTTGGATGTTAAATTGTTCGGACGTTTATTTCGACTATGTGTCAACCTCTGTTTCTTAATACTGCTGTGTGCGGTATTCTGTTTGTTATACTGCTGTGTGCGGTATGTTATCTATAATACTGCTGTGTGTGGTATTCTGTCTGTTATACTGCTGTGTGTGGTATGACATCTATAATACTGCTGTGTGCAGTATTCCATCTGCTATACTGCTGTGTGCGGTATGCTATCTTTTATACTGATTGTGCGGTATTTACTGCTGTGTGCGGTAAGACTGTTATGATTTCCATGTCTTCCTTAATTGATAACGCCCTTAAATTTCATCCAAATTCATTGAATTTAATCAACACTGAAAATATAACATTGGCGTCGCCGACTAAAACTTAAGAAATTCGGCGACTGAAAATCATTCCTCTAATTTTATTAAAATGTTCCTTTGGTTCAACATTTTATGAAAATGTCCATTCAAAGAGTTGTGATTTGAAGGTTATTAGCTTTCATTCACGACAATAAAATCTGTTCATATTTAACACCCTATTGAAGGTTAATTGCTTCATGGGTTATATCATTTTTCTATCTGTTGATTTTTTAAATATTTTGTATGAGTTTTTTAAATTGTAACTAATCTCTCTATTTTTAAGCAGACTGCTGTTGGTGATTTTTGCATGTCGCAAGATGTATTTGAAATCGAGACATTTTACCCAGACAGGGGTGGAAGAATGGTGTAATCGGTTTGGCCACTGAGAGAAGATAGTGCATTGGTTTTAATCGGGTAGTCCGAACGTCTTTAAACACCGTCCAAGTACAAAGTCAATTGAATAAAATTGTTAAGAATGAAGAACTCCCGATTTCAACGACGGAGAACACGGAAATAGAGGAATAGCTTGGCAACAACTGGATGAAGCCAATACAGGTCAAACATCAGAATGTCGACATCTTGTCCAGTTGGACCAGGAGAATTGATGAGGAACTTGAACTGGCGCAAGCCCAACTGGCAAATGCTGTGAATTGGCCAGTCTCATGACGACACGAAAGGATGCTGAATCTAGATTCAATTCTGCGCTGTGCACAGATACAACCCAGCATACAGTTCTCAGCTCCGAATTGACACTGTCTGTACCAACACAGTTTTCTTCAACCATGTCAACTCAGCCAAGTGAAATTAAACCTTCACAGTAAAAGTCTTAATTTGTTTATTCTTCAATTTCGCATGTATCACATTCACCTCTGGATTCTATGCTGCCACTTCCAGCAAATTATCCGATACATGAAATTAGGCACGGGAAGATTCAAAGCAATCACCTTCAACATTTATGCGGCCATTTGGTTTGGGGGAGAATGCAATAATTATGTCGGTAAAAATAAGTTACCTAAACGCCAGCAACTTCAACACATATCGCCTTCACCAGACATGCGGCCATTTACTACATCTGTTATTGAAGATGAAATAGTCAATGAAAGTGTATGTGAAACTGAAGACTTGAGTAAACCCAATAATGGTTGGGTTATTTACAATAATGGTTGTGATAGTGTTGAGCTGCCTTCCGAGTAAACTACAGGTTTGTGGCCACATAGTGTAGTTAAACTTAATCCGGTTTTCTCAAACAGAAGCCAGAACCAAATAGCAGCGCCGGATCAATGGGCGGAGGGACAATGCTTACTTTTATCACACCAGATTACCTCCAGATACATCATCCAATCTTCTCGGGGTGGGTGAACTTAAGCATCCTGATGCTAACTGAAGTAAACTTGAAGCTGCACTTACTTTTTTAAAAGGAATCATGTTTGGAATCAGTTGTAAAAATAACAGCCAAAGAGAAAAGAGAACTATAATGATAATTGATGAGGTTATTCGCTTCATTAATTACGAGTAATTATGCTTTTTAATAAATTATTGTCTTCTGGGAATTTATTGAGTTCGACAGTGAGGTAATTCGCTTCACTGTTGAGCTGCTCATAGGACATATTTTATGGTTCTTCACATGATTCTACAACTGCATTGTAGTTTTCTGCACCACTGTTCACTTGTTTGCATGTAAAAACTCAGCAAATTGTTAATTCGCACTTCTGCAAGGCACATGGATAACTAGTTCCATTTTACACAGCCTTTCACTTCTTAAATGCGGCCTCACTACAAGCACTTACTTTTAACAAAACTTCTGTTCTTCGTGTCAACTCTTAATGTATCACAGCACAGCTCATGCAGTGAATCATTATTGATTCTTCCTGGGTCTTGTCTCGATATGTTGTTTCTGAACTGAATTATTCAGCAATGTGTGGTATCTGTCGCCTGTTTGATCAGTGAAATGTCTTTTTGTACGTATATCATTTTAAACGCCCAACGAAGATCAGATATTTGATGAGGTTATTTGCTTCATTGAATTTTTTCATTTGAAAATAGATGTTTTTACCTCCTGATGCATTGCACAAACTCGTGTCAATTTCCTTTGAGTTCAGGGCCCACAGTACTTTTCACACATAAGCCTCTGTTCAGACAGGATTCAAACCATAAATATTCATGGGGGAAATGTTGTATAATTGGGGTTAATTGATTTAGTGAAGATCAGTTGCCAAGATCCAGTCAGTGAACAGTGTTCACAGTAAGCTCGGTTGGTTTCTAAGTGTGATTGAGATGTTAGTTTGGGAGCAATTTGAGTGTGACTTTGGATGTTGAACTGTTCGGACGTTTATTTCGACTATGTGTCAACCTCTGTTTCTTAATACTGCTGTGTGCGGTATTCTGTTTGTTATACTGCTGTGTGCGGTATGCTATCTATAATACTGCTGTGTGCGGTATTCCGTCTGTTATACTGCTGTGTGTGGCATGACATCTATAATACTGCTGTGTGCGGTATTCCGTCTGCTATACTGCTGTGTGTGGTATGCTATCTTTTATACTGATATGTGCGGTATTTACTGCTGTGTGCGGTAACACTGTTATGATTTCCATGTCTTCCTTAATGATAATGCCCTTAAATTTCATTCAAATTCATTGAATGTTAATCAACACTGAAAATATAACAAATCTATTGCTGCTTTAACCAGAGATGTGTGAATGGTGTCCAGCCCATTTGTTTTACTAGGACTTGATAAGATGAGCTTCTTCACCTCAGGTATACTCACTTGTTCAAAAGTGGACCAACTTGAATTCACAGACAGATCATCAGAAGTGGGTACACCCTCACTTTCAATGCTCTTGTCTATCAACTCCCAACTCCACCTTATTTATAAAATAGTTTCCAAAGCGGTTGGACAGTTCTAGTACTGATGTATGCTCTGGAAAAATACCAATCTTACAATTTCCTAAGAGGTCATTGGTAATGGAAAAGAGTGCCAAACTGTCGATACAGACATCAAAATGATAATTATCTAATTTATGATTACTTTTTTATTACAAAACATTTCACGGTGAATTGTTAATTTGGTTTTGTTGAACAGTCTCTCCAGTCTTTGCTTATTTTCTTTTATTTCACTTGTAGACCATTTGGCATTTTCATGAACCTTGAAAGTTTTCACCTTTAAAGGAGCATGGTGGTCTAAGAGTTGAGACAACGAGGTCTTGTATTGACGTACAGTGTTGGTCGAGCCTTGAGATGAATCAACGGACGTCAATGGAGAAGACACAATATCGCTCTTCAACTTGTCAATGTTGATTTTCTTAAGATTCCTCATCTGACATAAGGATAGTTTGAGATGTGGTATGATGAGCCTGAGTGAAGCAAAATGGTCAGAAATGGTCGAGTCCCATGTGTTAATGCTCTGAATCAGTACAGTACTGCATTGCATGATCTGGTCAAAATTAGATCCAAGGTATGACCCTTGATATGTGTTGGTACATTCACAGGTTGTGTGTATCTGAATGAGCTTGTTAAATCTAGGAATTGTTGTGTATCTCGATCATCACTCCAATCCACATGAAAGCTGAAATCCTTTCACATTAGGTATACAACATCTCTAGTTCACTATTCAGAACTCTTATTCCGATTTTAACAAAATTTGATATGCAGCATAAGTGGGAAACAGATATTTGATTTATATAAAAAAATTAACCCTAGCTATCATTGGACTCAGTGTGTGCTCAAAATAGAAACATAATTCCATGTTAATTTTATAAGGAGCCATGTAGTTGAAGAATTAGAAATTGTTTATTGTGTACCCTCTAGAGGTGTATACCTTAGATTAATCGATGTAGGTTGTATCAAGGGGCTCCATAGGGGAGCTCCACATTTTACATTATGATTAACATAAGAAAAGGCAAGATGCTTGGACTATTTTAGTCACTCCTGAGGGGCTCAAGAATTGATAATGGATCCTATGGAGATATATTGCTTAATGTAGATTCATTTTTGGCCTGTGTTTAAATCGGGTTCTGTTCAAGGTGAGCACTTGTTATTTTTTATTCCTGATGGAATGGTTGCCGATGCCTAAAATCCAGTTGTGAGAGCCTAAAATTAAATACTACAGCTTCCATGTCGATTTCACTGTAATCATAATCATACAACACAAAATCAATATAGAAAAACTAAAATGGAGATAAAAAATAATAAGAGTTTTTTTAAATAAATAATACTCTTATCATTTTTGATCTCCATTTTATAGAGCACTATCACAAAATCGATCCTAGATCATTTTGCAACCTCTCAGTTCCAGAACTTATTTTACGTGGAATTTCTCAGAATAAAGCTTGTATTTTTGTGAATTTTCCATAAAATATCACACTATTAGCATTTATAAATGAACTAATTATTCTAGTTTCCCAATAAATATCTTGTTTATAGGTATAAACTTGATTCAAAACAGTGGATCTGGCATGGAAATCAACGTGAATTCTTGAGAGTACTGGCAAACATTCCTGTGATGTCTGACACAGGAGTAACATCCCTTGAGTGTTAAACGTTGCTGAAATGTTCTTCAAAACATCTTTGGAGGTGTCCAACATTTTCTGTTTATATTGAACAATGTAGTATCACTGGAATTTTTTAATATTTATTTAGTCGGTCTAAAGTTTAAATACTACCTATTTGGGGTTCAGGTACGAAAACATCCACCACAGCAACCCCCCAAAAATCACTTTGTGATTGTTTTTCGTATATATTTTGTACATACATATGAGAATTAAGTCACATTTTGTGAAGAGAATAACAATACCGTATCAATGTATAGGACATATTGCATCTCAAATCAAGATGCAATACTGCTAAAATCACACCCTGTGATGATTTTATACATTTTGAATTTTGTCTCCGAAATAAATATAAAACATGCTGGCATTAGTTGTGGTCCACCCATAGCCAAGAGAGAGAGGCTAACAGACTTTTCACTATAAAGCCATGAAACTGTATGTGACAAAACCCCTCCCCCCTGTCTTGTAAGAGATAATTTACAAAACAAAGAGGTTGGCCACAATACATGCCAAGCATTAAAATGCAAAAGCTTGAAATTTAAATTAAATAACATTTTGAGCAGAGGACAGGGAACCTAGACATCTTAGATCACCTGCCATAGATTCTTGATTCCTCAGGTAGAAAGTAGTAAATGTAGAAGATTGCATCCAGCAAGCAGCTTTCATGATATCTGATAGAGCAGTAGAATTAGCATACACCCAGGAGGAAGATCAAGTTCTAATCTCAAGGGCTGAGATTCTAAGCATTCTACTATCCCAAGCTGATAAATTATTGTAAACAATATGGACAGTAGACTGAAAACATCTAGAAATGGAATTATCCGAAATATATTTTCTGCCTGGGATGAGAGAAAGGAAGAGCCTTTTCCTTCCTTTTCTAATGAAACTCCAGGCCCCTTACTGGACATAGTAAAGGTCTCAAGTTATTGACAGGTGCTAAGGCATGAATAACTATAGGAGCAGGTAACTTATTTGGTGCCTGATTATTGGTTAGAAACCTTATTGAGTTGTAAGGATAATAGAATTGTGCTGTCTTGACAAAAACTCTTTACTTCACAGTATAATTTAGAGAAGAGACTGTCCTCCTTGAAGCAGAGATGCAGTCCATTGCTCTTCTGGAAAATGTTTATATCTGAGGAAGGACCTGACAACAGAAAGATGTGAAGGTTGAGAAATGCCAGACTGCTGTGTAGTTTGTAGGTTTTGCCTCGAAACAGAAGATCCTTCCACTGAGGTGGACGATGCAGAGTGTTGAGTGACAGAGGTCTGGGTAGACTGACCAATGATCTCAGAGGAGACAGAGGGGCTACCAGAATAATTTTTCAGGTTGTTTTATTTTCTGAAGCACCTTAAGTATTAACAGAGTCAGAGGGAAGGCACATTTGATGACTCCATTCCACGAAATAGACAGAACATCTACTGTGAAGGCTACTGGATTCGGGCACAGAGAGACAAAACTGAGCTGCTTATTCCATTGGAAAAAAGATCTATAATAGGACCTTCTCACAGACTGCTGATAGCTAGAAAGACATTACTGTTGAGAGTCCATTCTGTTGGCAGAATTCGTCTGTGCCTGGACAGAGAATCCACGATCACAGTGAGTCAACCTGAAGTGTGGCGAATTAGAAGACATATGCTGACTGATCATTGGAAAGGAGTGGGTCCTACCTTGATTCCGTAAAAAAGCTGCAATAGTTGAGTTGTCTGAAAGAATCTGAACCTGTAATTCGAGACGTGATTTTTCCAGTCTGAAAAACTTAAGAGAATAGCCAGCATCTCATTTTGCTTGATGTAGAGAATGGACTGTTGATGATTCTGTTGACTATGGCAATTTAGATTCTCCAGAATCAATGGTATCCCCTGTGCCATCCATTCCAAGGTTGTCCAAAATTGAATTTTCTCCTTGATAGAACGAGAAAGAGAAATTACATGATCTAGACTGTTGACCACAGCCTTCCAGTTTTCTAGAAAGTAAAACTGAAGAGGCCAGGTGAAGAGACGTCTGAGTGCAATCAAGTCTCTAACTGTTCCACACAGACCCAGAAGTCTCATAATTTCCTTTGCAGTCACTGTCACGGCTTGAATAAAATAGAGGAAGAGTGTTCATATGAGGCTCTGGCTATGGGAAGATGGAGTAAATTCAGATGAGCAAAAAAATTCCATTCCCAGATGCTGAAAGGCAGTTGAATGGGTTAGATCCGACTTCTGTATATTGATGAGAAACCCCTAGTGACTGTAAGAGATTTAGGAATTACCGAACACCCTGAAGAAGAGTTTCCTTGTGAAAATGCCTTTGAAGGATATCATCCAGGCAAGCCGAGGTCAGGATGGCTGAATGAGCTCTGAAATGAGACATGACTGAATCCATAATCTGAGTGAATTCCCACAGGGCAAGGTTTACTCCAAACTCCAAAATACATCATCCGGAACTGGAAAACCTTGCTGTTTATGGCAAATATTAAGTATTTTCTGAACAAAGGGTGAATCATTATGTGAAAGTATGCATCCTTCAGGTCGATGTTTGCCGCAAAGTCATTTTCATGGATGCTGTTCCTTCCTGGCTGGATGGTTTCCATGTAAAACTTCAGAGCGAGAATGAGCTTGGAGACACAGCTGAGACCTATGACTGGTTGCAAGGAACATCTGACTTTGGTACCAAGAAGACCCTTGAGTAAAAACCTAGACATGAAATATTGTCGACTACCTCTATTGCCTTCTTCAAGATCATTTAGTTTAATGCATTGAGAAGCCAGTTCATTTTTGTAAGGTCAGCAGGAAGATTTGTAAATAAAGGAATTCTTGACAGATGAGGTTTTCTTAGGAAAGAATTAATCCCTCCTGAATAACTTTTAGAATCTGCAGATCTAACCTCCCTGAAGGATTGGTGGATGACCCACAACCTTCAAAAATACTACAGGAGTTTTCGTTAATCCTATTTTTGTAACCATTGGAGAATTTCATACTGGGGCCACACCCCAGTTGGCGATACTGCTGGGGCTTCTTCTTCTTCTCTTCAGTCCGACCAGATTCCCCCTTTTGACTTGTCCCATCCTGGAGGAGTCAAAATCACACTCTTTAAACCAACGGTGGTTCCAGGTAATCCTGGAACATCAACCGGTTTAGGGAGTGTCTAACCTTTGGCAAGTATGACCCTCTTGTGTGCTGTATGTGTTCTCTGGTGGCGGTGGGACCATCTGAGCCAGAGATAGACTACATTTGCCTAGGAAGGCTCATTCTGGAACACAACTAATATAAGTGGAAAACTATATTCACCTGAAGGACTGCCCCTAGAATCATCACCATCTTTAACTTCCAGAGACAGGTTAAACTTGTCAATGAAGAAAGTGGATCTTCTCAACGAGCTATATTGCAAGTGTCGGACTTTACATGCCAGGAAAAAAGACATAGAACCACATACTAATGGGTGGGGTGGTGGACTGGGTCCTGGTGGTTTTTCTGGCTCCTTTGCTTCTCCACCTGTGTGGCTGCAGATGTGGAAAGTACCACTGTACTTCTAAAGGGATTGGAAGGAGTTAGTTTACCCCACACCATCCCAGCACTCCTTTGGTGCACTAAAACCTTCAGTTTGCATGTTTGTTTGAATCTTTTGTAATTTTCTTCCAGTTTTCTGCAAAGGGGCAATGCCTTCCACCGACCGAAGACAATAGCAGTTTAAAGTCTCATCTTGAAACTCCTCGAGGATTACAATAGGAGAAACTCTGTTTTCTCCTAGCAGACTTGCTTCTATATGGAGACTGAGAATGTCCCCTGCTTGACTGATGAGAGTGAACCGGAGACTGGTTATGAAAAGCTGAAGATATTGAATGCAACAAGCCATGGGACTTCTTCATTCCAGAATACCTCAGTTTCTTGGAATGAGAATAATCTGGAGCAATCTGATGAAGGATGAGACTACTCGTCGCTTGCTTGGCAACCTCTTCATGTACAAAAGTGACTTGGTCATTGAATAGGTAAGTCCCTGTCAGAGACACTGTGCTGAGAGAGGCTTTTAAGGCTTTGTCTGAGTTAGATGAGGATGATAAGGCATTGTTCCATCTAACAAACTCAAGATTTCCCACAGTCCAAGCTGTAGTATGAATGGAAGCTTTACTGGAGTGAGATAACTTTCTCAGTGGAAAAACAATGTCTTCAAATTCATCTCTGTCAAGCCATTTATCCAAGGCTCGAGTAATATGACTGGTAAACAATAAAATATCCAGTAAGCCCCAAGAGGATTCAATTGTCTGATCCAATAGGGATGCTCATATGGTACACTGAAATGGCAAATGGATGTTAAGGTAAAGAGACTTCCTATCTAATGGTAGCAGTGTAGGCTGAATAGATGGACTGACCATCTTGAAGTACTTCGATTCAATCAACTGGAAAGCTAAATCCTTTTGAGAAATAAAGAAAGCTGAGTCAGCTTTGTGAAAAAGAAGCACATTAAATCTCTTGAATGCTTCCAGTACTTGATAAGATTGAGTCGGAAATGATGGAGAATACTCCTTTGCAACAATGAACCATGTCTAAAGAGGATGATGGTCTTCTGAGTGATGAAGAGCTTTGTAGATCCTTAGGAACAGTATCCAGAAAGAACTGATGAATAAAATGTATCGCTTCCATGTGTTGTGTTGATAGACATAGACTGCTATCATCATCTGAAAACTCTACTAGAATAGAGCAGAATGAACCTTGTTCTCTGTCATCCAAACAGGAATCAGAATAATAAGAAGCTGTCTCTGAAGAGTAATATCACTCTGAAGGTCAATTTTGCGTAGAGAAATCTTGCAGGAGCAATTCTAAAGCTTCTCAAAAAACTTGTCCTGTGCAGGAGGACCCGCCCCCCTGTGAGTTGGCTTCAGTCAAACTAACAGCAGTCTTTCTCCCCAAGGAAGCTGCCAATGACTTATTGTTCATGAGCACCTTCGATGCACCAACAAAGGAAGAAAATCCAATAAAGATGACTTGTGCACCATTAATTTTTCTGACAAACCTCCTGGAATGGAAGAAGTAGTATGATGAGAAACAATCTTGGGAGAGAGTTTAGGCATATTAGGATCCGAGCCCAAAACAAACAGTTGAACTTTAGTCCAATGTTTCTTATCCCATTTTTCACAAATATCACAAGTATTTTGTTTATTACAACCAATGCAGGTCAAGCATGATGAATGATTATCACTGCTTGACTTCTTGAAAGGGGTAGGTTTCATGCTATCAAAAAACAGCACAGAGAGCACTCAGCAGCTGGGAATCCATCGGCCCTAGACTGATTACAGACACCTTCAGGACAAAACAGTGGAGAATAAGTCTGAAAGTCATCATGGCATATGCACCCACAAATGATGCAGAAGAGGAAGTGAAGGATCTCTACTACAACAAGCTACAACGAGGGGTTTGGAGCAACAGACCATAGAAAGAGATCACAATACTAATGGGTGACATGAATGCAAAGATAGGCAGTGACAACAGCGGATATGAAGAAGTGATGGGCAAGCATGGCCAGGGAGAGATTAACAACAATAGGGAGAGATTTGTGGATCTCTGCGCTGAATACAACTTAAGTATCGGCGAATCTATATTCCCGCATAGAAATGTGCACAAGGCTACATGGGTGTTCCCAAATCTGACATGGGTGTTCCCAAATCTGACAACAGAGAACCAGGTAGACCATATTACTATCAGCAGAGCATTCAGATGATCTCTTCTTGATGTCAGAGATAAACGGAGCAGATGCAGGATCAGACCATCACCTCCTCTTAGTGAAAATTAAACTGAAACTTAAAAGAATGGAACCTACACACGCAGAAAGGGTCAAGTTCAACATCAGCAACCTGGGGCAGCTAACAACATCAACTCACTACCAACTTGCCTTACGCAAAGCCCTAGAGGACATTTATGATGATTCACCAATTGAGGTACACTGGACCAAAATACAGGACATTTGGAAGGAGACATGTGAAGAGGTACTAGGAAAACGGAAGAAAAAACACAAACAATGGATCAAATACCACACTTGAGAAAGTAGAACAGAGACGGAAGAAAAATGAAGAGATAAACAACAGCACTGAGAGGATAAAAAGAGCACAGGCACAGACAGCATATTCGGAAGCAAATGCAGAAGTCAAAGCGAGCATACCACCAGACAATAGCAACAGAAGAAAGGAAGCGGAAGCAGTGAAAGGACAATGCAACAAGAAAAAACTATATGACACAACCAGGCAGGGAAATTCAAGCAGGTCAGCACACATATAGAAGACTCAGAAGGAAATCTTTTAACAACCAGCGAAGAACAGCTGAAAAAATGGGCTGAGCATTTCGAACAACTCTTTAAAAGACCATCACCCACTGAATTTGACAATACTCAGTTAAATGACCACAAATTCGATATTGACTGTGAACCACCAACAAAGGAGGAGATAAAGAGTGCCATAATGAATCTAGGGAATGGGAAATCAGCCAGCCCAGATGACAAACTAACGGAGGCTCTGAAAGTGGACATCAGTACATCAGCAGACATGCTTTATGGCCTCCTCCATAATATCTGGGAACAAGAAAATGTTCCAATGGGATGGATGGATGAATACACTGTCAAACTGCCAAAGAAGGGGAATCTCCGACCTCAAGAATTATAGAGGAATAATGCTCTTCTCAGTGCCAGGCAAAGTTCTCAACTGGATCATCTTGAGCAGAATGAAAGATACTTCGACAGCATCAACAGGCCCACTCTCTAGAATCTGATGGCCCACTATGGAATTCTAACCATATCTATTGTGAAAAACATGAACAAAGGGATGAAATGTCATGTGCTACATGAAGGATCCGCCTCTAACAAATTCAGTGTGGAAACTGCTGTGCAACAAGGCTGTCTACTGTCCCCATTCTTGTTCATTCTAGCACTAGACTGGATCATGAAGCAGACAACAGCAGGAAGACAACAAGACATTCAGTAGGCTCTGACAGAACATTTAGAGGACCTGGACCTTGCTGATGATCTCGCCATCCTATCCAACAATTATACCCGGATGCAAGGAAAGACTGACCGGCTGATAGAAACATCATCTAAAGTAGGGCTCAATGTGAATACTGAGAAGACAAAAGTCTTGCGGATCAACAATAGGAACAATACACCCATAAAAATCAGTAGGGCTGAACTTGAGGAAGTACATCTTTCACATACATCGGAAGCGTAGTCAACATCTTAGGAGGATCAGACGAGGATATAAAGTAAGATCTGGAACTCAAGGGAAATTACCAAAACCATCAAGCTGAAAATCTTCAACTCCAGCATTAAGTCAGTTCTGCTGTATGGATCAGAAACATGGAGGACCACCCACACAACCACCAAGAAAATCCAAACCTTCATCAACAGATGCTTAAAACTTGGAACCCACTAGGGAAACACAGAAGAGGAAGGCCAAAGAACAACTGGTGGAAGGACATGGAAAAAGAGATGAAGAATGAGGGGCTATCATGGCAACAAGTTGAGAAGATAGCCCAGGACAAGACAGGATGGAGGGAATTTGTTCATGACCTATGTTCTATCAGGGAATAAAAAGGCATAAGTAAGAAAGTAAGACTTCTTGGTGAAATAAAGTTTTCATTTAACCAGAAATTAGATGCATGAATTTTGGGAAGAAGAAAAACAAAATGCTACATTTTGAAGAAAATGAGAGCTAAATTAATTTTTTTTTTTTTATCAGAACTCATTCATATGAATGCCAGTTAGCTCCAGAAATAGAAAAACTAATTTTTGAACCAACCAAGCACTCTGGACACTAAGTGATTATAAACCAGAAACAAATGGGTATAGCCTAAGGTACTGAATGTGGTCAAAACATAACAAATTGCATAATTAACCTTGGTAAGTTATAAAATGTATAATTTGCCTTAAAATATGATGCCTAAGGAAGCAATAAATGGCTATGGACATGACATAATACGTCTAAAACTGGATGCTATTTAAACAACGCCAGTATTTAGACCTGAAGTTGAAAAAATACTTGACAAAATCTAATCAAACATGACTGTAATTGAATACAATGATGCACAGTAAGATGGTAAGAAATAAAGAATATGAAAAATAGTTCTCTTAAGACTTATTAAGGCCGACGGCCAACCCATAGTGAAACTTCGGAAAGAAACTGGCATTACAGTCAAATCAAACTTATCAGAGACACAGATTGAGGGACTGTAAGAAACAGAATGAAGATATACTACTCAAAGCACCACATATTTGACACATCATTGTGAAATTTTCTTATGACACATTTACGATATTTTTGGTGGATATGATTGAGGATTGAGATGGTCCCCAGTGTTTGCATTAGCTCTCTTGGCAGGCAGACTTTTCGTGACAGCCATGGAAAGCATGTACCCCTTGATTTCCATGATGTATTTGTGTACTGTCTACATGTACATGAGATGTGTAGGGTATTCAGTCTTCATTTCAACACAAACCCTTGTGATTTAATGATTGAATATGGCAAATGCAAATGTGAGAAGACATTTGTCTGAAGCAGAGATGTGGTGGGCTGTAGGGATGGTGGAACAAGGGGCTACCCATCGTCAGGTTGGTGAAGCCCTTGGTGAGCACCATACGGTGATCACCAGAGCCTGGGCAAGATTTCAGCAGTATGGCTCAACAGTCAGATGACATGGTGGTGGCAGAGACAGGGCAACATCTGCAGCTGAAGACCGGTTTTTGGCCCGGTCATTCAGGCCTGTAGGAACCACTTTGACACAGCAACCCAGCTTCACAGTGACCTTCAGAATGCATCCGGGTAAATATTTCGACGCAGACTATCTGGGCAAGGTTTCACGAACGTGGTCTCCGATCGAAATGACCATGTATTCACATTCAGCTGTCCCAGAACCACCACCAGGCACAATATGAATGGGCCATGGATCATGTGGGATGGAGCAGAGAAGATTGACGACCTGTCCTTTTTACAGATGAGTCAAGGTACTGCCTAGACAACACAGATAGGCATTCTAGGGTATAGAAAAGACCAGGAGAGTGATTCCATGCAGCCAACATTGCTGAGCATGACCTCTATGGTGGAGGGTCAATAATGGTCTGTGGCAGCATCAGCTGGGATGGACATACAGCACTCTGTGTCCTTGACCGTGGTACATTGACTGCACAGTAGTATATTGATGAGATCCTGGATGCCCATGCCAGATTGTATACAGGTGCAGTGGGTGATAGATTCATTCTGATGGACAATAATGCCCATCCTCATGTTGCCAATACTGTCCAGGAGTACCGACAGAGGGAGGGGATTGAGCGAATGGACTGGCCAGCAAGATCCCCTGACCTCAATCCAATTGAACATGTCTGGAATGAGTTGCAGCTTGCAATTTCAGTCTGTCCAGTCCAACCAAGAAGTGTCCAGGAGCTTGGTGCGATGCTGGTCCAAGAGTGGAACAACATCCCACAAAGGACCATCTGGAACCTGATTGGGAGCATGAGAATGCATTGTCAAGCTGTAATTAACAATAATGGGTCTCATACTCGATATTGAACCCATATCAGTTCGCTCTGTGAACTTTTTGGCAAATTTGAAAAATTTCCTCTTTTACCAATAACATCCATTTTCCATGGTTATCATATTCAAAAGCTAAAAAATAATGTCAAACACAAACAAAATCTTAATTTCTGTGCTTAAATCATTAAAGATATAATTAAATATAAATTATATACACTTTTCATAACAATATTTCAACTAAAATGTAAAACAGGTAGTTGGATATACTTGGTGCTTAGCAAACTTTGAATAGTATATTATAAACTAATATTAGTGGATAATATCTTAATTACAGACTGAAATACAGGCTACAAAAAAAACACGGAATCACTAACAAAGAAAATCAGAGTGAAATGTACTCTAGTGAATATAACCCAAAATATTCTGTAAGTATTAGAAACAAACAGGCAAAAAAAGCCTTGATGAATGGTGATCGTTTCAAGGACTGACCTGAAATTGGGTGACACAAGATTTAAATTATTAAATCATAATTTTGAAAGCACGATCCTGAATGAATCACAATCTGCCTCCTTCCAGATGATGTCATATCTTCTATAACATTATCCTCATCCTTGATCCAATGTCTGAAGCCATGAAAACAGAAATTTCACAGAGCTGAGAAAACAAGAATGTTTACACTAGGTCAAACAAAAGAATGGTTATTGGCGGGAATTGAAGACACTTCCTTGTTTCTGCACATGCGCAGAAGCTCTATATGGAGGACTATACAGGACTTTCTGATAGAGATTCTCTGGTCTTGAACCCTGTCCTAATTAAAAGGTCACATATTCCCTCTTGACTTGACAATGTTTTGAAACAATGAGTGTTTAGAAATCTTAATCTTTTTATTGTATGCACCTTAATTAACAGCTGATGATTACAGCAAGTAATAACCTAACTTTGTTGTTTGTTTTGTCATCAGACATGTTCTTCACTGGTGCCAAAGTTATTTTTTATACCAAAATTTTAGCTAATCAGAGATGTTTTAGTGCCAAATCAACATTTTTAGTGTAACTGACTAAACTGACAACTGGCAGCATGAACACTGATGTCAGTGAATGTTAGTGACCACATTCTGAGTATAAGATCTGGGTATATGTCTAGTGCTCAATGGTTATGACATATTTCATAAAGTTTGACTATGGTCAAATGACTAGTGAACAACAATATCAAAAGATTTTACAAAACAGACTGTAACCTTGACCTTGGAGTTATGGCACTGGGTCATTGATGATTACTCTGTGAAGTGTGAACAAGATCTGATTAACAGACTGGATTATTTATCCAGAACAAAGATAATACCATAATGCCATAATGCCAAAGTTTTTCCCTTGTGACCTTGAGCTTATGGCCACATGTCAAGATCATGACACACCTTGGGTCAGGGGCAACAAGTGCATGAAGTTATTTGAATTAGAGAAGGTTGATAGAACAATTTCAAAGTCTTCTGTTTGTGAGCTTGATGATGTGAAATTGGGCCAAAGTCATGGCACATACTTGAGTTGTGAGAAACAAATGTGTAAAACATGAATAAGACCTATGAAGTGGATCACATTAAAAAGACTAAACAGGGTAGTATTGCTGCATCTATGTTTTCCTGTTTGTGACCTTGGTCTTATAAATATGACCTTGAGTAATGTCTTAACCGATCCTTTGGTCATTGGCAACAACTGTGTGAAGTATGGATAATATGTGTTAGTTGAATAAGGTAACTGAATCAAACAAAAAGGACCAGACATAGGTAGTGCAACAATATCAAAGTCTTCCTGTCTGTGACCTTGGATTATAAGCAATACTGTTATGAAGTATGAATAAGAGCTGCCCTGCACATCATATTTTATAGCCTGGACATAGTTAGGGGGCAGACAAATGAACAAATTAAAGAAAAATTAGAGGAATGTATAAGTAGGTAAACAAATAGAACAAGAGGCCCCAGGGGGCCTGAGGGCACTCACCTGACATGGTAGCCAGAATATAAAACCCAGGGAATTGATTTCAGTAAGTTGCATCTGCCCCTCCTTAGAAAAGCTTATACCAAATATCCAAAGATTCAGACCAGTGGATCTAAAAAAAAATATTTTTAAAGAATATTCCTCATATTGAACTAAGTTATAATTCGGGCTTCCATAGGAAGCCCAAATATGAACCCAGGGACTTGGCTTGAACAAACTTGAATCTCACCTTCAGTGGGTTGCTGTTTTCCAAATATCAAAAGATTCTGACTGGTGGATGTGAAGAAGAAGATTTTTGAAGAATATTCCTCATATTGAACTAAGTTATAACTCAGGCTCCCACAGGGAGCCCAAATATGAACCCAGGGACTTGGCTTCAACAAACTTGAATCTCACCCCCCAAAGGATACTGCATACAAAATATTCCGACAGCTGGATCTGAAGGAGAAGAATTTTAAAGAAAATTCCTCATTTTGAATTAAGTTACAATTCGAGCTCCCACAGTGAGCCCAAATATGAACCTAGGGACATGGCTTGAACAAACTTGAATCTCACCCCACTAAGGATGCTGCATGCCTAATATCAAAACATTCCGACTGCTGAATCTGAAGAAGATTTTTAAAGAAAAATTCCTGATATTGAACTAAGTTATAATTTGGGCTCCCACAGGGAGCCCAAATATGAACACAGGGACTTGGATTTAACAAACTTGAATCACACCTCCAAGGATGCTGCTCACGTAATATCAAAACATTCCGACTGCTGGAGCTGAAGAAGAAGATTTTTTAAGAAAATTCCTCATTTTGAACTAAGTTACAATTTGAGCTCCCACAGTGACCCCAAATATGGATGTAGGGGCATGGCCTGAACAAAATTGAATTCCCCCCCCCCCCCCCCCCCCTCCAGGATGCTACATACCAAATATCAAAACATTCCGACTGTTGGATCTGAAGAAGAAGATTTTTAAACAAAATTCCTCATTTTGAACCAAGTTATAATTCAGGCTCCCACAGTGAGCCTAAATATGAACCCAGAGACTTGGCTTGAACAAACTTGAATCTTACCTCCCTAAGCATGCTGCATACCAAATATTAAAAGATTCTTATTGGTCGATCTGAAGACGATTTCTAAAGAATATTTCTCATACTGCACTAATTTAAACATTTGGGCTCCCATAGAGAGCCCAAATATGGACCCAGGGAATTGATTTCAATAAACATATGAAACAATCCTCCAAAGATGTTATATATGAAATTTGAAAGCTTTTGGAGCAGTGGTTTGGGAGAAAAGTAGTGTTAAATGTTTTTCCCATTACCCGCAGTTTTAAAAAATGCTGACTCAGCACTTTTTCAAAAGTCCCCAAAAAGTACCTCATGATAAAACCGATAGCAATTTTTTTTTTACCATTCCATTCTGTTGGTCCTAAGGAAGCTTCACATCAAATAAGAATTCTCAGTGCAGTGTAGTTTTGGAGATATGGGCATTTTAATTTTTTTCTATTTTTAGCTCCTGCGGTTCCCATGAGGCGACAGGAAAAACATTTTTGTCATAAATTAAGTACTTATGACCCAATAAGTCCTCATATCAAATTTGGTTCAAATCAGCCTCTCGGTTTGGAAAATAGAAATTTTGGGCAGGGCGAAAATTCTTGCACCTCCCATAACGAAGGCAAATATAGCTCCCCAAACTTTTCTTGAACAAATCTGAGTCTACACCTCACAGGGAAGCTGCACACCAAATATCAAGTCTCTGCTACAAATGGTTCATGAGAAGAAGAATTTTTAAGATTTAAGCACACTTTTTGGGTGTGGCCCTACCGAGGGGCAAGGCAACTTGATTTGAACAAAATCAAATTGCAATGTCATAACAAACTATTATCTCAAATATCAATTAAATTGGTTCAGCGGTTTGGGAGGAGAAGAGGGAAACACCATGTTCACAGACTATGGACGATGGAAGACGGACGGTGATTGATCACAATAGCTCTCCTGACTGAAAGTCAAGTGAGCTAAAAAGTGGCTGCTATAATGCTGCGGGCAAATTTTTTCAAGAAACATAATGAGAAAAGTATTATTCACTAATTGGGGACCTTCAGGCTAACTATACCAGTTGATTCTCTCTATATCTGCAAGGTAAGCAATGGTGGATCCAGAATTCTGGGTTTGGTGAGGGTTGCACATTTCAGTCATTGTTCATGATGTGAAGCATCATCTGGCACACATAGTGGCATATTGGGAGTGTGCAAGAAAGGGGGCATTCCATTTTTGTTAGTGGGGACCAGGGCCTCCCAGTGGAAACGTTTGGAAAAGGATAGATGGCTTCTTTGTATATTACCACAATGCTTTCAGCCAAAATATTACCACAAATTTGGAAGACTTATTCAAATTTTGAAAAAGGGAAGCCAATTTATGATGGTTAACATGCGACCAGCATTGGAGCTATAGCTGTACACATGGGATATGGTATCATCCATGCTAACAACCCCCAGTAGTGGATTTCCATGTGTTTTCATAGTGTAAGTGCTTGTGAAACACAAGGCCCCAAGGGGTATTAATCACTCACATGAACCCAGGTACTTGATTTAAACAAGCTTGAATTTGCTCCTCTTCCACCCCCTGTGCACCTACAAATGCCAAATTTCAATGAAAATGGCAATGACACTGTAGCTTAACTTGTCTGTGTGTTGAGTTTGATGAAAAGGATAATGTTCAATGTTTATGAAAGGATTATGAAATAAGACGACAAGAATTGTGATAATTGGGAATATGTTAATTTCTGTTCCATGTATGCTATGTTTTCAATAAAAACAATACGAGGTGTAGACTGTACTAAAGAATTGAGGGGTGGGTTAATGTGGCCCTCACAGTTAATGTATGTGGCCCTTACAGGTCATGTATGTCATCGAAAGTTACCAAGTTAGAGTGAAATTATTCCAAAACGAGTCATCCTATCAAGTTACAATGAAATCCCTTCATAAATATGGCCTGTAGACTGTGCTAAAGGTTTTGTGGGCTTCGGGCCCATGTAGCCATCACGGTTGACCGATCACAACCAAAAGGGGATGTCCTCATCTAGACATTATACTGAGTCCTCCTACCAAGTTACAATGAAATCCCTTCATAAATACGACCTGTAGTCTATGCTAAATTTTTTGGGGTTTTGGGCTCAGGCAGCTGTCGTGGTTGAATGATTGTGACCAAAAGGGGATGTTCTCATCTTGGCATTATCTGGAGTCATCCAACCATGTTACAATGAAATCCCTTCATAAATACGACCTGTAGACTGTGCTCAAGGTTTTCAAACTTCGAGCTCCTGGAGCCGTGACAGTTGACCAATCGCGACCAAAAGGGGACGTTCTCATCTAGACATTATATGGAGTCATCCTACAAAGGTACAATGAAAACCCTCCATAAATACAACCTGTAGACTGTGCTAAAGTTTTTTTTGATTTTGGGCTTGGGCAGCTGTCACGGCTGAATGATCGAGACCAAAGTGGGGAATTCGCATCTAGACATTATCTAGAGTCATCCTACCAAGTTACAATGAAATCTCTTTATAAATATGACCTGTAGACTGTGCTAAAGGTTTTGGGACTTTGGGTCCCTGTAGACGTCACAGTTGACCAATCGCGACCAAAAGGGGATGTTCTCATCTAGACATAAAATGGAGTCAACCTACCAAGTTACAGTGAAAACCCTCAATAAATACGACCTGTAGACTGTGCTAAACGTTTTGGGGTTTTGGGCTCGGGCAGCCATCATGGTTGACCGATCGCAGCCAAAAGCTGACGTTCTCATTTAGACATGACCTCAAACCAGCATATGAAATTTCATAACGATCGGACATGTAAATAGACTCACAGACTAACAGACTAACAGACACACAGACTAACAGACTTCCACACGCGTGATAGCAATAGCTTATCTTGACTTTGTCAAGTTCATCTAAAAATCAGAAGACTCTTACTGGTGGATATGAAAGAGCATAAAGAATATTCCTCATACTACACCGAGTTAAAATTTGAGCTCACAAATCCGAATCTGCACCTCTAAGGATGCTGTATACCAAATATTGATCAATTCTGACAGGTGAATTTGAAGAAGTTGATGTTTAAAGAATATTTCTCATATTGCACTAAGTTAAGATTTAGGCCCCCATAAGGAGCTCCAAATATGAACCCAGTGACTTGATTTGAACAATTTTAAATCTACCACCCATAAGCATGCAGTATATCAAGTATCAGAAAATTACCACTAGTGAATTTGAAGAAGATTTTTTTCAAGAATATTCCTCATATTGCATTAAGTTAAGATTTGGACTTCCATAGGAAGGCTAAGTATTACTCCAGGGACTTGATTTGAGCTAATTTGAATTTGAGCCCCCCAAAGGATGCTGTATACCAAATATCAAAAGAATATGACTGGTGGAGTTAAAGAAGATTTTTTAAGAATATTTCTCTTATTGCACTCAGTTAAAATTTGCGTTCCCACGGGGAGCCCAAATAGGAAAATAGAGACTTGATTTGAACAAACTTGAATGTGACCATCCACTCTCCCCCCCCCACCCCAAGGATGCTGAATATCAAATATCAAAAGATTCTGTTGGGTGGAACTGGAAAGATTAACATTCAGGTTCACATAAGAAGCTCAAATATGTACCCTGGCACTTGATTTGAACAAACTTGAATCTGCCCCATGAGGATACTGTGATTACAAAATATCAGAAAATTACACCTGGTGGATCTGAAGAAGAAGATTCTTAAAAAAAAATTCCTCATTCTGCACTAAGTTAAAACTGGGTTCACATGAGAAGCTCAAATAGATACTTGATTTGAACAAACTTGAGTTATGCCACTTTTGTCACCCCCTCCCTCCTGTCATGGCTCTTTTATTTGAACAGACTTGATCTCACATATAATGAGGAACACATATATCAAATTTGGTTCAGTTTGGTCCATTAGTACATAGCAGATGGGCGGACGACAGATAGAAAGTAATTACTAAAGCTCTCCTTGCAGGTGAGCTAAAAATGTTGAGTGACAAAAAAATGGAGGCGTGGAGGATCTTAAGGGTTGCACCTCTACACCTTGGTTCTACACCATATTAAGTACAAATGGGTGAGGATGACCAAGCTGTTTTACAAAATGCTAAGTCAAAGTCGGGATAAGCTGGTTTTTCCCTCAAGCTCTCTGAATAAGAAAATATCAGGCATATGAAGAGTAAATCTACTCTTTTTGAGTAGATATTATAATTATTTAAATTGTGTGTAGAATTCAGAGGAGGGATCTGGAACAAATTACAGACCTAGACGATTCAATATTTTTTCAACCATGTGGTACCCACGAACCTCTTTATGCAATTTTTTTCACTTACATTTTTTGTATGATGTATTATGTATGATGGGATAATAACCAAAGTGAATAAACACAAAATGCAGCCAGTTAAAATAAGAACTATTTGGCCCATTTTTTAGGTTCAGTGTTTTCAATAACTGTTGCAATTATCTTCATTGTTTCTTAAATACTCTATACAAAGATTCAAACATTTTTGTATAGTCAGGATACATTCCCCACCCCAATTAAGAGAGTGTGCATTATTATCCCACAAGAACATTTTTTTACAAAAATGATGTCTAAAAGGTGCAATCACCTTGATTCTCTTAGGTAAGTTGAAATTATCTCCAACCAATCTTCAATTTTATGTATGTCTATCAAGACTACTAAACAAGAGGTCCCAAGGGGCCTTAATTGCTCACCTGATAAAATTGGCTACAAATGGATTTAAGGTCACATTCAGCATCTACATGTTAATATAGTTAATCTAATTTACCAAGAGGAGTGGGGTTTTGAGGTGAGAATGGTCTGGTGGGTGATTTTATTTTATTTATTTATTTATTTATTTATTTTTTTTTTTGGGGGGGGGGGGGGGGGGCATAAAATCACTCAAACCCCTTCAGAACACATTCTTTTGCAAAGAAAAATCACTCAGTGGACCCCCTCAAACTCCCCACCCCCAACAGCGTGTAAGTTCATTTTTCTGCATAAAATCACTCAAAATCCTCCAAATTTTCTTTTCAAACAAAAAAAAAACAAAAATTGTCCAAGGACCCTCCCCTCCCCTCCCACAGGCTTCAAGAGGGCTGGTGGTCCCCATTTATTTGAGCAAACGTTAATCTTATGTACTCTTATGTACTTCTCCATTGGGTTCTATGTTAAATTTCAAATCAGTCAAGCATAATACTTTGAATAAACTTTAATACAGGAGTCATAGTAATGCTATACACCAAGTATCAAAAGATTCTGCCTGGTGGGCCTGAAGAAGAAGATCTTTGAAGACTATTTGTCATACTTCACTAAGTTAATCTGAGCACAGGGATTTGATTTTGAACAAACATGAATCTTTCCACACTAAGGATGTCAATACTATGTAATGAATGAACCTGACTCGTGAATGTGAAAAAGAAGTTTTTTTGGAAGAATTTATTGTTTATTCAAGTTAAAATTTGGGATCCCACAGGGAGCCCAAATATGACCTGAGGGCATTCATTTGAACAAACTGGAATCTGAACCTCCTAAGGTTTCTGTATGTCAAATATCAAAAGATTCTGACTGGTGGATCTAAAGAAAAAGATTTTTAAAGGAATTTCCCCATATTGCACTAAGTAAAAATTCAGTTGCAATGGAGAGCACAAATATGAACCCAAGGACTTGATTTTAACAAAATGGAATCTGGTCCCACTAAGGATACTGCAAACCAAATATCAAAAGATTCTGACTGATGGATCTGACAAATATGATTTTTAACAAAAGCTCACATATCGCTGAAGCAATACAGTGTCCCCTATTGGACTAATGAGCATTACTAATTATAAGAATGTTATAACCTAGATGTGATCAGCTTGAATTCCGTTGAAGCATTTCCAAAAAAAGTCCAGAAAACTGATATTTTGGCACTTTCCATATTTCCAAGGGCCATAACTCACACAAGAATAAAGCAATCAGCATGAAACTCAAACTCCATCTGTAAGTCATCGTTCTATAGTAGGTTACCAAGAATGAAATCATTCGGTTGAAGCATTTCCAAAAAAGTCTGGAAAACTAAAGTGTGACTGACAGACTGATGGATGGACAGAGTGTAAATGAAACTTGATCTGTAAGTCATCATTCTATAGTAGGTTACCAAAAATGAAATCATTCCGTTGAAGCGTTTCCAAAAAAAGTCTGGAAAACTGATATTTTGGCACTTTTCCATATTTCCAAGGGCCATAACTCACACAAGAATAGTGCAATCAGCATGAAACTCAAACTTGATCTGTAAGTCATCGTTCTATAGTAGGTTACCAAAAATGAAATCATTCTGTTGAAGCATTTCCAAAAAAAGTCTGGAAAACTGATATTTTGGCACTTTTTCATATTTCCAAGGGCCATAACTCATACAAGAATAATGCAATCAGCATGAAACTCAAACTTGATCTGTAAGTCATCGTTCTATAGTAGTTTACCAAAACTGAAATTATTCCGTTGAAGAGTTTCCAAAAAAAGTCTGGAAAACTGATATTTTGGCGCTTTTCCATATTTCCAAGGGCCATAACTCACACAAGAATATTGCAATCAGCATGAAACTCAAACTTGATCTGTAAGTCATCGTTCTATAGTAGGTTACCAAAAATGAGATCATTCGGTTGAAGCATTTCCAAAAAAAGTCTGGAAAACTAAAGTGTGACTGACATTTTCCATATTTGCAAGGGCCATAACTCACACAAGAATAATGCAATCAGCATAAAACTCAAACTTCATCTGTAAGTCATCATTCTATAGAAGGTTACCAAAATGAAATCATTCGGTTGAAGCATTTCCCAAAAATGTCTGGAAAACTAAAGTGTGACTGACAGACTGACGGATGGACAGAGTGCAAACCTATAGTCCTCTCCAGTGATGCCGGTAGGGAACTAAAAAATATTCGCCATATTGCACTAAGTTAAAATTTGGGCTCCCTTAGGAACTCCAAATATGATCCTTGGATCTTGATTTGAACAAACTAATGATGGTGCATATCAAATGTCAAAGGTTCTCACTGGTAGATCTGAAGAAGATTTTTAAAGAATATTTCTCATATTGCACTAACTGAAAGTTCAAGTTCCCACAGGGAGCCCAAATATAACCAAGCAGACTTGATTTGAACAAACTTGAATCTGCCCCCACCCCCATGGATGCTCTACATCAATCATCAAAAGATTCTGACCAGTGAATCTGAAGAAGAAGATTTTAAAAAATATTTTCTCATATTGGACTGAGTTAAAATTTGGGTTCCCACAGGGAGCCCAAATATGAACCCAGGGACTTGATTTGAACATGCCTTGCAAAGTACTGGAAACCATTACACAAAATGTACTATAATTGAAGTTTTTTACAAGAACTCTATGACATAAATTTTAGAAATTTTGCATATTAATTCATCATAGCTGTGTGTTTATTAAGCTTTTGAACATTTTGTATTCATTATTTTAGCCAAATTCTTCAGATTTCCTGTGGGTAGTTGGAATCAAAATGCCAAAGGTTTACAGAGTGGCATGAATCATATATGTATCCAGCTCAATTAGCTCTATCAAATGAGGCTGAATAGGTTAAATTCCAAGTTGCATTGTGGAAAAAATTGCTGCTTGAAATGTTTACATCAATGTGGAGAGAGTTAAACCTATCAGACATAAGCTCGACATCATTTGTATGTTAAAAAGTTTGACTGCTACTTGCCACTGCTTGTTGATTCCTTTCAAGTTTTCTTACGGCCTCCACCCATTAAATGCTCAAAAGGAGCTTTTTGACTGCAGAAAAGCATTGTTACAGAGATGCTTGTACTCAGTAATGTGTTGGTGAAACGACTAACATTCTTGTCATCCATCATTTGTGAGAGAGAGTTTAAAAAGAAAATTCTTACTCGAAAATTATCATAATCTCCACTCCCTAGTTTTGTGTCATCTCCACCATCTGAATTATCCAGATCAAAAAGAAGCCATGCAATACCATATACAGCTAAATTTGCTAACACTGTAAAGGCATACCTGTTAATAAAAAGATGAGAAGTTATTACAGAAAAGTGTCTCTGAAACAGAAGTCTTATACATCATAAAACAGGGTTGGGATCAGGGGAGAAGAAGTTTAGGGATATACTGTTTTCAGTTTGTCTGTTCATCTGCATGTGCTTGTGTGCATTTGCCCATCTATCCAACTTAGGTTTACATCAAGTAGCTTTTGAGAGACTATTCGGAATCAGCAGATTTTGGATATGCATTTCTAACCAAACTATTTGGAGGTCAGGTTTACTTTTGAACATCTTCCGATATTTTTTTCAGATTTTTTGGTCCAAAGAAATTTTAATTGTTTTCTGATAACTATTTAACGACTATTCAGAATCGTGCGATTTTTAGCTCAACTTTGACGAAGTCAAATTTGAGCTATTGTCATGGCCCGTAGTCCGTCTGTCCGTCCGTCCATCTGTCCGTCTGTCCATACGTCAACAATTGGCTATGGCTCGGGCTAGAGGTCGTATTTATGAACCGATCTTTACGAAACTTCTTGTGTACCTTTGTTATGACCCTGGGACAGGAACGAGTGTTTTTAGGTGTGGTCCGAAATTCAAGATGGCTGCCAGCGGCCATTTTGTACCGATGATGCAAAAATCAGTTTTTTGTACAGAACTTCTGTATGAAAGTTCTGATTTGAATAAAGTTTTGTATAAATGTTTAGTACCATGGGATACATCACATATAATACGGGTTTTTTTCTCGTGCATAAATTATGCAAATTAGACTGACTTTGATTTATTTAGTGTTACTTTCAGAGCTGTAAGTGCCAAGCTGCTATGGCTCGGGCTAGAGGCCGTATTTATGAACCAATCTTTACGAAACTTCTTGGGTACCTTTGTTATGACCGTGGGATGAGAACAAGTGTTTTTGGGTGCAGTCCGAAATTCAAGATGGCTGCCAGCAGCCATTTTGTACCGACGATGCCGAAATCTGTTTTTTGTACAGAACTTCCATATGAAAGCTCTGATTTGAATAATTTTTTGTATGAATGTTTAGTACCATGGGATACATTACATATATTACAGGTTTTTTTCTTGTGCGTAAATTATGCAAATTAGGCTAACTTTGATTTATTTAGTGTTACTTTCAGCACTGTGAGTGCAAATCCCAATACGGCTCAGGCTAGAGGCCGTATTTAAGAACCGATCTTCACGAAACTTCTTGGGTACCTTTGTTATCACTGTGTTTTTGGGTCCAGTCTGAAATTCAAGATGGCCACTAGCAGCCATTTTGTTCAAAATTAAGTGCAATCAGATTTTTGCGCAGAACTTCCAAATGAAAGATCTGATTTGAATAAATTTTTGTATGAATGTTTAGTACCATGGGATACATTACATATAATACAGAGTTTTTCTCGTGAATAAATTATGCAAATTAGGGGTCCGGGTGGGACTTAGAAAATTTTGGACCAAAATCCGGAAATGAGTTTTTTGGTTTTTTATGCGTTTTGGTCAATTTTAAGACAAAAAAAAAAAAATTTTTTTACACTGAAAATTTGGGGTCTGGGTGGGACTTAGAAAATTTTGGACCAAAATCCGGAAATAGAAAATTTTGGACCAACATCCGGAAATTAGTTTTTTGTGTTTTGATGCATTTTGGTCAATTTTAAGAAGAAGAAGAAAAAAAAAATTTTAGTCTGAAAATATTTTGTTTGGGACTGAAAATTTCCACACAAAAATAATAATCTATAATGATTGTTCTTAATCTGTAGTCCATTACAGTCACCTTGTAATTCTTTTATTATTGTTGACTGGGCCAAAACAAATACTAATTCCTGTCACATTCATTATTCAGTTGTCTTGGTCACAGCAAGTACTAATTCCTGTCATATCCAAGTTGAGCTACAGAGTCATTGACTCTTTCATTTTGGTATGCATTTATAGCTAAATAATATTGAGGTCAAGTTCAATTTTGAACATTTTCCGACTATCTATTCAAATTTTGAAGCAAAAACAGACTTTTGTTTCCATTTAGTAACTTTTGAATGATTTGTTCAATCAAATCAGTTACTTTTTGGCATGCATTTACAACTGAACAATATCAATGTCAAGTTGAATTGTGAACAATTTCTGGATTTTTTCACATCTTTTTGCTAAAATGGATTCAGAAAGTTGGGGATTTTTGCAAATTTTAATTTTTCATTCAATAAGTGTTGAAAGACGGCTGCTCAGACCATAATGGTTTCTGGCTGACATGCTGTTGTTACTGAACAATATCTGGTTTATATCAAATGTTGGTATGAGCATGGTCATTGAAGGGTATCTAGGGACTGATAGGTCAAGTTGAATGGGTATATACCAGGTGTCAGGTTTGATGTTAGAGGATATTAGTAAGGAGTGCTTTCTGGGACATGTCTGGTTTAACCTGTCTTCCTGCTAAAGCTAAGGAAAATCAAAATCCAGCAATTTATTTCCATAAATTTGCATGAGAATGGTCTTTCAGACCATTTGCATGCAGATTTATAGAAATAAATTTTTGGATTTGAACACATAAAAAAAAGGAAAACAGTCTTTTAACAGAAAAGTCATACCCATGCTAAATTTAATATGGTTGTTCCAGTTATTGATCTGCTTTTTTCTGTTACTTTTTTCCTATGCAAAAATTGCTTCTTTCTATGTCTTCTTTTCCTGTTTCTTTCTTTTTGCCAATAGATAGTGCGGCTTCCATCTTGATACAGTTATCCCTTCACCTAACAAAATTGCTCAAGCCCTCCATCACTTTAGCAAATGAAAGAGTCAATGACACTGTAGCTTAACTTGACTGTGTGTAGTGTTTGATAAAAAGGATAATGTTCAATGTTTATGAAAGGATTATGAAATAAGACAAGAATTGTGATAACTGAGAATATGTTAATTTCTGATATGTTTTCAATAAGAATAATTTGAGGTGTAGAGTGTACTAAAGAACTGAGGCCTGGGTCGATTGGCCTTCACAGTTAACATATGTCAACCAAAGTTACCAAGTTACAGAAAAATCATTCCAAAACTATATACGCTATGTTTTCAAGAAGAATAATTTGAGGTGTAGACTGTACTAAAGAATTGAGATCTGGGTCAATGTGCCCTCACAGTTAAAGTATGTCAACCAAAGTTAAGAAGTTACAGTAAAATCATTCCAAATCGAGTCATCCTACCAAGTTACAATGAAATCCTTTCATAAATATAACTCATAGACTTTGCTAAAGGAATCTAGGTCAAGTGACGGTTTGGAGGTCATGGCTGATCGATCATGACCAAAATAGGAGAGTCTCATCTAGATATCATGCCAAGTTATCCAACCAAGTTACAATGAAATCCCTTCATAAAAAACAACCTGTAGACAGTACTAAAGGAAACTGGATCAGATGACCCGGCAGCAGTAACGGCTGAATGATCGTGACCAAAATAGGACAGTCTCATCTAGACATTATACCGAGTTATCCTTCCAAGTTTCAATAAAATAAATATGAACTGTAGACAGTGCTAAATAAATCTAGGTCACATTCCTGTGCGGCTGTCATGGTTGACCGATCATGGGTCGTTCTCAACTAGACATTATACTGAGTCATCCTACAAATTTGAATGAAATCTCTTCATAAATGCAGGATGTAGACTGTTCTTAAGGAATCTAGGTTACATGCCCCTGCAGCCGTCATGGTTGGCTGGACCCAACCAAAATAGTATGTTCTCATCTAGACATTATACAGTCATCCTACAGAGTTACAATAAAATCCCTTCATAAATACGACCTGTAGACTGTGCTAAATTTTTTGGGGTTTTCGTGATGACTGGACAAGAACTACAGGATGTAGCCTGCGCTAAAGAAAATATGAACCGACTCACAGACTTTTGCACGTGTGATGGTAATAGCTTATCTTGACTTTGTCAAGTTAAGCTAAAAATCAACATTTAAATTCATTTTTCTTTTCACTGTTTACTTCCAAACATAGCTTATAATCCCTCAATGGAATGAGCTAGTTGACCCTTATATCCCTACAGGGCCACAAACTGCCACTCTTATTTTGCCCAGAGAAAATTTTTCGAAGTGTATTCTTCCTTGGGAACTCTACTTGTAAGATGAGTTTATCTTGACAGTGTGTTTGCATCATTGTTGGCTGTCTCTACAGGCAGCCAACAATAATGTAGAAACACTGTAAATTTATCTGAGACAGTGTACATTTATTCGTTAGTTATTACATAGTGCCAAATTATTTTTGGTCCATAAAATTTCTTTGTGCATCTTTGCCTTGTTACAATTTATGGGATAGTGACAGTGGGCACATTCCCATACATTGTAACAAGGCAAATCCTAACAGATAAAATAATATCATTTCAAAGATAATATGAAGCACATCCACAGAATATGAAGCCTTTAAATTGTGGTACCAGCACTTCAGAATAAAGCCCTTATATGGGCTTCCAGCACTCTACCAATTAAGGGTTAAGCTCATTCCAATGAGGGAAAATAAATTTATGATTTGGAAAGAAAACAAGAGGCCCCAAGGGGCTTGAGGGCGCTCAGCTGACATGGTAGTCTAAATATCAACCCAGAGAATTGATTTCAACAAGTTGCATCTGCTCCTCCTAAGAAAAGCTTATACCAAATATCCAAAGATTCTGACCAGTGGATCTAAAAAAAAGAAGATTTTTAAAGAATATTCCTCATATTGAACTAAGTTATAATTCAGGCTACCACAGGGAGCCCATATATGAACCCAGGGACTTGGCTTTAACAAACTTGAATCTCACCCCCGTAAGGATGCTGCACACCAAACATCAAAACATTCCGACTGCTGGATCTGAAGAAGAAGATTTTTAAAGAAAATTCCTCATTTTGAACTAAGTTACAATTCAACCTCCCACAGTGAGTCCAAATATGGAATGGACCTAGGGCCATGGCTTGAACAAACTTGAATCTCACCCCCCTAAGGATGCTGCGTATCAAATATCAAAACATTACAACTGCTGGATCTGAAGAAGATTTTTAAAGAAAATTCCACATTTTGAACTAAGTTATAATTCGGGCTACCACAGTGAGCTCAAACATGAACCCAGGGACTTGGCTTGAACAAACTTGAATCTCACCCCCTAAGCATGGTGCATACCCAATATCAAAAGATTCTGCCTGCTGGATCTTGAGAAGAAGATTTTCAAAGAAATTTGCCTGAAATGCACTAAGTTTGAATTCGGGCTTCTATAGTGAGCCCAAATGTAAATCCAGGGGGCCGATTTGAACAAACTTGAATCAGATCCACCCCACAATGTTGCATACCAAATATCAAAAGATTCTGCCTGCTGGATCTGGAGAAGAAGATTTTTTAAGAAATTTGCTTGAAATGCACTAAGTTTGAATTCGAGCTTCTATACTGAGCCCAAATATAAACCCAGGGGGGCCGATTTGAACAAACTTAAATCAGATCCCACCCCACAATGTTGCATACCAAATATCAAAAGATTCTGCCTGCTGGATCTGGAGAAGGAGATTTTTGAAGAAATTTGCCTGAAATGCACTAAGTTCGAATTCGGGCTTCTATAGTGAGCCCAAATATGAATCCAGGGAGCCGATTTGAACAAACTTCAATCAGATCTACCCCACAATGTTGCATACCAAATATCAAAAGATTCTGCCTGCTGGATCTGGAGAAGAAGATTTTTTAAGAAATTTGCCTGAAATGCACTAAGTTTGAAATCGGGCTCCTATACTGAACCCAAATCTGAACCCAGGGGTCCGATTTGAACAAACTTAAATCAGATCCCACCCCACAATGTTGCATACCAAATATCAAAAGATTCTGCCTGCTGGATCTGGAGAAGGAGATTTTTGAAGAAATTTGCCTGAAATGCACTAAGTTCGAATTCGGGCTTCTATAGTGAGCCCAAATATGAATCCAGGGAGCCGATTTGAACAACTTCAATCAGATCTACCCCACAATGTTGCATACCCAATATCAAAAGATTCTGCCTGCTGGATCTGGAGAAGAAGATTTTTTAAGAAATTTGCCTGAAATGCACTAAGTTCAAAATCGGGCTCCTATACTGAACCCAAATATGAACCCAGGGGGCCGATTTGAACAAACTTGAATCAGATCCACCCTACAATGTTGCATACCAAATATCAAAAGATTCTGCCTGCTGGATCTGGAGAAGAAGATTTTTTAATCTTTTTCCCATAGCCAACAGTGTTAAAAAGTGCTGACTCAGCACTTTTTCAAAGTCCTGAAAAAAGTACCTTGTGATCAAACCGATAGGGATTTTTTTTAACCATTCTATTCTACTGGATAAAAGTAAGCTTTATACAAAATAAGAATTCTATGTGCCGTGTAGTTATGGAGAAATGGCAGTTCTAAGGTTTTTCCTATTTTTAGCTCCCGAGGTTCCCACAGGGCAATGAGAAAAATGTTTTTTGCATCAATCAATTACTTATGACCCATTATCATCTCATATCAAATAAATATAAATTTTAAATTTTAGGCGTGGCCAAAATTTTTGCCCCTCCCATAACGAAGGCAAATAATGCCCGACAAACTTCTCTTGAACAAATTTGATTCTAAACCTCAAAAGGACTCTGTATACCACATATCAAGTCTCTGCTACTGGTGGTTCATTAGAAGAAGATTTTCAAAAAATTGGGCCATTTTTTCCTCACACCTCTGCTCAATATGAGCCGAAACCTATTTTGGATAAAAATCAAAATGCCCCTATATAACCACTACTTACATGAAATTTAATTAAAATGTGGCCAGTGGTTTAGGAAAAAGAGGCTCAAACACCACCTTCACGCAGGACGATGGACGACATGGACGACGGACGAAGAGTGATAAGAAAAGCTCACCCTGACTTTCAGTCAGGTGAGCAATAAAGAAAATGTTAAAATTATTTATGAAAAGATATTGTGTCATTTACATGTCATGTTAGGTAAATGATTAAAAACTTCACCATCACACATCAAATATAATATTGTGAATGTACATAAAACATGATTTTAATGAAACCACTTCAACTGACTGAGCCTTCCTGGTTTCAAATATTATTACTATTTCACAGTGTGTTGTGGAAATCTACACTTAAGAAACATGCATCCATGCAGAAAGAATTGTATGTATAAATAGTCTACATGGGGGGAACTTCATAAATTTTAGAAATTTTGCAGTGTAGAATACACTTGTTAATTTCATGACTTCAGATGTAGTTTTTGTTTGTGAACAATTTTACATGTATTGCCTTCATATTCAAATTTGCTATTTTTCATTTTCTAATTTTTCAATGGCAGAGCTAGGGGTGGGGGAGTAAGGATTGGGATTGGGTGGGGTGGTCACACACTTCCCTTTGGGTTTGTGAAGAAAACAACTGCATCTATTTTTATACAAGTGATTTCTCACAATATCCTATTTTATGTTATACTTTAGATTTTTTTTTCAAAGAATGTTGGGATATGATATGCCAAGAACAACTGATCCACAATGTAAGAAAGTAAAACAATTTAGCTATTCATTCATAGGACTGCACACAATGCTCTCAAAGTGTCTAGTATGCAACTGCCTTTGATGTGTTGCAATCACTAGTTTGGGCTGACTGACTGGCCATATATATCACCAAAAGTTTCCCGCTCAACCACTCTCCATTTGTCCTCCCCCATTCCTGCTAACAGAAAGCTACTTCCAGTTGGGACACAACTGAAATACTCTCTCTTTTACATACTACTCGCAGCAGCGAGAACTGCCTGAAATGTGAAAATTAAGCATGTTTTCAGCCTCAAAAATCAACATTCTCTTGCACAGGGCTGAAGCACAGCTCAGGCTCATGTTGATGTGATCAGTGCTATTAAATTAAGGCTGCTTTTGGCTGACTTTCTGGTAGTTTTCTTCACCCAATCCACCCTTGGTTATAATACTGTTTTTTTTAATCAGTATAAAATATGCAACTATTTGTAGATTATAACCCCCCCCCCCTCCCCCCACCCCCCCTCTCACATTAGTAAGGGTCTGGACCAATCATTGCTTGCAGTGGATCATATGGTATTTAAGTGCTAGTCTAATTGTTCACCCATAAACATCACCATCAGGCCTGGAAATCTAGAAAATCAAGGAGTGCAAAACAGTTGCCCTCCTCAGATTGCTTGGGAGTGCAATTGCACCTGAAATTTTCAATGCAAAAACTTGTATGTTATTTTGGTTATATTCACTTCAAGGTATTAATATTGTGACTAAAAAATGTACCACATTCAGCTACATAGTGGTAAAATTGGCACACACATCTTCTCATTATTCAAAATGTTGCATTCAATTCTTATGTGGCTGTCTTCTACACTCAAAATGTATCGAAATGCAACACAATGGGTCATGATTTATTGCAAATCAATGTAACATTGACAAATCGTCCCCTGACTTCCAATGTGTTCTCTGTGCCTACATTGGAACTCAGGGGACGAAATGACAATAGATTTTAAAGGCAGTCTGGTCTGGCATTCCAAAAAATCAAGGGGTGTAAAAAAATTGCCCTCCTCAATTTCTTCTAGGCGTGCAGCACTCCTGCACTCCTAAAAAATGCCATTTCAACTAACAGGATTTTATCATATGACCTTTCTGCAATTAACACGGCAAATTCATTATAAATACGAGTAAAGATACAGTAAAGTGTTTGTCACTCGGAGCTCCAAATAAGCAAAAATGCACTGGAAAAATAATTAGGAAAACAAACATGCTTTTATTATTATTATTATTGATAGATCTGGGCAATTAAAACTTATATGCAGTTAACAGGGTTATACTACAGTGCATTATCAAATTACGTAAGGCCCACTGTAACTACATGTAACATAAATCCTACAAATACATCTGCCCCTTACCGTATCCATTAAGCATACATGTAAATTATTTATCATCATAATAAAGCTGAAAATTTTCTCCAAAACACTGTGTAAAATATACCTCAATCCATTCAGTCCCACTCTTTCATGGGAGTTCTTGGTAAGTTCAGGAATTAGTGATAAATGATTTATTTGTACAGAAGCCCAACCAAACTGAAAAATAACGACGAATGGTGCATAATATAATGTCTGCTCCCAGTCCTCCACATTTTCACAACTTATACATTTATTGAACAGGAATGGGAAACTGCAAATAACACATATGGTTCCTAAAATAAGAAAAAAATAAAAAGTTAAAATATAAATATTAGATGTCATTCAGAGTCAATATGTTTTAATTTTATGCTGGTCAGGTCATACTTTTCTTATCATGAAAGAAGTTCTTGTCCACTCTGAACATTTTCTTGGAAATTGTACATTTATTTACTTATTGGGGTTAATGACATGTTTGACAATCAGGATCACCTTGCGTTGGACAGTTTTACGGCTGGAGGAAGCTGAAATACCCAGAGAGAACAACCAAGCAATGACAAGTAATGTCAGACTCCCCAACGTACTAACTCCACATGAGCAGGGTTAGCATTTGTTGAAGACAAGTGCACCATTGACGTGCTCCTTAGTACACAGTGCTAACGTGCCCCCATGTGCCATAACCACTGAGCTCCCAGAAACTGCACATGTTAAACCTTATTGGTTGCTGTTTTTCTACTTTTCATGATCACTTGCTGCAATTGGAATTCTGAGAGTTTGGGGGGGATGGAATGTTGTTAACCATATCATATCATATCATATCATATCATATCATGTATTTTTTTTTTAATCATATCTTTGATGATTTAAGCACAGAAATTAAGATTTTGTTTGTGTTTGACATCATTTTTTAGCTTTTGAATACGATAACCATGGAAATTGGATATTATTGGTAAATGAGGAAATTTTTCAAATTTGCCAAAAAGTTGATGGAGCGAATTGATATGGGTTTAATATCGAGTATGAGACCCATTATTGTTAATTACAGCTTGACAATGCCTTCTCATGCTCCCAATCAGGTTCCAGATGGTCTTTTGTGGGATGTTGTTCCATTCTTGGACCAGCATGGCACCAAGCTCCTGGACACTTCTTGGTTGGACTGGATGGACTGAAATTGCAAGCTGCAACTCATTCCAGACATGTTCGATTGGATTGAGGTCAGGGGATCTTGCTGGCCAGTCCATACGCTCAATCCCCTCCCTCTGTCAGTACTCCCCGACAGCCTGGGCAACATAAGGTCCATCAGAATGAATCTATCACCCACTGCACCTGCATACAGTCTGACATGGGCATCCAGGATCTCATCAATATACCGCTGTGTAGTCAATGTACCGCGGTCAAGGACACAGAGCTCTGTACGTCCATCCCAGCTGATGCCGCCCCAGACCATTATTGACACTCCACCATAGCGGTCATGCTCAGCAATGTTGGCTGCATGGAATCGCTCTCCTGGTCTTCTCCATACCCTAGAATGCCTATCTGTGTTGTCTAGGCAGTACCTTGACTCATCTGTAAAAAGGACAGGTTGCCAATCTTTTCTGGTCCATCCAACGTGATCCATGGCCCATTCATATCATGCCTAGTGGTGGTTCTGGGACAGCTGAATGCGAATACATGATCTTCTCGATCGGAGACCACCTTCATGCAACCTTGCCTGGATAGTCTGCGACGAAACATTTACCCTGGATGCATTCTGAAGGTCACTGCTTCCGACTGGGTTGCTGTGTCAAAGCGGTTCCTACGGGCCTGAATGATCAAAAACTGGTCTCCAGCTACAGATGTTGCCCTGTCTCTGCCACCACCATGTCGTCTGACTGGTGTGCCATACTGCTGAAACCTTGCACAGGCTCTGGTGATCACCGTATGGTGCACACCAAGGGCTTCACCAACCTGACGATGGGTAGCCCCTTGTTCCCCCATCCCTACAGCCCGCCACATTTCTGCTGCAGACAAATGTCTTCTTACATTTGCATTCGCCATATTCAATCATTAAATCACAAGGGTTTGTGTTGAAATGAAGAATGAATACCCTACACATCTCATGTCCATGTCGACAGTGCACGAAAACATCATGGAAATCAAGGGGTACACGCTTTCCATGACAGTCACAAAAAGTCTGCCTGTCAAGAGAGCTAATGTAAACACTGGGGACCATCTCAATACATTCCTTAATCGTATCCACCAAAAATATCGCAAATGTGTCACAAGAAAATTTCACAATGATGTGTCGAATATGTGGTGCTTTGCAAACTTTGAGTAGTATATGACAGTAAGCTCTACTACAATATTTTAATGAAAGTGTCAATGACACTGCAGCCTAACTTGACTGTGTGTCATGTTAGATGAAAAGGATAATGTTCAATGTTTATGAAAGGATTATGAAATAAGACAAGAATTGTGATAATGGAGAATATGTTAAGTTCTGTACCCTACATGCTATGTTTTCAAGAATAATTTGAGGTGTAGACTGTACTAAAGAATTGAGGCCAGGGTTGATGTGGCCCTCACAGTTAATGTGTGTCAACCAAAGTTACCAAGTTACAGTAAAATCATTCCAAAACGAGTCATCCTACCAAGTTACAATGAAATCCCTTCATAAATATGGCTAGCAGACTTTGCTATAGGAATCTAAGTCATGTCCATCTGGTGGCCACGGCTGACTGATTGCAACCAAAATACGACAGTGTCATCTAGATATCATACCAAGTCATCCCACCAAGTTGTAATAGAATACCTTCATAAAAACAACCTGTAGACAGTGCTAAAGGAATCTAGATCACATGCCCAAGGGCAGTAATGGCTGACCGATTGTGACCAAAATATGATAGTCTCATCTAGACATCATACCCAGTTATCCTACCAAGTTACAATGAAATTGCTTCATAAATATGAACTGTAGATTGTGTTAAACAATCTAGGTCACAGTTCTGTGTAGCCATCACGGCTGACTGATCATGACCAAAATAGGATGTTCTCATCTAGATATTATACAGAGTTATCCTCCCAGTTTATGATGAAATCCCTTCATAAATGCAATTTGTAGACTGTGCTAAAGGAATCTAGGTAACATGCCCCTGCAGCCGTCACCGTTGACCAAACTCGACCAACATAGGATGTTCTCATCTAGACATTATACGGAGTCATCCTACCAAGCTACAATTAAATCCCTTCCTAAATACAGCCTGTAGATTGTGCTAAAGGTTTTTTGGTTTTGGGCCTTTGTAGCCATCACAGTTGACCGATCATGACCAAAATGAGATGTTCTCGTCAAGACATGAGCTCGAACCTGCACATGAAATTTAATGATGCAGGTATTCCATTAGGTAACACTGAATGCATGCAACAATCGTGGTATAAAAAACATAACTCATCACTGAGATGAACCTGATACACTCAGTCCAGTCCAGAGTGGGATCATTTGCCATATTTTGGAAGGGAAATCATTTTTCGAGCGCACTTGCGAAGTATCTGATTCATTTCAGGTCATCCACATTGCAATTGTTCCGTCAGTGTTGAATTGAAATAAGGTCAAGGGCATGTTCCCTTGAAGAGAGTCTTCTATTGAAATTGGTGTATTATTGTTAATCCTTGCTTCTGCAGCGAAAATAATTACTTAATGACAATTAGGAGCAGCCTCCCCCCCCCCCCACCCCCCCCACCCCCCCACACACTGTTGGTGAGGTTTACCCCACTCCCCAATTTGGGAAATTGGTGCCTTTATTGTAGGCTAGTCAGGGAATAGCCTAGTCCCCTTGTTGGGGTGCACATGTCCATTTGTCAGGGAAATCCTGGAGTCACCACTGATGACAACCTCAAACATTGTTTACAACAAAATGGTAAATCCATTATTTATTTATTTATTGAGTGTTTAATGACACTTTCAACAGCCAGGGCCACCTGATATCGGGTAGTTTTATGGGTGGAAGTTGTTTTAAAAAGCACAAGCAAATTATTAATTTACAAACTATATTGTTATGAAAGTTCACTTTGGATTCCTTTGCATGTTCTTTTTTGATAATGTTTGGAGTGATGTAGGCCTTACAAATTAGAAATAAAGGTTACCAAAGAATGGGTGACTTTAATTTTTTTTTAGGTAACCTTTTTTAATTTTTTTTTAGCCAGATATGTCCAAAGTTGACATGATACTAGCAATAGACTATTTTATGAAATTATTTCACTGATCCAATGAGGTGCTGTGATGTAAAACACTGTTGGAAAGGGCTCTGGGTGCATCTTCAAATTCAAAGAACATTAAGTTTTAATATCAATACAAAGTGAATGATAGTTCTGAACTAACAAATAAATTCCAAAGGTAATTTGCATATAGGTTCTTGCTATTCGTATAATGTCCAGTACTGTAGGTTAACAACAAATCACTTGCCTCATTTCCTTTGAGGCGAACAAAATGATCATTTCCCCATTTAGTACAGGCCTTTGATAGGCCATCTGTTATATTCAAAGCAATATTTATGACTTAATAAGAGTAAAAATCAAAAACATTTTTCATGGACAGAAACCAACAGAGAAGGTTATGAAACTGAAGGCCAATTGCAACACCATTTGGCAGTGATTGGTGCTTGATTGTCTCATGTAATTTGGAAACAAAAGGAGGTGACGTAGATTGGATTAGTGAAGAAGGCCTGTCTGTGCAGAAAGCCTGGAAATAAGTAGGCTGTCATATGCAGAATGAGGTCTGCAGAGGGTGAATTTGGTAATGCTACCCTGCACAGCAGGGCAGCATTACTAAATATACCCTATGTGAACCTCAGTCTGAATCAAGGTCTCAGGCCTAAACAGAAAGAGGTACCCAGAGAAAAAAATGGGGGATTCTAACCCACTGCATGAGATAGCATCAGTAAATTCACCCTTTGGGGACCTCATTCTGAAAATGACAGATTACTTATTTCCAGGCTTGCTGTGCAGGACTGCAGCGGTGATTATTGACATTTCATGGTGCAGGCTTTGTTTGTTTTATTGGGGTTTGATGATATTTTCAACACCAGGGCTACATTAAGTCAGGCAGTTTTGGGGTGGAGAAACCTGAGTACCCGAAGAGACCATCGAGCAGCAGCAACTAATGGTCAGACTCCTCAATGTATTAACTCTGTGCAAGCAGGGTTAAATGGTTGAGTGCTTGAAGCCACTATCAGGGCTTTCAGAAAAATGAGGGTGCCATAGGAAATTCCAAAATTTTCCTGGATTATGTTTCATATTCAGGCAAATGCAAATAAAATTTTGTTTATATAAATTTGTTTTCTTACAAATTATTGGAGAGTGCAGGTGAGCTCTCTCCAATAATTTGTAATAAAACAAATTTTTAATAACAATTTAAGACCACCAAAAATAATCTAACCCTCAACCAGTTGAAAGCAGTTGGAGTCATGTGTACCATTGACGTACAGCTTTAGAATACTGCAACACCATGCCCCAGTGTGGGCAATCAGGATTAAGTGTCTTGTCCAAGGACACAATGCAGTTATCGCTGGTTAGGATCAAACCATTGACCATGGTTTGAAATTCAGTGCTTTAACCACTGAGCCACCATGCTCCCTCACAGTGAAGGTAATTTTCAGTAGCTCTGTTTTTCTTCAGTGGTATCAGTAATAAAATCTGTCATATCTTAGTTGACAGCAGGCCCAAAGCCAGGATCTCAAAATTTTCCGACATGGTGGGCCAAAGTTTAATATTTTCTGACAGTGTTCCCAGGTCATTGACCATCGGCACGAACCTGAAACCTAACTCAATATACTTCTTTAACCCATTACCTAATGACTCAGCCGCATCCTCTCACATAATTTATAAATTAAACAGTTGAAAACAAAATTTTCCAACAACTTTCAACAAATCCATGTCTTCCTCACTGGAATGGGTTCGTCCAAGAAGTAATATGTCTTTTAAAAAAAAAATTAAAAATGGAAAAAAATAATTAAAATAGTAAATTTTGATATCATGTGCATTGTGTAAAGGGTTAAAGTGGTCAACTTTTTTCGGATCAGTGGCTTTCATAGAAAATGTTGGTTTTCAAGTGACCAGCAATTTTTCAGCAATCCCACTTCTCCTCCTTTCCCCTCCCCCTGATATCCCCACAAGCTGTAAGCTCTGTCAAATAAGATATAATGGGACACATTAAAGGTTTTAATTTTTACGATGAACCATATGAAAAATAAATCATTTAGATTCACATAGTGCCTAGGGAGTAACTAACCTTATTGAATACCCTCTTCTACATGTATATGTAACTGATAGGCTTCGATGTTGGAAAGACTGAATGCAAATAGTTTTAATTTATTCACTAGTCCTTGCCCAACATGACAAGTAAATGACACTTGCAAAACATTTTTTTTTTTTAATGAGGAGCCATAAGCTATGTTTTGAAGGCAAAAATTAAAACCATTATAACATCTGAATGGCAAGTTTGGTGAACAACACTTACTGGATTTGATGTTTCGTTAGTTAAAGGGTTAATCAGTTGCGAGCAATTTTGTTGAATCAATTCACTCATTATCTTTCAAAACATATACTATTAAAAAAGGTAGGGGATATCCAAACTGATGTTAATATGTTCGGAAAATGGTATTGGATACGCGTGATTGGACACATCAATATGTTACCACGTTTAGTGTGGATCATGAATGTCACCGGCCCATGAAAACTTTGTGCAGGTTTTTCGACCGAGCGCCACGTTAATGTCTGTGGGGTGCATTCTGAATTTTCAATTGTACTGGACGGGCTTTTTTCGGATGTCACATCGTTCTTTTCTTGGTATAAACTCGTTCATCAATAGTTTCTGGTCGAAATGTAACTTTTAGGGTTTGTGAAGAAGCTGACAAGTGACGAACGTTTACGTGCCGTTGACATGTTGGAAGCTGGCAACAGACAGACTGCAGTGGCTCAAATTCTCAACGTTACTCAAGGTTGTGGTCATGCTACCGTCAGATGGCAATGTTGATGACAGACGTCGGTCAGGTCGTCCAAGGGCAACAACTGCTAACCAGGATCACTTCATCCGAACCACAGCCTTACATAACCATCATCAAAGTGCCTCAGAAATTGGACAGCAGCTGCACTGAGAGACAGATGTGCGAGTCAGTGGTCAGACTATCCGAAATCGACTACACAGCTGGAATTAGCATGCTCGACGACCTCAAATAATTCCACATTTGACTGAAAGTCATATCGCAGCAAGGTGTAATTGGTGTGGAGCACGACAGTGCTGGGACAATCGTCGGTGGAGCAACATCATTTTTTTCGATGAATCGAGGTGGTGGATTGGTTATAGTGTGGGGAGGCATAACCATAACAAGCAGAACAGCATTACATGTCATCCAATGGCGTGTCACAGGGCAGTACTACCGTGACAACATGTTAGCAGCTCATGTGGTGCCATTTGCGCGACGTCACGGCCGTTGATTCATTTTTCAAGATGACAATGCAAGAGCACGCAAGGCCAGTGGTGCTACAGAGTTCCTCCATGAGCAGAAATCACTATACTGCCGTGGCCAGCACTAAGTCCAGACCTTTCATCAACCGAGCATGTCTGGGATATGCTTGGCAGGCGCCTACGATAATGGCAGCCCCCCCCCCCCCCCGCCCCCCCCCCCCCCCCCCCCCCCCCCCCCCCCCCCCACCACCAATGTCCAGGAACTCGCCGCTGCACTGCAGGAAGAATGGAATAACATCAGTCAAGGTAATATTGAATGTTTGGTGAGGAGTATGCCACATCGGATCTGCGCTTATCTCGCGAACTGATGAGGATTTAAAAGGTATTGAGGTCTTCAAGTTGGATTGAATGTGGTAAATTCTCTGACTGACTGTCCATGTCTTCTTGAGCTCAGTGCATGGAATGTGTGCTTCGCAGACACCCAACTATCACTGAAACCATTCACCAGAAGTCACAGTGCAATGCCGCAACTGTCTTTTTGATGAAAATATAAATATATTTCTTCACATATCTCATTTTTATCAAATATCCCCTACTTTTTTGGAATAATATATTTTGAAGCAAATGCTCCCTCCATGGACTGATGCACCCTGAAAAGAGTCTTCTGGTGACACTGGGGTGTTATATTCATTGAACAGGAATGAGCATCTTTATGAGGGGGAGATTCAAATTGGTTGAAAAAATGCTATCATTTGTTAAAAAAAATATTCTTGCCCTGGCTAAACAAATCAATAAGAAGCTCTCTCTCTCCACACTTACCCTATTTCCATTCCCCGTGGACAACTTGCGCCTGTTGAGTATTTCAGTGTCAGAAAAGGCTTATATTGGTCAAATAAGGTTATTTTGTCACAGCAATTCCAATGACTGTGCCATAAAATTGCACTTGTAGAAAGCGCAAGTCAATGTGAAGGATGAAGGAGGCGAGTATGAACAAAAAGCGGTAAACAGGTACAAATGCATAATTAACTAGAGAAACAGAATTTACTGCATCCAGTAAATTCAAGTCTGTGTGAAAAGGGTTAAAGTATCAGAAATAAACTCTACAGAAAGAGATTTTATGGAGGCTTATCTTCTGGTGTAAAATATTTTTTAACAAATCAGAAATGGGTTTTTCGTTAACAGTATTTACAGATATTCATACAGGAAACAGAACAATTTTTATAAGAAACCAGAAAAAGCATATATGTGACCAGCATTTAAAGGGTTCGATACACGAATCAGAAATGGACAATTTTGGCTCTGCCCACTAATTTGAGTCATGAAATACATTCATAAACTTTAGAAATACATTAAGGTGTAAATGCATTTCCCAGTCTTTCTGAATAATATGCACTTGATGACCTCATTCAGGTGGACCATATATTGAATCTCCAGCAATGTTTAACTCAGTCGGTGTAGTCCCATGTCCACATCTACATTGAAGAATGAGCGCAACCCACTTTGTAATAATGGCTCCACCAACTTCAGATCTGTCATCTGACATTCAGATCGAACGGGTGAAAAAAACATAGATAAGTGCAAACTGGTTATTGTTAACCAGCATGCCAAAATGCATAGAGATAGGACGGTCCGTATTTGAGTTGTCGCGCTGACAAAGGGTGCATAAACTCTATGTCGGAGATATTGTCATAAAAACCTTAAAAAAACCCAAGAGCTCATTTGAAAGCCTGCTCTTAAAAGCATCTAGTGACCTAAACAAGGCATACATAAAACTAGAACTTCTCTAATAAATTAATTTTAAACAGTCATAGCACTAACACAGTTAACAGAACATTCAACTATGTCAGTATTGCATCTTTTACCGGCATCCTGACAGTATTGTGATAGGTTTCAATAACAAATCTAGAGTGTAGTTTTACAATTACATGTACACTGGAATTCTTCATTATCAAGTTGTTTGTTTTTATATTAACTTGGTTTGGGAATTAATTCTGTACAATGAGATTAAATAAATAGATCATGTTATTGTATTTGACAGTCACATCTTTCTCCCCACTGCTTTTTGTGAAATTCTTTCATGGAGAAAATATTCATACAGGAATCAGAACAATTTTTCTAAGAAACCCGAAAAGGCATATATATGCACACCATTTATAGAGTTCGATCAAGGAATCAGAAATGGACATTACTGCCGCTACCATTTATTTGAATGATGAGATACATGTATAATCTTCAGAACTGCATTAATTGGTATAAAATGAAATTCCCAATAGGTCGAAAAAGTATGCATTTAATGATCTCTCTTGACCGCATAGAGGTGGACCACATTTTGAACCTCCAGCAAGTTTCAACTCATTTGGTGTAGGTACCATTACTATAGGTCATACTAAACCTGAAGTATGAGCATAAACTACTTTATAAATATTGGCTCCACCAACTCCGGATCTGCCATATTTGTAGATGATGGCAAATGTTCATATTAGCAAGGCAATGATGAAGTGCATGCATGGTACCTCTGGAAAATATATTGCAAGTAAAAAGGTTCAGTAATGTTGGAATGTAGACGTTGAAAGGCCTTGAAGACCCCCAACAGCCTGTTTGAAGACTTAATGGCATTGTCAAAATACTGAGGTCCCATCTATATCCATGTGTGTTTAGAAGAACACTGTGAGAGTGGAAATGGTTTTCATTATTCTCAATGATTTTTTCGAAGAGAGGTGCACCATCGAAGTGCAGTACGCTTTAGTACACAGCGCCACCGTGCCCCCATATTAAGATTTTCAGAGGGTTAAAATATTCGCTTTAAATATTCCATTTTAATCCTTTAACCCTTTACCCAGATGGTAGAGGTGCAGGCTGCAAGCCGAGAGGTCCTCGGTTCGAATCCCACCTGCGGCAACCGCGTTGTGTACTTGGGCAAGACACTTCACCCCCATTGCCCACGTAGGGGCACGGTGACGCTGTGTACTAAGGCGTACTGTACGTCGATGGTGCACCTGTCTTCAACCAATGCTAACCCTGCTTGTGTGGAGTTGGTGTGTTGGGGAGCTGACAGTTGCTTGCCGTTGCTCGGTGGTTCTCTCCGGGTACTCCGGCTTCCTCCACCCGTAAAACTGTCACGGTCATGGTTAGCCATTGTGCAGAAATATGTAACCTTAAAACACCAATAAAAATAAAAAAAAAACTTTACCCAACGAATCGGCCGCATCCGCCCGCGTAATATGCAAATTGAGAAGTTGAAAAAATATTAGTTCCAACGAGGGGTCCCATATGGTTTTGTTGAAATTGTTTGGAAAATTTGAAAAAAATGATATTTGAAATAATAAATTTTGCTATCGTCTCCGTTGGGTAAAGGGTTAAATGGGGGCGCAATGGCTGAGTTGGCAGAGGTGCAGGCTGCAAGTCGAGCGGTCCTCACTCTGTCCTTGGGCAAGACACTTCACCCCACTGCCTACGTGGGTGCATGGTGGCGATGTGTACTAAAGCGTACTGCACATCGATGGTGCACCTGTATTCAACCAATGCTAACCCTGCTTGTGTGGAGTTAGTATGTGGGGAATCTGATAGTTGCACGCTGTTGCCCGGAGGTCCTCCTCCCCAGGTACTCTGGCTTCCTCCGCCCGTAAAACTATCCTGGTCATGGTAAACCACTGTGCAGAAATATGTGAAATTAAACACCAATAAATAAATAATCCTTTAAAAAATGAGCTCATTCCAATGAAGGGTCATAAGCTATGTTTTCCAAGCAAAAATGAAAAAGTAATTAAAACTGAATAGACACTTCTGTGTATAAAGCTGACCGGTTTTTGCCATTATGTTGGTTAAAGGGTTAAGAATCCCTTAGTTTGGAAAGCACACTGAAAAGGTGTCCCATTCCACATAGAATTAAATGTTTCAGAAAAGAGAGCGAAAAACATTCTGTAGCCATGAGTTATATTAAAGATATTTTTTTACTCACATCGAAGTATTAAGAGGGTTAAAATCTGACCATTCAAATATTCCATTTTATTACTTTGTAACTGTGATAGGTGTTTCGAGAAAGCCACACACCACTCCATCCCAAAACCTCTCAATCCTGAGTTATGATTGAGAAAAAATAGATTTTAAAAAAAAAATGCTTTGAAAAGTGAAGGTTTCTCTCTCTCTTCAATGACTGAGACTGAAGTTTTCTAACATGATACAACATAAATATACAGTGCTGTTCAATGTAACAAAGAATTCTATCTCAGCTTTCTCTCTGGAGATTTCTGTTTTAGATAATGGTTACTGCTTCAGCTAACTCATTTCCCAGTAAATGTTGTAAACATATTTTTAACATCTAGAGTCCGAAGGCCCCACATGCCTCCAAATCATAGATAACCAAGTACCAATGGCAGGCAGTCTATCAGTATACCAAAAACATTGAGATAGGATTGATTGTATTTGGGTTATCATGTTGACAAACAGTGCATAGAAGACATTCTATGAATGTTATTAATTTTGGGGGGTTTAACGACACTTCAACAGCTAGGCCCGCCTCGTGTCGTACAGTTTTTATGGATGGAGGAAACCACAGAACACAGAGAACCACCAAACAACAACAACAAGCAACTGTCTGGATCCCCAACATGCTAACTCCACACAAGCAGGGTTAGTGCAAGCGTATCATTGGCATGCAGTATGTTTTAGTACACAACATCACTATGCCATTATGTGGGCAATGGGGGTGAAGTGTTTTTGCCCAAAGACACAAGGCAGTTGCCGCAGATAGGATTCGAACTGAGAACCTCTCGGCTTGCAGCCTGCACCTCTAACTGCTTAGCCACCGTGCCCCTCTATGAATATAATGGGAATACTTTAGAGGCTTATTTTGGGGATAAAATAGTTTTAAAGAAATAAGAAATAGGTTTTCAATGACAGTATTTATAGATATTCATTCAAAAATCAGTTAATTTTTTCCAAGAAGCCAGATAAGGTATATATCTTCACAGTATTCAAAGGGACCAATCAAGGGAATGCACAAGTAGGTTCAAAAATATGATTTCCAGCAATTCTGGTAATAGCCCTCGTGACTCCTGTTCGACCTTGGCCCAAATTTTGAATCTCCATCGAGTGTCGACTCGTTGGTATTGGTCCCAGGTCCATACATCATACCATGCTTGAAATATGAGCATGACCCACTTTCACGAATTTTGGCCACACCAACTTTTTTATGTAAAAATGGATGTATGGACTTCAGGAATGCTTTAGAGAGTCAAAAAATGTGATTTCCAGCAATTCTGAAAAAATGCACTCAATGACCACAAGTGACCTCCGTAACCTTGACCCACATTTTTGAACCTCCATCAAGTGTCAACTTATTTAGTGTTGGCTCCAGGTCCATGCATCACACCATCCTTGAGATATGAGCGTGACCCACATTCAAAAATTTTGGCCACGCCCACTTTTTTCATGAAAAAATGCACATCTGAATTTTGGGGAAGCATTTGGAGGTCAAAAATGTGATTTCCAGCAATTATGAAAAATACACTCATTTACCCCTGAGTGACCTCGGTGACCTTGACCCATATTTTGAATCTCCATCAAGTGTCGACTCATTTGGTGTTGGTCCCAGGTCCATACGTCATACCATGCTTGAGATATGAGCGTGACCCACTTTCAAAAATGTTGGCCACGCCCACTTTTTTTACATCAAAATGCATGTGTGTATGTCAGGAATGCTTTAGGGTGTCAAAAAATGTGATTTCTAGCAATTATAAAGAATGCACTTAATGAACCCTAGGTGACCTCCATGACCTTGACCCATATTCTGAATCTCCATCGAGTGTCGACTCATTTGGTGTTGATCCCAGGTCCATACGTCATACCATGCTTCAGATATGAGCGTGACCCACATTCAAAAATTTTGGCCACGCCCACTTTTTTCATGAAAAAATGCACATCTGAATTTTGGGGAAGCATTTGGAGGTCAAAAAATGTGATTTCCAGCAATTATGAAAAATGCACTCATTGACCCCTGAGTGACCTCGGTGACCTTGACCCATATTTTGAATCTCCATCGAGTGTCGACTCATTTGGTGTTGGTCCCAGGTCCATACGTCATACCATGCTTGAGATATGAGCGTGACCCACTTTCAAAAAATTTTGGCCACGCCCACTTTTTTACGTCAAAATGCATGTGTGTATGTCAGGAATGCTTTAGGGTGTCAAAAAATGTGATTTCTAGCAATTATAAAAAATGCAATCAATGACCCCTAGGTGACCTCCATGACCTTGACCAATATTCTGAATCTCCATCGAGTTTCGACTCATTTGGTGTTGATCCCAGGTCCATATGACATCCATGCTTGAGATATGAGCGTGACCCACTTTCAAAAATTTTGGCCATGCCCACTTTTTTTACATCAAAATACATGTGTGTACGTCAGGAATGCTTTAGGGGGTTAAAAAATGTGATTTCTAGCAATTATGAAAAATGCACTTAATGACCCCAAGTGACCTCCGTGACCTTGACCCATATTGTGAATCTCCATCGAGTGTCGACTCATTTGGTGTTGGTCCCAGGTCCATACGTCATACCATGCTTGAGATATGAGCGTGACCCACATTCAAAAATTTTGGCCACGCCCACTTTTTTTACGTCAAAATGCATGTGTGTATGTCAGAAATGTTTTAGGGGATCAAAAAATGTGATTTCTAGCAATTATGAAAAAGGCACTTAATGACCCCTAGGTGACCTCCGTGACCTTGACCCATATTTTGAATCTCCATCGAGTGTCGACTCATTTGGTGTTGGTCCCAGGTCCATACATCATACCATGCTTGAGATATGAGCGTGACCCACTTTCAAAAATTTTGGCCACGCCCACTTTTTTCACGTCAAAATGCATGTGCGTATGTCAGGAATGCTTTAGGGGGTCAAAAAATGTGATTTCTAGCAATTATGAAAAATGCACTTAATGACCCCTAGGTGACCTCCGTGACCTTGACCCATATTTTGAATCTCCATCGAGTGTCAACTCATTTGGTGTTGGTCCCAGGTCTATACGCCATACCATGCTTGAGATATGAGCGTGACCCACTTTCAAAATTTTGGGCCACGCCCACTTTTTTACGTCAAAATGCATGTGTGTACGTCAGGAATACTTTAGGGGGTCAAAAAATGTGATTTCCAGCAATTCTGAAAAATGCACTCACTGACCCCTAGATGACCTTCGTGACCTTGACCCATATTTTGAACCTCCATCGAATGTCGACTCATTTGGTGTTGGTCCCAGGTCTGTAGGTCATACCACGCCTGAGATATGGGCGTGACCCACTTTCAAAACACCCCTACAGACACCCCTGATACCCCAGGAATCTGAAAAATATTCAGTGCCGAGAACTTGTGGCTGTCTATCAGCATGCCAAAAATCAACGAGATAGGGCAATTCGTTTTCGAGTTATCTTGCGGACAAAAAAGTGATGAGAAGACAGGAGAAGAAAAAGAAGAAGAAAAAGAAGAAGAAGAAAAAAAAGAAAAAAAAAAGAAAGAAAAAGAAACCGTGCAAAAACAATAGTCTGTGTGTTTCACACAGACTAATAATTGAGTGAAACAACTCATTTTAAGCTTGCAAAACATTTTCGGAACAAACAAATATTTGCACGGAAATGGGTGACAAAACATTTGTCCTACAATGGTCTCCAAAAGAGAGTCACCCACTCTATAAATTATTAAAATACAGAGCCCTACAATGGCCTTCAATATTGGGCTACACTCTCTATAAATGCCATAGATTCTCTCTTATAGAACACTGAATTTTTGCAAAGTTTTCTTTAAGGTGGGACGCCAAATCCCCTATGATGCTCCTGCCGTTACCCCCTCCACCCACTTCCCTTGACCTTAAAGGGAAGTGGGAGGGGGAACAACCAGAGAGTCTTAGTTAAGAAAGGGGGAGACCTCCACCTCCCTCACAACAGATTCCAGAATTTACCCGAACAGATAAAATAACGACGGTAATGATATGAACACATAATCTTCGTGGCTTATAAAATTATGTTGATGGTGGCAAAAAAATTAGTTTCGACGTCAATAATTGGATGGGTAGTATGTTGTTGGTATCTTTTGTGACAAAGTGGTGTCTTGGGCGGCAGAACTTTTACTTCGGCGATGTGGAGTTATCCGTGCTTACACATTCATTTCCATGAATTTCCTGATTTGTGTGTGAATAATGGGCCAACCTGACCGCCAGAAAAATTTCAAATTAAAAAACCAAAGGGCCCCAGATTCACTCTCAGGGCATTGAATTTTAAAACATTTTCTCGGGGGAGGCCCCTGAACACCCACCAATGAGGGGGCAAACCCGCCTCCCATACCAACCCCACCTCAGGCCTACGGCCTTTGAATATGCCTGCTACATATATGGACCTAGCGCCCCACCCCCAACCCCCATCCCCCCCCCCCCCCCAAAAAAAAAAAAAAAAATTATGGGCACCCCACAATAGGAAATCCTGGCTACGCCTCTGCTTCCAAATATCCCCTCCGAGAAAAAAAAATTACCAGGACAACCCATTTTACAATCCTGACTTCATACCTGTATGAGACCTACTGGTGAGCTGTGTGTTTTGAGCGAAGAGGAAGAAAATGCCCTGCACTGACCCCCAATTATTCTACCCACGGTCAACAATTCAACTGACAAAACAAACATTTTTGTTTGCAGATTCCACTCATCTTTGATGACAGTGGTAATCAATACAAATACTGCATTGTCACAAAAGTACTTGTGACATCTCAGTTCTTGCCACCAACCATGTGACTGGTTATGTATCTTTTGATAACCGTGACACAGAATGCCAATCACACTTCTTCACCTCATCAGCCGCCAGTCGTCACGTACAAAATTAACCACTCACATGACCATTGCCAATAATAGAAACATGCTGGTCATCCGATTACCAGCTTTGCGGCGCAGTACCTCGTTTGCGGCGCAGTACCTCGTTTGCGGTTTAAAAAAGACGGAAACGGTTGAAGGTTGGTGTCATAAAATATGGTATAACTGCTATTAACTTGCGTTTATCATTAAAAAAAATTAATCTGGCTATCTATGGAATGTTATTGCATTATTGTACGTAGTGTCGGCGTGTTTTAGGAAGTAATTGAGCTCTGTTATTGAAAATACATTACCGTTCATTCTCATTCTTTCGGAAATTTTCTACAAAATTTGTTCTCTCCGTGAATATAAAGGACATAGAAGGTCAAACCTTCGCTCCATTGTTGCTTCAGACTTCTGTCTTTGAGTTTAGGTCAGCTTCAGCTTTCATAAAAAGTCCTGCATTCGCCTTATTTGGCAGCTTCGACGAAAAGTGTTGAACTTTTAGAATACCTGATTTGCGGTATTGTCCTTTTAATGAGTACCTTCATTTGCGGTGCACAGTACCTACTTTTGCGGTGTCAATCTTTCAACATTACTTATGAAACATGACCCTGGCCCTTCAGTTTTATATATACAGACGTTATTTCGACGTGCGTAGTATAAACACCCCCACACCAATCAATCAAAACCAGTGATCTAATGAGCATTCTGTCAAGTCGAAAAGGTTTGTCAACCGTGCCTGGTGAGAGCTGGGAGGAATAACTCGTGTTTCATTTATTGACTCGCCGTGTGTTGATTGAAAACAGTATTACCTTTGGGGGCTGGATGGACCGTTGTTTGGACCAAGTTTAGTACTCTTTTTTATAATAGTACATAAATCAAGACAACATTGTGTGCTGCGAAATAATTATAGTTTATGCAATCAAAATAATGAAAGGTCCGAGGAATTTGAAACAGTTGTGACGTATTGAGTTGATAAGAGTGGTTTATGCGCAGGATGTATTTTACACATTTTATATAAGATGCTATATATGAGTAATGGAAGTAGTGGAAATCGGTTTACTCTAAGTCTGATATTCCGTTAATGTATGAATGACATATACACAAATAATAAACGAAAATAAAGGTTATGATGCATAGAACACGAAAAATATAAACACACAACAATGATAGCAGGCATCGGTGATTTCTGGAAGTCTGCGATCCTATTCATACAAGAACTGACTATCAAATAAAATTTCGTGAGAACAACTCGTGAGAACAGCTCGTGCTTCAAATATTCAAGAACGAATCGGGGAAATCGAAATACTTCAAAACGCAGCGACAGAGCTGCTTTAAAATGAATGTCAGACCATTCCGTTTGTTTGCATTCATCACAATGTGGAGGTTCAGGTCAACGGGACCAAAATACACCGATAAACAATATCGTTCAAAATGAAATAATGGGACTGATCGTCCTCGCCCTACCTACTGTCATGATGTGGAGATTGCATAGTTACCACATATAAAATACTTCCGTTACCCACGGACAAGGTATTCAAAGAAATGCAGGCAGTGTTAGCATTTTTGCAGACTAAGTTCTGTCGCTGCATTGAGAGGTGGTTTGATTGCCTAGCGTTGTTCATGGATGTATGAAGCATATGTAACCCCGAGATGTTCTCGTGAAATATTGTTTGGTTATCAGTTTTCATACGAATACGATCGCAGGCTTCCATCAACCACAGGTGCCCACAATCAGCACTTGGGGGGAGGGGGGGGGGGGGTGTAAACGAATCAGTTTCCTGTGTTCTATCCCCCATAACCTCCATTTTGATGTATATTTTTAATACAAATTTTTATTTAATGCTCAGGCATCAATTCACGCTGAAAAATTAAGTCATATTCCCCTGTCGGTCGGCAAAACGAAATATCAAAATGATATTTAGAAATCGATATTTCATCGTAGGTTCGGATGACGAATCACATGTACTTTAAACGAGTCAGCACATCAGTAATGAATTCCAGAGTCCCAAATACAAACGAATTCGAATAATTGATAGTGACAGTGACTAAATCAATTCATTAAATCAGCGGTTTCAAAGTTTGACTTTCTCATTCACCTTCCAGCGAAAAGCCGAAATCACTTTCAAATTTCTTCAGTTCAACGTCACACGTCTTCAGTGCATTGAGTTCAAAAAAAATAAAATGACGTGTCTTGTTATTGAAAATAAGAAAGTGGTGTTTTTTGTTATTGTTCTATTTCTTCGAAACACATTGCGATTATTTCAATTCGCCAGCCTTGGTAAATCGTAAAGTTAGGGGAGAAATAAGACGGGACTACTTTTTGTGCGGATATTCACACATTCCAATGGTTGGAGTTTGGTTGTTGTAATTTTTGTATGGACGCCGGTTCGGCACATAAATTTTGCGCCTTAATGGCAAATAAAGGCCACAAATTGGAGAGTTTGTAGTCGTAGAGCATTAAATAAAAAGAAAATTCACGAAAATTTGATGAATGCGTCGCTCGTGAAGATCCTCATATTTCTTTGTAGCCACTCACGAGATATTTTCGGTATTCATCAAATTTTCGTGAATATCCTCTATATATTTTGTAATTTATATATGGAATATCAGGCCTCGCAAATTCGGAGTAACCTGATTCCCATCACTTATATCGCACCTAAAATAAATCCGCGCAAAACCGTCGAGATGGGGTGGTGTAGTATCACTGGAGTCCGGCGTTATGGGGGCCCGCCGATTTTCCATAATTGCTTTAGAGCAGGATTCCCTTACGGTCTTACCTGTGAGGACAGTGAGGCCTTCACTGCAAGTCAAATCCTGCCTAAGAGAATCCTGGCTTGGGGGAATTAGCCGAAATGAGAAAAAATCGGCGGGGCTCCTATAATGCCGGGCCCTTTTTCCCAAACTATGTATGTGCATTCACAAAACCGAAATGTTTTGCTTGCGCACTAAGTTACAAACTTTCACTTTCAGAAGCCTTTCCTAGAATTTTAGTCGAACTTCGACTAAAATTCTATGAAAGGCTTCGACAGTAACCCGTCCCCCAGGTTATTCTCTCTGTTCCCTCATTACAACACCATTGCCGACCTTGGTCTAACAAGGGTCAAAATGCTGTTTTTGAAGCAAAGTGATAATTTTTTTAATTGTTAAGGATGAAAATGTTAATGTGTTTTCACTTGTTCTGTTTGGGAAAATTGGCTTTTTAAACGAAAGTAGTAAGTAAATATTTGGTTATACACTGAATTAATTATAGTAATTGCTCCTGAAAATTTTCTTTAAGGCATCAAGTCGAATTATTGATGATAATCGCCAGCGGCCATTCTGTACATGTAGGGTGAATCTGTACCAAATCGTGGGAAGGTGGATTTTCCACCAGACAATAGTGTTTTATTACAGGTGACCTCATATCGAATTATTTGTGATTTGTAGGGCTGATTGAATAAATAAATAAATAAATTCCCATTGCCCTTTGTTCCAAACATTTTCTCTGAAATTTACTTTGAATATATATGTTCAATTAAAACTTTAACCACACAGAATTCACAATTTTGAGATGGCATCCTGTAAATATCTGTGTTGCAAATGACATTTTTCTTTCTTAATCGTTGCTATTTACATAGAAAAGCTCTCTGATAGAGTTTCTGGGTGATTTGTAAGTTACGAAGATTATGTGATAAAACGTACCATAATTTGAAAAAATGTCTCTGTTTTGTAAGTGATCAATTATCAAAGGGCTTTTTCTAAAAAAAAAAAAACAGGACTAGTACCAGTCTGAAACTGCGTCGCTGCATGTAATTTTTCAGTGGGTATAGTACAATTTCAAATTTTCGGCAAACAGGAACCACCTGTGCAGCAGATCTGGAAATTGCTTCCACGGTACAACTCAAAATATCAAGCGCCAGACCAAATATAAAATCAATCCCTTTCATACAAGCCAAGAAAACTTCAACTGAAATTTTTATATTCAGTGGGTACAGTAAAATTTCAAACAATTGGCAAGCAGGAAGTGGCTACACGGAAGATCTGAAAACTGCTTACGTGGTACAACGAAACATTATCAAGCCCCAGGCCAAATATAAAATCATTCTCTTGTTACCAGCCAAGAAAACTTTGACAAGAAATTTCAACCCAAAGTATTTCGGACGGCCTGCTTGCCACTGGAGATGCACGCGAAAAACGACAACTTGCGGTCTGGATAATCAACAAATGTGAATTGGCCCAATACATGATACTTGTTTTCGGGGCTTCAAAGACAATACAAGTGAGTCAATGTCCAACTATTGGGCTAAACATATCATAAATGCTTGGACTTATCAAACAAATGCTTTAGAATTAATTGTATACAGATCAGAGAGATTAAAAGTGTCCAGATAAGGCAACATTTTAGTTAGAGAGTGACCCCATTAAATGTTTCGCATCGCACTTGTGGTACACCCAGCAGACACCGAAACCGCAAAAGGTGGTAACTTACACCGCAAATAAGGTATTCATAAAAATCAATTACCCCCTCGATAAATTCCGTTTAAACATGTTTTCACAAAAGGCTCACAAACGTAACTTACACATTTGGCTAAAATAAGACAATTCTCTATACGGATGCTGCTCCAAGGACTCACAATAGCATATTTTAAATATAATTCGCAGTTCAAACCCAACAACTGGAATTTTTATCTCCATATTTCCACTTTAAAATACTTTAAAAAAATTATTTTTTATTTCTCTCATGAAAATATTTCTTGGATGAAAGTATTGGTGATTAATATCTACCCTAAAAGAGTTTGCAACACAAGTAGGCTTGTTGAAATGCGTGTACTTACCAATTTTCCAACTTGTATGCGTAACAATCTGCTGTTTTTAAACAGCAAACGAGGTACTGCACCGCAAAGGTGGTTATCGGATGACCAGTGTGAGAAAGAATCCAACATTCATTTTTGTTCCAAAGCAAATGTAGCTATTGAGGTACAAGGGCCATTTCACCAACTAGCCTGGTTGATCAGGCTTTCTCAGTCGTGTGGTAAAGTGAAATTGCTTTTTTGTATACTCAATTGAGGTTGACGATTCGAGCCTCGACTCCTGCACTTCCCTCTCAATCTGTTATGCACAGGTGATATCCAAAATATACTGAGTCAAAAAAGAAAGTAAAATGGAAACAAATGTGAAAAAATAGCATAAAGGGTGAAATATAATAGTTCTAATGTTGCATGTTTGTGGACAAGAAGTCGTGCAAAGAGTTTAATGACATATTGTTGTCCACCCAACCGTATACAATTTTGCTACGGATTTCAAAATAGCACGTGCTACCCGAAAATGTCAAATTGAATGGGTGACTGACGATTTTCTTTGTGTTATGTTGTGCTAGAGAGCCTGGGTTATTGAGAAAACACGTTATTTTTTGTCTTCCGACATTTTAAAAAATGCCAAGGTTAACCGAAAATCAGAGGTTGCGTACTATTGGTATGCATGAGGCTGGGATACCTCCATTTGAGCTCGCTGCTGAGTTCGGAGTCACTGTGGCCATTAGTTACCGTCTCCTTGAAAGGTATAGAACCAGTGGATATACTGCCGATCGACCGCGTTCAGATCGACCAAGAGTTACGACCCCTGCACAAGACCGTCTCACTTGTGGGATCGCTTCCTTCCGGCGACGAGGACAGCAGCAATTACTCCTGGCAGAACCAACAATAGAATCAGTGCACAAACTGTCCGCATGCAACAGACTCACTGAACACGGCACCCGAAGTAGGCGTCCATACCACGGACCAATCCTTACCCAACGTCATGGTACCGTCAGAGTGGAATGGGTACGTCAGCGTGTTCGCAAGACTCTGCAGCGTTGGAGCACAGTTCTTTTTAGAAATGAATCACGATTTTGTCTACGGCACGCTGATGATAGGGCAAGAGTGTATCGTCGACGAGGAGAACGTTTTTTATGCTTGCGTGCGAAATGCGACCGTTTCGGCGGGGGTAGTGTAATGGTTTGGGCAGGAATTTCCTTGCACTATCGAACGCAGTCGATCTTCATCGATGGTAATCTAAATGGACAGCGATATAGGGACGGAATTCTTAACGCTGTTGTCCCGTTGTTCAACGCTAACGTCGGATTGGAGTTATTCCAGCAAGACAATGCCCGATGTCACGTTGCGCGTATCTGTCGTGATTTTCTCGAGGAGCAGAGCATCGAACTTCTTCCCTGGCCCCCACTTTCGCCAGATTTGTCGCTAATCGGGCATCTTTGGGATCAAGTGGACCGCCTGGTACGACTTCATGATCTTCAGACATTAGGCTATTTAAGTAATATTCTAAGGCAGAAGTGGAACGCATTACCGCATGGTGACATCCGGAGACTATCAGGTCCATGCGCCGTCGATGTCTTGCCATCCAAGAGGAAACGGTGGACACACACGTCATTGACTGCATGTGTGAACTTTTCATTTCACCCCATGTCTGAACTGCGAGGTCCTGACGTGACGCTGGCAACAGTAAGAACATGAAATTATGCAAATTCATACAGCTAGACTCGAAATATGAATTAATTTACAATAATTTGTTTGGGATTAAAGTCGTTAATACTAAAACAAATCGCTCCGCAAAGTTTATTATACTTTCTTTTTTGATTCAGTATAGAACAAACTCAGTGGGGTCATTCCAACAGGTGATCATAAGATATAAATTTTGGAAAAAAATAATTTGTAACATGTACTGATAGTGTCATCCACAAATTGAGTTTCGTAATAAGTTAAGCCTTTACTGAAAGCATCAACTACATCTGACCAGTACTAAACACAAAAGCGCCAATCAAATTTTGATAGTTTTTCAATTTTTACTTCCAAAACATTGCTTATGACCCCTCAATGGAACAAGCTACTTAAACTGATATTTTGGAAGCGAAAAAATTAAAATGTTTTGTAAAAAAAGGTGTTGTCTTCTAGTCATGTTAGGTGGTAGATTAACCCTCGTCAGACTGATGTCAAATATCAATAATATCAATATTTTAAGCAGCAAATGTTTCCCATAATGCAATTGAAACTTGTTTGACAGAGCTCAATGAGATTGAATTTATTTGTAGCAGGAAGGACAGAGAAATGCAAATGCCAAGGCTCGAACCCACGCATTTTATTGCAAATATCAAGGCACAAGTCAAATCCTGTAAGGAAGTTGATGCTGTTTTGGTCTGGAACCAGTTTAGCCATTAAATAGTCCATCACCTATGTTCGTGATGTTTAGCTACCACACTCATTTAGAAAAGTTCAATTAGTCAGAAAAGCGAACCTACCAACTGAAACATTCCATCCAATTAAACCTACAAAATACCTTTAACATCCATAAATTTTCTTTTTGAATCGATGCATGAAATATTTCTCAGTTGAAACTTGATTTGATCGAGTATTTTATGACTGTACCAATATGATTAAATATGTTTGTTTACAAAATAATTACGAATGGAGACTCACCACAGCTGTAGTTTTATAATTACTCCACATAGTACCACTAATCGTGTTAATATTTCCATATTTTCAAGGTGAATTAAATACGTGTTGACTGGAAGCACTGGAGCACGAAAGAATATCTGTATATCTTTATGAGTAAAGGGATATCACATTACATCAACGGTAGTCGGCAGAGAAACTCAATGCAAACTGGGTAAACAAACAGCCCATAACAGCATCAAATTCCTTTCAGAATTTGACTGGAGTGCAGAGGCCTGAGAGGTTGAGATCATCAGTTGACAAAGTGAAAGTGTTAAGCTTTTATGACAAGCTGTTATGAGCTGTTTTATTTATATAACAGAAAAATCTGGTAATTTAATTGGCTAAAACACTCGTCAGAAGTGTTGATATACTCCAGTATTGCTGATCTATTCTATCTTTATCGAAATCGTGTTTCGCCGTTCTGTTCTTGTTGACTATAAATAGCTCAGGTGGGTTTATATAATGATCCAAATACCTGCTTGCGATAAAAATAGAAATGGTACACTCTAAATCGGTTGGGTTAAAAATCAACCCAAATCGACTGGGTTGAGTGAATATGAACCCAATTTGGGTTGAGTGAATATGAACCCAATTTGGGTTCATATTCACTCAACCCAGTCGATTTGGGTTGATTTTTAACCCAACCGATTTTAGAGTGTATTTCCAACTTGCTCCTCCCTTTAATTTCACTGTTCCGATATTTAGGAACTGTTCAAATATAAGAATTAACTACAACATGAACAAATAAGTTTATGCACCTTGCTTCTTATATATATATATATGTTGAAATTAAATCTATTTTGTTGCATATGAATATGCCGTTTTTCTTCGAAAATATGTAATAAAGCAAGGAATTTGCAAACGATTTTGTTCTATCGTAATAATATATATAAAACTAATAAAACAATAACTGACTTTCCTTGAAGTTGATACAAGAAATTCCTAACCTTGAAAAGTAATATTCATCTCGGCCTACGGCCTCGATGAATATTACTTTTCTCGGGTTGATAATTCCTTGTATCAATCCCAAGGAAAATCAATAATGTTAACCCTTTAAACTATGGTACCTCTATTGTCTTATCTTATACAATAAGCCCATTGCCGATTCGCCATGTTTGACAATGATATGCAAGGTCAGAGGTCGCTTCAGGTAAACATTTCGATCAGCCTATCTGTCAAGACTGTCGAACATGCGACAGAAACACAAAATGTTTCGCTTGAAACGAGAAATTGTGCGTTTTCGATTTATTACAAATAAAGATAGAAAAAATAACTTACTTTCAACACATCATATAACGACAAATACATTTGACGACAACAGGAACTAGAGTGATGTCACGCATACAGCCCGACTGTCCCAGCAATGGCAATGCTTAGACACAAAATAGTTAGAGCCATTTTTTGTTAACCGTTTACCTAACAAATCTGCACTCATGGTGTACAAAATTTGCTATTCAAATTTTATTTTTTCGTTTCTCTACTCCAAAACATACCTCATGACCTATTAATAGAAGAAGCTTGATGAGCTTAATAAGGACTAATAAGCCATAAATCTGATGTTTCAGAAAAATAATTTGTAATGTTGGCTTCAACTTGTGTTAGGTAGAGGATTAAAGATGCGGTACATAAAGCAATGTTAGGCTATAGGAGTCAATTTTCTTTTTTGCATGTAATAACTCCCAATCCTTCAAAATGCATTTTGGGAATAATTGCCTAAGTGACATATGTTTGTGTGTGGTGGGGGAGGGGATTGAAATTTAGAGAAACTAAGTTCGAAAAGCGTTGTGAAAAGGGTTAAATGAATGCCAATATTATTTGAAACCACTGTGTACAGCTTCAGTAGTTAATCAAACCCATCATCATCAATGCTCTGTCCGATATCCTATAAAAGGGTCGTGCTCATAAGAAATTTGTTATTTGTAATCTGACCTTCGAAGAGAGCGGATACAATGCAATCCAGTTGTGCACCAAAAAATTGGTCAATAGATTCAGACATCGATGAGTCGTCGGAACTATCAGAAGATATGGAATATGAAGAAGAAGAAGAAGACGAAGAGGAAGAAGAAGACGTTTCTGTGATGGGATCTATCGTCCAAAGTGCCTATGGCAAATACCAGGATGATTTTGACAACCTCGTGAACAAATATATCGAGGATGGAATGGGCAGAGAAGATGCAGTTGAAACAGCATATAGAGCATTTCAAAAGAATGTCGGAGAAGCCATCAGTGAGAAATACATTAATAGCCTTGTGTACATTAGAAATTTTTGCAACGACTCAATTCACAAGAAAATTCAAGAAACAGCCAAGCGTCTTCGTGAAGAAGAGAATTATGACTTTGAAGAATCCCAGAAATATGCTTTGGAAAAGCGAAGATTTCTGTTCGACAACCTTATGACAAACTACTCATTCAGAGTAGATGATGAAGATGATGATGAAGAAGAAACAGACGATTAGAAAAAAAAATTATAAAAGGAGTGTTGGTATGAAAATAAACTCATCTCCGTTTTGAACGTCGAAGAGTGAAGATGTCTGTGTCAACAACAGTGCTCAGATTCAAAGATAACTTACATATACAGATCTTCAAGAATGATGCTGGATAAAAGCCGACTTCCCTAGAACAGGCTCAAGTAAATCGTGTGATAAATGCAGCCAAGAGAAAAAATCTAGACATGGATGCTGGTGGAAAGAAACAAAGATGTGTGAATACTAACTGATCAGTAAACAAAAGAATAAAGACAGAACTGACTGATACTTCCAATACAAATAGGAATGAAGTTACTACTATGAGCAAAGTTTCTACAGAAACAAAGAAAGATGTTTCCACTAAGAAAGAAGTTTCTACTAAAGACAAGAAAAAGATGCCAGCTCCCATAAAGAATGAAGTTACCACTAAGAACGACGTTATGAAGAAGCCTGAAGTTTCTACTGAAGACAAGAAAAAGATGCCAACTCCCAAAAAGAATGAAGTTACCACTACGAATGAAGTTTCTTATGGAACACTCAAACCACAAATGAAGTTACTACTAAGAATGATGTTCAGAAGACTGAAGTTACTACTATGAAACAGCTAGAAAAAGAGGAACCCAAAGATGGCAGCCAGGAAATTAAAGCAGCCAACAAAACCAAGTTATCAAATGAGAGATTTATCAAGAACCTAGCCATGCAATGGGAAAAAGCTCCAACCCACAAGAAGATGACATGGTTAGCCCATGCGAGAAGAATTACAAAGACAAATGCCTTGAGACATTGAATTGTATACTTGAATAAAAATGAAATGTTATATATATTGTTGTTTTTGTTTTTTTTTATCTACCATCCCAATAGAAGTACCCGGATGTAAACTTTCTACAACAAGTATCCCCCAATAGCAAAATACAACAGGTATCCTAAAATATCCAGATGAGGCTAAGAGCAGTAGGTGGAATCACTCGATCGAGCAATTACTCGAAAGCTCATTTGCTCAATGGGCGTCGAGTCGTTCGAGCAACTGCTCATGGGGCAATTACTCTCTTGGCTCTTTGGCTTATCTGAGAAAAAAAAGACCTACTTATGGAATCCCTTATAGGCCCTAGAATTCCTTTTTTTCTGACATGAGTCGAAGAGTCGTTCAAGGAGTCACTCGAACGAGCAATTACTCGATAGCTCATTTGCTCGATGGGGTTTGAGTCGTTCGAGCAGTATGTCGAGTCACTTGATCAAGCAATTGCTCTAAGGCTCATTTGCTCGACGAGTTTCGAGTCGTTCGAGCAATTGCTCATGGAGCAATTACTCTCTTGGCTCATTCACTTATTTGGGAAAAAAGCCCTACTTACAGAATCCCTTTCAGGCCCTAGATTCCCATTTTTCTGAAATAAGTCGAAGAGTCATATGTGTAAGTCACTCGAACGATGGGATTCGAGTCGTTCGAGCAGTATGTCGAGTCAATCGATCGAGCAATTGCTCTAAGGCTCATTTGCTTGATGTGCTTCGAGTCATTCGAGCAATTGCTCATGGAGCAATTACTCTTTTGGCTTATTGGCTTTGGGAATGCTTTTGATACACACAAGGGTGATAACTCTGCATACAGATTATGGGAAATCAAGCAATCTGGTTGGTCAGTTATAATCTATATAAATGCTCTAGACAAATGAAACAACAAGAGTACTTGGAATAGGGTCAGAACTAACAAGTTCTGTTGTATTTATGGAGAGGAGTTAACATAAGTTGTATAACTTGTACTCCAATCCTTTTTGCAAATTTATGGCAAATAAAATATGTTTAAACTAACTAACAAGAATAGACCAGAATAGATAAATATAGTAATAATAAGCAAAGCTGTTCCAACTAATAGGCTCTTCTACGCTACTGGAGTATACTCTAGAACAAAGGAAGATGCCTAGGTAGACGAAAACTATTGCATATATAGATAGAAGCAGACAATTCTGAAAGAATTTCGAAATAGTAAAACTTGTCGGATTTATTTGGGTAATTCCACGAATCGGGAAATTACTCTTCTACAAAGGAACATACCCTCCGAACATAGCCCTGTCTTGTTAGAAGGTTTTAGGTCACATAGCAACAACGTGCTACCATAGAAACCAAGATGGCGGCCTCCAGTATACAAAATGGACGACGGAAACACGTATACCCTAACAACACGCGCTGCGCATGCGCACTCACACCACGTATCACTATGGAGATGACGTCACAAGATGGCCACTCACGCGGGTTACCATGACAACACAACATGGCGCCACTGGGTCACGTGACATGACATCACATGAGATCCAGCATGAGATTCATCCAATGAGGCACGATCCATACATCTACTACTCTCCACCACTTCCCCCAAAAACTCACAAAATCAAGACCATGTGATTTTATTGTGATTTATTTCTCGAAAATAAAAAAACTTAAATAAGTGCATACTGGGGGGGGGGGGGGGGGCATACCATGCATGCTATTTGTAAAGTTGTTGTGGGGTTTCGGGGTCCTAGCCTAGTCCTAGCTAGGACCCTCCCGCTGTTACCCCTCCTCCCACTTCCCTTCATGGAAGTGGGAGGAGGGGGGTAACGACCGGAGGGTCCTAGTTATGACAAGGGTGTGGGAGGAGGGGGTGACGACCAGAGGGTCCTAGTTTGGACAAGGCCTCCCCCGAGAATACTTTGCAAAATGTATTGCTCCAAGATCGATTCTGGCAATTGTAGCATGTGTAGCCCTATATAGGGGAGCATTTTTGGGCTCTTAAGTTGTTAAGTTGCATTAAATCAATGTTTTGTTTGTTTTTTGTGGGGTTTTTTTTTTTTTTGGGGGGGGGGGGGATGTGGCTACGCCACTGCAACACACCAGTACATTCTATATTTATTGATGTTTAACGCCATTGTCAGCATTCGAGCTATATCATGACACAACATAAGTGTAAACGCAAGTTTTGCCAGTTGTTTGTGCTTATGTTGCCCCTCTGTCCCAAGCGTGATTAGAGGAAATCTGTCACTTTTTGGGGAAGTGCCTGACGGAATTTGGTCGAAAACTTTTATATGATAAAAGTCTAAAGTTGCATTGTGAAAATCAAATTCATCGGACAGTTTTCCTTATTTTTGCAACCCAAACTTTCCCGAAAACATATGAAACTAACAGAAACATACGATTTTTTCCAAACTGGTTGGGATGGGGGGGGGGGGGGGGGGGGGAGATGGTGGTGACCGGAGTTAAAATGTATGCGTTTGAAAATTATTTCTGGCAATTAGTTCAGTCGCCAAATGTTCTCACACAACAACTCAATTCAGCCAGCATCATTCACAAAAATATGGAGCTTAGAATCTGTGCGAAAATGATGACCCCCCCCCCTCCTCCCCCCCCCCCCCCCCCCCCCCCCATCCCCATCCAGAGAGAGAGAAAGAACATTGCAACCTTGACTCTCATGGGAAAAATCACTTGAAGGCCATATTGAAAAATTGTTGGAGGTCGGTTTGGGTGAAAATGTTGGCGGCCGGTTTAGGTAAAATTGTGGGGGCTGGTTTGGGTCAGATGGAGGCTGATTTGGGCGAAAATGTTGCATGTGTGGGAATCTTCACCCACATTTGACATGGGCACAGAGAACAAGTCCCATATTTATTTGCTTACATCAACTGTAGTACCGATAATGATAAACCATTTTTATTTTAACACCGTAAATTAATGTCAAATCAAACGCAGCAATTTCAACAAATGCATAAATGAGTTTTAAAGTTCTCTTCGGTCCGTTTCCAATTCCGACTTATTTGACAAGTTTAATTTCGTTTCAGCGTTGGTTGACATGGTGTCGCGGCAGATTTAAATTCCGTCATTTTTTGGAGGAAAATCGTGTAATAAAGTATGTAATCGAGAATTGTGAATCCAACCATTCAGCCGTTAGATAGATAAATCACTTGTAAGTGTAGAGAGAAAAATAAGTGGGAAGTTGATTTGAATCGTAATGCGAGGAGTGACTGTGATATGACCAGTCGAGGGTGCTTTGCACTCCTTCTTCGCTTCGCTCGGTTGTATATGTATATATCATGTTGCATGCATGTATGTGGTTGCATTCACGATACAGAACCCGTCTTAACTTTTGGCACAGGAGTCGGAACCTTGGGAAGGGGACTAGGCCAAACATGGCTTGAAAGCCTGTATTTTAATTTTTTTTTTTTTTTTGTTTGTTTGCTTTGGTATGCTCTTTGAAAGGACGTAAAAAAAAATAAAATAAAGAAGAAGAAGAAGAAAATAAGTCTTTCGGGCCATGTTTGGACTAGGGGTTGGGGGTGGACAGGCGTAACCAGGAATCTACTCCTGGGCCTAACCTGCCCCCCCCCCCCCCCCTTCACAAAGTTCCTGGCTCCGGAGTTACTACCCCGAACCACCACCTTCTCCCTGGCCCTGGATCCATGACCAAGATTTGTACACATGGATATTGTATTACAGTACCACAGGGTGATTTTGTACTCCTCTAAGTAAGTGGATATACAAATATTTCCAACATATTCTTGCCAGTCTTGAAGAAAGTTGGGGACTCAACAAACTCATCTGCAATTTATGGACCACCAGATAACTAACTAATCAGTTGTCCTTAAACGGCAGGTTTGCTTGGTGAGTCACAAGTTTTTACTGGCTGACAGGTATGGTCTGTGGTTGATGCCCATATGCGGTGTTTTGCACAAGCAAAATTCCAGCCAACGGACTTCCGAGTGGAATTCAGAAATTACTTGACTTACAGTATGAGTCGAAATAAGTTGGTGAATAACCACTATAAACTACCAGTATGCATCTTCGACTATATGTTGTAAGGTTCAGAAGAGCTGTGGGATTAAATTATTACAGATCTTCACTTCACTTCTGATTTATTGTTGAAGTTCATTGCGTCAACAGCCCGCTGCCCGACAATGTTATCTTGTTGCAGACATTGAAATATAATGGGCTTAAAGGCTTGAATGCTGATGGAAAATGCTGATAGAAAATGCTCATGCAGATTTATGAACTGTAGGGCTGTCACGATTAATCGGTTAATCGATTGTCGATCGGCCACGCCAAAATCGATTAGTATTTTTCGTTGCGAAGAATCGGTAAATTTTTCCACGTTTTAGACGTTTAATAATTTTTGAAAAATTTGATGAAAAAACTATTGTTTCTGAAGGTAAAGGGTCAAGAACGTCGACGTTAAACCCCAAGAAGCCGTTAGAAGCATTTGTCTTTCAGACACATTCAAAGCTTTGATGTTCTGAACCTTTGAACCGTCAGTGTAATAATCAAGACCGGTCGGCAGTTGCGAACTTGTGAAGTTCGCAACTGCCGACCGGTCTTGATTATAACACTGACGGTTCAAAAGTTCAGAACATCAAAGCTTAGAATGTACCTAAATGAGGATCGTCTTCGTTGTTTACTTGAGGTAGGTCAACTGACTTGAACTTAATTTTTAACGACTTTAAAGAGTGGGATGGAGGTCATCTAGGTACGAATAATCGATTATTATCGATTATTTGCGACGATTAATCAAATATAGTACCTTAGTGAGAACGCTCACAAACCCCACGCGCCCCGATATTTCAAGCTCTAACCATTTTTTAAAAATAAACACAGATTCTAGGAATACTGCAGAAAACAGTGTTCTGTAGTTTCAACAGTATTGAAAGAATTCAAGCTGAGAAAAAGCCCGGAAAACTGTAATTTTGATGAACTTTTCAAAGTCTATGGGGCCGTAATTTTGGTAAAAATCAGTGGAGCGGAACAAAACCCAAACTTGTTCTGTAGGCCACCATGTTAGACTAACATATCAAAAATCAGCATAATATCTGGAAGCGTGTAGGAAAAAAGTACGGAAAACTGTAATTTTGATGAACTTTTCAAAGTTCAAGGGCCGTAATTTCGGTAAAAATCAGTGGAGCGGAAAAAAATGCAAACTTGATCTGTAGGCCACCATGTTAGACTCACATACCAAAAATCAGCTCAGTATCTGGAAGCGTGTAGAAAAAAGTCCGGAAAACTGTAATTTTGATGAATTTTTCAGAGTCCAAGGGCCGTAATTTCGGTAAAAATCAGTGGAGCGGAAAAAAATGCAAACTTGATCTGTAGGCCACCATGTTAGACTCACATACCAAAAATCAGCTCAATATCTGGAAGCGTGTAGAAAAAAAGTCCGGAAAACAAGTAGGACTGACGGACTGACGGACGGACCAGTCAAAAACATTATACCCCAGCAACTTGATCTGTAGGCCACCATGTCAGACTAACATACCAAACATCAGCTCAATATCTGGAAGCGTGTAGAAAAAAAGTCCGGAAAACTGTAATTTTAATGCATTTTTCAGAGTCCAAGGGTCGTAATTTCGGTAAAAATCAGTGTAGCGGAACAAAACGCAAACTTGGTCTGTAGGCCACCATGTTAGACTAACATACCAAAAATCATCTCAATATCTGGAAGCGTGTAGGAAAAAAGTCTGCAAAACTGTAATTTTGATGAACTTTTCAAAGTTCAAGGGCCGTAATTTCGGTAAAAATCAGTGGAGCGGAACAAAATGCAAACTTGATCTGTAGGCCACCATGTTAGACTAACATATCCAAAAACAGCTCAATATCTGGAAGCATGTAGAAAAAAAGTCCGGAAAACTCTAATTTTGATGAACTTTTCAAAGTTCAAGGGCCGTAATTTCGGTAAAAATCAGTGGAGCGGAACAAAGTGCAAACTTGATCTGTAGGCCACCACGTTAGACTAACATACCAAAAATCAGCTCAATATCTGGAAGCGTGTAGAAAAAAAGTCCGGAAAACTGTAATTTTGATGAATTTTTCAGAGTCCAAGGGCCGTAATTTCGGTAAAAATCAGTGGAGCGGAAAAAAATGCAAACTTGATCTGTAGGCCACCATGTTAGACTCACATACCAAAAATCAGCTCAGTATCTGGAAGCGTGTAGAAAAAAGTCCGGAAAACTGTAATTTTGATGAATTTTTCAGAGTCCAAGGGCCGTAATTTCGGTAAAAATCAGTGGAGCGGAAAAAAATGCAAACTTGATCTGTAGGCCACCATGTTAGACTCACATACCAAAAATCAGCTCAATATCTGGAAGCGTGTAGAAAAAAAGTCCGGAAAACAAGTAGGACTGACGGACTGACGGACGGACCAGTCAAAAACATTATACCCCAGCAACTTCGTTGCGTGGGGTATAATTACTAAATTCAAAAATAGTGACATCCTTAATGATCTGCATCATCTCAAGTTATGAACACTCCAAATAAATGTACAGCAGCTGGTAACTACGTGACGATCACTCTCATTCATTGTTTTTAGTGCATTTGGTGCAGACATGTACATATGCCTTCACTTAAAAACTGTGTGTTCCTGTGACTCATTTATTAATTTTGCTGTCATAGCAGTCAAATTGATTCGGCCATTTTTTCACAAAATCTTTTGAAAAACATGTTAGAGAGTAGTGCGAGATGAAAAAAAGTTGAGGAGACCAGGCGTTTTTGCACATAGGTTACTGATTCCCTGTTCCTCAGCTTCACAGCATTTTGTTTGTATAATTGTTCGATTGAAATTTATAGGAGAATGTCAACAGACACTCTCCAATAAATTGTAACAATACAATTACCTTTGATAAATCTTTCTAAACCGTAGCCCCACTTGCTGGAAGCATATCATCTTTGAAAAAAAAACACAAATTACAAATCATATCTGAAAATAACTTAGAACTCTCTCAGCTAAGTGGACAAAACCGTATTTCTTTGGTCTTGAGTTATTGTACACGTACAACCAGGGTACCCACTGATATCAGAGAATCAACTTAAAACACAATTTAAGCACTTTTCAAGGGCTGTGATCATGATTTTCAAGGACTATTATAATTTTCATGTGAACTTACAACACCAGGATCAACACAAAGAGTTTCAGTTTCAAGGGCATGATTTATAGAAAACCCAACTAGATATGTATCATACCTTGAGTGCAAGAAGGTGTCATCTGCAATGCTAAAGCATTGCAGATAACATAACACCTTGTTGCACCCAAGGGACAATCCAGAGATCAAAGAGATGTGGTTCCTCACCAATTTCGTGAGTTGGGTTATCATGAAACCTCTTATCACAGAGGTTACTGGTAAACTGAATTTAAGTACTTTTCAAGGGAGATGGTCTAAAATCAAGGACTTTTCAAGGAATGAAACAATTTCAAGCACTTTTCCACGAAAGTTCCAAAATTCAAGAACTTTTCATTGGAGTGAGAACCCTGACAATGCTACTCATTTCTATTCACTTACCTACTAAATGCCAAGATTTCCTTTTTCCATATGAAAAGATTCCCTTAGTTTGATCAGATTCATATCCAATAAAAGGTGTGAAAATAGCATCACTAATTTGCCCGAGCAGCATCAGATATCCTGCCATGGCATTGTTGAATTTCTTAACTTGGTGGAAATATACCAGCAGATAGCTGAACCACATTGAGGCTGTCAAGTCATTGAGTACATGGCCAACACTATATGAAAATTTTTGGCGCTTTGAAAGATGAATTCGGTTGCTGCCTTCCATTTGTCTGTCTGTTGGTTAATGCAGAATACAGAAACTGTAGTGTATGTTTAAACTTATACACTATAATAAGCAACTATTCACTTCTCTCTCCATTTTGTTTCCAACAGCCTGAAAATAAACAATTAAATATTGAAGTTCACCTCTGTGTATGGCATTTCAAGTCTTCTGAAAATAACTGTGATTTTTAATTCAGAAATTTGTATTAAATCCATACACTCAACAGATATAGGTCAAGAATTTAAATCAGAATCAGAGCTCATATTTTAACAAGAATCCGAGAATCAATTCACGCAAAATTTCACGCAACAAGGCCATCTGTTAGAATCCTTGTAGATTTTCTCAACACCAAGACAAGGCTAACACGACGTGAGATATCATAACAATTTGTCAATAAAATTGTACAAATTATATGGCTGTCATTGGAACTGACTCAATGAGCCGGTTCCAATGACATCCACATTTGTAAGGATTTATTAGTAAATAATATTGTTTTTTAAAAAAATATTGAATTTATGTTTTAAATTAAATGTTTTAATTAAAAAGCTGCGTTGGGTAAAGGGTTAACATGTGTTATAAGTGGACAACAGGGTTCAATCGTGGTGGCCTCCTGGGACACTTACATCAGGTATGGATTCTTGCAACTATTTTCGTGAAAATCCAAATGGCTTCTCTCAAATTTAGATGACAGCCCTGAAAATCCATGTAAATTCGTGTGTTCCTTATAATTATTTCTTTTTAAAAATGTGTGATTGACAGACAAGTAAACCATCACTGGCCTGTATATAAGTAAGTTTAGCGTGAGTCAAGTGACTGTCAGATACCAATGCACGATCTCGCGCACTTTCCATATGGTCAATCAAAGAACACAAAAGAGATGACGGGTGAATTCCGAGTTTGAGGAAGAGGTTCAGATGTTCATGATGCGATGTATTACCAAGCGCGTATAGCACAGAGTTGTGGACGAGCGCGAGAGAGGAGTGTATCCGTCTCATTGGCGTGGCCTGGATACTCCCCTCCCCCAGGGGAAAACTGAGAAAAAGGAAGGTCAGTGTGTCCCTCCGATTCTTCGTGGATCGCGGGAGCTATAGCTGTACCCACAGGCTACGGTTTTATCTTCAATAATACACGGACATGATCCATTACCTCCGGGTGCTGATGTCCATGTGTTGTTGTGGATATTACCGTGTACCTTGGTCTCGGTTGTTGTGAAAAAGGGTATAAAAGACCCCCTCCCCCCAATCATCCGCCCATGAATAACACGGGAACAAGATATTTCAATTTGTTCCATTAATCATCTTTATAAAGTTTTAATTTGCAAAATCATTCAAATCGACTACCTCTTGACCACGCAGTCCGATTTAAAATCCCCAGGAGAGGGGCTGACAACTGGAGAATGCGTTTTAATACGAAAACAAGGGCAATGAGTTGGCACAGCCACAGATGCTCCCCGAATGCAAGGGTGGCTATAACCCTCCCTCCACTTCCAAGTATGAGTTTCTAGTCATTTGTCTTTGTTGATATTGAATTAAAAAATATTTTATCTTATATTATCTCCATTAAACCATACAGCTGGCAACCAAATGTGTTCATCGGACACTAAAGCCCCCGCTTTATGAAAAACTATATTTTAATGCTTAACAAAGTCCAAAAAAGGCCATAACTCTGATAATGAAAGTGTCAATGACACTGTAGCTCAACTTGTGTAAGACATGTACATGCATAGCGTATGACACAGTAATTACACATATCTACGTAAAGACCTGATAACAAAGGTAATGTAAAGTACTGTAAAGGTCTGTACATAAATACTGACCGTAGTCTGTAACAAAAGTACAGGTAAAGTATTGTAAAGGTGGATGACAGTTAGATACCTCTAGCCAGAGCCGTATTGAAATGTGCACTTACTGTGTATAAGTAGCACTGAATAAATCACAGTTTGTCTAATTGGCCACCGGTGGCCATCTTGAAATTTTGGCCTGCACCCAAAAACATTCGTTCTCGTCCCAAGGTGATAACAAAGGTACTCAAGAAGTTTCGTGAAGATCGGTTCATAAATACAGCCTCTAGCCCGAGGCATATTGACATGTGTACTTACTGTGTATAAATAGCACTGAATAAATCAAAGTTCATCTAATTTGCATAATTTTTGCACGAGAAAAAACCCCGTATTATATGTGATGTATTCCATGTTACTGAACATTCATTCAAACATTTATTCAAATCGGAACTTTCATATAGAAGTTCTGAACAAAAAACTGATTGTACCTAATTTCGGTACAAAATGGCCACCGGCAGCCATCTTGAATTTGGGACTGTACCCCAAAACACTCGTTCTCGACCCAAGATGATAAAAAGGTACCCAAGAAGTTTCGTGAAGATCGGTTCATAAATACAGCCTCTAGCCCGAGCCGTGTTGACATGTGCACTTTCTGTGTAAAAGTAGTACTGAATAAATCAAAGTTCATCTAATTTGCATAATTTTAGCCCAAAACCCGTATTATATGTGATGTATTCCATGTTACTAAACATTCATACAAAACTTTGTTCAAATCAGAACTTTCATACAGAAGTTCTGTACAAAAAACCGATTGCACTAATTTCGGTACAAAATGGCTGCTGGCGGCCATCTTGAATTTCGGACCGCACCCCAAAACACTCGTTCTCGTCCCACTATGATAACAAAGGTACCAAAGAAGTTTAGCAAAGATCGGTTCATAAATACGGCCTCTAGCCCAAGCCGTATTGGCATTTGCAGTTACAGTGCAAAAAGTAACACTAAATAGATCAAAGTTAGTCTAATTGGCATAATGTATGCACGAGGAAAAAACCCGTATTATATGTGATGTATCCCATGGTACTAAACATTAACACACAAAAATTATTCAAATCAGCGCTTTCATATGGAAGTTCTGCGCAAAAATCTCATTGCACCTAATTTTGTACGAAATGGATGCCAGCGGCCATCTTGAATTTCACACCGGACCCCAAAACACTCGTTCTCGTCCCATGGTGATAACAAAGGTACCCAAGAAGTTTCGTAAAGATCGGTTCATAAATACGGCCTCTAGTCCGAGCTGTATTGGCATTTGCACTTACAGTGCTGAAAGTAACACTAAATAAATCTAAGTTAGTCTAATTTGCATAATTTACGCACGAGAAAAAAGACTGTTTTATATGTGATGTATCCCATGGTACTAAACATTCATACAAAAAATTATTCAAATCAGAACGTTCATATGGAAGTTCTGCGCAAAAATCTGATTGCACCTAATTTTGTACAAAACGTCTGCTAGCGGCCATCTTGAATTTCGGACCGGACCCCAAAACACTCGTTCTCGTCCCACGGTGATAACAAAGGTACCCAAGAAGTTTCGTAAAGATCGGTTCATAAATGCGGCCTCTAGCCCGAGCCGTGTTGACGGCGCGACGGACGGACGACGGGCCATGTCAATACCTCAAATTTGGCTTCGCCAAAGTTGAGCTAAAAATTATCGCTCCACGCTCAAAATCAAACCCGTCTGGTATATTGTCTACAGTAAGCTAAATTCCAAGTTCAAATCGGACAGTTATAACTCAAGTTACCTCCCGCCATAACTCTGCCAAAAATATCGGACTAAGCCCACTATCAATCCTAACTTGTATTGTGTGGCTATAAACCTATGTATAAAATTTAGTTTCATTTCATTCACTCAGACTAAAGTTATCACCCGGAAACCAATACCAACATGTTTTCTAAGTCCGAAATGGGCTATAACTCTGCAAACAATATCGGACCAAGCCCACTATCAATCCCAACCTGCATTATGTGGTTATAAACCTATGTATAAAATTAGTCGAACTGAAGTTATCGTCCGGAAACCATTTGCTTCGGACAGACAGGGCGGAGACTATATGCTCCACGAAAAATTTCGGGGAGCGTAAAAATGTTGCAACCTTAGTTAAAAAGGGAAAGCCAGTACTTCTGCTCTGCAGGTTAAATAGAGACATTCTCCAAGAGGTCAAACAAACATCTACCTCGGATTCAAATGACCTGAATTGGTGCACGAACATCAACAAAACCATGAAAAAGGAAGCATGCGTTCTTGGCTTCCTTAGAAGAAACCTTCGGGGCTGCACCGAAGCCAGCATCGTTAGTCAGGTCCATCTTAGAATATATAGCTGTTGTACGAGCCCCTTAAGTGAAAAACGATCTAGAAAAAATTGAAAGAATACAGAGAAGAGTAAAGCAGTTCTCAAAGTGCGATTATACCAGAAGAGAGGAAGGCAGCATGTAAAGAATGTCACAAGAGCTAAAACTTCAACACAAGACGCAAGAACCAAAACTTGGCATTAAGGGATATGGTCATTGAAGTGTCAGTTCCAGCAACTCCACTTCAAAATTATATATTACGCAACACCAAAAGACTTTTGATCCTAGTGTTGCGAACACCAACAAAAAGTCAGTGAGAAACAACCAAGGTGTTTCCAAGGATCGGGTTATACCTTGACTGGTTTTCAATCCTGACAGTGTCTTTCGCACCACACGTGGAAGATACTCCCGAGGAACGATGAATGAGTACGTCGTTAGACACTGGTGTCCTCCAAAGTTACAAGAGGTTTTGAAATGAAAGTCGGTTACCTATATATCTCTGCTACATAGTTTTATTTACTCCAGTACTCCAGATGTCCCGATGTCTAAACATATAATACCACTTGTCATAATTATCGACAAAAATACTGCAGCAGCACACTCAATACCGTGACCATTTCGGCTTTCGATCACTTCTTGAACAATGCGTTATCAAATTTTATTTCATCTGTACTTACAATAGTACTATCAACTTATTCTTAAAGGCTAGGATTAGAAAAGAGTACAAAGGTAGTTAGGTAGAGCTCAAACTTTCATATACAATTAACCCATTAACAAACAAAGGAAGAAAATCTTCCGAAGTTCAGTACTATATATTCGACCTGCAAATGTTTTCCCAAGTCACCGGAAGTCATCATTTCTTTCTTCAAAGACTCCACTTTATTTCCACCTCAACGTGTTTGTTCAAATGATGGTGCATAAACTTACTACTAAAAATTCACAAAAAATCTGACGAAACTTCATAAACTGTGGGTTGGAGAAACAAAGGAAATTGTTAACGTCCAAAAGGATAAGCTGAATGTCATTGCTAACGGCAACGTTTCTCGGTGGGAATGGAATAAAACCAAAAGCTCCCATCTAGAGGTCAGCCCAAACAAGAATACTTAGTGTCAAAGCGATCCGTCCATTCATGAATGCACCCTGCAGGGTCTGCTAAAGGAAAACAAAAGATGCTACACAAATTTCCCAAGTTCAAAAGTCGAGGTAACGGCAACATTTTTCAACGCAAATGAAAGAAAAGTCATAGCTCATATCTAGAGGTCAACTCGAACACGCACATCAAGTTTCAATGCGACCTGATGATAAATAAGACCTGTGCAGTGTGCCAAAGAAAACTGTCGACATACAAAACGGATAAGTTAAACATCACTGCTAAAGGCAACGTCTCTCAATGGAAATGTAAAATGAAAGTGTCAATGACACTGTAGCTCAACTTGTTAAGACATGTACATGTATAGTATGTGACACAGCAATGACAAACATCTAGGTAATGACCTGATAACAAAGGTACATATAAAGTATTTTAACGGTCTGTACATAAATACTGACTGTAGCCTGCAACAAATGTATAGGTAAAGTATTGTAAAGGTGGGTACAGTTGGATGCTAAACTAGAAAAGAAATCTTTGAGTCCCAGAGTGGGTCTGACTGAACCCCAAAATATTTGTTCTCTTAGCACATTGATAACAAAGGCACCCCTAAACGCACTCGTTCCTGTCCCAAGGTGATAACAAAGGTACCCAAGAAGCTTCGCGAAGATCAGTTCATAAATACGAACCGTATAGAAGTTGTGACAAAAACTGATTGGACCTAATTTCGGTACAAAATGGCCACTGGCAGCCATCTTGAATTTTGGACCGCACCCAGAAACACTTGTTCTCGTCCCAAGGTGATAACAAAGGTACCCAAGACGTTTCGTGAAGATCGGTTCATAAATAATACATCCTCTGTCCCGAGCCGTATCGACATGTGCATTTACTGAGTACAACTAGCACCGAATAAATCAAAGTTCTTCTAATTTGCATAATTTCTGCACGAGAAAAAAAACCTGTACTATATGTGATGTATTCCATGTTGCTAAACATTCATAATTTTTTTTATTCAAATCAGAACTTTCATACAGAAGTTCTGTACAAAAAACTGATTGCACTAATTTGGTACAAAATGGCTGCTGGTGGCCATCTTGAATTTCGGACCACACCCAAAAACACTCGTTCTCATCCCACTGTGATAACAAAGGTACCCAAGAAGTTTCGTAAAGATCGGTTCATAAATACGGCCTCTAGCCCGAGCCGTATAGAAGTTGTGTACAAAAAAACTGATTAGACCTAATTTCGGTACAAAATGGCCACTTGCAGCCATCTTGAAATTTGGACCGCACCCAGAAACACTCATTCTCGTCTCAAGGTGATAACAAAGGTACCCAATCTGTTTCGTGAAGATCGGTTCATAAATACAAACTCTAGCCCGAGCCGTATTGACATGTGTACTTACTGTGTGTAAGCAGCACTGAAAAAATCAAAGTTCATCGAATTTGCATAATTTACGCACGAGAAAAAAACCCCGTATTATATGTGATGTATCCCATGGTACTAAACATTCATACAAACAATTATTCAAATCAGAGCTTTCATATGGAAGTTCTGCGCAAAAATCTGATTGCACCTAATTTGGTACAAAATGGCTGCCAGCGGCCAACTTGAATTTCGGATCGGACCCCAAAACACTCGTTCTCGTCCAACGGTCATAACAAAGGTACCCAAAAAGTTTCGTAAAGATCGGTTCATAAATACGGCCTCTAGCCCGAGCCGTATTGAATTGTTGACGGACAGACGGAACGGACGGACGACTGGCCATGGCATAAGCTCAAATTTGACTTACGTCAAAGTTGAGCTAAAAATCAATAGCTACCATCTAGAGGTCAATCCAAACAAACATGTCAATTTTCAAAACAATCCAATCATGAATGGACCCACATGGCATGCCAAAGGAAAAACTGATGCACAAATCCACAAAGTTCAAAAGTAGTTGCTAACATCAACGTTTTTTTTTGTTGGAAATGAAAGAAAATCAATATCTCCCATCTAGAGGTCACCCAGAATATATACACCAAGTTTCAAAGTGATCTCATGATAAGTGCAACATGTGCAGTGTGTCAAAGGAAATTGCTGACGTACAAAACGGACAGGTTGAACGTCGTTGCTAACGGCAACGTTTCTCGACGGAACTGGAAGAAAATTGATAGCTCCCAAAAAGCATGCAAAGTTTCAAAGCAATCCATTCATAAATGTGCCCTCTAGGGCGTGCCAAAAGGAAAATACTGATGCATAAATGAGCGAAGTTCAAAAGTCATTAATAATGACAACGTTTGTAACGGAAGTGGAAGAAAATCGATAGTTCCCATGTAGAGGTCACCTCAAACAAGCATACCGAGTTTCAAAGTAATCCAATCATCCTGCAGGGCATGCTAAAGGAATATATTGATTCATAACTAAACTAAGTACAAACGACGTTGCCAGCGGCAACGTTTTTTTGACAAAAATGGAAGAAAATCGATCGCTCCCGTCTAGAGGTCACCCCAAACAAGCATACCAAATTGGCAATAATTGGCAATGGTTTTTGACGGATATCATAAGGAAGAAAATCGATAGCTCCCATCCAGACGTCGTCCCAAACAAGCATACCAAATTTTAAAGTGATCTGATCATAAATGTGTCCTGTAGGGTGTGCCAAAGTGAAATATTGATGCGTATCTGTACTAAGTTCAAATGGTCGATACCAAGGGCAACGTCATTCGAAGAGAATAGAAGTGGAAGGATATAGTTAGCTCCCATCTAGAGATCACCCCAAACAAGCATACCAAGTTTCAAAGCGATCTGATCATACAGATGCCCTGTAGGGTATGTCAAAGAGAAATATTGATGTATAACTGCCTCAAGTTCAAAGGTCGATGCTAAAGGCAGCGTTTTTTATGGGAATGAAAGAAAATCGATAGCTCTGATCTAGAGGTCAGCCTAAATAAGCATACCAAGTTTCAAAGCGACCTGATCATACATATGCCATGTGCCAAATGAATATATTGATGCATAACTAAAGTTCAAAGGTCGATGCCATCGGCAACGTTTTTTGATGGAATGGAAGTAAATCGATAGCTCCCATCTAGAGATCAGCCCAAACAAGCATACCCAGTTTCAAAGCGATCTGATCATATATATGCCCTGCAGGATGTGTCAAAGAGAAATATTGATGCTTAACTGCGCCAAGTTCAAAGGTCGATGCCAACGGCAGCGTTTAATAATAGGGATGGAATAAAATCGATAGCTCCCATCTAGAGGTTGCCCAAAATACGCATGCCAAGTTTCAATGTGATCCGATCATAAAGTTGTCCTGTATGGTGTGCCAAAGGGAAATATTGATGCATAACTGCATAAAAGTTCAAAGGTCGCTGCAAACGGCAACGTTTTCTGGGAAAAATGGAGGAAAATCGATAGCTCCCATCTAGAGGTCATCCCAAAAAGCATACCAAGTTTCAAAGCGATTCGATTATTTATTTATTTATTTATTTATTTATTTATTTATTTATTGGGGTTTAAGGTCACATACTTATGCACAATGGCTAATCGTGACCGTGACAGTTTTACGGGTGGAGGAAGCTGGAGTACCCGGAGAGAACCAACGAGCAACGAGTACGCATTAGTACACGCCATCATCGTGACCCCATGTAGGCAACCGGGATAAAGTGCCTTGTCCAAGGACACAACGCGGGTCGTCCCGGACAGGGATCGAACTCGGAACCTCTAGCATAGAAGTCCGACAGTCTAGCAATAGGCTAGCCCAGCTTAACTTCGTCAAGTTGAGCTAAAAATCAATAGCTCCCATCTTGATATGACACCAAGGCTTCATATAAAATTTGCAAAAGATGGTGTGAGAAATGTGGCCTGTAGTGTGTGTGCAATTGGAATTGTTGACAATTTATTTGCCAAATCCAAAGGTAATCACCAAAGCTACATATAAAATTTGAAAAAGATCGGATGCGAGGTGCGGCCTATAGGTTGTGCTGATGGAATTGTTGAAAATTTATATGCCAAATCCAAGATGGCCGGCGGCGGAGGCTAGGTTTTCCAACGAAATTGGGAAAAATTCTATAGCTCCTATCTAGACGTTACCCCAAAGCCACGTATGAGATTTGAAACTGATCGAGGGAGAGATGCTGCCTGTAGGACGTGATAAAGGAATTGCGGACGAACAGAGGTACGGACGTACGGATAGACGTACATACAGACGACGAATCGCAATCCATCCCAATAGTTCATACTTGACGTTGTCAAGTTGAGCTAAAATGCTTTATTCGGTCAAAATAAATATTTAAGTTTAATTAATTTTTCTGTTATTAAACCAAAAGCGGAAGTTATTTTTTCAAATCTCGCCAAAGTGCGCTTAAAAGGCAAAAAACCTCGACAAACACCGAGAATTCCCCAATTTATTTTGAAATAATGCGGATTTGAAGATAATAATAATAATAACTAGATGGTGCCATTTGTGTGCGAAGCACACTATAGTATATCCCCGCATTTGCACTTTCCTTTTTGGTTAGTGCAGGATACAGACTTGGATAAAAAGGCTTCATGCATGTGTGTGATTTAAAATGATAAAACAGTATTTAATTTCCTTCTGAAGACTCACATGTGAAACTACTTCAATATTTCAAACAAGATACTTCACCCAACATGATGTATAAAGGGTAGTGTTCTGATCACATCATTGTCACATGATTGAAAAACCACTTGGACCCAAATCAAAATTCCAAAACCTTCATGCACATCTACAGATGCTATCTGAACATGTTAACATGTTTAAACGTTTCGAATTCAATACCCTAAGAGCCTTTGAGCGGACAAAGATTTTCTGAGGGTAAAAGTGGTTCCACTGGAACCACTTGGACCCAAATGAAAATTCCAAAACCTTCATGCACATCTACAGATGCTATCTGAACATGTTAACATGGTTTAAACATTTCGAATTCAATACCCTAAGAGCTTTTGAGCGGATAAAGATTTTGTAAGGATAAAAGTGGTTCCACTGGAACCACTTGGACCCAAATCAAAATTCTGAAACCTTCATGCACATCTACAGATGCTATCTGAACATGTTAACATGGTTTAAACGTTTCGAATTCAATACCCTAAGAACCTTTGAGCGGACAAAGATTTTCTAAGGATAAAAGTGGTTCCACTGGAACCACCTGGAACCAAATCAAAATTCCGAAACCTTCATGCACATCTACAGATGCTATCTGAACATGTTAACATGGTTTAAATGTTTCAAATTCAATACCCTAAGAGCCTTTGAGCGGACAAAGATTTTCTGAGGGTAAAAGTGGTTCCACTGGAACCACTTGGACCCAAATCAAAATTCCGAAACCTTCATGCACATCTACAGATGCTATCTGAACATGTTAACATGGTTTAAAAGTTTCGAATTCAATACCCTAAGAGCCTTTGAGCGGACAAAGATTTTCTAAGGATAAAAGTGGTTCCACTGGAACCACTTGGACCCAAATCAAAATTCCGAAACCTTCATGCACATCTACAGATGCTATCTGAACATGTTAACATGGTTTAAACGTTTCGAATTCAATACCCTAAGAGCCTTTGAGCGGACAAAGATTTTCTGAGGGTAAAAGTGGTTCCACTGGAACCACTTGGACCCAAATCAAAATTGTGAAACCCTCATGCACATCTACAGATGCTATCTGAACATGTTAACATGGTTTAAACGTTTCGAATTTAATACCCTAAGAGCCTTTGAGCGGACAAAGATTTTCTAAAGATAAAAGTGGTTCCACTGGAACCACTTGGACCCAAATCAAAATTCCGAAACCTTCATGCACATCTACAGATGCTATCTGAACATGTTAACATGGTTTAAACGTTTCGAATTCAATACCCTAAGAACCTTTGAGCGGACAAAGATTTTCTAAGGATAAAAGTGGTTCCACTGGAACCACCTGGAACCAAATCAAAATTCCGAAACCTTCATGCACATCTACAGATGCTCTCTGAACATGTTAACATGGTTTAAACGTTTCGAATTCAATACCCTAAGAGCCTTTGAGCGGACAAAGACTTTCTAAGGATAAAAGTGGTTCCACTGGAACCACTTGGACCCAAATCAAAATTCCAAAACCTTCATGCACATCTACAGATGCTATCTGAACATGTTAACATGGTTTAAACGTTTCAAATTCAATACCCTACGAGCCTTTGTGTGGACAAAGATTTTCTAAGGATAAAAGTGGTTCCACTGGAACCACCTGGAACCAAATAAAAATTCCGAAACCTTCATGCACATCTACAGATGCTATCTGAACATGTTAACATGGTTTAAACGTTTCGAATTCAATACCCTAAGAGCCTTTGAGCGGACAAAGATTTTCTGAGGGTAAAAGTGGTTCCACTGGAACCACTTGGACCCAAATGAAAATTCCCAAACCTTCATGCACATCTACAGATGCTATCTGAACATGTTAACATGGTTTAAACATTTCGAATTCAATACCCTAAGAGCCTTTGAGCGGACAAAGATTTTGTAAGGATAAAAGTGGTTCCACTGGAACCACTTGGACCCAAATCAAAATTCCGAAACCTTCATGCACATCTACAGATGCTATCTGAACATGTTAACATGGTTTAAACGTTTCGAATTCAATACCCTAAGAACCTTTGAGCGGACAAAGATTTTCTAAGGATAAAAGTGGTTCCACTGGAACCACCTGGAACAAAATCAAAATTCCGAAACCTTCATGCACATCTACAGATGCTATCTGAACATGTTAACATGGTTTAAACGTTTCGAATTCAATACCCTAAGAGCCTTTGAGCGGACAAAGATTTTCTGAGGGTAAAAGTGGTTCCACTGGAACCACTTGGACCCAAATCAAAATTCCGAAACCTTCATGCACATCTACAGATGCTATCTGAACATGTTAACATGGTTTAAAAGTTTCGAATTCAATACCCTAAGAGCCTTTGAGCGGACAAAGATTTTCTAAGGATAAAAGTGGTTCCACTGGAACCACTTGGACCCAAATCAAAATTCCGAAACCTTCATGCACATCTACAGATGCTATCTGAACATGTTAACATGGTTTAAACGTATCGAATTCAATACCCTAAGAACCTTTGAGCGGACAAAGATTTTCTAAGGATAAAAATGGTTCCACTGGAACCACTTGGAACCAAATCAAAATCCCGAAACCTTCATGCACATGTACTGGTGATACCTGAACACATTAGCATAGTTTAAACATTAATGCAAGTGAATGTAACACCGGCCGGACGTACGGACGGACGGACGTACGGACGGACGGAGATAACGACAATATCCCCGACGAAGGCGGGGATAATAATTACACATTTATACAGCGCCAAAATTATAGTTCAGAAGATATAGAACCATATTCCAAGGCTGTACACGTTTCAGAACTCGTGCAAATATACAAACGGAATATATACAGTATCTTATAGTCCAGAACATCACTTATAGGCTTTTTGAAACAGGTATGTTTTGACATAAGGTTGACATTTGACAGTCTTTTTAGGTGTTCTGGTAAATTATACCACAAGTGGGGGCCAGAAAATGAGAATGACCTGTGTCCAAATGTCTTACACCTATGTTTTGGAACATGTAACAGCATTTTACCATCGGACCTCAGGTTGTATTGACACACATTCTTGGTATTAAGGAGTTCTTCTAAGTAGGCTGGTGACATGTTGTTTTGTGTCTTAAAAAACTAATAACAAAGTTTTGAAAATTATTCTGTACTTGGCTGGCAGCCAGTGCATATCCCCCAGAACAGGAGTGATGTGTTGAGATCGTGATACCCTACATACCACTCGGGATGATGCATTTAGTACCATATGCAGGCGAGAGTACTGATATTGTGGAATTCCGGTTGAACTGTAAGGCATTACAATAATCCAAATGTGAAGTTACAAGGGCATGAACTAGGGTTTTTGTTGAGTCTTTGGTGAGGAACTGTCTTATCTGTTTAACTTTGTATAGACCTCTGAAAGCACATATTTGTAACACGTCTGTCCATAGACATGGTAGAGTTGAAGAATGCACCAAGATTACGGACACTGTTACTTGCACTGATGGCGGAATCTCCTTCCTTCACTGAATTGATGTCAACTTTAGTCAGTTGTTGTCGTGAACCAATTATTAGGAATTCAGTCTTATCATCATGTATCATTAATTTGTTTGAAACCACCCATGTGCGAATGTCCGAAATACATGATTCAATAGTTTCGATCTTTGATTGATGGTCGAAAAGAGAATTAGACATGTGTGTCATCAGCATGACCATGGACGTCAGGCAGGTGAGATTCAATGATGGTGAAGGTGAACATTTTTGAAATATAGAATAGAAACAGAAAAGGTCCAAGGCAGCTGCCCTGTGTGACCCCACATTCAAGATGGAAGTCTTTTGACAGATTAAGGTTTATTGATACACGCTGTTGTTTATAATTGAGGTATGATGATAGCCATCTAGCAGCAACACCATTAAGTCCAAAATCAGAATTCATTGTCTCTAGCAGAGTTTTATGACAAACAGTGTCAAAAGCAGCACTAAGTTCTAAAAGAACAATTTCACATATTAGCTGTGGTTTAGCTCCCCATCCGTCACAGAGACTTTCCATTACAGGAAAACAAGACTTTTCATTATAAATATCACTTCTGTATAATAATATAACAATGATATAAATACCCTGGACCCCAAAACAGCTATTTGGTACATCATGTCACTGGTCTCTTAAGAGAGATGGTCTCTCAAGGAAAACTGTACTGTATACTGTTCGAATTGCGAATTGCAAATTTCAAATTTCCAAGTTCAAGGTCAATAAATCTGTAACAAGGCAATAACTCTATAACTGCCTAAAAAACTAAGTGAAGGATGCAAAAACAGAACTCTATCTGTAATTTGCCACGGGTAAGTTGGTGCATTCCAACAATCACTCATGTATGGGACAAAATGTGCGGAAAATCTGTTATAATGACTCGATGTTTGACAGCTCACCTTACCAATAATAACTAGATGCAAAGTGATGCGAGCCATCACTGTGGGCCCTGCAATGCATTTCGAACAGTATACAGTACAGTAAGACCTTCCTTGAGAGACCACCTTTTTTGAGAGACTGTAACGGATCCCCACTGACCCCGCTGCCCTCTTAAATCACACCACAAGTGTACCTTAAAAGGTTTTGGATGAAGCCAGTGTTACAAGACTTTCTCCATTTAGGAAGACTTGCACAATGGCCCCATTCAAAACAATAAGAGGGTCCCTATGGGGGCCACAGTTTGGAAAAACGTAAGGGCCTAAACAATCAGGTACGATTCCCCTATATCCATTCATTTGGGGCCAGAAATATCACATGGGTTCAATAGACAAGATTATAATGAATGTTAATATATTTTTATTAAATTCCTATACATACAAGACCCTAAAACTGGTTGTACAGTTTCAACCCGTGGGGTTATCGTTTTTCCTGGAAAAATAAATACCCTCTGGTCACTAAAGGACTCTCAATCCAAAATAAATTTGATGGAGGTTTATTATGGTGAGCGGGGCTTGCCTACCAAAGTATACAAGCACCGCTCCTCGTTATGGTTAACGCGATTCTTCACCACAATAATGTCACTTGACGCGTGCAATCTTCCTCAATGCGCGAATAAGCCTGCTATGACGCTTACCTTACCCCAAGTGAGCTGAAGTAAGCTGTAATCAGTTATGGTTTCGCGTACTCTACGGAGTTCCTCCACCCAAAACACCGCGCCCAATCCTGTTCCGGTAATGCGCACTCAAATGAGTCCCGCTACTAAAATACCGCGCCTATTTCTACACTCACAACAAAATCAATAAATTATCCAGTGCAAACCTCAATGGAGGTGAGCTGGCCTTCCCTGAAATTCATTGTACCAACTTGAACAACATTTTAATACGCGTATATATAAAAATCAGTAACACCTCCCGCACTCTATAGAAAGGAGTCAAATTACACCCCAGCAACGATCTATATCTGGTCCTCACCAGAAATTAAATGTCGACAGTAATGAGCAAAGCGTACGATCCAGGCTATGTCATGTTTACAACACAAATTCCCTCAATATTCCAATATCGGCCTACGGGGGAGGAGTGGGGGTATCTCGGTCAGTCAATACGAGGGAGGACTCGTAGGACTATACTGCCCACAGCCCACCCGGTTTGGTCTGCTACTGGGCTGAGAAGTGTGCGTCCCCACTAAGAAAATCTCAGTCGGGGCGCACAATTTCCAAGTTCAAGGTCAATAACTCTGTAACAAGGCAATAACTCTATAACTGCGTGAAAAACTGAGTGAAGAGAGCAAAAACAGAACCCCGTCTGTAATTTGCCACGGGTAAGGTGTGCATTCCAAAAATCATTCATGTATCGCTAACATTAAGGACAAAATGTGAGGACAATCTGTTATAATTGTCTAAGTTCTAAGTTCAAGGTCAATAACTGTGCAATAAACCATACGAGTAGAAGTGTACTGAAACTTGATTTGTACATGCTCACCATGAAGCTACATATAAAAATGCCGCTCAGGATCACCGATCCAATGTCGAGTTGTGACAACAGTTCCTCGCACCAAGGCCAACACACCTATGAAGTTTCATGACTCTAGGTTGAACCACTATCAAGTTCTCATCCGGAAACCAATTGTTGCGATATACTATGTTCAAGGTCACTGTGACCTTGACCTTTGACCTGGTGAGTCCAACATCAATAGGGTTCTTCCTCGCACCAAGGCCAACACGCCTGTAAAGTTTCATGACTCTAGGTTGAACCACTATCAAGTTATCATCCGGAAACCAATTGTTGCGATATACTATGTTCAAGGTCACTGTGACCTTGACCTTTGACCTGGTGAGTCCAAGATCAATAGGGTTCTTCCTCGCACCAAGGCCAACACACCTATGAAGTTTCATGACTCTAGGTTGAACCACTATCAAGTTATCATCCGGAAACCAATTGTTGCGATATACTATGTTAAAGGTCACTGTGACCTTGACCTTTGATCTGGTGAGTCCAAGATCAATAGAGTTCTTCCTCGCACCAAGGCCAACCCACCTATGAAGTTTCATGAATGTAGGTTGAACTACTATCAAGTTATCATGACTCTAGGTTGAACCACTATCAAGTTCTCATCCGGAAACCAATTGTTGCGATATACTATGTTCAAGGTCACTGTGACCTTGACCTTTGACCTGGTGAGTCCAACATCAATAGGGTTCTTCCTCGCACCAAGGCCAACACGCCTGTAAAGTTTCATGACTCTAGGTTGAACCACTATCAAGTTATAATCCGGAAACCAATTGTTGCGATATACTATGTTCAAGGTCACTGTGACCTTGACCTTTGACCTGGTGAGTCCAAGATCAATAGGGTTCTTCCTCGCACCAAAGCCAACACACCTATGAAGTTTCATGACTCTAGGTTGAACCACTATCAAGTTATCATCCGGAAACCAATTGTTGCGATATACTATGTTAAAGGTCACTGTGACCTTGACCTTTGATCTGGTGAGTCCAAGATCAATAGGGTACTTCCTCGCACCAAGGCCAACCCACCTATGAAGTTTCATGAATGTAGGTTGAACTACTATCAAGTTATCATCCGGAAAGGAATTGTTGCGATTTACTATGTTCAAGGTCACGTTGACCTTGACCTTTGACGTAGCGAGTCCAAAATCAATAGGGTTCTTCCCCTCACCAAGGCCAATCTACCTATGAAGTTTCATGAATGTGAGTTGAACCATTATCAAGTTATCATCCGGAAATTGTTTACGAAGCCCCGCCCGCCAACCCGCCCGCCCGCCCGCCCGCCTGCCCGCCCGCCCGCCCGCCAGACATTCACCAAACTATAAGTCGAGTTTGACTTCGTCACAACTCGACTAAAAATTTATTACAGTACTCCTATCCATAGCTGGAAAAGTGCGGAAAACCTGTTATAACCGTAAAAGTGCTAAGCTCAAGGGCAATAACTCTGTAATGAACCAAATGAGCAGAAGGGAATTGAAACCTGATCTGTAAGTACCCACTGGGAAGCTACATACAAAAAAAGTCATTTCAATATATTAATCAATGGCTGAAAAAAGTGTGGAAACCTGTTTTAACAGTCAAATTCCTAAGTTCAAAGGCAATAACTCTATAGTTAACCAACTGAGCGGAATGGAATTGAAACTTCATATGTTTGTACACACCCGGAATCTACATACAAAAATCACATCACTATTTCTATCGATAGCTGAAAAAAGTGCAGAAAACGTGGGATGGACGGACGAACGGAGCGATTAACAACTTTGTTAAAAAAAAATAAGCCTCTTGCCGTTTCATTTGCGACATTTCTAATGGCGCAAGCCAAATCAGCCCCCACACCTCTCCCATCATAACATTTGAGAGTAGGCTTGACTTTTTAAAAACCTTAAATCCCGTTGTGAAAAAGCAGGTCTTTGTCAGGTGAGTTCTCAGGGACACTTTTAAAAACAACGGCATATATACTACTCAAAGTTTGCTAAGCACCAAATATTTGACACATCATTGTGAAATTTGCTTGTGACATATTTGCGATATTTTTGTGGATATGATTGAGGAATGTATTGAGATGGTCCCCAGTGTTTACATTAGCTCTCTTGACAGGCAGACTTTTCGGGACAGTCATGGAAAGCATGTACTCCCTTGATTTTCATGATGTTTTCGTGTACTGTCTACATGTACATGTACATGACATGTGTAGGGTATCCAATCTTCACTTCAACACAAACCCTTGTGATTTAAGGTGATTCTAAACTGAAGATTGTAGTTTGAGTGGACAGGTCGAAAACGTAATGTTTTTTTTCATTACTTTTCAATAGTAATGGTTATTTAATACATGAATGATTGCTTCCTACCTAATAGATTACAAAAACGTGATAAAAATTTTTTAAAAAAAGAATTTACTCACCAAAAAAATGCTTTTGAAAATCCCTAACTCACGGTCAACTTCCTGCCACAAAAACTTAAAATATGAATCTCACATTGAAGAATATGTTTTCTATGTGCACTAGAGAACAACAGTTGAGTCATAACTTTTTAAAAAATAAATCCAATTGTATGTTTATTTAAATTTTTGATGGACCACTGCATGCACTGGTCCAGCCATTTTTGCACAGGGAACTATTTACAGTTCAAAAGTATGGCACACCGCACTAATCAGTAATCTATTTCACCGCCCCTGCAAATATTAGCCATACAAGTGATATATCTGTTCTGCCCTCTTCCACAAGTAAAACTGTCTTGACATGAAATGACCCTGTTGAAAGTGTATCGTCAAATCCCAATAATAGAAAATAAAAGACTGCGTGGCCACACCTCCCCCTCCCCCCCCCCCACCACAAAAAAAAATAGAATTTTTCAAAATTGAAAAAGGGACATAACTCTGGCAAAAATTGTCAGATCAAACCCTGATTTGACTTGACCTGCATTTTATGTTGCTGAACTACACAACAAATTTTATTTGATTCTGCCAATTACAGCTCAAGTTATTGGTTGGAAACTTAAAAAAGGAGTTTTCAAAGTTGAAAAAGTGTGACACTGGAATCACCTATCAGGACTACATGCAGGCTCGAAGGGAAGTTATGGAATTGAATTCCGCCAATAAGTCGTATCGATTGACCAATACTTACAGTGCTCAAAGTATAAAATATTCGTCCAATTATTGAAAAAATCCGATAAGGTGGTTAATGTATAAAAGTGTTTTTAATGTGTTAAATGCCATGTTTTGGATCATGAATAAACTCATGTTGTGTCAGAAACCTACCTTGTATTATTTTTTTTGGTGGGAGTTGACCCGTGGCGACTTGACCCGGTAGCGAGTTGACCCGTTCCCAAAAATTTGAAGCTCGATTGTGCCTTGTGTGTGTTGCCATACTTCACTTTCGTGGAGAATTTCTATGCAACGACTAATAAAATAATTTTCTAGAGAAAAATTTCATGTTCACACTTCTGTCATATTTTATTTGTGATTAGGAGGTCTAGTGGGGTGGATAGAAAGAAAAAAATATTATTTTTCGCACTTTGAACAAGCGCCTTACCAACGCATGTGGCTTTCCGGTGACAACAACTTCGATCAACAAACACTTGCAGGCATGAGTCTAATAGCCCACAGATTATTCGAAATTATCGATGATCTTTGTGGATTGCAAACAAATTTAATGAAATGCATCGTTTACAATGATTCGCAATGTAAATCACACCAGATCGCAAAATTAGGAGCATTGTTTCTGGAACTCACCGAAACCAGACCGAAACGGGGCCGAATGACAGACCAATAAAGTTAACCATCAATATTACATGACGAACAATAGTTCCCCCGATTTGCGATTAAAAGAAGTGAAAAAGCAACCAGTTTACGAATATTTCAACAACGAAAGAATACAGCATGGGTTTCTAATTCCACTATATGTCACCGTTTTGTTAATTAAAAAAAATTGAAATTTTTGTTCTCTATTGGTAATTTTGGCGCATGAATACAACCTAATGGCAAGGTCGATCCATGTAAACAAATCAATTGCTTCAGTTGGTGAGGGAAGAATATTTACATAGAACAGACAATCAATGCAATTTGCCTCTATTAGTCTGCCTCCCTTGAGATATATCGACAATCAGAATTTCAGCAGTGGCATTGTCATGAGAATTTACGGGACATGTGGCGAGATCTTTTGTCGCAATGTTGCCTACAACCTTCAGTGTTTTGAATTTCCCACCGTAAACATGGCGGACACTTTTGAGACTGAAACGACCCAGGTTGACAACGTGCTTAGTCCTCTCTTCGATGTGTTTTATTAAAAATTAAGACTCAACTGCTGCAGTACATTACTGATAGCCCACGTTGGTTGTTCATTGGAAGGTGAGGCGTCTCGCTATTTTTTGAAAACCTGTCCACGCCATTTCCGACATTTTGACAGTACACATTTTCTAATGTCTCCAAATGACTCGTAAATTTGTTAAATGCATATTTTGCGGGTCCCTTCACGTTCTGAGGGCAAGGCTGTTTCGTTGCCAAGTTATTGTTCAATGAAATGTTCACATGTTTCTGTGTCTCTGGCTTCCATGCTGGAAGCCATGACTTTAGAATCACCTTAATCATTGAATATGGCAAATACAAATGTAAGAAGACATTTTTCTGAAGAAGAAATGTGGCAGGCTGTTGGGATGGTGGAGCAAGAGGCTACCCATCGTCGGGTTGGTGAAGCCCTTGGTGTGCACCATACGGTGATCACCAGAGCCTGAGCAGGATTTCAGCAGTATGGCACACCAGTAAGACGACATGGTGGTGGCAGAGACAGGGCAACATCTGTAGCTGAAGACCGATTTTTGATCACTCAGGCCCGTTGGAACCGCTTTGCCACAGCAACCCAGCTTCGCAGTGACCTTCAGAATGCATCCGGTGTAAATGTTTCGACGCAGACTATCCGGGCAAGGTTTCACGAATGTGGTCTCTGATCGAAAAGACCGTGTATTCGCATTCCGCTGTCCCAGAACCACCGCCAGGCACGATATGAATGGGCAATGGACCACGTTGGATGGACCAGAGAAGATTGGCGACCTGGCCTTTTTACAGATGAGTCAATGTACTGCCTAGACCATACAGATAGGCGTTCAAGGGTATGGAGAAGACCAGGAGAGCGATTCCATGCAGCCAACATTCTTGAGCATGACCGCTATCGTGGAGGGTCAATCATGGTCTGGGGCAGCATCAGCATGGATGGACGAACAGAGCTCTGTGTCCTTGAACGTGGTACTTTGACTGCACAGCGGTATATTGGTGAGATCCTGGATGTCCACATCAGATTGTATGCAGGTGCAGTGGGTGAAAGATTCATTCTGATGGTTGATAATGCCCATCCTCATGCTGTCGGGGAATACCGACAGAGGGAGGGGATTGAGCGTATGGATTGGCCAGCAAGATCCCCTGACCTCAATCAAATCGAACATGTCTGGAATGAGTTGCAGCTTGCAATTTCAGTCCGTCCAGTCCAACCAAGAAGTGCCAAGAGCTTGGTGCCATGCTGGTCCAAGAATGGAACAACATCCCACAAAGGACCACCGGGAACCTGAATGGTAGCATGAGAAGACGTTGTCAAGCTGTAATTAACAGCAATGGGTCTCATACTCGATATTGAAGCCATACCAGTTCGCTCCGTCAATTTTTTGGCAAATTGAAAAATTTCCTCTTTTACCAATAATATCCATTTTCCATGGTTATCGTATTCAAAAGCTAAAAAAGAATATCAAACACAAATAAAATCTTAATTTCTGTACTTAAATCATTAAAGACATAATTAAATAAAAAATATATACACTTTTCATTCCAATATTTCAAATAAATGTAAAACAGGTAGTTGGATATACTTGGTGGTTAGCAACTTTGAGTAGTATATATGAAGGAAGCATTACGTTTTTCCATCGATTCATTCGTATGTGCCTGCGTACGTACTACGTGGATTCGAAGCCTACACGCGAGAGTATGCATTGTACGCAATAATGTGGTGAAGGTATAATGGGATTAAAAAGTTAGTTGGATGTTACGCGAATTATAGTACAGTAGAATCCTCTTAATTGAATATCCATTTTGCCAGAGAAAATTATTCAATTAACAGGAGTATACAATTAACAGGGATTTGGTCAGTTTCTGTGTTCTGGAGGTAAACTGAGTATTTATTCTATTATATCTTGTTTGACAGAGCTCATAGGGCTCTGTCAAACAAGATATAATAGAATAAATGCCTGCATTGGATGTAGTGAGGCCAAAAAGGTTGATAAATAAGAGGAATTTGGTGCGTGTCACAGTAATTTTTTCGACTTATTACAAAACTTTATACACAATTAACAGGAGTTTACACTACAACCCATATGCAATTAACAGATCAAATTTGTACTGAAGGTATGGTAAATGATTTTGTGTTTGAAAATTATATTCAATTAACAGGGATATACAATTAAGAGATATCCAATTAAGTGGGCTCCACTGTACACTAAAATAATGTGTTTCTTCGAAAAATATCCACCCACCTGGAACCACAGTACACATGCACAGCACCCGCCTGAAACAAAACTTTAAATGGCCAGCATTTTAAGAAGCGGATTTCGACGAAGTTTCCACAAATGGCGTGGAAGAAACTATGTCACGTATACGTTTTCCAAATTATATTCAACGTATTTCATTGGATCCAAGAAAGTGCAAAATGTACTGAATATTTTAACACCATAGGTAATAGAAAAACAATAAAAATCATCGACGACATACCTGCTCCCAATAATTTCATGTTTGATATAGAACATCTTTGTAAGAAAGTTTATTTATTTACTGGTGTTAACGACACTTTCGACAGCAAGGGTCACCTCGTGTTGGGAGGTTTTACTGATGGAGAAAGCCGGGGGACCCGGAGAGAACCACCGATCAACTGTCAGATTCCCTGACGTATAAACTCCACACAAACAGGGTTAGCATTGACTGAAGACAAGTGCACTATCAACGTGCAGTATACGTCACAGTGCCCCCACATTGGCAATCGGGATTAAGTGCCTTACCCACGGACACAATGCAGTTACCCCTGGTGGGGATCAAACCGTGAACCTTTCAGTTTAAAGTCCAATGCCATAACCACTGAGCCACCGCGCACCCTTTCCAAGAAACACTTGCAGGTATATTGGGCCTTTGTTAAATGAGTGTCTCAGACCTCTTGCTTATGGTCCTACGGTTACCTCATTTATGCGAAGTGCGCTTTATGTTAAATCACCCCATCCGTCCGCGTGTATACGTACAATATAGGCAGTGATCCGACCATTTATAAAAATAGAGCCAGTCTTGAGCCATATAATTTCAATGCTGAAGTCTGATTTACTTCTTAACTGCAGTTATATTACTTTTTGATAACGATCTTCTTTTTGGAAGTTTTCAACTGTGTTCGATATATATTTGTGCATTTAATTATATTCTCCTTTTAGCAAAATTAAAGTTGTTCAATTCTAACTTAGTTGGCAGCCGAAACTTGACTTGACACCACGCTTATGGTTTTCTGACTGTTTAAGAAAGCAGTGGATCAACGGAGAAATTGGACCTATAGATTAAGAACCTACATAAAACGAATATTTATGATTCAAGTGCCAGGTCCGAAGTCAAACTCACACTGGCTACTCACTGGCTCGTTCAATGGTGGGTAAGTGCACCCGTTTGCAAGCATTCTACACCGTGAGTGGTGTAAATATATGAGTCGCAGAGTTAGTAAAATGTAAGATCACGAAACATTGCACACTAAAATAGACCATAACCGCAAACCACGAATCGTAGTACACAAGTGCAGTCAACGCCTGAAACAAAACTTCAAATTACCAGCAATTTATAAAGCGGATTTCGATGACATTTGCACAATAGCCCTACATCAGAACTTAACTCAAACTAATAACTTTTCCAAACGAATTTAGACAAGAGGCCCCAAGGGGACTTAATCGCTCCCCGGGCAAAGTGATTCAAACAAAGTGGTTCAAAGAAGTATTTGGGGTCACATTCAGTTAGACATGGTTCATCAACACTCCAAAGGAAAAAAGTCATGAGAGACACATTTTATGGAACTAGGGACATGGCTTGAACAAACTTGAATCTTACCCCCCTAAGGATGCTGCAAACCAAATATCAAAAGCATTCATCTGCTGGATCTGAAGAAGAAGACTTTTAAAGAAAATTCCTCATTTTGAACTAAGTTATCATTCGGGATCCCACAGTGAGCCCAAATATGAACCCAGGGACTTGGCTTGAAAAAACTTGAATCTCACCCCCTAAGCATGCTGCATACCCAATATCAAAAGATTCTGCCTGTTGGATCTTGAGAAGATTTTAAAAAAAATTTCCTGAAATGCACTAAGTTCAAACTTGGGCTCCTATACTGAGCCCAAATATAAACCCAGGGGGGGGGGGGGGGGCGATTTGAACAAACTTGAATCAGATCTACCCCACAATGTTGCATACCAAATATCAAAAGATTTTGCCTGCTGGATCTGGAGAATAAGATCTTTTTAAGAAATTTGCCTGAAATGCACAAAGTTCCAATTCGAGCTTCTATAGTGACTCCAAATATGAATCCAGGAGGCCGATTTGAACAAACTTATATCAGGTCCACCCAACAATGTTGCATACCAAATATCAAAAGATTCTGCCTGATGGATCTGGAGAAGAAGATTTTTTAAGAAATTTGCCTGAAATGCACTAAGTTCGAATTCGGGTTTCTATACTGAGCCCAAATGTGAATCCAGGGGGCCGATTTGAACAAACTTGAATCAGATCCACCCGACAATGTTGCATACCAAATATCAAAAGATTCTGCCTGCTGGATCTGGAGAAGAAGATTTTTTAAGAAATTTGCCTGAAATGCACTATGTTCGAATTTGGGCTTCTATAGTGAACCCAAATATTAATCCAGGGGGCCAATTTGAACAAACTTGAATCAGATCCACCACATAATGCTGCATACCAAATATCAAATGATTCTGCCCACTGGTTCTGGAGAAGAAGATTTTTTTAGTAATTTTTCTATAATTCATACGGTGCTATCAGAGTTATGCTCCATACAGAGCCCCAATGGACGTGGCCATTTCATTTGAACAAACCGGAATTGCCATATAGTAATGAATATCCACATGAAGTTTCGTGAAAATCGGACCTGTGGTTTCAGAGGAGAAGTCGTTTGAAAAATGTTCACGACGACGGACGACGACGGACGACGACGGACGACGACCGCCGGACGGCCGGTGATAAGTTAAGCTCCCTTCGGTGAGCTAAAAAGTAGAAGAGTGCAAAATCACTATAAAGAGATCGAAAAGGGTTGAGCGAGTCCGGCGCTTGACATTACAGGTACTCCCCCTGCACACCTCTTGCATTACCGAGCGCATGCGCGCAACTACCGTGACGTCAATTCCTTTTTTCCGTCATCTTGCATGGTCGGATTTTTGTGAACACGTGCTTGTTAGTTTAAACATATTTTATTTGCCACTAATTACAACAAAAAGCATTGGAGAACAAGTTATAACAACTTACGAGACTCCTCTCCTCGAAAACTAAACTTACAATTTTCGGGACAGATACATGAATGAATGAATGAATGAATGAATGATTTATTTGCCATATACAGTACATATACAATATAACAGTGGAAAGAAAATACAGTTACAAAATTTATTTATTTATTTTTTTTATACATATAGTTTGCGGTTCATTGTCACCCTATTGTATATGGAATGTATGGCTATCAATAAAATAAAGAAAAGTTATTTCATAAACAAAAAACGAATGTTCAGTGTAGGTGAATGAAAGGTTGCCGTTATCAAAGCTAACCTGCTGACAGCGGGGTATTATCACTCACCACCATCATTGCATCAAAGAGCACTCCCAACACCCCGTCTCTCACGCAAATAGGTTTGAGTATGGACTGACAACAGTTGCGGTTGGACTTACTCAAATCGACCAGACGATAAAATAAATGACTGGACGTTCTTAAATATAATTTCGTTCTGCTTTATGGTTTAGCCGAGTTTGCCATAAAGAAATTCATCAACATTTCTGATATCGTACCTAACAAGAGCATTCAGCAGGGTCGATCGGGTGTTAAGGTAGTGTGGGCATTGAAAGAAGAGATGGTGTGCATCTTCTTGGGAATGGTCACAACTACAATATGGGGTGGGGGAAATATAATTATTGAATTTGTCATCGTTTAAATCACTGCAACAATTTCGCAGTTTACAATGGAGAAGATTTCCTTTCCTATTTCCAACGTAGAAATATGACGGGGGTTTGACCTGGGGTTAGTTTTAGCAAGGTTGCTTTTAAATGCCGTAAGTGATTGGGCCGTTTTGATATTGTTCTGCAACTCGTTCCAGATTTTGGCGGTTGGGGGAAAAAGAGTATTCGAGAATCGTTCCGTTCTTATTTGGTACATTGATAAGTTGTCAGGATTACGCAAGTGATAAGTTGTTACTCGCTTACTGTTGGCGGTAACAATTCTACAAGATATTCGGGAGCATCTTTGTTTACTACTCTGAAAAATGCACATAGTTTGTGGTGGGGTCGTCTCTCGGCGAGTGAGCGCCAGCTAAGTTCTAAGAGTAAACGCTCAGATGGAGCCGAACGTGTGAGACCGGATACTATTCTAGCGGCGTCATGGTGTAAACTATCTAGTTTTAATAAGTGTATTGGTGCGGAATCCCAAACAATGTCGCCGTAGTCTATTAGTAGTACAATAAATGAGAAATAGATTTTTTCCAGAGTTTTTCGTTGTAGTTTATATTTGAGTTTCCTGAGTTTAGATAAACGGACATTGAGTGAATCAGAAAAGCTTATAGGAGTGTCGTTATAAGTCAAATATGGGGGATTGGTATTGAAAATTCCGGAAAAGAGTAAGGCCTTTGTTTTTGATGGGTTGAAGGACACCAACCACTTTAGTGACCAAGAATGGATTTTGGCCAGATCGTGATTTAGCAGGCCTGTTAGATCATACATAGAACGTTTTCCGTTGGTTAGGCATGTGTCAGCAGCGAATAATTTTGCAAGGGATTCTATGGCGTCAGCGATATCATTTATGTAGGCCAAAAACAGGAAAGGTCCCATGACAGATCCTTGGTGAACTCTGGTCTGTATTTCTAGATAAGGGGAATAAATATTATTCTCTAAACCTCTTTGCTTATGACTTTTTATACAGCTCTTAAACCACGTCAACAGGAAACCAGATATGCCATAATGCTCTAATTTATGGAGGAGACCTTTGTGCCATACCTTCTCAAACGCTTTTGAAATATCACAGAATATGGCACAAGTCACTAATCGAGCTTCGAGTGACTGACACAGCGAATGATAAAGTTCTAAAAGTTAAAAAGTAGTGCTGTGGCCAGGGATAAACCTTGACTGATATGTATAGAGGAGATTGTTCTGAATAAAATAGGCAAAAACCGACTTGAGTAGAACTTTTTCGCACATTTTTCCTTAATAATAAAAGCGAAATCGGCCTATAATTGCTTTTATCTGCCGGATCTAGCTTCTTACAAATAGGTATTACATTGGCTTTCTTCCAATCGCCCGGGTATATTCCAGAATCAAAGCTCTTTTGAAAGAGTATACTCAACGGTACTGCAACAGTTTCAACTGTTCCTTTTAGCATTTCCATGCTAATCTCGTTGTGGCCATGGGCTTTGTTTGCATTTGGTGATCTGATAACCTCGGTAATGTCCTGAACTTCGAAATGGATGGACGATAGAGTATCTTGGCTTTTCGTTTGGAAGTCTGGGAGCGGCGAATTTTCGTTGATAGTGCCGTTTTCGATAAATGTTTCATTTAAAATGGTTCCTTTTTCTAAGTCGTCAGAAGTAAGATCAAGTGGTTCGGAATTGTCACGTGCTTGTTGCTTTCGTTTTCTTCGTGGTCGCTAGAGATATTATTACAGTGCATTTCTGGATATTGTATCATTTGAGTCTACCTCTAAATTATTATTATTATCCTCATATTTATGCTAATTTTAGCTTGTATTCTCTCTGTAAGCTTCACGTTTTCGCGCCGTTGATCGGTTTTCCACCGGTGAGAAGTATTGTGATTTGGGTTGCTTTGTGGGTTTTTCCCCTCTAAATTTACTTCTCACATCCATTTGGACAATGCCAAAATAATTCCTTGTCCTTCTTGTTTTCAGGTGAAACAAACCTATAGCCTATGATATTCACAGTACTTGTGTCACCTGTAACAATTGCGCTCAGGCCAATCCATATGGTTTTTATGGGGTTTAGTCATCTAAATTCTGGGCTTCCGTTAACAAGGTGGTTCTGATCCGAAATAGTAGCCCTCGTTCTCGGGGTAAAGGTAGCCGTTCCTCCTCGGATATTTCCGAGAGTGCACGGGGTGATTCTATCACGCAGGATGTTGGGCAGCCTTTTACGGTAACAAATTCCCCCACAGCTGTTGGTGGTGCTGGTGATGGGATGCCTGAAGTGAGGACTACGGTCTCCCCTCCTTTGGCTCCAGTGGTCAACCTTGAGACGATGGTTTTCGTAGAGACGAGTTCTTCCGAGGTCCACTCGGTTGCTCTCTCCGATTTTCTGCCAGCATCATCTGCATCTGCTGAGGAATTTGTTCATGCTGCTCCTGGTTTGCATGATAGTCTTCCTCCATCTCTTCTGGAGATGGTATACAGTCTCGGAGGCCCGATGCTGTATCTGATGGTGTTTCACAGGGCTCCCAGTCTTTCTTGGCTTCTCAGCGAAGCTGTACAGGCTTGCTGGCTACCGCGTCTCATCTGGCTTGGTTTACTCCTGGTCGGTTGGGGCGCTCGGTCGCTTCGGCAGCGATTCCTCGTTCCTTGTCGGGCAAATCGTTTGTTGTTCTGGCTTCCCCTCCTGGTGAGCCGACCAGCAGGGTGGGGTCTGAGGCATTGGCAACCAGGGCCTTCTGTTCGACGTTCGGCAGAGGCCAGTGACGGCTCCTATTAGCTGTCACTCCTCAGGTGATTTCTCACCGTGTTCCAAGTTTGGCTGTCGATCGACCCTTGTCGTCGGTCTCAGAGGATAGGCAGCGATTCCTCGTTCCTTGTCGGGCAAATCGTTTGTTGTTCTTCCTTCCCCTTCTGGTGAGCCGACCAGCAGGGTGGGGTCTGAGGCATTGGCAACCAGGGCCTTCTGTTCGACAGAGGCCAGTGACGGCTCCTATTAGCTATCACTCCTCAGGTGATTTCTCACCGTGTTCCAAGTTTGGCTGTCGATCGACGCTTGTCGTCGGTCTCAGAGGATAGGCAGTCGGGGCTCTCTGTTGCACAGAGGCCTGCGACAGTTTCCTGTCACTCTTGGGACAATCCTCCGTGTGTCCTCATCGTGTCTCAGGTCCAGCTGCCGATCGACGTCGGCCGTCGGTCTCTCTAGAGGGTTTACAGACAGGGCCTTCTGTTCTACAGAGGCCAGTGAAACCCCGGAGTGTCACTCTTGGGACTATCTTTTTCTCATCGTCTCCCTACCGTCTGCCGATCGACGTTCGTCGTATGTCCTTTCTGAGGATTTGGGCTCTTCTTCCAGAGGGCTTCATTGGGAAGACACTCAGTCGGGCGCGGCTGCTCCGACGGATTCTCAGGGTGATCTGAGACAGGCCGCTCTGTCGTTCACCCGGTTACTTTCTAACAACCTTCAGTTGGCTACCATGTGCTTCTTGAGGCGCAACCTCCGTTGGTCAGTCGCGGAGATTCCTCGCCTGCCCCTTCCCCCTCCCCCCTGGATGTTGCTCAGCATTCATAGGAGGTTCCTGCTGGTCAGCCCGAGTTGGGCTACGTCTCTTCTGCAACAGAGGATGACGATTTGCTTGAAGGCGACGGGCCCCCTCGTCAGTCTTGGGGCAAGCTTTAGATTTTGTTTTTGGCTTCTTGTCGGATGTTCAGCCTTCACATCGGCCCTCAGTGACCGCCCGGTCGCGGTCGACTGTGGAGCACCGCAACCCTGTCGAGCCGTCTTGCTCCGGGATTTTGCGCTCTCTGTAATCGGCACAGGTTGTAGAGTCTACCCAAGGCCTGGATGCCAAGATGCGTTCCAAGGCCCTGAAGGGTTCCTTCTTTTCTCGATCTGAAGCCTTTCTGCCTCCAACTCGGTTTCGTGTCTACGAATCCGCCTACCCACCAGTATTCCAAGGACTGACTACTGTGGACGAGGATTCTTCCCTCGGGTTTGCTAAGCCAAAGTCGGCAATTCTTCCGATGTCGGTGTTTGAATCTATGGTGGGCCTTTCCCGAGAGATGCTTGGCATGTTGTCTCTCGCGGATCACGTCGTCGCTGCTTGCTTCCTATCTCCCGTCAGGGGAGTTTGATGATGCTCAGGCGCCTTTGTGTGTTTTGTCTCAGGCTCTGATGTACCAACATGGCTAATTTGGAGCTTGCACGCTGGCAGGCATGCTCCTTCTGAGCAGCGTGCTGTTCTGAGGTCTGCTTCTTTGCTTGGGCCTCAGCTATTCCATGGTTCCGTGGGGGCTGTCCGTGACGAGGTTCTTCGTCATTCGAAGGACCAGCTTTTGTTACGGCTATTAGACCAACCTGCTGCCGCGGGTGGTGATCGTTCCAGGCCCGCCAAGCGCCCAGTCGCGTCGGCCACGTCGGTCACGCAGGCTGCGCTTTCGGCTACGTCCGCTCCTTCTGCTCAGAAGAAGCGTCGACGCGGCCAGGCTCGCTGGAAGCCTCAGGGAGGAAAGTCTCAAGACTTTATTTTCCGAGGGAGTGATTTATCCTCTCGGGGACCTCGTCAAGGCCGCAAATGAAGGTCCTCACCTCGATTCGCCTCCAGTCGGGGGAAGGCTGTCTCTATTTTTCGACCACTGGACAGAGATAGCGTCGACCCTTGGGTTCTCGGCGTCATCCAATCAGGTCTGCGACTGTCCTTCCATCGGCAACCTGTTTATCTCGGGTGCCCCTCCCGACTCGGGTCCCTTCTGATCCTCAGCGTCGGGGCCTTCTGGTGCAGGAGATCGATAATCTCCTCTCCAAAGGGGCGATCGAGGTGGTCAGGAACACCCTTTGTCCGGGGTTCTACTTGAGACTTTTCTTCGTTTCAGCATGGATACTTTCAGGTCGGTTCCACGGTCGATTAATCAGGACGATTTTGCAGCCAGTATCGACCTGAAGGATGCCTATTTCCATTTGCTCATTCACCTGGCGGAAATATCTTCGGTTCTCGTTTCGGGTTCGTGTCTTTCAGTGCAAAGCTCTCCCGTTCTGTTTGATCCTGGCTCCTTGGGCCTTCACCCAACTGATGCCACATGTGCTCGCTTTTCACCGTACTCAGTTGGCTGTGACTTCATCCTTGTCGACATCCTCCAACGGCACCCCAATGCTACCGTTCTGGAATCTGATGTCCGACGGCTGCTTTGCCTGCTCGCGTCGTTGGGTTTCAGAGTCAACTGTGAGAAGTCGTATCTAATTCCTTCTCAGCATTTCGTCATTTGGGCATGGATTTCGACACTTTTCACAATGTGGTGTCTGTTCCTAAGGCTCGGGCGTTGATCCTTTCCGCCTTGACTCGGGACCAGCTCCGATCCTCCTCGGTCTCGGTCAAGACTTTCCTTCGGTTGCTGGGCCTTTCCGGTTCGGTGACGGATCTCATTCCGCTGGGTCGCTTGTTTGTCCGTCCTGTCCAACACTTCCTGTTGGATCACTGACGTCCGAATGTGGATCCTCTGGACCTGGAACTCACTATTGCATTGTCACCTCCGCTCCAATGTTCCCTGGTTGACTCCAAGTGTTCCGTTGGATCTTCCGCGGGCCGATCGCATCCTAACAGTGGATGCCAGCGATCAGGCCTGGGGTGCGACGTTAGATCCTCTCGGTCTGTCTACTCCGGCCAAGTGCGACCGGGAGCAGGTGGCCCTTCATATCAACCAGAAGGAGCTCCTTTCTCTTCTGTTGAATTTTCAGCAATGGATATCTCACCTGCCGAATCACACAGTGGTGGCCTACTTCCTGAAATAAGAGGGCACGCATTCGATGCCCATGTGTCGGCTATCTCGGGATCTTCTGCTGTTAGCGCGGGCTGTACACATCGGGTGGCCGTTCAGCAAATCCCCGGGCATTTCAACGACCTAACAGACTCCCTGTCCCGACAAGACAGTGTTCCTCCCGCCGAATGGATGCTGAATCGTTCGGTGTTTCAGACGATTTGCGAACGGCGGGGACGTCCTCTTATGGACCTTTTCGCCACTCACTGGAATCATCAGTAGAGACCCTTGTCTCCCCTTATCCAGATTCACTAGCATTTGGGGTGGACGCTCTGTCTCCAGACTGGACAGGGTGGATCGGTTATGCCTTCCCTCCTGCACCGATTCTTCCTCAGGTGCATGTTGTCGAAGATTCGTGCTTGCAGTTGCAGGGTCGTAATGATCGCCCCTGTCTCCACAGAGGGTTTGGATCAATCAGCTGCGACCTCTGTTAGCAGATCGGCCAATTCATCTCCCTCTACGCCGCGATCTTCTTTCCCGGGAAGTACCACAACAACCTGGCGAACCTGTCCTTTCACGCCTGTCTTTACCAGGTCCAGTCTCCGGCATAGAGGTTTTTCGAGACGAACAGTGGAGTGCTTTTCTGCACCACGGTGACATTCCGCTGGCATGGCTTATACTTCTAAGTGGAAAGGTTTCTGTCGCTGGTGTGCAGATCAACATGTGGTTTGCCAAAATCCGTCAATCGCTCAAATTGCGGATTTTCCGGTATACCTTTTTAACTCCAAGCCCCCCCCCCCCCCCTCCCCCCCCAGCCTATTACCATTAAGGGCTATAGATCTATGCTGTCAGAAACTCTGTCGTATGTGGGAAAGCGGTGCCTTCCAATAGCTCTGAATGACATGTGTTGCATGCATGCCAACGATTTTCCATCTTAGTGCCTCTGACATTCTCCTTGGCATATCAACATTTATTAAAAAAAGAAGTGACAAATTTTCTTGTTTGTTCTTGTTTTATACCCAGATACTGCATGTGGATGATAGTGTTTTTGTGACATTCGTGGGAAGCATGCTTTACGTGGATGAGTTGGTGTGTTTGGAATTCGCCGTCAACTAGAAACATCATGTTTCAATATATTGCAAGACACAGCAAACATTTGCTTTGTGATAAAAAAGGGGGCCGTTGGGCCTGAGTTTAAAAAAAATTGTGTACATTGTTGCTGTTTGTCAGTTTGGTGGTTCATTTTCCAACGGTCCTTTAACTTCTTTGAATATGCCCATTTTTCTGACAAATAATGAAAGATTTAAATAACATTCAAGAGAACAAAAAGGTAGAACATAGCATTGTAGGCCTAGAGCATGTGGTGTCTGTCATTGTTTTTGCCGGTAACAAAATCGCCTGATGTTGTGGTTGAAAATCACTCTGCGTCGATGATATCGTTTAAATAGTGTGGGTTTGAGTCTATTGGTTGGGAACATTTTATACTAACTTTTTGAGCGATGAAGTTAATTTCTTGAAGAGTTAAGTATGACCAAAAGGAGCAGTATGTCTAAGAATGCATATATAGAACAGGGTTAATTTTGCAGTGCAGTCAGGTTGATTGGCTTGTTGGCCTCAAGAGTATGGCAGAGTGTGTATTAAAATAAAAATACGACATCAGTGGAAACGAGTTAACAGCTGCGCTGTTAACTTGTTTCTGCTGATGTCGCATTTCATTGAGTCATCACACAACACGTGGCATGTGTATCATGAGAATCAATGAGATTAATCCAACCTTGATTCCTGCCAATCATTGTAGCAACTTATTAAATTGGTTGCTGCTTGTATGAGATTGTTAATCAAACGTAAATACAAAAATTTTTGATCCAGTGGTGTTCCATGTAACCATCGGCAAGGACCGATGTTTAAACACCTCTACCGATGGTCAACAGATGGGTTAAAATCGGCCGATGTTAGATGCGATTGCCGAACATCGGTTAATCACTAGTAATTTTCCTGTAGTCTGAAAATACAGAAGCTGGCTTTTTAAACAAAAGGCCCGACGGGACCTGAAGCGCTCACCTTGAACAGAACCCGATATAAGAGTCCAAGAATGAATCTTCATTAAGCAATCCATCTCCATACATTGTCAATTCTTTAGCTTCTCAGGAGTGACTAAAACAGTCCAAGCATCATGCCTTTTCTTCGGTTGATCATAATGTAACAAGGGCTAAGCCCGGTGCATCATACGTTCGGTTAGGCTTTTTGAAATTTGTGCTATAGGAGGCAAATTATTTTATTTGCATGCAATAACTCCCAATCCTTCAAAATGCATTTTGGGACAAAATTACCAAATGGCACGGTGGGGGGTGGGGGTGGGGGGTGGGGGTTGGGCAGTAACTCTGCCAATTTTTATCAGATAACGGTGGTCATCAAACTTGAGGTAGACATTGTTCCCAACGAGATATTCAGATATACACCAAAATAAATTGATATTTGGTCACTAATGTTTAAGTTATTCCATAAACAAGCATTATACGATATTTATTAACAAAGTGCAATAACTCCCAAATTTCCATCAGATATGGTTGGTCATCGAACGTAACGTAAACGTTGTTGTTATAGAGACATATACCAAAAAGAACTGAAATCCGTTAACTATTGTTCAAGGTATGCCATAAACAACGTTCTGATAAATGTTGACTGAAATATGCAAATTTCCAAGGTGAAAAGCCCCATAACTCTTGTAAAAATCATCGGACCATGCCCCAATACGGATTTAACATTCAATTTTGATATAACTGAGGCAGAAAGCAAGTTTGGTCTTGATCTATGAATTCAAACTCAAGTTATCATCGGAAACCCAAATGTTGATGGTAATGAGAAATTTCTCAGACGAAAAGGCCCATAACTCATGTAAACATAATTGGGCGGAACCCATAATCAAACTTGGCCTGTATTACTATCTGAGTAATACACGTACTAACTTTGGTTGAGATCAAATAATCCAAACTAGAGTTATGGTATCACAGAACTAAATATTTTCCCATAGGCGACCATTATAACGTTCAGGTGGAAAAAAATATGATCGCATCACTTTAATTTTGTCATTCAAATATCTCTGTCAAGTATAGCCCTTCAGACAACTTTTTCTGATCTGAAAACAGGGGGTCATGCAACAAATAAGAGAGAAAAACTGACACAAAGGGAAGTACCGGTCACGTACACATATTTTTCAGGGAATTCCCTACAAAAACACACAAAAAGTAAATTGTATTTTTTAGGTCCAAAAGTCATCAAATCACCCTCTTTTTTATCAGGAATATTCAACAATAATGCAAGATGTCAATAGAATGTTTCAAACTTTTATTGAAACAATCGATTTTCCCAAGGCTGTTTATTTTTAGAGATTGCGTCATTTCCGAGTGCAACATTTTAAGGCGGTTCACTCTAATTTCAATATTTAGTTCCGCGATACCTATAATCATCCCCAACCCCACCAGAAACATTTTACCACTTCCATGAGATAAAAGGGTCATTTCTCCAACTTTTGGCTTTGGCTGAGTCAAAAACATGGAAAATTTGCTCTTTTAAGGAAAAGTGTCCAAACTTTGTCAAGTGGGCTTGAAAACTGGTATTGCCTCCAAAAGATTTTCCTATCCTGTTACTTTATAAATTAACTGAGAAGGATGAGTATTTACAGCTTTCTTTAAAAAACTACTCTGATCCCAAAATAAAACTAACATCTGCATCAGCACAAAATATTTTTAGAAAAAATCTGTCTCATTTAACCATACTGCAAGCAAAACAGTATCCCAACCCCCATGGAACAATATGGATGTCAATTTTGTTTCCAAAATTGGGGATGCAGCTATATATTTCACCAATATGAAAGGACTCTACCAGTTTATCCTAACAACTGATGTCAAATTTTATTCCACCATCTGATGTAGTAAATTTTTGCCCTGAATAGGACCCCCCGGTATGCCCCTTTTCATCAAAATATGTGATATAATTCATAATTTAATTGATATTGACCCAAAACAAACCTACTGTGATATGAACTTTCCCATCTGTAATAGTTTTTAAATCACAGTCTGGCTTCTGAAGACAATTCACATTGTATTTGATGAATATTTTGAAATTTTTGTAAAGGAAAAGCCTCAGTTTTCTCAGTAAAGGCACATAGAGTCATTGGTATGGCACTGACAAAACATAAAACAGTGTTTTTTCCAAAAGAATGACCAGTACCTGCTACTGTGATATCTCATAACATTGGTAAGATGCCTAAAACCATCAAATATTGATTCTATAATGCTATGCTTATGCTGCAAGTTCCCATAAGTGCACTTTCATAACCTTTGTTTTAATCCCCACAGACACCCATTCTGGCAAAAAGATTGAAATTGTTGAAAACATGTTTCCAAAGAGGATGAATGAGACATTTGCTTCAAGAATATAGTGGTATTTGATGTTTAATATACTTGTGTATGTGTGTGTGGGGGGAGGGGGGGGGGGGGTGAAAGTTAGCTGCCAGTTATTGAAAATGTAGATCCAGGCAAGTGAAAAGCAAAGAAACACCATGTCTGATGAACAGACAGACAGACAGACAGACAGACAGACAGACAGACAGACAGACAGACAGACAGACAGCCAGACAGACAGATAGGCTCGCAGTTACACATGTAGGAGGTCTACATGAGAGTACTGAATGGCATACAATGAAAAATATAGTGGAAGACCCAGGGCAAGGTTGTTAAATTGAAAAATATCTCAGTGGACCATGAGTGCTGAAGTCTCAAAGTAAATCATAAGAAACTGAAAGTGTCTGATACTAACTTCAGTCTCTAAAAACATGCTGTTCAGTCTTTCCAAATGTTTATCATCAGCAGAAGGGTTAAATATGTGTGGGAGAGAGGACTTGGTTCAGGGAAAGAGCAATATTTCACAACTGTCACTGTAAATTTATGCTGTATCAAGGGAACCATTTCAGCACTAGTACTAGACAACTATATTGGTAGCTATGCACAAATGCCATTCACTCACATTTGTAATTTTATTATGTTATTTTCCACTGTAGCCCCACCCCTCCTCAAATTTGTGTTCCAGGAAACCCTTTCAATGAAGGAATTGTTTTCCAACATTTTGAAGAACATAATATAGAAGAGAAAAACTTCTAAATAATAGTGAATAGAAGGGCAGCGCAGGCTTTCTGTCTGTGTTTGAATGGTGATTTGGGAGGGGGTTGGAAGATTTGGAATCCTCCCTGCCCCTAGTAATATGAGGAGAAACCATGGTTTAAATAAATATGTTAATAGGGTAAGATAGGCTGTTAGTTAGCAGCTGCCAGAGGTTATAGTGTGCTCCTGGGGAATACACTTGCTCAATATGTGAATTTTCTTGCATGAACAGCCTTAGTTTTGGAAATATATAGCTTTTATTGCTGACTGTGACAAAAATGTAACTTCTCAAAACAATAAAATGGTTTGGTAAGGTGTATGGTCCCCAAATAAATATTTAAATGTGAAATAATTCCCCAAAATAATAACTGAATCTGGTCTGGAAGCCAAAAAACATATTTCCTATAGATATCACAGAACTAAATATTTTCCCATAGGCGACCATTATGTTTAGTTCCGCGATACCTTATGGGTAGAAAACCAAAAATCTTAATAGAAGGTCAAATTCTAAGTCGAAAAAGGGAAACAGTAATGCATCCCAGAAAGTCCAAGACTTCCTAGGATGCATTACTGCGCTGCCAGGAAAATTCATCATTGGAGGTGATTTTAATTCCATATTAAGAAGAAAACTTCCAGTGATTCTTCTAAACTACGTGATCTCATCAGTTCAATGAATTTACGCCAACATGTTCGTGGCACTACCCATAAAGATGGCCACACATTTGATCTGCTGATCACCAGAGAATCCAATGCTGATCTTGGTAAAAATGTATTAATTGTTGATCCTACAATCTCTGACCATTTTATGATTATCTTCGATTTAGCACTTCCTCATCCCTCACCTATCCGTAAGAATGTCACATACTGAAAATACCGAAGTACTGACCTTGCTGAGTTTGCGGGTGCTATTGCTTCGTCTCCCGTCGCTACAATCAACAAGATGCAAACTGTTGGCAGCATTGAATACACCCGCACTGGCTCAGTCACTTCAAGAAGTTATTGACAAGTTTGTGCCTAACCAAACACGCGCGTTTAGCGTACGCCCTTGCTTCCAGTGGTTCAGTGATGAGATTAGACGCGGAAAAGATTTACGATGCAAACTGGAGCTTCAGTGGAGGCAAACGAAATTATGTGTTCACAGAGAGATGTTTGTTAACCAGAGAATTGTTGTAAACAAACTGGTCAAATCCGCGAAACACAATTACTTTTCGGACTTATTGTCAGCTAATGTTAATTTTCCGAATGCGCTGTCTATCGTTCTCAAGAAGCTTCTGTATCGTCAAAAGACAACCGTACTCCCAGAGCATTCGTCATCCAAAGACCTGGAGAAAAGGTTTTCTTCTAGTCCAGGCACATTAGACATAAAAATGAGAAAGTAAGGAAAAAAATCGGAGAAAGCTGATTTTTTTATATGTTTCCGGGACACACATTGCGGATAAAGTGTGAAAAGTCCCCGCGAATCCGAGTTGAGCTTTTTTAGTTATAGCGTTTTTTTTATGAAAAAAAAAATTCAAAAAAAAATTCGACCCAGCTCCATATTTCTCATTCTTATTCGCCTTAGTAGGGTGAGAATCATAAATATCGTGCTGAATTATATTGAGAATACATATCCCCAACAGAAAATGCCAACTTTGTACCAATCCTCACTCTCAATGGTGAAATATTCACGAAAATGTACAAAATTACGAAAAAAAATTTATTGTTTTCATACACACAACGGTACACAACGTCCATTAAATCAAATCTACGTCTACTTTGGGAGTTGAATTATATATCGAAAATTGCAGAAAAGCAGTGGCTTTATAATGATATATAACAATAGTCATTTATTCCATAATGAACTGGTGAAACGTGTGAAATATTAACCATACCCCCTAAACTCAAATTCAAACGGCATCGACTTTTCTCATTCAAATACCGTATTATAGCATCATTGTTTCAATTTCCATGTTCGATTAAATCACATAATGTGGTGTTCGCCTACACTCAAGATGCATTGGCATGTAACATAGACTGCACAGAAGTCAATGAAATATTCTGTGGACTTGCCAGAGGTGACTGTACAACAGCTGACGCTGTCAATCAAGAAAGTGTCAACCATCTACTGTCAAAATTACACGAACTGCACCAGAATGCGTCCGTAGGACGCACAGGAAAGCTTTGGGTACAATACTACGAGCAAATAGGTCTTCTCCAGTTGTTCTTGGGAGCAGAGCGCACAGGCGACTGGGAACTCCACACATATTGTGTTCGCAATATGATTCCAGTATTTCACGCAGGTGGTCATTTTGCATACGCAAAAAGTTCTCATCTCTATTTGCAGCAGATGAATGAGCTAACAGAAATAATGCAACAGGATGATTTGAAGTTGTTCACTGAGAAAGGTTACTTTACCATAAGGCGCTCAGATAAATTCTGGGACGGGATATATTCTGATCAGACCATAGAGCAGTGTTTAATGAGAATGTTCAAGCTCCCTGGTGGTCTCACACATGGCAGGGGAATAACCGATAGCACTGTTGCGAAATGGGTACATGGACTACCTCTTTGCCTTCCGATATGTAATGCTCTCGAAAATGTTGTTCATGTTCACACTGGTCATGGCGAACAACATCGGGATCTCCGTCAAAGTTCACAATTGACTGATGCCAATGATATCACCAAATTATTGAACTGGCTCAGAGTGCATTCCCCCTTTCAGAATAGAGATCCACTACAATTAGTCTCTATAGCGACCGGGCTTGTGGCCGACGAAACTGTGAACTGTGACCAAGTTCGCAAAATTGGTGAATGTTGCTTATCGAATGTTGTAAGCAAAACGTTCAACAGCATCAAACTACGACGTGTTGACACTGTGAAGTCTTTCGCATCGATGGCAAATAGCATCAAAGTCCGTGGAAGTAAGGTAGTGATTGACCCCACAATTCTGTTCAACCGCATCACATGTGTTATTCAGTCACAAGCAGAGATGGAAGAGTATCTCAAATATGAACTCGCCCCGAAACCACCAGCATTGTTTGATTCTGCTGGAATGAGGAAGACACAGAAAAGCACGCTCGGTAAGATCCTCAAAACATACGGTTCCGAGCAAACTAAAATCCCAGAACATTCTCTGTTTGTTGTAGATGGTGGATTTTTATTGAGGGCAGTTGTATGGCCTAAACAGTCGTCATATAAGGACATATGTACATCATATTCCAATTATCTAGTGAGACATTTTGGGGCGGACGTCGTGGTTGTTTTTGATGGTTATGCTTGTACAATGTCGACAAAGGGCATGGAACAAGCCCGTAGATCTAAAGACAGGTATTCCATTGATATCAATATCTCACCCGAGTTACCAGCCACCACACCCCAATCCGATTTCCTTGCAAATGCCAAGAACAAAACCCAACTGATCGATCTTCTAATGCAGGAGCTATCTGCTATCAATATTCAGTCCAAGCAGGCCGAGGCTGATGCTGATGTACTGATAGCCGAAACTGCACTTGACATCGCTCAAGATGACAACAATGTCGTCGTTGTGGGAACAGACACAGACTTGTTAGTCATTCTTACCTCTCGAGTTCAACCGGGATGTAATATTCACATGATGTATTCCATTACCCCAAACTTACTAGTTTCAGTTAGTGAAATAGCAACCAAAATGGGTGACCATAGAAGCTCCTTGTAGCACATTCTATAAGTGGTTGTGACACTACTTCCGCACTCTTTCAAGTTGGTAAGAAGAAAATATTCAGTACAATTGTCTCCGATGTTACTAGCGACTCACAACAGTATGTCAACACAATTTTGGCGGATGACAGTACACCAAGTGCAGTAGCCGCTGCCGGGGAACAACTTCTCCTGATCTTATACAGGAGTAAAACTGTTTCCTCTCTCGACCAATATAGATATGTCACTTACAAGCGTTATGTAGCAAAATCTAAACTGAATAAACCCATCGACCTAACCTCACTCCCACCAAGCAGCGATGCTGCACAACAACATGTCTACAGATGTTATCTCCAGGTCCAACAATGGCTGGGCACTTCGTTTCCTCCGACGGATTGGGGGTGGTCGCTAGACAATGGACTTCTTGTACCGACTGCAGCCACAAAGCCATGTGCCCTCGATAACCTACTGAATCTGATCAGTTGTGGTTGCAAGAGTGCTTGTACAAAAAGGTGTGGGTGTAAGAAGGCAGGACTCTTGCTCAGGTTTGTGTAATTGCAGTTCGGATTCTTGTAACAACCACAGAAACACTGTCCTGTCGGAAATTTCTGAGTTCGATGAATAATGTCATTTCTGTATATAGCGTTGATAATAGTCAATGTAACTTAATCCATGTTGATTGATTTGTACATTCTGTAAATATTATTTATTGATTTTTGTACATTCTGTAAATATTATTTATTGATCTAATGCTGCCAGACACAGACGTGTCTGTTCGGTCCCAAGCCCGAAAATAGTTGAGTTCTTATGCTGACAAATTTTATGCCAAAAGGGGAACTCGGCCAGAAGCAGAGGGGGTCTTCCATAATGTGTATTTTGTAAGCAATGATAAAAGTCTTCAAATGGTGGTGGATTTTTTATCGTCTGTCCAACTAACATCCCGTTCTGTACTACGACCCTTTGGGCAAATCCGTTAGGAAAATCGTCATTTTTTGCGTAAATCCGATACTTTTTTGTGAATTTTCAATAATTTTTCGCAGAAATTGTCACAGAATGCACATTTTCCTCTAGGTAAATGTATATTAGACATTATGTAGCTCGAAATACGCGTAAACAAAAAATACAGTTGGATCAATTCGAGGTTACAAAGTTCGTGCGATTTTTTGTTATTTTTTTCAAACGCGTTTTCGAAAAAAGGCTGTAGAAAAAAAGCTCAACTGGGATTTTAGGGGACTTTTGTCTAATCGTTCAGTGACATGTACTCGACATTCCCTGAAAAAATCAGCTTTCTCCGATTTTTTTCCCTAGTGAAACCTAATGTTCTTGGGCTATTCTTTCTTTTCTGAAACAATTGAGTCTATCAGTGCTTCGCTTGATGCAAGCTCACAATCTGATCTTCGACAGATGGTCGACATGCCACGCACCTGTGTTAAAGCTGTTGCACAGTCGTCCCAATTCAGACTTTTGGCTACAACAGATATCCAGAGGTTAATATCCAAGGCACCATCCAGGCAATGCATGCAGATACCATTCCAACTTGGTAGTTAAAAGCATCTCTTTCGGAGTTAACTACACCGATCATGAAACTGGTCAATGCCTCCCTCCAGTCTGGCGTCTTTCCGACAAGCATGAAACATGCTTTAGTAAAGCCTCTCTCAAAAAGCCAACACTTGACCCAGAAGTTCTGAAAAACTACCGACTGGTCTCTAATCTTTCATTCATATCAAAGATTATTGAGCGTGCGGTGGTTTTCTCAGCTGAAATCTCATTTGGCAGCCCATGGCCTAGCCGAAGTTAACCAATCTTCATACAGATCTAACTGCAGTACAGAAACGGCGCTTCTAGGGGTCCAAAATGATATCCTCCTACCTACGACAACCTAAAATGCCTTGTTTGTTGAATTTAAACGCCGCTTTTGACGCCACAGACCCTAAAATACTTATCTCTTGTGCAACCTACAAAGTGACTCCAATCAGTTTGACATAATAAGCCTGACAGAAACTTTTACCGTTAATGAAAACATCTAATTCAAATTAGAGGGATACCACCCATTAGTTGCACGAACACGACCTGGTAATGACGACGGGAGGGGCGGTGTAGGCTTATTCATATCATAACGGAAACATTATACCGTTCAACATTCGCAGTGACCTATCAATTTTATCCCACATGTCTTCGAGTCCGTTTTTATTGAACTTAAATAAAATGAAAGTGTCAATGACACTGTAGCTCAACTTGTCAAGACAAAGACATGCACATGTATAGTATGTGACACAGCAATAACAAACATCTAGGTAATGACCTGATAACAAAGGTACATATAAAGTATTGTAACAGTCTGTACATAAATACTGACCGTTGCCTGTAACATATGTATAGGTAAAGTATTGTAAAGGTGGGTGACAGTCAGATGCTAAACTAGAAAAAAAATCTTTGAGTCCCAGAGTGGGTCTGACTGAACCCCAAAATATTTGTTCTCATAGCACTGTGATAACAAAGGCACCCCAAAACACACTCATTCCTGTCCCAAGGTGAAAACAAAGGTACCCAAGAAGTTTCGTGAAGATCAGTTCACAAATGTGAGCTGTGTAGAAGTTGTGACAAAAAACTGATTGGACCTAATTTCGGTACAAAATGGCCACTGGCAGCCATCTTGAATTTTGGACCGCACCCAGAAACACTCGTTCTCGTCCCAAGGTGATAACAAAGGTACCCAAGAAGTTTTGTGAAGATCGGTTCATAAATACAGCCTCTAACCCGAGCCGTATTGACATGTGCACTTACAGTGTATAAGTAGCACTGAATAAATCAAAATTCATCTAATTTGCATAATTTCTGCACGAGAAAAAATCCTGTACTATATGTGATGTATTCCATGTTACTAAACATTCCTACAAAAATTTATTCAAATCAGAACGTTCATACAGAAGTTCTGTACAAAACACTGATTGCACTAATTTTGGTACAAAATGGCTGCTGGTGGCCATCTTGAATTTCGGACCACACCCAAAAACACTCGTTCTCATCCCACGGTGATAACAAAGGTACCCAAGAAGTTTCGTAAAGATCAGTTCATAAATACGGCCTCTAGTCCGAGCCGTATAGAAATTGTGTACAAAAAACTGATTAGACCTAATTTCGGTACAAAATGGCCACTGGCAGCCATTTTGAATTTTGGACCGCATCCAGAAACACTCGTTCTCGTCCCAAGGTGATAACAAAGGTACCCAAGACGTTTCGTGAAGATCGGTTCATAAATACAGACTCTAGCCCGAGCCGTATTGACATGTGTACTTACTGTGTGTAAGAAGCACTGAAAAAATCAAAGTTCATCTAATTTGCATAATTTCTGCACGAGAAAAAAAACCCGTATTATATGTGATGTATCCCATGGTACTAAACATTCACACAAAAATTATTCAAATCAGCGCTTTCATATGGAAGTTCTGTGCAAAAATCTGATTGCACCAAATTTTGTACAAAATGGCTGCCATCGGCCATCTTGAATTTCGGACCGGACCCAAAAACACTCGTTCTCGTCCCACGGTGATAACAAAGGTACCCAAGGAGTTTCGTAAAGATCGGTTCATAAATACGGCCTCTAGCCCGAGCCGTTTTGGCATTTGCACTTACAGTGCTGAAAGTGACACCAAAAAACATCAAAGTTTGTCTAATTTGCATAATTTACGCACGAGAAAAAACCCGTATTATATGTGATGTATCCCATGGTAATAAACATTCATACAAAAAATTATTCAAATCAGAGCTTTCATATGGAAGTTCTGTACAAAAAACAGATTTCTGCATCGTCGGTACAAAATGGTGGCTGGCAGCCATCTTGAATTTCGGACCGCACCCAAAAACATTCGTTCTCGTCCCACGGTCATAACAAAGGTACCCAAGAAGTTTCGTAAAGATCGGTTCATAACTACGGGCTCTAGCCCGAGCCGTATCCAATTGTTGACGGACAGACGGACAGACGGACGATGGACGACGGGCCATGGCATAAGCTCAAATTTGGCTTCGCCAAAGTTGAGCTAAAAATCTTGGTTGGTGTAATTTATCAGCCAAACACAGCGCCGAAAGCAGATACAGATTCCTTTTTGAATAACTTGTCCGATTTACTTGGTAAGATTAACAACGAACATAAATCAACTTACCTGATGGGTGACTTTAACCTTGATTTATTAAACTTCCATAACCACCCCAAAATTAACCAGTACGTAAATAGTGTACTCAGTGCAGGATTTCTCCCGGTAATCACAAAACCGATAAGAGTTACAAACCATTCGGCCACACTAATAGATCACATTTTATGCAATACTACTGGAAAGTATTACGACCGGGGATTATAATCACAGACATAAGCGATCACTTTGCTACTTTTCTGATCGATGAAAATAGGATGTTACCCAGTTCCACATTGCCTCCCCCCCCCCCCCCCCCCCCATCCAACAAGGTCCTTCAAAACTGTAAATGTTAATCACTTTAAAAGTTTGCTTTCAGCCTCCGATTTTTCTAGCGTGGTAAATGAAACATCGCCCACTGTTGCATATTCGAATCTTCAGACCATCTATCAAAGAGCGTTTGAAGAAGCGCTCCCCCTAATAATCATTAACACTAGAAAGAAAAAAAATAGGAGAGAACCCTGGATGACAACAGGACTTCTAAATTCATCATTCCAGAAACACAAACTGCACATGAAGAAACTCCGGTCTCCGACAGACGACAATGTCAGAATATATAAATCCTACTGTCGAGAGTTTAATAAGCTAAAAAGAACATGTAAAGTCAATTATTATAATACAGCTTTAACACAGAATATATACGACATAAAAAAACATGGGAGATTATTAAGCGTGCTATTAACAACCCCAAACGTGTACTTTGTGCACCATCATCTTTCATTGATGGCGATAACCAGTTAACCGATAACAAATCAATCGCAAATAAATTTAATTCATTCTTCTCCAACATCGGTAAAGTCACTAGTGAACTGAACCCCCCCCCCCCCCCCCCCTCAACCAAACACTTTATGGACTTCTTGAAGGATAATAACACAAACAACGCCAACCTAGCTAACAACAACAACAATATCCGTAGTGACAATAATTCTCACGGCGACAATAACAACAATAATAATAATAATAATAATAACAATAACAATAATAATTGTTTCATTAGCAACGATTGTACATAAAACACATAGATAAAAGCACGAGTTTCAACATAAAAATCTCTGTATTTCAGATCACTTCCAAAAACACGGAACAGACGTGCCCTGTACCGGATACAATATGCACTCAATTGCAGATAGTCACTTGAAACATAATGTAACATCTTTCCCTTTTTAAACAATAAAATAAAAAAATAAAATAAAGTAAAACACACTGCCAAGCTGAAATGAAAAACCGGTTAGATCAATCGGTGACCCTGGGGGGGGGGGGGGGGGGGGGGGGGTTCTTATATCTCTACCAGTTCTTGTAGTTACAGGTACTGATACATTAGACTGTGTATTGACTATGTTACCCTGGGGAGTACATTTACTGTCGACCAAAGTCGTGGTAGATTGTGCAGGAGTGGTTTGTTGTTCGGCTGTCTGAGAGCCATGAGGTGCTACATGAAAGTGAGTTGGGGTTATACATGCCGGTGTTGACATATTCTGTTTTCCAGACGGACTGAGACTTTTCAATGAATTGCTCCCAGAATTATTAAAACACTCTGATATCCCTTGCTTTTTCGCGTCACGCGGGCTATCCCTTTTTACAGAGTCACTTTCGGATCTACCTGAACACTCTGGTGTGACGACCCGGTTTTCATTTTCTGGGGTACACAACACCTCACTTCGTTTTCTCAAATGCGTACGATTGCGGATGTAGGTATTTGATCCAGCTGTCACTTCATATGACCGACGTCCCAAACACTTTGATACAACAGCCTTGTCCCATGTCTTATCATAACCTACAGGCTTAACCCTGACCACATCCCCTTCTTTTAGTGGGCTTAGAGGTTTGGTATTCCTATTGTAATAAAATTTTTGTTTCAGAATTTTTTTCTTCCTACCTTGGAGATCTGAAATTTGTGACTGCGGTAAATTAGCTGATAGAGGTAACAGTGCACGCGTTCGTCTACTCATAAACATCTGAGCCGGGCTCTTCCCCTCTCCTTGAACAGGGGTATTACGGTAGTCCAAAATAACCAAATACTGATCAGCACCAGAATCCTTTGCTTTCTGGAGTGAGCGCTTTGCTGTTTTGACCGCTGATTCAGCTTTGCCATTCGATTTGGGATTTCGAGGACTTGCTTTCAAATGCTCAAACTCCCATTCACTGGCAAAACGCTTGAACTGATTTGAGGAAAACTGAGGCCCGTTGTCTGAGACTACTTGCAGGGGAATTCCATAACGAGAGAAATGAGCCTTTAACTTACGGATAACTGACAATGATGTTGTGTTGTATAAAAAGTCAATCTCCCAAAAATTGCTGAAATAATCCACTGTAATGAGATAGTCTTTATTATCAAAATGATACAAATCTACTCCAATTTTTTGCCACGGTCTATCTGCAGGTTCATGTGGCATCAATGGCTCATTAGCCTGGGCAACACTGTGCCTACTACATATTTCACATGACGAAACATATTCCTTTATTTCACTAGACATACCCGGCCAAAACAATGATTCACGGGCTCGTCTGAGACACCCATCAATGCCTATATGTGATGTGTGAATTCGAGTTTTCATTTCAATGCGGAAACGCAGAGGAATGACAACTCGCTCTCCACGAAATAACAAGCCATTTTGTACTGACAATTCATCACGGTAGGGATAGTAAGCTAATAACTGAGTGGGCACTTGTGATTTATCGGGCCAACCCTGCAGAATTATTGCTTTCAGCATTTTAAGCTGTTCATCACTCTCAGTGGCTTTTTGTATTTGATTTAAACGTTGCTCTGTAACCGACAGAAACCTAACCATATTGACTTGCTCAAATGTCTCAGAGTCACTGTTTGTGTAAGCGTCGATTTTCTCATACTACCGGGATAACTGGTCGGCAATCAAAAGTTCTTTTCCTGGTTTATAAACTACAGTTACATCGTAATTAAGCATTCTCAGTAACATGCTCTGCAATCGTCGTGGAGCCTTGTAGAGTGGTTTTCTCACAATTGCCTCAAGTGGCTTATGATCGGTATGGACAACAACAGTGCGTCCAAATGTGTACTGGTGGAATCTTTCCAGAGCTGCAATAACGGAGAGCAACTCTTTCTCTATTTGCGCATAATTATGTTCTGTAGGAGTAAGTGTCCGACTAGCAAATGCTACTGGCTTGCCGTTTTGTAGTAACGCTGAACCAATCCCAGTAGAGCTTGCGTCACTTTGCAAGACCAATTCTTTTACAGGGTCATAGTACTGAAGAACAGGGGCTGAAGTAACAAGAGTTTTAATTTTATCAAATGCATCTTGATGAGTCTTTGTCCATTCCCATTCAATGTCTATTCCCATTCAACCCCTTGCCTTGAGAGAGCTCTAATAGGCTCAATTGTATCAGACAATCTTGGAAGAAATTTTGCTAAATAATTGACAAAACCACAATATCGCTGAACATCATTCACATTCTGTGAGGGATTCATTGCACACACAGCAGAAATTTTATTTGGGTCTGCTTTCGAACCATTACTTGTTATAATGTGACCCATATAGCGCACTTCTTTGCACTTTAGTTTCAGTTTCGATCTATTCAGCTTGATGCCACGTTCGCGACACCTCTCTAGAAAAGAGCGTAAATTTTTATCATAATCTTCGTTTGCTTCTTCCACACATTCACCTTGTCCATAAATCAACACATCGTCAGAAAGACAAATAACACCTTCCAGACCAGATAATGCTTGCTGAAGTCGCTTTACAAATATTTCCGGTGAAGGTTTTAACCCGTATGCAAGACGCTTCCAACGGAACCTACCAAAAGGGGTATCAAAAGTAGTGAGAAGGCTTGATTCTTCATCGAGAACAAGGTGTAAGAAACTCTTCTTCAGATCTGCAGTAGAAAAAACTTTTGCTTTAGCTAATCTAGGAAATACGTCATCCAGCGTTGGTAGCTGGTAATGTTCCCGTTTAAGAGCATTATTAAGAGGCCTTGGGTCGATACAGATTCTTAACTCAGAGAAAGTTTTCTTTGATGTTATTACAAAACTACTGACCCAATCAGTTGGCTGGTCAACACTTTCCAGTATCCCGCGTTTTACCATACTGTCAAGTTCTTTTCGAAATGGTTGTTTCAAAGCAACCGGAACTCGTCGTGTAACTCGTGTTGGCATCACAACAGGTTTCACATTCGGATCGACTTCCAAATGAACTGTCCCTTCTAGTTTCCCAATCTCATCATTGAAAACATCTGAAAAATCACTGAGAATGTCCTGGTCTTCATTCATAACTTTATTTACTCTTATGAAGTTTTGTTCATTAACTGTTATCAGTTTCATTTGTACACCTGCCGAGAAACCAATTAATGGCATTCTTTGGCCCCCATTCACAACCAAAAAGGGCACAGAATACTTCTTCCCATTCTTGGGTTCAAGAGAAGAAGCCTACACACACCCCGTGGTTTCTCATGTGATCCGTTCCACATTTTGAGGGTGCTATTTGTGGGCTCAATTTTCGAAGTTCCAATGACATTACTTGTGATAATGTTCACGACGGAACCAGTGTCTACTTGAAATTTCACATTGTTGTTGTTCATCAACATCTCCACAAAAAGTGCGGAATGTTTTCGGCCAAATGGAATCAATGTTCTTCACATCCACAAAATTAATAATTTCCACATCACTCTCATAAGACTCACTTGATGGAGCTTCTTCTGAAAAGTTTACACTGTTAACTTTATTTGATCTGGTGCGCACTGATGATTTCTTAAAATGGTGTTTATGATGACACACATCACACCGTTTCCCCCATGCAGGACACTGCCGTTTGTCCATGACATGCTTGTTGCAGCAAAATTTACACATAATTATACCCCTTTTAGTCCGCGCTTTATGTTGATCCCAACGTTTGTCAACTTTATGTATTGTAATGTCTTCCCCACTCGCTTCAGGTGATGTATGCATGGCTTTTAATCGAGCCGTGGTTGCTTCTGTGGCTTTACAGATGTCAATACATGATTTGAGTGTCAAATTACTCTCCTGAAGAAGTCGTTTTCTGGTAGCATTATCGTGAATTCCAGTTACTATCTGATCACGGAGCAATGAATCGTAAAGGCAATCACAATGAAAGTGTCAATGACACTGTAGCTTAACTTGTGTGTTGTGTTTGATGAAAAGGATAATGTTCAATGTTTATGAAAGGATTATGAAATAAGACAAGAATTGTGATAATTGGGAATATGTTCATTTCTGTTCCCTGTATGCTATGTTTATGATAAAAATAATATGAGGTGTACTCTGTACTAAAGATCTGAGGGGTGGGTTAATATGACCTCACAGTTAATATATGTGGCCCTCATAGTTAACATATATCAAAAAAATTACAATGAAATTATTCCAAAATGAGTCATCCTATCAAGTTACATTAAAATCCCTTCATAAATATGGCCTGTAGACTGTGCTAAAGGTTTTCGGGCTTCGGGCCCCTGTAGCCGTCAGTTTCCCAATTGCGTCCAAAGGGGACGTTCTCATCTAGACATTATATGAAGTCAACCTACCAAGTTACAATGAAATCCCTCCATAAATACGACCTGTAGACTGTGCTAAAGGTTTTCGGGCTTAAGGCACCAGTAGACATCACAGTTGACCAACCACGACCAAAAGGGGATGTCATCATCTAGGCATTATATGGAGTCAACCTAACAAGTTACAATGAAATCCTTCCATAAATACGACCTACAGACATGCTAAAGGTTTTTGGGCTCGGGCAGCCATCAAGGCTGAATGATCGTGACCAAAAGGGGACGTTCTCATCTGGACACTATTTGGAGTCATCCTACCAAGCTACAATAAAATCCCTTCATAATTATGACCTGTAGACTGTTCTAAAGGTTTTCGGGCTTTGGGCCCCTGAAGCTGTCACAGTTGCCCACTCGTGTCCAAAAGGGGACGTTCTCATCTAGACATTATATGAAGTCAACCTACCAAGTTACAATGAAATCCCTTCATAAATATGACCTTAGACTGTGCTAAAGGTTTTCGGGCTTCGGGCTCCGGCAGCCATCATGGTTGAATGATCGCAACCAAAGGGGACAATCTCATCTGGGCATCATCTGGAGTGATCCTGCGAAGTTACAATGAAATCCCTTCATAAACATGACCTGTAGACTGTGTTCAAGGTTTTCGGGCTTTGGGCACCTGTAGCCATCACAGTTGACCAATCACGACCAAAAGGGGATGTCATCATCTAGGCATTATATGGAGTCAACCTAACAATGTTACAATGAAATCCTTCTATAAATATAAACTTTTGCCTATGCTAAAGGTTTTTGGGCTCGGGCACCCATCAAGGCTGAATGATCACAGCCAAAATGGGGCGTTCTCATCTTGACCTTATTTGGAGTCAATCTACCAAGTTACAATGAAATCCTTTCATAAATGTGACCTGTAGACAGTGCTAAAGATTTTTGGGCACCTTTAGCCGTCAAAGTTGCCCAAACATGTCCAAAATGGGACGTTCTCATCTAGGCATTATATGAAGTCAACCTACCAAGTTACAATGAAATCCCTTCACAAATATGACTTGTAGACTGTGCTTAAGGTTTTCGGGCTTCGGGTTCGGGCAGTCATCATGGTTGAATAATCGCAACCAAAGGGGACAATCTCATCTGGGCATCATCTGGAATGATCCTATGAAGTTACAATGAAATCCCTTCATAAATATGGCCTGTAGACTGTGCTCAAGGTTTTTGGGCTTCGGGCACTTGTAGCCAACACAGCTGACCAATTACGACCAAAAGGGGATGTCATCATCTAGGCATTATATGGAGTCAACCTAATAGGTTACAATGAAATCCTTCCATAAATATGACCTTTTACCTATGCTAAAGGTGTTTGGGCTCGGGCACCCATCAAGGCTGAATGATCGCGATCAAAAGGGGACGTTCTCATCTGGACATTATTTGGAGTCATCCTACCAAGTTACAATGAAATTCCCTCATACATATGACCTGTAGACTGTGCTAAAGGTTTTCGGGCTTCGGGCACCTTTAGCCGTCACAGGTGCCCAATTGTGTCCAAAAGGGGACGTTCTCAACTCGACATTATATGAAGTTAACCTACCAAGTTACAATGAAATCCCTTCATAAATATGACCTGTAGACTGTGCTAAAGGTTTTCGGGCTCGGGCAGCCATCATGGGTGAATGATCGCACGTTCTCATCTAGACATTATATGAAGTTAACCTACCAAGTTACAATGAAATCCCTTCATAAATATGACCTGTAGACTGTGCTAAAGGTTTTCGGGCTTCGGGCTTGGGCAGCCATCATGGTTGAATGATCGCAACCAAAGGGGACAATCTCATCTGGGCATCATCTGGAGTGATCCTAAGAAGTTACAATGAAATCCCTTCATAAATATGACCTGTAGACTGTGCTCAAGGTTTTCGGGCTTCGGGCACTTGTAGCCATCACAACTGACCAATCACGACCGAAGGGGGAGGTCATCATCTAGGCATTATATGTAGTCAACCTAACAGGTTACAATGAAATCCTTCCATAAATATGACCTTTTGCCTATGCTAAAGGTTTTTGGGCTCGGGCACCCATCAAGGCTGCATGATCGCGATCAAAATGGGACGTTCTCATCTAGACATTATTTGGAGTCATCCTGCCAAGTTACAATGAAATCATTTCATAAATATGACCTCTAGACTGTGCTAAAGGTTTTCGGGCTTCAGGCTCCTGTAGCCGTCACAGTTGCCCAATCACGTCCAAAGGGGGACTTTCTCATCTAGACATTGTATGAAGTCAACCCACCAAGTTACAATGAAATTCCTCAATAAATATGACCTGTAGACTGTGCTAAAGGTTTTCGGGTTTTGGGCTCGGGCAGACGTCACGGTTGGCAGATCATGCCCAAATGGGGAAATTCGCATCTAGACATCATAAGGAGTCATCCTACCAAGTTACAATGAAATCCCTCCACATTAAACATGACCTGCAGACTGTGCTAAAAGTTTTTGGGTTTCGGGCTTGGGCAGCCATCACGGTTGATAGATCATGCCCAAAAGGGGACGTTCTCGTCTAGGCACTATACAGAGGCAGCCATACCGGTTGCCCGATCGCGACCAAAAGGGGACGTTCTCATCTAGACATGACCCCAAACCTGCATATGAAATTTCGTGACGACCAGACAAGAACTGCGGGGTGTAGCCCGTGCTAAAGGAAATGTGAACAGACGTCACAGACTCACAGACTAACAGACTTCCGCACGCGTGATGGCAATAGCTTATCTTGACTATGTCAAGTTAAGCTAAAAATTACATGTTTTTGCCAAATGTCTGAGATCGTTGATGAATTCCTCGATGTTCTCATCGGATTTTTGCTTCCTTGTGTGAAAAATATAGCGTTCGTAGGTTTCATTAATTTCACCGATCAAAAAATTTATCAAACTTTCGAATGATTTCATCCACGTTCTTAGGGTTCTCCCCTGTAGTAAACTGAAAGCCATTGTATATTTTGAGAGCTTCTGGGCCTATTGTGTGTAGAAACATTGCCGATACATATTCAGAAGTCTGTTCACGTAAACGCGAAATGATAACATAATTTTCCCACATTTGCTTAAATGTTCGCCAGTTTTCAACTACATTGCCCTTGACATCAAACGACGGAGGGGGCGATATATTTGGAATCGGAGCTAGTTGTTGAGTAGCCGTTCCCGTTACCGGTTGCTGAGCTAGTTGTTGAGTAGCCGTTCCCGTTACCGGTTGTTGAAAATCCATATCGTATCCATTTCACGTTTGCGCGACAATAGGAAATTGAAATGTTTATACGCATGAAGATTCAAACATGTGAAAATTTTCTGCCTGTAGTTTTGTCTTTCTTAGAGTGGATCCAAGTATCCATGACATACCTCTGCCACCATGTTTCATTAGCAACGATTGTACATAAAACACATAGATAAAAGCACGAGTTTCAACATAAAAATCTCTGTATTTCAGATCACTTCCAAAAACACGGAACAGGCGAGTTCTGTACCGGATACAATATGCACTCAATTGCAGATAGTCACTTGAAACATAATGTAATAATAATAATAATAATAATAATAATAATAATAATAATAATAATAATAATAATAATAATAATAATAATAATTCGTCGTCCTTTTTCGCCTATCCAACAGATCTACACGAAGTTATCATAACAGTAAAGAATTTCCGTACTAAAACAAGTAAAGACTGCACTAATATATCCACAAAGTTACTTAAAGAAACTATATCAGAGATAGCTGGACCTTTAACACACATAATAAATCTTACATTTTCATCTGGTGTAATACCCGACGGACTAAAAATAGCGAAGGTGATTCCTATCCACAAAGGGGGAGATTCCAGTATTTTTAACAACTACAGGCCAATCAGCATACTTCCAGCATTCTCAAAAGTTATGGAAAAGATAATGTATAATCGCCTGTTAAATTTTTTATCGGCACATGATATATTTATATCAGTTTCAGTTTGGATTCAGAAAAAAACATTCTACAATACATGATGCTATATTACAACTCATCCACAACGTTGCCCTGAACAATGACAAGCCCACAAAGGACAGAACTTTATCAGTTTTCCTTGACTTTTCCAAAGCTTTTGATACTATAGATCACTCTATACTCTTAAATAAACTCGAATACTATGGAATAAGGGGGATACCTAATTCATGGTTTGGAAGTTATTTGTCAGGTCGAAAACAGTATGTACAGTATAAAGAGTGTTCATCGACTTTTGAAAATATAACATGTGGAGTTCCCCAGGGCTCAATCCTGGGGCCACATCTCTTTCTGATATATGTCAATGACATCATTAAATCAACACTTCTAAACCTTTTGTCTTTTGCCGACGACACTACGATATCAACGGCCGACAACAACCTAGACATATGGACAGAAACAAGAAATAAGGAACTTGACAAAATTGCAGACTGGTGCTCCGCGAATAAACTGTCACTCAATGCCACCAAAACAAGATGCATGCTACTACATCCCCCACATGACACATGGGACTTAGTTGCCACTCCCATAACTATAAACAATAAACACGTAATACAAGTAGGGAACAAAAACGAAGTCCAAACAGTAAAATTCCTCGTTGTTGATTTAGACGAAAACTTAAATTTCAAGCACCACATATCTCATCTGTGCTCAAAGATAGCTAAATCCATCTGGGCTATTAATAGAGTAAAAAAGTTTTTACCATTCGATACCCTGAAAATTCTGTACTTTAAGCTAGTGCAGTCATTTGATGTATGCGATACACATTTGGGGACACGTGCCGGCTGAAAACAAATTAAGTATCCTTCAAAAAGGTGTCATTCGAATAATAAGCAATAAAAAGTACAACACACATACTGAGCCCCTATTCAAGAAATATAAAATCCTAAAACTGGACGATCTATATAAGCTAAATATCATATTATTTATGCATGATTGGGCCCACAACAACTTACCACTATCGTTATATAGTTTATATAATCTTAACAAGAACGAAACCGACAGGATTACCAGACGTAGCGGAGAGATTAAACAACTCAAGCCCCGAACACAGTTCACGGCAAATCTCCCCTTACACACATTTCCAAAAATGTGGAGTGACATTGACCCACTGGTTCGAAATTTACCACGACAGTTTAAAAAAAAAGATGACCAACACGTTTCTAGGCTCGTATGAAGCCTCTGTCAAATGCAGTAACAGATCATGCCATGAATGTCGGGAAGTACCGACTCCCGCGACACAACAGACTCACTGAAATAAGTCCGTAAATTCCTTATTAATTAGGGTTGATTCCTGAAAACCCCAGAAAACAAACTGCCAACGAGGAACTCAAATCTCTAAGCTGGCTCTGAGCAAAATATCACATTCCCATGTATGCCCCCTTTCTCAGTGCAAGAATGAAACCAAATTCCACTTATCACCAGGACTGCAGTGATCATTCCTTACATATTTCTTTTTTTTATTTTTTTATTTAACTTTATTTTTTCTGCTATACATGTTATTTCCAGTTGCAACTGATTCTCCTCTCTCTCTCTCTCTCTCTCTCTCTCTCTCTCTCTCTCTTCCTCTCCCTCCCTCTTTCTCTCTGTCTCTTCACTTTTTCCCTCATTCGTTGCTTTTTTATCTTCCACTTTTTTGTCTTTCATACTCTACATTTTCCCTTTCCATGAGGTGGGTGGCAGTAATACAGCCAGCTGGCTATGTCACCTCCCTGCAGAAGACAAATATGTAGCTTCATAAATCCTAGATGTGATATATTATTAATACTATTTATTGTTTCTTGGGCAATTATGTTATAAACATGTATTATAATGTATTTTGCAAATAAAGTTATTACTACACTACTTGAAAGACTGGCAGCGAGAACAGGCCTTACTGCTGATCGAGCACTTAATTGGTTTTCGTTGTACCTTATAATAGTCGCACACAGAGTGTCCTTATTGGCAGTGAGTCGTCAAAGTCACACTACGTTTTGACGTCCCTCAAGGGTCGGTGTTGGGTTCCCTACTGTACACTATGTCTTACCTCTCGGTGACATTATCCGAAGCCATGGCCTCGATTTTCATTTTTACGCAGATGACACACAGCTGTATATTAGTTGTACTCACGTCTTTGAGCCTGAAGCATGCAGTAAGTTTGAACTTTGTATTTCAGACATCAAGGCATAGATCAAGGCATAGATGACTAAAAACTTTCTTAAATTGAACGATTACAAGACAGAAGTAATACATATAGGTCTACCCCATCAACTTTCAAAAATATCCAAACTGTCCCTCAATATTGGAGGTTCTACGATAAAACCCAGTAGCTGTGGTCGAAACTTGGGTTATTTCATGGATGAAAATTTGGCCGCTGATGAAATATCAAACATGTCTGTCGCAGTGCATTTTTTCATCTTAGAGATATTAGCAAAATTCAACACTTCATTGATACACAAACTTCACAACAGTTTGTCCACGCCTTTGTTACCTGTCGCCTCGACTACTGCAACTCTCTTCTGATTGGCTCTAAAACATATATTCTTGAAAAGGCTACAACACATCCAAAATTGTGCTACACAGGTCATTGTCTGAGTTACATTGGCTATCCGTTAACCAAAAAAATTCAATTTAAAATTGTCCTTTTGGTGTTTAATTGTATCTCGCGATCTGCATCATTTTACCTGTCCGATCTGCTTACCATCCACAAACCACCGAGGTCTCTTAGATTATCAGGTCAACTCAATCTGGTTCAGCTCGCATCTCAATTTACAAGTGCCGGTGATAGGACCTTTGCGGTTGCTGGCCGAAGGCTCTGGAATTCTCTTCCAATCGACATAAGAAATAGTAAATCACTTGCATCCTTCAAGTCTGGTACTAAAAACTTCCTTTTTCGTAAGGCATTTCCTTCAGTAGTCTTTCAATTTTGGTCATAAACTGACATTACCAGGTGTGTGAGTGTGACTGAGTCAGTGAGGATTGCCTCGTTACTTGTCAAGTCACAATCACAAACTTGTTTTTGGTAAAGTTGAAGTTTGTTTTTATTTTGTTTTAATTCAATAGCCGTTTCTTTTGGTTTTTTTCTTTTATGTTCTGTTGCTTTCATCGCCACGATATAGCCTTGGTTGCTGCTGTGGCGTTGGGCACCAATAAATGATAATAGCGGTCCATGTATCAGTGTATCTGTGAGAGAATGTACGTGTATGTGTGTATATATATGTATGCAATTATTGCACAGCCATTGGGCACCGTGTGTGGATTCTTGGCTTTAAAATTATTATTATTATTATTATTATTATTATTATAATTATTATTATTATTATAACTCATGTAAAAATAATTGGACGGAACCCATATTCGAACTTGGCCTGTACTGCTAGCTGGGGAATACACGTACAAACTTTGGTTGAGATCAAATAATCCAAACTGCAGTTGTCGGTCGGAAACCAAAAATCTTAATAGGTCAAATTCTAAGTCGAAAATGGGCCGTAACTCATGTAAAAATGATTGGACAGAACCCATATTCGAACTTGGCCTGTATGACTACGACACCTACCAACTTTGGTTGAAATCAAATAATCCAAACTGGTGTTATCGGTCGGAAACCAATTGTTTACGGACAGACAGGCAGACGGACGGACAGGCGGACAGACAGGCGGAATGACAGAACATTTACATAATACGACCGTTTTTATAAATGGGCGTATACAAGGTGGAGCTCCCCTATGGAGCCCCTTGATACAACCTATGTGGATCAATTTTTGTTACATACCTCCAGAGGGTACTTAATAATAAAAAATCCAATTCCGGCTCCCATAGGGAGCCCAAATATTAACCCAAGCAACCTATTTGAAAAACCCGAATCTCACCCCGCTAGAGATGTGTTTTGTTTTTTGAGTTTTTTTTTTGTTGTTTTTTAGATTTTTTTTATTCAGACACAGTTGTGAAAACACATATATAATACAATTGGAACATTATTAGACATAGGTTTCTATATAATACACGCATGACTTCGTACAATCGAGGTTTTGTAGCTAATAAACAGTGAATATGAGTATAAAATTAACAAAGTAAATTATATCAAGATATCAGATGAATAAGTGTTGCAGAAGCAGGTGTGAAAGCTCAAGGACAAGGAGCAATAGAGACTGCCGCGTCTAGAACTGAAACCGAGCTGGGCCAAACTGTCAACTATTTTCTGACAGTAATCGTCGCATGAGTGCTAGAATGTTCTATGTCCCATAGGGGACACATAACATTCTAGCACACGGTCGACGAGTTGATAATCCGGCCACCTCGCCTTCAGCGCCAATGCCTTTTAGATGAGCATACAGCAACGGACATTAATTCTATATTTTTGTAATCTTTCAATTGTTCAATGAAGCTTGTGAAAACTGGATAGCACTTCTCGACTTGCAGGAATGAATGAATTATTTATAGATTAGAATACATATATCTGTTACTGATTCCGTTTTCTCGTTGTTGTAACCCAAAATGACATACTGTTTTTCGAGCGGTAGTAAGATTCCACATCGCTCTTTCAACTTTTCCTTCAAGTTTATGAACACTGTTTTCGAAACGAAACATTAAAAAAAGAGGTACAAGATTGACTCTTTAGCATATTACAGAAAGTACATAATTCTGTTCAGAGATGTTGTATACCAAATATGAAAGCATTCTGTATCTGAAGAAGATTTTAAAAGAAATTTTCTCATACTGCACTAAGTTAAAATTAGGGCTACCATAGGAAGCCCATATATTAACCCAGGCACACGATTTGAACAAACATGAATCTGACCCCCCCCCCCCCCACCCCCACCCTCGAGATGCTGTATGTCAAATATGAAAGCATTCCGACTGGTGGATCTGAAGAAGAAGATTTTTAAAGAAACTTCTTCATATTGCACTAAGTTAAAATTCATGGGGAGCCCAAATATTAACACAGGGAGTCTACGGATGTTTTAAGTACATAAGTAGTAGGACAGGGCCTAGACGACCCCTATCTGGTGGAGCTCATCTGGTGGATCTCATATGGCGTCATACCGCAATGTATTATGGGTGTCACGTGGTTGTCATGGTAACCCATGTGGGCGGCCATGTTGTGACGTAATTGTCATGGTGATGGGTGATGCGAGTGCGCATGCGCAGCTCGTGTTGTTAGGGTGATATGTGTTTCCGTCGTCCATTTTGTATGAAGGGGGCCGCCATCTTTGTTTCTATGGTGGCACGTGGTTGCTATGTTACCCAAAGGCTTCTTATAGGGCTAAGAGGTTTGTAACAGGTATGTTCGATTGACTAGGAGTATTTTCTGGAAGACTTCCTTGTATAATTACCCAAATAAACCCGAGAATCCCTCCAAATCTCCAAAAACGACTTTATTTGATATGGATTCCCCGCAGAATCCTGCTTTTAACCGAAATGGACTTGTTTAGGGTAGCACGTAGTGCTATAGATTTTTTAAAAGGTCGTGTTCGATTGAATGGGAGTATTTTGGGAAGGACTTCCGAAGATAATTACCCAAATAAACCCGAGAAGTTGTACTATTTCGATTTTTTTCAGAATTCTCCGCTTCTATCTATCTATGTAATAGTTTCCGTCTATCTGACCATGTTCCTTTGTCCTGGAGTATACTCCAGTAGCGTAGAAGAGCCTATCAGTTGGAACAGCTTTGCTTATTATTACTATATTTAGCTATCCTAGTCTATTCTTGTTAGTTCTGACCATATTTCGTGTACTCTTATTGTTTCATTTATCTTGATCATTTATATAAATTATGACTAACCAATCAGATTGCTTGATTTCCCATAACCTGTCCTTTAATCGTATAGAGTCATATCCCCTTATTACAACAAAGCTGTATCCGATTCTCATCACCTGGACCATATCCCCAGGCACCCCTTTTTTGCAAAACACCTGTGGCTATGGAATTACTGTTTGTCATATGTGCTTATGTGAAAAGGCACAATGTGCCCTAGCACAAACATGCACATACTGGCACATTTTACATGTGCTATTTGCTCATACTGGCACGCAATGTGCAAATAGCACATGTAAAATGTGCCAGTATGTGCAAATAGCACATATAAAATGTGCCAGTATGTGCAAATAGCACTTGTAAAATGTGCCAGTATGTGCAAATAGCACATGTAAAATGTGCCAGTATGTGCATGTTTGTGCTAGGGCACATTGTGTTTTTTCACATAAGCACATATGACAAAAAAGGGATTTTCTAGTAGGTATCCTCAAATAATACAATACCAGGTCATAGGTATCCTCAAATACCCGTATGTGCCTATGTGCTGCATGTTTTGTGCGCACATTGTGCTCTTGCACACAATGTGCAAATAGCACATGTAAAATGTGCCAGTATGTGCAAATAGCACATGTAAAATGTGCCAGTATGTGCATGTTTGTGCTAGGGCACATTGTGTTTTTTCACATAAGCACATATGACAAAAAAGGGATTTTCTAGTAGGTATCCTCAAATAATACAATACCAGGTCATAGGTATCCTCAAATACCCGTATGTGCCTATGTGCTGCATGTTTTGTGCGCACATTGTGCTCTTGCACACAATGTGCAAATAGCACATGTAAAATGTGCCAGTATGTGCAAATAGCACATGTAAAATGTGCCAGTATGTGCATGTTTGTGCTAGGGCACATTGTGCATTTTCACATAAGCACATATGACAAAAAGTAATTCCATAGCCACAGGTGTTTTGCCAAAAAGGGGTGCCTGTGGATATGGTCCAGGTGATGAGAATCGGATACAGCTTTGTTGTAATAAGGGGAGATGACTCTATACGATTAAGGCCAGGTTATGGGAAATCAAGCAATCTGATTGGTTAGTCATAATTTATATAAATGATCAAGATAAATGAAACAATAAGAGTACACGAAATATGGTCAGAACTAACAAGAATAGACTAGGATAGCTAAATATAGTAATAATAAGCAAAGCTGTTCCAACTGATAGGCTCTACGCTACTGGAGTATACTCCAGGACAAAGGAGCATGGTCAGATAGACGGAAACTATTACATAGATAGATAGAAGCGGAGAATTCTGAAAAAAATTCGAAATAGTACAACTTCTCGGGTTTATTTGGGTAATTATCTTCGGAAGTCCTTCCAAAAATACTCCCATTCAATCGAACACGACCTTTTAAAAAATCTATAGCACTACGTGCTACCCTAAACAAGTCCATTTCGGTTAAAAGCAGGATTCTGCGGGGAATCCATATCAAATAAAATCGTTTTTGGAGATTTGGAGGGATTCTCGGGTTTATTTGGGTAATTATACAAGGAAGTCTTCCAGAAAATACTCCCAGTCAATCGAACATACCTGTTACAAACCTCTTAGCCCGATAAGAAGCATTTGGGTAACATAGCAACCACGTGTCACCATAGAAACAAAGATGGCGGCCCCCTTCATACAAAATGGACGACGGAAACACGTATCACCCTAACAACACGAGCTGCGCATGCGCACTCACATCACCCATCACCATGACAATTACGTCACAACATGGCCGCCCACATGGGTTACCATAACAACCACGTGATACCCATAATACATTGCGGTATGACGTCACTTCCTAGGTCCACCAGCCTAGGTCCATAAGATGAGGCATGAAAACCCCCTCGCCTACTACTTACATACATTTTCATAACGAACATATATATTAAAGTTGGAAATAGACCACTGAGAAACACTTTGTTAAAATCGAAAGGTATCGTCTGTGTGAGTTATGTTTTAGGGTTAAACGGAAAACTGTTGTCTCATGGGCAATTTAAAACGTGCTTTGATAGACAAATAGACTTCTTGACATACATGGGAATACAAAATGCAATACAATGTTTTATAAGACCACTAGGCAATGCAACTGAGCTGAACACATTAGAAAACCTCATACTCCCGCACCGTATTAAAACATTAATTTCTCCTGGGAACAAGATAACTTATAAGTCACTTATTATGGGCACAAAAGATAAAAATCTCTTATCCAAACGGGAATCCAAGTTAGGCATCGAACTGAGTAAAACATGGTGGACAAAAACGTTACTAATCCCCATCAAATGTACACTCTACGTCAAGTACAATGGTTTCAGTATCGTATAAATACACGCACTTTAGGAACCAATACTCTTTAACCCTTGACCCAACGTAACGGCCAAACCCGCCAGCGCTATTCTCAAAAATCGCCAATTAATTTTCATTATTTTTTTCATTTTTTGTCTCAAAAACATAGGTTATGATCCCTCGTTGGAACGAGCTCGTCGAGCTCGTTCCAACGAGGTATCATAACCTATGTTTTTGAGACAAAAAATGAAAAACATTAGTTATTCAAGAATTATTTTTACAAGTGTCATCTGCTTTTCAGGTTATGTAAAGGGTTAAAAGAGAATGAATATATCTGAATATGACACGTGTACCTTTTGCAAAATGTTTTGTGAATGTCCACTTGTTTCATCCTTTTGGAGAGATTTCGTCAACTGGATTTTCACAAATACAAGATATTATATAAATTTATCAAAACAGGTTATACTGTTTAGCAACCAAAAAAGAAATACTGAATTATTACAATGTAGAGAGGTCCGCATATTATCTTTAGAGTCAGTACAAAAAAAATTGAAAAACGTTGGAAAATCTAATAGATTTGATAGAAGAGTGAGACTCAATATACAACCATATTCAGACAGTTATCCTCCTTCTTCTTCTTATTATTATTTACTGCCAAATATATTTTTTCTTTTTTTCATACATCCAGTGAAACCTTTTGTTGGGTACTGCACCTTCAGATGAGTGCCAGAAACTAAACGTCTGTGTATCTGATTTTATTTTGGTCTAGTTGCAAATGATGGACCAGGAAATATGCTGGACGATTTCGTTAACTGGTGGAATTCTTACTATACTTTTACTCTATATTATAGTAACGATATTTGTAAATAACGAGGCTTACCGGCCATAAGCAATGAATTGTCTCAGATTACATGAGAGTGCCTATGGGCTTTCTCTTACTGGAGAATGCATATAGGCTTTCTCCAGTGATCTGAATTAGTTTATATATGTACGATCAAAGTTCTTTTAACATTGGCGAATCGTCGGTCAAATTACTGCTGAAGGTAAAAAGCCCCTATAAGGATTTCAAACATTCCACCAGTTAGCCCTTTACCTAACATGAAAAGCAGACGACACTTGCAAAAAAAATTCTTGAATAACTAATTTTTTTTCATTTTTTGTCTCAAAAACATAGGTTATGACCCCTCGTTGGAACGAGCTCGACGAGCTCGTTCCAAAGAGGGGTCATAACCTATGTTTTTGAGACAAAAAATGAAAAAAATAATGAAAATTAAATGGCGATTTTTGTGAATAGCGCTGGCAGGTTTTGGCCGTTGCGTTGGGTAAAAGGTTAAGATGGATAATGTCGTTTCCCAAATAGCGGATACAAATACATAGAAACGCTAAGTAACTTCAAGCATCCCGATCCACGGTCCATTCCCGCAATTAAACGCATGTCGCTTTTACCTTGTCGTGGTCCTCTATGTGACTCCCTCACCCTCCCCTACCCCACCCCACCCCACTCTAACAAACTGTCATCTACTTTGGACCTGCCCCTTTTAAAAAAAATATTTAAAAAAAAAATAATCAAATATCGTAACTAAACTCGAAATGTATTTACATTATATTTTACCTAATTTGTATACTTTTTGTACAGTGTTTTATGTGAAAATAATAATTTGAAAAAAAACAAAAAACATCTGGAACATTCCCTTAACCCACATCACGAAATTTGGAACATTAGTTACAAAAATGAAAATTTTGTCCGGACAAGCATTTGTTTTCCGAAATTCTACCCGCGATGAGATTTATCCGCGGATGTGATTTTTTTTTTTTTTTATATTTTTCAATATTTATTATAAATGCCTGTATAAAACACCTCTCTTTCAAACTTTGGATATCCCATCTCCAGTAAAAAAACATATGTAAAAACGTGTTTCAGGCAATTCTTAATTTCTCGGGTGACACCATAAGGGGCATAAATTTGAAAAATTCAACTTTGTGCAATTATCATGAAATTTTAATAGATTGTAGAACTCGAAAAAGAGCCAGCGTTTTTTTTTCCCGAGATCCCGCCTTTTTGGCGTTTCTCCGTCAGATAAAAGTTTAGCATTTTCTTATTAACAACGTGGATTTGGTGACATGCATAGCCCTATACTACCCAAAGATACAGCTTTCAAACTTCACATACCTATTTTCGCTAATCGCTTTTCGGAATTTGAATATCTCGTTAGAAGAAGCCAGATTCTAGGATTTTTTTTTTTAAAAAAGATTTCAAATTCCAGCTCATTTTTAACTCCATCTCTCTGAATTTTTTGAAATATGAAAGTGCCAATAACACTGCAGCTTAACTTGACTGTGTGTAGTGTTTGATGAAAAGCATAATGTTCAATGTTTATAGAAGTATTGGATAGATAGATAGATAATTTGTTCGACAGTATACATATACAGATATATCAGCAGAATATACATCAGGTATGTTACAAGCAATAATTAATAACTAAGTGAAATCTGTACGAAAGACGACAACTGATATGCATACTGTCGGGGGATGTCATAGCCAGATTGGTGGTCTACCTGACATTCCCCAGGTAACAACACCGTTTCAGACTGCTTCTTATGATTGCCCAAAATTGACGCCAGGAAAGGAGATCTGTAATTGTCATAAAATGTCTAAAATAAGCAAATGCAAAATTATTTTGCACAGCGGGAATCGGAGGTTGATCAGGTGTAAAAAAAAAAACATCCCCCTCTCCAACTGCTTGTTTTCCAATGAGGCCATGTAACCATCAGAAATTCACTAAACCCTGTAGTTGATTTCATCTGTGGTTAGAGCCAATCCAAGGTAAAATTGGGAAGGGTGTGAAGCTGTGAGACATGGAGAGAGAAGAGTTGTTTCGCGACGAGCTGGCCGAAACAGACATTTACCGCGTGATATAGGAGATAGTACATACATACAAATACACTTAAATACACTTACGTGGATATACATACATACGCAGGCATATACATACCCGTGTATGTAAGTGTGTATGAAAGGGACTGGATTATGAAATAAGACAAGAATTGTGAAAATTGAGAATATGTTAAGTTCTTCACCCTGCATGCTATGTTTTCAACAAGAATAATTTGAGGTGTAGACTGTACTAAAGAGCTGAGGCCTGTGTTGATGTGGCCCTCACAGTTAACGTACGTACACCAAAGTTACCAAGTTACAGTAAAATCATTCTAAAACGAGTTACCTTCCAAGTTACAATGAAATCTCTCCAAAAATATGACTCCTAGACAATGCTAAAGGAATCGTAGGTCCGGCGGTCACGGTTGACTAAACGCGACCAAAACAGGACAGTCTCATTGAGATATCATACCGAGTTCTCTTTCCAAGTTACAATGAAACCCAACATAAAAACAACCTGCAGACAGTGCTAAAGGAATCTAGGTCACGTGCCAAGCAGCGGTAACAGCTGACCGATTGTGACCAAAAATGGCAGTCTCACCCAGACATCATACCGACGTATCCTACCAAGTTACAATGAAATCACTTCATAAATATGAACTGTAGACTGTGCTGATCAAATGTACGTCACGTGCCTGTGAGGCCGTCGCGTTTGACCAATCACGGACAAAATACAATTTTCTCATCTAGACATTATACCGAGTCCATCATACCAATTTACAATGAAATTCCTTCATAAATGCAACCTGTAGATTGTGCTAAGGTATCTAGGTAACGTGCCCCTGCGGCCGTCACAGTAGGCTGAACCGACCAAAATACGACGTTCTCATCTAGACATTATAAGAAGTCACCTTACCAAGTTACAATGAAATCCATTCATAAATACGACCTGTAGACCGTGCTAAATGTTTTCGGGTTTCGGGCCTGCGGACCCGTCGCGGTTGCCCGATTGGGAACAAAATGAAACGTTCTTATCTAGATATGACCTCAAACCCGCTTATGAAATTTCGTGATGATCGGACAAGAACTACGGGGTGTAGCCCGTGCTAAAGAAAATGTGAACAGACTCACAGACTTATAGACTTCCGCACGCGTGATGGCAGTGGCTTATCTTGACTTTGTCAAGTTGAGCTAATAATCTCCGCAAAAACACCATATCTAAAAATATGTTTCTGTCCTGGGAAATTCTCAACCGCTATACCCGAACGCTGGAGTGACGTCATGGGGGCGGAAAAGGGTGGGTGGGTAGGGGGGGGGGGGGGCGTACGGTCAAAAAAAATGCGTCGGATTTTTCTAAATTTTTAGTACGTTGTAGAGCTCAGAAATTTAAGAGATTTTTTTCAGGATTTTTCTACTTGGCGCCATTTTGATGTTTTTACATTTCAAATTTTGACTATTTTTCACATACTTCATTCAAAATGCTGTTTTTCGATTCATGTAACTCCATCTTTATAAAGGATACACCCACCAAACTTCATACACTGTTTTCTACTTATTTAAAATTGTTGAATGTACTTTTTTATTTCAAATTTACGCACTCGAAGCCAGCGCTTCCTAATTTACGTTTTTTCTGTATCATTCATTTTCAACCTCATTTTCAACCCAGGACTTTCGAAATTTTGTGACTGTAATCTCCGCTAAAACATATCTAATGAAAGTGCTAATGACACTGAGGCTTAACCTGACTGTATGTTGTGTTTTATGAAAAGCATAATGTTCAATGTTTATGAAAGGATTATGAAATAAGACAAGAATTGTGATAATTGGGAATATGTTAATTTCTGTTCCCTGTATGCTATGTTTTCAATAAAAAATAATTTGAGGCGTAGACTGTACTAAAGAAATGAGGGGTGGGTTAATGTGGTCCTCACTGTTAATATATGTGTCCCTCACAGTTAATGTATGTCATCCCAAGTTATACCAACTCACAATGAAATTATTCCAAAACGAGTCATCCTGTCAAGCTACAATGGAATCCCTTCATAAATACGGCCTGTAGACTGTGCTAAAGGTTTTCAGGCTTCGGGCCTGTGTAGCAATCACGGTTGACCAATCGCAACCAAAAGGGGATGTCCTCATCTAGACATCATACAGAGTCATCCTTCCAAGTTACAATGAAATCCCTCCATATTAAATATGGCCTGTAGATTGTGCTAAAAGTTTTTGGGTTTCAGGCTTGGGCAGTCACCGCGGTTGACAGATCATGGCCAAAAGGGGATATTCTCATCTAGATATACAGAGTCATCATACCAAGTTACCATGAAATCCCTTCATAAATACGACCTGTAGACTGTGCTAAAGGTTTTCGGGTTTCGGGCTCAGACAGCCATCATGGTTGACTGATCGCGACCAAAGGGGGTGTCCTCGTCTAGACATTATACTGAGTCATCCTATCAAGTTACGATGAAATCCCTTCATAAATATGACTTGTAGACAGGGCTAAAGGTTTTAGGACTTCAGGCACCTGTAGCCATCGCAGCTGGCCAATCGCGACGAAAAGGGAACGTTCTCATCTAGACATTATATGAAGTCAACCTACCAAGTTACAATGAAATCCCTCCATAAATACAACCTGTATACTGTGCTAAAAGTTTTCAGATTTTGTGCTCGGGCAGTCGTCACGGTTGACAGATTGCGACCAAATGGGGACGTTCTCATCCAGACATCATACAGAGTCATCCTACCAAGTTACAATGAAATCCCTCCATATTAGATTATTTAGATATGACCTGCAGAGTGTGCTAAAAGTTTTTGGGTGTCGGGCTTGGGCAGCCGTCACGGTTGACAGATCATGACCAAAAGGGGAGGACGTTCTCATCTAGATATTATACAGAGGCATCCTGCTAAGTTACAATGAAATCCCTTCATAAATACAATCTGTAGACTGTGCTAAAACTTTTCGGGTTTTGGGCTCGGGCAGCCATCACGGTTGACCGATCGTGACCAAAAGGGGACGTTCTCATCTAGACATGACCCCAAACCTGTATATGAAATTTCGTGACGATCGGACAAGAACTACGGGATGTAGTCTGTAATAAAAGAAAATGTGAACAGACCCACAGACTAACAGACTCACAGACTAACAGACTTCCGCACGCGTTATGGCAATAGCTTATCTTGACTTTGTCAAGTTAAGCTAAAAATGTATTGCCTTCCTAGCAATTCCTCATCCAGTATACCCGAACGCTGAGGTGACATCAATTCACATCATATGGGTCATATAGTCAAAAATTGAAATGCGTCGAATATTTCTAAAATTTTAGTATGTTGTGGAGATAAAAAAAAAACAAGCGATAGCTATTTCTTTTCTTTTTGGCGCAATTTTGACGTTTTTGTAACAAATGTACAGGTAAAGTTTTGTAAAGGTGGGTGACAGTCAGATGCTAAACTAGAAAAGAAATCTTTGAGTCCCAGAGTGGGGGCTGACTGAACCCCAAAATATTTGTTTTCATAGCACAGTGATAACAAAGGCACCCCAAAACACAGTCGTCCCTGTCCCAAGGTGAAAACAAAGGTACCCAAGAAGTTTCGTGAAGATCATTTCATAAATACGAGCTGTATAGAAGATGTGACAAAAAACTGATTGGACCTGATTTCGGTACAAATGGCCACTGGCAGCCATCTTGAATTTTGGACTGCACCGAGAAACACTCGTTCTCGTCCCAAGGTGATAACAAATGTACCCAAGAAGTTTCGTGAAGATCATTTGATAAATACAGCCTCTAGCCCCAGCCGTATTGACATGTGCACTTACAGTGTATAAGTAGCACTGAATAAATCAAAGTTCATCTAATGTGCATAATTTCTGCACGAGAAAAACCCCGTACTATATGTGATGTATACCATGTTACTAAACATTCATACAAAAATTTATTCAACTCAGAACTTTCATACAGAAGTTCTGTACAAAAGACTGATTGCACTAATTTGGTACAAAATGGCTGCTGGTGGCCATCTTTAATTTCGGACCACACCCCAAAACACTCGTTCTCATCTCACTGTGATAACAAAGATACCCAAGAAGTTTCGTGAAGATCGGTTCATAAATACGGCCTCTAGCCCGAGCCGTATTGAATTCTTGACGGACAGACAACTGGCCATGGCATAAGCTCAAATCTGGCTTCGCCAAAGTTGAGCTAAAAATATTGTGCCGTCCTAGGAAATTCCCAATCTTAATGGCCGAACTCTCAGGTGACGTTATGGGGGTCATAGAGTCAGAAATTACATTGCGTCGGATTTTTCTGAAATTTTAGTATGTTGTAAAGCTCGAAAAATTAGGAGATGTATAGCTTTTTTGTTTGTTTTTCGATTTAACGCCATTTTGAAGTTTTTACGTCACTTTAAGGTTTAGCCTATTTTCTACATTCTTCATAAAAAGCCACACCTTCTTCGAGTGCAATAGCGCCCTATTTATGTGGGATGCAGTTATGAAACCATATTTTTCATTTCAATTTGAGACATCCAGGGCCATTGATTCCAATTTGAGATCTTTTTTTATATCTTTTATTTTCAACCTCATTTTGAGCCTTTCAAAATTTTGGGAATATTATCTATGCAAAATACCATATCTAAAATGTGGTACCGTCCGAGGATATTCTGAACCGTTACGGTCGAAGTCTCAGGTGGCGTCATGGGATCATAAATACGGCCTCTAGCCTGAGCCGTATAGAAGTTGTGAACAAAAAACTGATTGGGCCTAATTTCGGTACAAAATGGCCACTGGCAGCTATCTTGCATTTTGGACCGCACCCAGAAACGCTCATTCTCGTCTCAAGGTGATAACAAAGGTACCCAAGCTGTTTCGTGAAGATCGGTTCATAAATACAGACTCTTGCCCGATCCGTATTGACATGTGTACTTACTGTGTGTAAGTTGCACTGAAAAAATCAAAGTTCATCTAATTTGCATAATTTCTGCACGAGAAAAACCCGTATTATATGTGATGTATCCCATGGTACTAAACATTCACACACAAAAATTATTCAAATCAGCGCTTTCATGTGGAAGTTCTGCGCAAAAAAATGATTGCACTAATTTTGAACAAAATGGCTGTTATCGGTCATTTTGAATTTCGGACCGGACCCAAAACACTCGTTCTCGTCCCACGGTGATACCAAAGGTACCCGATAAGTTTCGTAAAGAGCGGTTCATAAATACGGCCTCTAGTCCGAGCCGTATTGGCATTTGCACTTACACTGCTGAAAGTAACACTAAATACATCAAAGTTAGTCTAATTTGCATAATTTACGCACGAGAAAAAAAAACTCGTATTATATGTGATGTATCCCATGGTACTAAACATTCATACAAAAAATTATTCAAATCAGAGCTTTCATATGGAAGTTCTGCGCAAAAATCTGATTGCACCTAATTTTGTACAAAATGGCTGCCAGCGGCCAACTTGAATTTCGGATCGGACCCCAAAACACCCGTTCTCGTCCCACGGTCATAACAAAGGTACCCAATAAGTTTCGTAAAGATCGGTTCATAAATACGGCCTCTAGCCCGAGCCGTATTGAATTCTTGACGGACAGACGGACTGACAACTGGCCATGGCATAAGCTCAAACTTGGCTTCGCCAAAGTTGAGCTAAAAATGTAGTGCCGTCCTAGGAAATTCCCAACCTTAATGGCCGAACTCTCAAGTGACGTTATGGGGGTCATAGAGTCAGAAATTACATTGCGTCGGATTTTTCTGAAATTTTAGTATGTTGTAAAGCTCGAAAAATTAGAAGATGTATATACGTTTTTACGTCACTTTAAGGTTTAGCCTATTTTCTACATCCTTCATAAAAAGCCATACCTTCTTCGAGTGCAATAGCGCCCTATTTATGAGTGATACAGTTATGAAACCATATTTTTCATTTCAATTTGAGACATCCAGGGCCATTGATTCCAATTTAAGATCTTTTTTACATTTTTTATTTTCAATCTCATTTTGAGCCTTTCAAAATTTTGGGAATATTATCTTTGCAAAATACCATATCTGAAATGTGGTACCGTCCTAGGATATTCTGAACCATTATGGTCGAAGTCTCAGGTGGCGTCATGGGATCAAAAATTTAGATTGCGTGGAATTTTTATGAAATTCAAGTAATGTTGTACAACTCAAAAAAATAGGTGATAGGTTTTTTCGTTTTTCTGTTTATCACAGTTACTGATGTTTTCACGTTGCTTCAATGTTTAAGCTATTTTTGTCATATTTCCTTAAAAACGAGTGACGACATGTGCTTTATTGGGCGGCAGTAGTAAGAGAGGGATGGATCGACCCTCACTGCATGTCTCTCATGCTGAATCTCATGTGACATCATTGGATACCGAGATGAGGCTAAGAGGGGTGATAAATTAGACCTCATTGAGGGATTTTCTCATGGCCCCCATGCGATAAACAGGAGGTTCCAGGGAGTATGAGGGCGCTCACCTGACATGGTAGCCTAAATATTAACCCATGTTGCATCTGCCCCTCCTAAGAAAAGCTTACACCAAATATCTAAAGATTCTGACAGGTGGACCTGAATTTTTTTTTTTTTTAAAGAATATTCCTCATATTGAACTAAGTTATAATTTGGGCTCCCACAGGGAGCTCAAATATGAACCGAGTGACTTGGCTTGAACAAACTGGAATCCTACCTCCCTAAGGATGCTGTATACCAAATATCAAAAGATTCTGACTATTGGGTCTGAAGAAAAATATTTGTAAAGAAAATTCCTCATACTGGACTAAGTTATAATTCGGGCTCCCACATATGAACCCAGTAACCTGACTTGAACAAACTTGAATCTCACCCCTAAGGATGCTGCTTACCAAACATCAAAAGATTCTGATTGGTGGGTCGGAAGAAGAAGATTTTTAAAGAATATTCCTCAAATTGCACTAATCTGAACGTTTGGGCTCCCATAGACAGCCCAAATATGGACCCAGGGATTTGCTTTCAACAAACATATGAATGAATCTTCTAAAGATGTTATATGTTAAATATGAAAGTCTTTGGGGCAGTGGTATGGGAGAAGAAGATTCTTTAATGTTTTTCCCATTACTCACAGTGTTAAAAAATGTTGACTCAGCATTTTTTCAAAAGTCCTGGAAAAGAACCCTACGATGAAAGCTATGGCAATTTTTTTACCATTCCTTTCTGCTGTCCCAAAGGAAGCTTCACACAAAAATACAATTTCTCAATGCAGTGTAGTTTTGGATATATGGGCATTTAAGTGTTTTCTAGTTTTAGCTCCTGCGGTCCCCATGAAGCGACAAGGAAGTTTTGTTGGCATAAATTAGGTACTTATGACCCAATAAGCCCTCATATCAAATTGGTTCAAATCGGCCTTTTCATTTCAATTTGACACAGAATGCCAGCGATGCCAATTTTACGTTCTTTTCTTTCCCTTTTTATATTTTCAACCTCATTTGAGCCTTGGCCGTTCGAAGATTCGCGAATATGATCTCCGTCAAAAATCATATCAAACGAGGTGAAAGGAGCCTTAATCGCTCACCTGATAAAATTGTTTAAAGAAATATTTAAGTCACATTCAGCACTTACATGTTAATACAGTCAAATTTAGCTGCGGGAGTGGGAGTGGCGGGAGAAGGGTCTGTTGGGTAAATTGTTTGGTTGTTTCCCCCTTTTGCGTAAAATCACTCAAACCCCTTCAAAACTCATTACGAAGCAAAGAAAAAAAATTACCCAGTTGATCCACCCAACCCCTGGCCCAACGTCTAACACCCCCCCCCCCCCCCCCCCCCACACACACACCAATGGTGAAAGTTTTTTAATCATCGAAATCCTCCTAATCGTGTTCTCAAGAAACCAAAAAATATTCTATAGACCCCCCCCCCCCCCCCTCCCCGGGCCCTAAGTGGACTCGTGGAACAAGCATTAATCTATGTACTCACATTTACCTCTAACTCATGTTTACCACCAGCTCAGTCATTCCTTGTCACAGTTCATTTAAATAAATAGTAATTCTCCATCGAGATCTGTATAAAATTTCAAGCCCCTCTGGTGCCCATCAAAATCAGTCAAGAATAACACCTTGAACAAACTTAATCCAGGAGTCATAGTTATGTTATATATCAAATATCAAAAGGTTCTGTCTGGTGGATCTGAAGAACTTGGAAGAATATTCTTCGTGCTTCACCAAGTTAAAATTCGGGTTCCACTGGGGAACCAAAATATGAACCCAGTGGCTTGTATCGAACAAACCCGAATCTGAACCCTCTATGGATGTTGTGTACGAAGTATCTGATGAGTTGTTCCTGAGATGATTTTTTTTTAATTTAAAAACAAATTGTGAGGTGCTAACAGAATTATGCCCCGTTTGTTACCCACTGTGGCGTGGCAACTTTATTTGAACAAACTTGAATTGACAGATGATAAGGAACATGGATATCAAATTTGGTTCAATTCGGCCTAGTGGTTTGTGAGGGGAAGTCGAGAAAGTGATCACTGAAGATTCCCCGAACAGGGAAGCTAAAAATGTGATACCGTCCCTGGAAATTCTCAACCGTTATATCTGAATGTCGTAGAGGATCATAAGGACCAAAATGAAAATGCGTTACATTTTTTATTTTTCTGAAATTTTAGTATGTTTTATGGTTTTTCGACTTAACACCATTTTGAAACTTTTACGTTAGTTATTTGTTTAGCCCATTTCTCCATTTTTAATTAAAAGCCCGACGTTCTTTATTCCAAGTGCGTCCTATTTATCCAGGATGCACTTAATAAACTTACCACACCTATTTAGGTTCATATTAATTTCACCCGATTTTTTTCATTTCGATTTGACACGCCCGTTGCCAGCGATGCCAATTTCACCTTTTTTCTATACCTTTTGTTTTCAACCTCATTTTGAGCCTCAGTCTTCCGAATTTTCGCGAATAGAATCCCCGCAAAAAGTGTGTAAAATGTGGTGCCGTCCTAGCGAGTTTTTAACCGTTATACACGAACTCTGAGGTTATGGTTACAGAGGGTCATATGCAGGGCTGGGGAGAGAAAATTCGGGCCCATGGTTAATTCTGTGACGTGTAGTCGTGTTTCTCGTGTACTCTTTCGGAAAACAGATGCAGATGCTGAAGGCAACTGCGGTGAGTACCATAGGCACAGGAGATGATGGGGGGGGGGGGGGGGGGGGGGAGGTGGGGGGGGGGGGGGGGGGGTGGCTGGGGAATCATCCCCACTCCAAGAAATTTTGAAATCAGTTATAAAATGGAAATTTCTGGCGACTCTTGGGATGAAAAATCACGTTATTTTTGGCCGTCAAAATCACGTTTTTACTTTTTAGCAGCATGTTTCTAATTTGCAAGTTCATCAGCAAGTACCCAGTGACCTTGAGTTATATTTATTTATTTATTGGTGTTTATGGTCACATACTTATGCACAATGGCTAATCGTGACCGTGACAGTTTTATGGGTGGAGGAAGCCGAAGTACCCATGCAGAGAGAACCACCGAGCATCGACGAGCAACTGTCAGCTCCTCAACATTCTAACTCTGTTCAAGCTCCACTCAGGCAGGGTTGCAGCGTTTGAAGACATGTGTACCATCGACGTGTTGTACGCCTTAGTACACGGCGTCATCGTGCCCCCATGTAGGCAACCGGGATAAAGTGCCTTGCCCAAGGACACACAACGCGGGTCGTCCCGAACGGGGATCGAACTCGGGACCTCTAGCATAGAATTCAACAGTCTACCACTGAGCCACCGCGCACCCCACCTTGAGTTATGGCTTTTGACTGTACAATTCTTGCAGTGATAACTTTATTACGTCATGTTGATTAAATAAAGTTATCATCCCAGGAATCATGCAGTCCAAAATTACAACCGTTGGTCAAGTGCACACGGGCACTCAACAGATTTTATCAATTTTAATAAATTATATATTTTATTATCAATACTAAAAAAAACACGTGTTTTCAGTACTGATAATATAATATATATTTTATTAAAATTTGTAAAATCTGATAATACGTCGAGTGCCTGTGTTTTTTAGTATTGATAATATACATATTTTATTAAAATGATAAAATCTGATAAAACGTAGAGTACCTATGATTTTAATGACTCTCCTTTGGCCAAGTGGCACGATTTGAGTGTTAGCCTTCGAAGCGGTAAATTATTTACCCCACAGAGTATATCTTTCAGTGGACACTGAACAGCCATGTTTCGTTTTTCAAGAATACTTCTGGCAAGGGGCGCCCTCCAGCTGTGCCAAGTAAAGAGTTGACAACGCTACATATATGACCAGTATAAAGTGAGGTTTTGAAAACGTGAAGCCTATCAGACATTTGTTTCGAGATGGCGAACTTTATACAGACGAAGTGAAATTCTGATTTGTAAATAAAATCGTGTTTACCTTTCTTCTCATTCTCTGATTTATCCCACTCGGCTTGCAAATAAGTCCCGTTCTGCATTGGAAATAAGTCACGTGAAAAGTTACAAGATACAGAGCTTATTTTCTTCCATGATAATGTAAAATTCAGTCGATAATATTTTGAACATGGAAAACGGAAATCAGAGAGGAGGTTAATTATTTACAGGCAAGCGATTTAGTATGAAAACAAAATAATGTTTTTCAGCGCAGATCAAAAATGCTGTCACATGCATGTTGTGTTCCCACCTGTCACCGACGTATCCATTCATCACGCCTCTCCACGTGACCTTGATAACGGAAAACACACTGCCGCGATTCCTTTTCTCCTCTTCCAGAATAATCAATTTAGTATTTATATATCAATATGTTTTTCGATTAAAAAGCACATAGCTTGATATAAGTGATAACTAACATTTTTCCGCCCTCAAGATTTCGTCCCACTTGGAAATTTGATCTATTCAAGTCATAAACATCATTAACATCGTTCACAAAGATTACACCACATGATCAGAGGAACAGAGTGCATCGATCATAATCTGTTACCCTCACGTGATGTTGCGGCCATCACCGCACCGGATTTAGACGAACATATTTCGTATGTGTGTCCAACAAGGGGAGGGGTCGATGCCGTGTCCACGCAACGCTAACATATTTTAGGCAAAACTTCCGAATTATGAAATCCCACAAATCTTTGAACAACACAGAGGGAGGGGGTGGGGGTGAATATTTAGGCGGAATTTTTTATTTTGCGACAGGAAAATTGTTTGCATAAATTAAGTACTTAAATTAAGCCCTCATGTCAAATTTGGTTTAAATCTGCCACTTGGTTTGGAAAATAGAAATTTTGGGCGGGGCAAAAATTCTTGCCCCTCCCATAACGAAGGCAAATATAGCTCCTAAAACTTCTCTTGAAGAAATCTGAGTCTACATCTCAAAAGGAAGCTGCACACCAAGTATCAAGCCTCTGCTGCTCCTGGTTCATGAGAAGAGTTTTCAAGATTTAAGCACACTTTTTGGGCGTGGCCTTACCAAGGGGCGAGGCAACTTGATTTGAACAAAATCAAAGTGCGATGTCATAAGAAACTAGTATCTCAAATATCAATTAAATTGGTTCAGCAGTTTTGGAGAAGACGCAAACGCCATGTTCACGGACGACGGACGGTGAGTGATCATTATAGCTCCCCTGACTGAAAGTCAGGCGAGCTAAAAATCTCCGGACAAAAATCTAGCATTCCAAGACACATGGAAAAGGGGCATAACTCCGACCAGAACTATAATCGCAGATGCACAGGCTCCCATGGTGGTGAACATTCAAACCAAATTTCGATGACAAAGGCCCATAAACATCTGGGAAACTCAGGACAAAATTATGTCTAAGTACGGAGAGGAGAAGACGCAAACACTATGTTCACGGACGACGGACGGTGAGTGATCATTATAGCTCCCCTGACTGAAAGTCGGGCGAGCTAAAAATCTCCGGACAAAAATCTAGCCTTCCAAGACACATGAAAAAGGGGCATAACTCCGACCAGAACTATAATCGCAGATGCACAGGCTCCCATGGTGGTGAACAATCAAACCAAATTTCGATGACAAAGGCCCATAAACATCTGAGAAACTCAGGACAAAATTATGTCTAAGTACGGAAGGACAGATAGACAGACGGACGGACAGACAGACAGATAGACAAGATGATTCCTCCCCCCCCCCCCCCAACTCGTCGCTGGGAGTATACAAATCACCTGCACGATACCATTCACGATCTTGAGAGCTGTTGCGCCCTTTGGTGCATCAAGCTGAATGCTGCAAAAACTAAGAAAGTTACATTCTTCAAGAAGCAAAGAAAACACAAGTCTCCATTATTGATCTCCAGTTTTCCGATCACAAATTACAAGCAAGCAACAAGGCCAAGTTTTTTTTATTTAGCAACTGTCAGCTCCCCAACATACGAATTCCACACAAGCAGGGTTAGCATTAGTTGAAGACAGGTGCACTATCGGCGTTCAGTATGCCTTAGAACACGTCACCGTGCCCCCATGTAAGCAATGGGGGTGAAGTGTCCTGCCCAAGAACACCACGCAGTTGCCACAGGTGGGATTCAAACTGACGACCTCTGGGCTTGCAGCCTGCACCTTTCCCTACTGAGCCACCATGCTACCTCCCTACATGCTATATTTTCAATAAGAATAATTTGAGGTGTAAGATTGTACTAAAGAAATGAGGCCTGGATTGATGTGGCCCTCACAGTTAATGTATGTTAACCAAAGTTACCCAGTTACGGTACAATCATTCCAAAATGAGCCATCCTACCAAGTTACAATGAAATCCCTTCATGAATAAGACTCATAAAATTTCCAAAAGGAATCTATGTCATGCGACTCTCTGGTGGTCACAGTTGACCGATCCTGACAAAATAGGAGTCTCATCTAGATATCCTAAGTTACATTGAAATCCCCTCATAAAAACAACCTGTGGACAGGAATCTAGGTCAGGTGACCAGGTGGCAGTAACGGCTGACTGATCATGACCAAAATAGGATAGTCTCATCTAGACATCATACCAAGTTATCCTTCCAACTTACAATGAAATCGCTTCATAAATATGAACTGTAAACTGTGCAAAACAAACTAGATCACGGTTGACCGATCATGGCCAAAATACGTCGTTTTGATCTAGAAATTATACGGAGTCATCCAACCAATTTACAATGAAATCCTTTCATAAATGCAAGCTATATACTGTGCTAAAGGAATCTAGGTAATGAGGTCCCGTAGCTGTCACAGTTGACTGAACCTGACCAAAATACGACATTCTCATCAAGACATAATGGGGAGTCATCCTACCAAGTTACAATGAAATCACTTCATAAATGCAACCTGTAGATTGTGCTAAATGTTTTGGGGTTTGGGGTCTGCACAGCCATCACAGTTGACCAATCACAACCAAAATGGGATGTTCTCGTCAAGACATGACCTCAAACCTGCTTAGGAAATTTTATGATGGTCGGACAAGAACTATCGGGTGTAGCCTGTGCTAAAGAAAATGTGAACAGACTTACAAACAGACTTCCGCATGTGTGGTGGCAACAGCTTATCTTGACTTTGTAAAGTTACGGTAAAAACAGGTGTTTTTAGTGCCTAGGGTGCCTAAAAAAATTTTCTGGGCATGAATCAAATACTTAGGATCCATTAAACTACATGCAAAATTGGTTCATCGGTCCATCGGTTCTTAAAATACAAATTTTGGATGGTGCCTAAATTGGGTATGTTCCCAAAGAGAGCCCAAATATTGACTTACAAACTCGCTTAAGCTTGGAACAAACGTTAGTTTTCACCACCAAGGGCAGTTCTACACAGATATCAAAGCATTCTCTCTGGTGGTTTGTGAGAAGATTTTTAGGCTTTTGGGGAATTATCCCAAGCCCAAAGATGGCAGCAGCTTCATTTGACCGAAGTAGAAAGGATATACTCCAGAGATGGTCTGTGTCATATATGTTTGAAATTGGCCTAGTGGTTTTGAAGAAGACAAGTTTCAAAAGTTAACGGACGCCAAATGATGGCAACAGCTCCCACTGACTTTCAGTTAGGTGAGCTAAAACGTCTTAAATTTAAGCTTGAAAATGGAAATGATTTAAAACATTCAAATGACAATTCCAAACACAATTTGATGTCAAAGGGGAAGTTTTAGTTAGCTTTCTTTCATACAAAAAATTCTAATGAAGGAATCTCAAAAAGACAATAACTTGAAACAAGTCCCAATTCAAGCATACATGAAGGTTTCCAAATTTTTTGTGGTTAACCAATCCCCCCTTACAGCAAACACTCATCTGATGGTGAATGGTCCAAGCATATGCTTGAATTTTCAAGTCTGGCAATGCATCCTATCCAGCCAACCATCCCAAGAGGAATGAAAGTGTCAATGACACTGTAGCTTAACTTGTCTGTGTGTTGTGTTTGATGAAAAGGATATGTTCAATGTTTATGAATGGATTATGAAATAAGACAAGAATTGTGATAATTGGGAATATGATAATTTCTGTTCCCTGTATGCTGTGTTTTTTATAAAAATAATATGAGGTGTACACTATACTAAAGAGCTGAGGGGTGGGTTAATATGACCTCACAGTTAATGTATGTGGCCCTCACAGTTAACATATGTCAACGAAAGTTACCAAGTTACAGTGAAATTATTTCAAAACGAGTCATCCTATCAAGTTACATTAAAATCTGGGCTACCATAGGAAGCCCAGTAGTATAGCTCGCACGTTTGAGGTGCAGGTTGGATGACCTCGGTGGATGACCTCGGAAGTGACGTCATGTCACGTGACCTAGTGGCGCCATGTTGTGTTGTCACGGTAACCCGCGTGAGCGGCCATGTTGTGACGTCATATCCATAGTGATGCGTGGTGTTAGTGCGCATGCGCAGCGCGTGTTGTTAGGGTGATACGTGTTTCCGTCGTCCATTTTGTATACTGGAGGTCGCCATCTTGGTTTCTATGGTAGCACGTAATTGCTATGTTACCTAAGGCCTACAATAGGATAGGGGTATGTTCGGTGGGTATGTTCGATTGAATCGGAGTAAATCTGATTACCACAAACAACCCGACAATCCCCCAAATCACCAAAATCCACCCAAAATCACCGAAATTGACTTTATTTCCCCAATTGATAGGCTTAGCACGTAGTGCTATAGTACCGAGAGGGTATCGGGGGTGCATTCGACTGAAGTTGAGTAATGTTCTGGCTTAGAATTCTCCCAGAATCCCTTTTTGGATCTCTATCCCATGACGTTTTTCCCCTATTAAGAATAGCACGTAGTGCTATAGGACAAATTTACCCAGAATTCTCTGCTTCTATCTATATATGCAATAGTTTACGTCTATCTGGCCGTGTTCCTTTGTTCTAGAGTATACTCCAGTAGCGTAGAAGAGCCTATTATTTGGAACAGTTTACCTTATTATTGCTATATTTAGCAATTTCTGGTCTATTCTTATTAGTTCTGACCCTATTCCGTGTACTCTTGTTGTTTCATTTATCTAACTAACCAATCAGATTGCTTGATTTCCCATAATGCAGTTATCTCCGTTGTGTATAACAAAAGCCTATATCCAATGGCACCCCAATTTTAGCACCCCTTTTTGAAAAACATATGACCTTCGGTACACCTTTTTGTCATATGTGCTTATGTGAAAAGGCACAATGTGACACAATATGCCCTATCACATAGGCACATGCTTTATGTGCCAATATGTGCTTATGTGAAAAGGCACAATGTGACACAATATGCCCTATCACATAGGCACATACGGGTATTTGAGGATACCTATGGCCTGGTATTGTATTATTCGAGGATACCTACTAGAGAATCCCTTTTTTGTCATATGTGATTATGTGAAAAGTCACAATGTGACACAATATGCCCTATCACATAGGTACATGTTTTATGTGCTTATGTGAAAAGGCACAATGTGACACAATATGCCCTATCACATAGGCACATACGGGTATTTGAGGATACCTATAGCTTAGTATTGTATTATTTGAGGATACCTATCTAGGATACCTTCTTGAGAATCCCTTTTTGTCATATGTGCTTATGTGAAAAAAACACAATGTGACACAATGTGACCTATCACATAAGCACATGCTTTATGTGCCGATATGTGCTTATGTGAAAAGGCACAATGTGACACAATGTGCCCTATCACATAGGCACATACGACCAAAATGGGATTCCATAGCCACAGGCGTTTTCGAAAAAGGGATTCCACAAATGGGATTCCAAAAAGGGATTCCACAAACGGGATTCCGTTTCCATCTTGTCGCCAAAGCTCCACCGCCACTACTGGTCTATGGTCTATCTGTCCTATCATTAGCTTCAACAACAGTCTTGTTCCACTGCGGCCTTGTACCAGTACTATTGGCTAAACTACCATCAATTACTTCCTAGCTATACCTTCGCTGAAGCTTTCAAAATGTTCCATCTGATTTCCCCTGTATACATATAAGGCATTCCGTAAGTGGCCCAGTCCGTAAAAATTGGATTCCGTGTTTTTACATCGACACTCGAGGGTATGGAAAGGGTTTGATAACACCCAACACCCAATTCAACAATGACTACAAGACTCCGAACAGAGACAACCAACCACTACAAAATAACAAAGGTACAGATCCAACATAACCAACATCGAAGTAAACATAACAAAGTGAAAGAATGTCAAACTAGTCGGATTGATCGAACAAGTTTGACAGACTGAACAGAACAAAGTGAACAAAGATCCAACACAACTAAGATCGAAGTGATCAAAACAAAGTGACGAAAATCGAACTGAACAGATAGAACAGAACTGACCCAATGAAGTTATCGAAGTGAATTAACCATAACAAAGTTTTCAACTGAATGAACTATAACCCTTAAATATAACCTAATGTTAACCCCCTTAAATTGAACAAACCTGAATGAACCCTTTGAACTGAACAAAGTTTTCAACTGAATGAACTTTATGTAATTAAAACCCCTTTGAAGTCCAGAAAGTTTTTAACTATAACCTAAATGAAGGTATTAACCCCCTTGAACTGAATGAATTCTATTTTTTAACTATATCCCAATGTTAACACCCTTTGAACTGAATACATTTTTAAACTTAATGAAAATATAACGAAATGTGATCTGAATTTTTAAACTACAACACATTGAACTGAATTCTTCCGATAGGGAATGGGAATACCCTCGAGTGTCGATGTAAAAACACGGACTCCAATTTTTACGGACTGGGCCACTTACGGAATGCCTTATATGTATACAGGGGAAATCAGATGGAACATTTTGAAAGCTTCAGCGAAGGTATAGCTAGGAAGTAATTGATGGTAGTTTAGCCAATAGTACTGGTACAAGGCCGCAGTGGAACAAGACTGTTGTTGAAGCTAATGATAGGACAGATAGACCATCGACCAGTAGTGGCGGTGGAGCTTTGGCGACAAGATGGAAACGGAATCCCATTTGTGGAATCCCTTTTTGGAATCCCATTTGTGGAATCCCTTTTTCGAAAACGCCTGTGGCTAAGGAATCCCATTTTGGTCGTATGTGCCTATGTGATAGGGCACATTGTGCCTTTTCACATAAGCACATATCGGCACATAAAGCATGTGCTTATGTGATAGGTCACATTGTGTCACACTGTGTTTTTTCACATAAGCACATATGACAAAAAGGGATTCTCAAGAAGGTATCCTAGATAGGTATCCTCAAATAATACAATACTAGGCTATAGGTATCCTCAAATACCCGTATGTGCCTATGTGATAGGGCATATTGTGTCACATTGTGCCTTTTCACATAAGCACATAAAACATGTACCTATGTGATAGGGCATATTGTGTCACATTGTGCCTTTTCACATAATCACATATGACAAAAAAGGGATTCTCTAGTAGGTATCCTCGAATAATACAATACCAGGCCATAGGTATCCTCAAATACCCGTATGTGCCTATATAATAGGGCATATTGTGTCACATTGTGCTTTTTCACATAAGCTCATATTGGCACATAAAGCATGTGCCTATGTGATAGGGCATATTGTGTCACATTGTGCCTTTTCACATAAGCACATATGACAAAAAGGGGTGCCGAAGGTCATATGTTTTTCAAAAAGGGGTGCTAAAATTGGGTGCCATTGGATATGGGCTTTTGTTATACAAAACGGAGATAACTGCATTATGGGAAATCAAGCAATCTGATTGGTTAGTTAGATAAATGAAACAACAAGAGTACACGGAATAGGGTCAGAACTAATAAGAATAGACCAGAAATTGCTAAATATAGCAATAATAAGGTAAACTGTTCCAAATAATAGGCTCTTCTACGCTACTGGAGTATACTCTAGAACAAAGGAACATGGCCAGATAGACGTAAACTATTGCATATATAGATAGAAGCAGAGAATTCTGGGTAAATTTGTCCTATAGCACTACGTGCTATTCTTAATAGGGGAAAAACGTCATGGGATAGAGATCAAAAAAGGGATTCTGGGAGAATTCTAAGCCAGAACATTACTCCACTTCAGTCGAATGCACCCCCGATACCCTCTCGGTACTATAGCACTACGTGCTAAGCCTATCAATTGGGGAAATAAAGTCAATTTCGGTGATTTTGGGTGGATTTTGGTGATTTGGGGGATTGTCGGGTTGTTTGTGGTAATCAGATTTACTCCGATTCAATCGAACATACCCATCGAACATACCCCTATCCTATTGTAGGCCTTAGGTAACATAGCAATTACGTGCTACCATAGAAACCAATATAGCGACCTCCAGTATACAAAATGGACGACGGAAACACGTATCACCCTAACAACACGCGCTGCGCATGCGCACAAACACCACGCATCACTATGGAGATGACGTCACAACATGGCCGCTCACGCGGGTTACCATGACAACACAACATGGCGCCACTAGGTCACGTGACATGACGTCACTTCCGAGGTCATCCACCGAGGTCATCCAACCTGCACCTCAAACGTGCGAGCTATACTACTAAGCCCAAATATTAACTCACGAACCTGATTTGAACAAACTTGAATCTGACTCCCCTTGAAATGTTGTAAACCAAATATGAAAGGATTCTGTCCAGTGAATCTGAAGAAGAAATTTTTGAAAAAATTCTCTCATACTGCACTAAGTTAAAATTCGGGTTCCCATAGGGAGCCCACATGTTAACCCAGGCACTTGATTTGAACAAACTTGAATTTGAAACCCCTAAAGATGTTGTGTACCAAATATGAAAGCATTCTGATTGTGAATCTGAAGAAGATTTTTAAAAAAATTTCCTCACATTGCACTAAGTTAAAATTTGGGCTCCCATAGGAAGCCCAAATATTAACCCAGGCACTTGATTTGAACAAACCTTAATCTACCTCCCCCCCCCCCCCCCTTCCCCCGCTCAGAGATGTTGTATACCAATTATGAAAGCATTCTGGTGGATTTCAAGACGATAAATTTTTAAAGAAATTTCCTCATATTGCACTAAATTAAAATTTGGGCTACCATAGCGAGCCCAAATATTAACCTAGGGACTCAGTTTGAACAAACTTGAATCTGATCACCCCAGAGATGTTGTATACCAAATAAGAAAGAATTCTGACTGGTGGATCTGGAGAAGATTTTTGAAAAATTATCCCCCATATTGCACCAAGTTAAAATTTGTGCTTCAATAGGAAGCCCAAATATTAACCTAAGGACTTGGTTTGAACAATCTTGAATCTGACTTCATAACAATGATGTATGCCAAACATTAAAAGATTCTAACTGGTGGTTCTGAAGAAGATTTTTAAAGATTATTCCCACATTGCCCTAAGTTAACAATTTGGGCTACTATATTGAGTCCAAAGATTAACCAAGGAGCTTCATTTTAACATACTTGTATCTGACCCCCTATGGATGCTGTATACTAAATATCAAAAGATTCTGACCATTGGTTCTGGAGAATTCTTTTTTTTTAATTTTTGCAAATATGCCGTCTCAGTATTTTTTTCAATGTCCCCTACAAAATACCCTGGCATAACTGATGGCATTTTTTTACCGTTCAATTCTACTGGGCCTAAGGATGCACCATACCAAATAACAGTTCTCTGTTCTGTGTGGCTTGTGAAATATGGGCGTTTGAAAATATTTCTATTTTTTGCTCCTGCGGTTCCCACAGGAAAAAATATTTTGGCATGAGTCAAGTACTTATGACCCAATATGACCTTCCCAATTTGGTTCAAATCGGACCATTGGTTTGCAAAAATAGAAATTTTTGGTGGGGCCAAAATTCTTGCCCCTCCCATTACAAAGGCAAATATTGCTCCACCAACTTCATTTGAACAAACTTGATTCTACACCTCAAAAGGAAGCTCCATACTTTTGGACCATTTGCACCCCCCCCCCCCATCCCCCCCCCCCCCTCCATGGGGATGGGCATGTTGAGTTGAACAAAAATGCAATGCCTCTTCAGGTCCATCACTCACACAAACTTTCACTTGAATGGGCCCAGTGGTTTCGGAGGAGAAAAACAAAACACAGTGTTGATGGATCATGGCCAGATGACATCCGGCAGACAGAGAGCGATTCGATAAGCTCAGCTGGACTTCAAGGTGAGCTAAAAAAAGATAGCTTTTTTTCCATTTTTTAATACGTCATTTTCTGACCTTTTTTATGTCAGTTTATGTTTTTACACCCTCTCCAATTTTGTGACAAGCCACGTCATAAAATGCAAAAGATACTCCTACACAAGTTAAACACACAATGCAAGGGATACCTCGAAGGATGTTCAGGCACATTTGTATGGTCACTGACGCAATAAACCAAATGCTATGTCAAATGTAACATGGGGGAGGGGGTAACATAAAATTTAAATTCAACTTTCGGAAGGTTTGACCATGTGACTTTATAGGGCCCCAAGAATCATACATTTTTGATTCGAATCGAATTGGGTCTATTATTTGAAATCAAATCAAATCGATCTCAAATCAAATTCTGGGCATTGTGAAGATGACCGATAAGGAGAGGGGGTGGGGGGCTGTAAACCAGATCGTCCGACTGTGATGGCCCAAGTCCCCACTGATAAAATATTCAAGCTACATCAAGGCATGCCTTCCTGGAATATTAACCAGGAATGGGTATGAGGCTTACCAGCACTAAGAATTGCACTGAACTAACCACTAGCAACAGCGAATCGTCAGCATCGTTTGGAAACTTTACCTTTGTTTTCAACAGTGATAGAGACTAGTGAGAGTGGAAATAGCATGGGAGGTGGCATGAGTCAGATACTAGTTATGTTAATATAGATGGAATTACACTCTCGTCCTTACGAGTCCCACCCGGACCTCAAATTTTCGGTGTAAATAAAATAATTTTTTTTTGTCTTAAAATTGACAGAAACGCATGAAAAACAAAAAAAAAAATTCCGGATTTTGGTCCAAAATTTTCGAAGTCCCACCCGGACCCCAAATATTCAGGATAAAAAAAAATAATTTTTTTTGTCTTAAAACTGACCAAAATGCATAAAAAACCAAAACAAAAATTTCTGGATTTCGGTGTAAAAAAAATTACATTTTTTTTGTCTTAAACTTGACAGAAAAGCATAAAAAACAAAAAAAAAAAAAAATTCTGGATTTTGGTCCCTCCCTCCCCCTCCCATACCTGCATTTGGCATTTCCCCCGTAGATTCAACTTTTTCGGGCTAAAAGGGTTCACCCCCCCCCCCCCCCCCTGAAAAATAGCCCTGTACGCCTATGCAATGAATACCTGGACTTGAATAAATACCTATATTATGGTCATGATATAGCTGTAGATGCTGAAAGTTACCTTAAATATCAATAATTAATTTATTCTCTATCATTCTGACTGTTTGTGAATGTGTGGGATTTGTCAACAACTGAGGGTAAGCTTCCTACTCTATGATTTCACAATTTTTCCAACATATCTGTTTCAGATACAATGAAATTCATGTAAAATGAGTTACTGTCACACACAAATTAGTTGTTTATTTGATATGGTTTAAACCATCTAGAGAGCTAGTATACACAGTGATGGGTACAGTTCAAGTCAAAATGAGTTGATTAAAGGGATGTTGAACAGCTTGTTAATATTTCTTGCATTACATTACTACTTTGCTGTTTATTGACAGAAGGATTTCAAAGAGGGTTTCCCTGACGGTATTTATTTATTGGTGTTAATGGTCACATACTTATCCACAATGGCTAATCGTGACCGTGACAGTTTTACGGGTGGGGGAAGTCGGAGGACCCAGAGAGAACCACCGAGCATCGACGAGCAACTGTCAGCTCAACATTCTAATTATGTTCAAGCTCCGCTGAAGCAGGGTACCAGTGGTTGAAGACATGTGCACCATTGACATGCAGTACGCTTTAGTACATGGCATCATCGTGCCCCCATGTTGGCAACCGGGATAAAGTGCCTTGGCCAAGGACATTACGTGGGTCGTCCCAGGCAGGGATCAAACTCGGGACCTCTATCATAGAAGTCAAACAGTCTATCACTGAGAAAATGTGCTTTCTTTCCTGGCGGTATTCATATTTGTACGGCCAAACTGGTGTTGGATAACACGGAACACCAAAACATATAACACAAAATTTGTTCCCCATTGATGTTTGAAAGCAGTTATGGAATGCTCAAAGAGCTCTTTCCTTTTTGTTTTTGGACAAGTGAGTATTCACTCAAAGTCATTTTTTGCAGACAGTGCTATTTTTAAGTGGCTAAACACATGTTTCATCAATTCCCAGAACATAACTAAAGCCGGATTTATTGATTAAACATCTCTGCATATAGTAAAGCAAAGTGTCTCAAATTAACCCATTCCAAAATGATAGTAGAGATTAACCAAAGTTGGATAATTTGCGTATTTCCAAATGGTACTCTTATTCTCGCTCTCATTGTGCTTGAGGGTTAAATCTGAGATTGAAACGGTATACCAATCTCACTCAGGGAAGGTGAGTACAGAAAAGTACAAAATTAATCAGAAAATTAATTTTGTCCGACGGCACTAATATTTGTATGAGCAAAACTGGTACTGGATTTATTTATTTATTAGGGTTTAACGACACATTAACAGCCAAGGTCATATTATGTCGGTGACAGTTGTATGGGTGGAGGAAGCCGGAGTACCCAGAGAGAACCACCTAGCAATGACGAGCAGCTGCCAGCTCCCCAACATAGTGCCTCCGCACTGTAGCACATTGGTTGAAGACATGCGCACCATCGACGTGCAGTATGCCTTAGTACACGGCGTCATCGTGCCTCCATGCGGACAATCGGGGTGAAGTGCCTTGCCCAAGGACACAAAGCGGGAGTCCGAATCGATCGCTCAGACGGTCACCCACCCAAGGAATAACCGGGTTCGACGTTGCTTAACTTCGGTGATCTGACGAGAATCGGTTACTGCAACACCACCATGCCCCCGAACTGATACTGGATAACGTGGGACAAAAAAATATATAACACAAAATTTGTTCCCCAATGATTTTTGAATCCAGTTATGGAAAGTACAAAGAGATCTTTCATTTTTGCTTTTGGACAAATGAGTGCAGAAATTTGCCATATTCACTACAAATCAAACACTTTTGATGAACGTATTTACAAATTGACTACCAAGCATATTTGCTGTTGTAAGTTTGGTTATAAAGTTTAACCCTATCCCATTCTGGTTGCATAAATTAAAGTAGGTACCGTCCAAAAAAAACTCCAATTTTTTCAGAATTTGGTAAGTTTAGATGACGATTTACTCCATTTTTAATTGCTTGAGCTCTGAATGTTTTCTATAGCTGCTTGCAGCAGTCAAAGTATGACAAATTTTGTTCTATATGTTATTATTAGAAGTTTAACCCTTGGCAGATTTGAGACTTCCCGTAAGGGTACTGTCGTAATAATTGTTATTTTCACCAACTTCAATTGCAAATTTCTCTAATTACAAGGTAGTTGTAACAATTATTTTGGTATGGCGAGATGCAACAATGATTGTGGAAGAAAGTTACTGTTTACTTCTTAATCTCAGATTTAACCTTCAAGCACAATGAGGGCGAGAATAAGAGTACCGTTTGAAAATGCCAAAAATTAGCCATCTTTGGTTGCTTTAAAATGAGGGTTAAAACTTGGAATAAAACATATAACAGCAAAATTGTTCTTGGATAACAGTGAGATAATTGCCAAAAATGAAAAGTGGACAGAAATCGCGCATGGGTTAATGGCGAAAAGATGGTAATTTGGCTAATTTGACATTAAAATTGAACAGACAGCAGTGTCGCTCATACGCCCACTGCGTCCAGACCAGTGAAGGCAGATACACAAAATCTTCAGAAGTTGTTCTACTATCCCTGCTCGACAGAACAGTATCTTTGTCGAGTGGTGTGAGCGCGTGGGAACAATGTGGATTGTGTGGAAACCGCGGGGTCGATTCGTTCCTACTCTATTCCCAATGCAATGCTGTTTCCATTCACTATTTACCTATCACCGGTCGAGTTTGGCATTATTTCTGTCCATTTGATGAACTGTTCAGCTTCAAAAATATTCGCACATTCATATGGGACAGAAAGTTTTGAGTTAAACTGCTTATTTTAGACCGTCCCGGAAGAAACTGACAACTAGATCCGGTGGAGAAAAAGCCGTCATCTGGCTAATTTAACATTCAAATTGAACAGTTACAATGTCGGATGTTCTCCAATTATGTCCCGACCATGCAAGGCAGCCACTTGAAATTCTCAGAAGGTTTTCTATTGTCCCTGCCCGACAGTTTAGTATCTTTGTCAAGTGCCGAGACTGCGTGGAAATACCGTGGATCAGTTGGAAACCGAGGGCACGATTCGTTCCTACTTTATTCTCAATTCAACGACTTTTCCATTCATTATTTACCTGTCACCGGCTGAGTTAGGTATTATATCTGTCTATTTGATGAACTTTTCAACCTTAACTATTTGCGGCTTCATGTAGCACCACCGAAAGGTCACTGCACGTTTACCAATATATTCAGGGAATGATTTTACGAAAATAACAATTATTTCGACTATATCCACATGGGAACTCCTAAATATGCCAAGCCCAACGGTTAAACTATTGATAATAACGTATAAAACAGAAGTTGTCATGCTATGCTTGCTGCATGCAGGCATAGAAAACATTCAGCGCTCAATGAATTAGGAATGGAGTAAATTGTCACTTATAACTACGGAATTCTGAAAAAATGAGAGTGTTTTTCGACGGCACCAATTTTTATGCATCTGAGACAGGGATGGAGTTAAACTTTACAGCAACCTTATAACAGAAAATATTCTTGGAATTGAACTGTGAATTCGAATTTCGAAAGCATTTTCGGATATTCTATTCCAAACTACCACTGCATGCTTATCAATATTCAGTGATTTTATGAAAATATCAATTATTCTGAACGTACCCATATGGGCAGTCTCGAATCTGCCAACAGTTAAACTTTTAATAATGACATATAAAATAAAAGTTGTCATACTATGACTGCTGCATACAGCCATAGAAAACGTTCAGTGCTCAATCAATTATGAATGGTGTAAATCGTCACTTAAACTTACCAAATTCTGAAAACGATAGTTTTTTTGGACTGCACCTATCTTTATGCAAACAGAACGAGCATAGGGTTAAACTTTACAACTAGACTTACAACAGCAAATATGCTCGGTAGGCAATTGTAAATACGAACATGTAAATCATTTTTCGATATTACTTTCGAAAATGGAAGAAAAGTGAGCTCCAAATTAGCCAATTTTATGAAGAATTTTAGGCCACCCAATTTCAAGGCCAGAAAACTGGGTGAAGGTTAAATCTTTGAATAAAATATATAACAGCAAAATTGTTCTTGGATGAAGGCCCAATCCTCTCATGGAAAAGGTTTTGAGACAATATGGCTCCAGTGCTGAGAAAGTGCATGTAAACGTTGGCGAAATTAACAATTATTCCGACAGTACCCTTATGGGAAGTCGCAAATCTGCCAAGGGTTAAATTTTTAATAATAACATATAGAACAAAATGTGTCATACTTTGACTGCTGCAAGCAGCTATAGAAAACATTCAGAGCTCAAGCAATTAAACTGGAGTAAATCGCCACCTAATGTTACCAAATTCTGAAAAATTGGAGTTTTTTTGGACGGTACCTACTTTTATGCAACAAGAATGGGATAGGGTTAAACTTTTACAACCAAACTTACAACAGCAAATATGCTCGGTAGTCAATTGTGAATATGTACATGAAAAGTTTTTGAAATTAACCCTTTTCAAAATAATAGAAAAAGCAACCAAAGATGGCAAATTTTGGCATTTTCAAACGGTACTCTTATTCTCACCCTCATTGTGCTTGAGGGTTAAATCTGAGATTAAGAAGTAAACAGTAACTTTCTTCCACAATCATTGTTGCATCTAGCCATACCAAAATAATTGTTACAACTACCTTGTAATTAGAGAAATTTGCCCTTGAAGTTGGCGAAAATAACAATTATTCCGACAGTACCCTTATGGGAAGTCTCAAATCTGCCAAGGGTTAAACTTTTAATAATAACATATAGAACAAAATTTGTCATACTTTTACTGATGAAAGCAGCTACAGAAAACATTCAGAGCTCAAGCAATTAAAAATGGAGTAAATCGCCACCTAAACTTACCAAATTCTGAAAAAATTGGAGTTTTTTGGACGGTACCCCACTTTTATGCAGCCAGAATGGGATAGGGTTAAACTTTACAACCAAACTTACACCAGCAAATATGCTCAGTAGTGAATTGTGAATACGTACATGAAAAGTGTTTGAAATTAACCCTTTCCAAAATGATAGAAAAAGCAACCAAAATTGGCTAATTTTGCATTTTCAAACGGTACTCTTATCCTCCCCTCATTGTACTTGAGGGTTAAATCTGAGATTAAAAGGTAAACAGTAACTTTCTTCCGCAATCATTGTTGCATCTATCCAAGCCAAAATAATTGTTACAACAACCTTGTTATTAGAGAAATTTGCCCTTGAAGTTGGTCAATTTTGAAGAAAAAATCTATATTCATGTCATTTTTGGCCAGTGGGGGTTAATGTTGAAAGATTTGAGTGGTAATTGTGGTGTATCATATTATGCTGTAAATGTGTGGAAAATTTGAGCGAAATAACTGTAAACAATTTTGAGACATTCGAAAAATGGTGAAATTTTGAAGGTTTTGGCAGAATATTTTGAAAATATGCGTTTTCACAGATATGACGATACCGCACTTCACTAGATTTTATGACATTACATAAGTGTGCCAAATTTGGTCAAAATCGTACAACTTGTTTTCAAGCAGTTCAAAATACAAAATTCAGGGAGTAAAAAAAAAAAAAAAACTAGAGAATTGTAATTTGTTGGACAAATTACAGGCTTTCCCAACTTTTTAATGTGAAAAGGCAAAGTGTATTGTACACAAAACTATCGATCAGTTTTGAAAACAGAAAATTTAGTGGAAATCAAAGTTTTTGTGATGCTACTAGTTTTTATGCAGCCAAAACCGATATTTGAGATACAGCAGGACACCAAAACATTTAACACAAAATCTGCTCTTCAATAATTACAGAATATTTTCATAGAAAGCAAAACAAGCGATGTCCTTTCTGCTTTGGAAAAAATTAGTACATATGAATTATGGGCATACAGGCCGGGTTTCATGAAGGACTGTGCCCCAACCCACCCCTGAGTCAGGAAGGAGCCGATTTTTCAGCCAATATGCCAGAACATTTGCGGACAATTTAGTTGCCAGAAATGACCACAAAACATTTTGGTTTTCCACACAAAATGGTGTTTTCCTATCTCACCACTTAGAAGTAGCAAATAAACTGACCATTATACTGTACAAGTTGATTCAGTGGAACCATATCCACGTTAATATTATTCATTTATAATCACGCAAGTACATATAAAGAGTTTTATTACTGCATATTATGGGAGCACGGTGGCTCAGTAGGTAGAGATGATTGAATCCTGCCTGTGGCAACCACATTGTGTCCTTGAGCAGGACACTTCATCCCAATTTAATTTCCCACGTCGGAGGGGGGGGGGGGGGGGGGCATGATAGCGATGTGTACTAAGGGTACTTTGAGGGTGCACTTGTCTTCAACCAATTTTAACCCTGCTTTTGTGGAGTTTGTATGTTGGGGAGTCTTGAGTCACTTGCCATTGCTCAGTGGTTCTCTCCAGGTACTCAATGGGAGGGAGAATCCCGCCTCCCTCCCATACCCACATTTGGCATTTCCTCCTGAGATTCAACTTCTTCGGGCTAAAAAGGTTCATCCCCCCTCCCCCCCCCCCTCCCACACTGAAAAATAGCCCTGTACGCCTATGCAATGAATACCTGGACTTGAATAAATACCTATATTATGGTCATGATATAGCTGTAGATGCTGAAAGTGACCTTAAATATCAATAATTAATTTATTCTCTATCATTTTGTCTGTTTGTGAATGTGTGGGATTTGTCAACAAACGAGGGTAAGCTTCCTACTCCATGATTTCACAATTTTTCCAACATATCTGTTTCAGATACAATGAAATACATGTAATATCAGTTACTGTCACGCACAAATTAGTTGTTTATTTGATATGGTTTAAACCATCTAGAGAGCTAGTATACACAGTGATGGGTACAGTTCAAGTCAAAATGAGTTGATTAAAGGGATGTTGAACAGCTTGTTAATATTTCTTGCATTACATTACTACTTTGCGATTTATTGACAGAAGGATTTCAGAGGGTTTCCCTGACGGTATTTATTTATTGGTGTTTTTGCGGTCACATACTTACCCACAATGGCTAATCGTGACAGTGACAGTTTTATGGGTGGGGGAAGTCGGAGGACCTAGAGAGAACCACCGAGCATCGACGAGCAACTATCAGCTCAACATTCTAATTATGTTCAAGCTCCGCTGAAGCAGGGTACCAGCGGTTGAAGACATGTGCACCATTGACATGCAGTATGCCTTAGTACATGGCATCATCGTGCCCCCATTTTGGCAACCGGTATAAAGTGCCTTGCCCATGGACATTACATGGGTCGTCCCAGATAGGGATCAAACTCGGGACCTCTATCATAGAAGTCAAACAGTCTACCACTGAGAAAATGTGCTTTCTTTCCTGGCGGTATTTATATTTGTACGGCCAAACTGGTGTTGGATAACACGGAACACCAGAACATATAACACAAAATTTATTCCCCATTGATTTTTGAAAGCAGTTATGGAAAGCTCAAAGAGCTCTTTCCGTTTTGTTTTTGGACAAGTGAGTATTCACTCAGTCATTTTTTGCAGACAGTGTTATTTTTAAGTGGCCAAAGCACATGTTTTATTAAGTCCCAGATCATAACTAAAGCCGGATTTAATGATTAAACATCTCTGCATATAGCAAAGAAAAGTGTCTCAAAATAACCCATTCCAAAATGATAGTAGAGCGTAACCAAAGTTGGATAATTTCGGTATTTCCAAATGGTACACTTATTCTCACTCTCATTGTGCTTGAGGGTTAAATCTGAGATCGAAAAGGTATACCAATCTTACTCAGGGAAGGTGAGTACAGAAAAGTACGATATTAATCAGAAAATGAATTTTGTCTGACGGTACTAATATTGTACGAGCAAAACTGGTACTGGATTTATTTATTTATTTATTTATTTATTTATTTATTAGGTTTTAACGACACATTAACAGGCAAGGTCATATTATGTCGGTGACAGTTGTATGGGTGGAGGAAGCCGGAGTACCCAGAGAGAACCACCAAGCAATGACGAGCAGCTGCCAGCTCCCCAACATAGTGCCTCCCCACTGTAGCACAGGCAGGGTTAGATTGGTTGAAGACATGCGCACCATCGACGAGCAGTATGCCTTAGTACACGATGTCATGGTGCCCCCATGCGGACAGTCGGGGTGAAGTGATCGGGACATAATTGGAACATATCCGACAGATACAATGTTGGATATATTCCAGTTATGTCCCGATCATGCAAGGCAGCAACTTGATATTCTCAGAATGTTTCCCACTGTCCCTGCCCGACAGTTTAGTATCTTTGTCAAGTGCCGAGACCGCGTGGAAATACCGTGAATCAGGTGGAAACCGAGGGCACAATTCGTCCCTACTTTATTCTCAACTCAACGACTTTTCCACTCATTATTTACCTGTCACCGGCTGAGTTAGGTATTACATTTGTCTATTTGATGAACTTTTCAACCTTAACTATTTGCGGCTTCATGTAGCACCACTGAAAGGCCAGTGCACGGTTACCAATATATTCAGGGATTGATTTTACGAAAATAACAATTATTCTGACTATACCCACATGGGAACTCCTAAATATGCCAAGGGTTAAACTTTTGATAATGACGTATAAAACAAAAGTTGTAATGCTATGCCTGTGAATCCGAATTTCGAAAGCATTTTCGGATATTCTATTCCAAACTACCACTGCACGCTTATCAATATTCAGTGATTTTATGAAAATTAAAATTATTCCGACCATACCCATAGTGGGCAGTCTCGAATCTGCCAACGGTTAAACTATTAATAATGACATATAAAACAAAAGTTGTCATACTATGACTGCTGCATACAGCCATAGAAAACGTTCAGCGCTCAATCAATTAGGAATGGAGTAAATCGTCACTTAAACTTACCAAATTCTGAAAACGAGAGTTTTTTTGGACTTCACCTATCTTTATGCAAACAGAACGAGCATAGGGTTAAACTTTACAACCAAACTTACAAGAGCAAATATGCTCGGTAGGCAATTGTAAATACGAACATGTAAATCATTTTTCGATATTCCTTTCGAAAATGGAAAAAAAGTGAGCACCAAATTAGCCAATTTTATGAAGAATTTTAGGGCACTCAAATTCAAGGCCCGAAAACTGGGTGAAGGTTAAAACTTTGAATAAAATATATAACAGCAAAATTGTTCTTAGATGAAGGCCCAATCCTCTCATGGAAAAGGTTTTGAGACAATATGGCTCCAGTGCTGAGAAAGTGCATGTAAACGTTGGCGAAAATAACAATTATTCTGACAGTACCCTTAAGGGAAGTCTCAAATCTGCTAAGGGTTAAATTTTTAATAATAACATATAGAACAAAATTTGTCATACTTTGACTGCTGCAAGCAGCTATAGAAAACATTCAGAGCTCAAGCAATTAAAAATGGTGTAAATCGCCCCCTAAATTTACCAAATTCTGAAAAAATTGGAATTTGTTTGGACGGTACCTACTTTTATGCAACCAGAATGGGATAGGGTTAAACTTTACAACCAAACTAACAACAGCAAATATGCTCGATAGTCAATTGTGAACACGTACATGAAAAGTGTTTGAAATTAACCCTTTCCAAAATGATAGAAAAAGCAACCAAAAATGGCTAATTTTGGCATTTTCAAATGGTACTCTTATTCTCGGCCTCATTGTGCTAGAGGGTTAAATCCGAGATTAAGAAGTAAACAGTAACTTTCTTACACAATCATTGTTGCATCTAGCCATACCAAAATAATTGTTACAACTACCTTGTAATTAGAAAAAATTGCTCTTGAAGTTGGCAAAAATAACAAATATTCCGACAGTACCCTTATTGGAAGTCTCAAATCTGCCAAGGGTTAAACTTTTAATAATAACATATAGAACAAAATTTGTCATACTTTGACGGCCGCAAGCAGCTATAGAAAACATTCAGAGCTCAAGCAATTAAAAATGGAGTAAATCGTCACCTAAACTTACCAAATTCTGAAAAAATTGGAGTTTTTTTGGACGGTACCTACTTTTATGCAACCAGAATGGGATAGGGTTAAACTTTACAACTAAACTTACAACAGCAAATATGCTCGGTAGTCAATCGTGAATACGTACACGAAAAATGTTTGAAATTAACCCCTTTCCAAAATGATGGAAAAAGCAATCAAAGTTGGCTAATTTTGGCATTTTCAAACGGTACTCTTATTCTCACCCTCATTGTGCTTGGGGGATTAAATCTGAGATTAAAAAGTAAACAGTCAGTAACTTTCTTCCGCAATCATTGTTGCATCTATCCAAATCAAAATAATTGTTACAACAACCTTGTTATTAGAGAAATTTGCCCTTGAAGTTGGTCAATTTTGAAGAAAAATTCTATATTCATGTCATTTTTGGCCAGTGGGGGTTAAAGTTGAAAGATCTGAGTGGTGATTGTGGTGTATCATATTATGCTCTAAATGTGTGGAAAATTTGAGCTAAATGACTGTAAACAATTTTGAGACATTCGAAAAATGGTGAAATTTTGAAGGTTTTGGCAGAATATTTTGAAAACACGCGTTTTCACAGATATGACGATACTGCATTTCACTAGATTTTATGACATTACATAAGTGTGCCAAATTTGGTCAAAATCGTACAGCTTGTTTTCGAGCAGAAAAGAAAAATTTTTAAAAAGAAGAATAACAACAGTCTTTCCCAAACTGGGTTTGGGAAAGCCTAAAAAAAAAATAAAAAAATTAAAAAAAATAAAAAAATAGAGAAGAAAAATTTTGAAAAAGAAGAATAACAAATAACAATAGTCTTTCCCAAACTGGGTTTGGGAAAGCCTAAAAAAAAAATAGAGAAGAAAAATTTTGAAAAAGAAGAATATCAATAGTCTTTCCCAAACTGGGTTTGGGAAAGCCTAAAAATTTCCGGATTTTGGTCCCACCCGGACCCCAAATTTTCAGGGGGAGAAATTTTTTTTTTTTTTGACTTAAAATTGACAGAAATGCATAAAAAACAAAAAAAGAAAATTTCCAGATTTTGGTCCAAAATTTCTAAGTCCACAACGGGACCCCAAATTTTCAGCCTAAATATGAACCCAGGGACTTGGCTTCAACAAACTTGAATCTGACCCCCTAAGGATGCTGCATACCAAATATCAAAAGATTCTTATTGCTAGATCTGAAGATGAAGATTTTTAAAAAATACTCCTCATACTGCACTAATTTAAACATTTGGGCTCCCATAGAGAGACCCAGGCAACTGATTTCAATAAACATGTGAAACAATCTTCCAAAGATGTTATATGTGAAATTTGAAAGCTTTTGGAGCAGTGGTTTGGGAGAAAAGTAGTCTTATATGTTTTTCCCATTACCCACAGTGTTAAAAAATGCTGACTCAGCACTTTTTCAAAAGTCCCCAAAAAGTATCCCATGACAAAACCGATGGCAATTTTTTTTTACCATTCCATTGTGTTGGTCCTAAGGAAGCTTTACAACAAATAAGAATTCTCAGTGCCGTGTAGTTTTGGAGATATGGGCGTTTTAATTGTTTTCTATTTGTAGCTCCTGTGGTTCCCACAGGGCTATGGGAAAAAAAAATTCTGCATAAATTAGGTATTTATGACCCAAAAAGCACTCATGTAAAATTTGGTTCAAATCGGCCTCGCGGTTTGGAAAATAGAAATTTGGGGCGGGGCCAAAATTTTTGCCCCTCCTTTAACATCGTCAAATATAGCCCCTCGAACTTCTCTTGAACAAAATTGAGTCTACACCTCAAAAGGAACCTGCATACCAAATATCAAGTCTCTGCTATTGCTGGTTCCTGAGAAGAAGATTTTTTAAGAATTGGAGCATTTTTGCCCCATCCCTCTGCTCAATATGAGCCGAAACCTAATTTGACAAAAAATCAAAATGCCCTTATATAACCCTTACTCACATGAAATTTCATTAATATGTGGCCAGTGGTTTGGGAGAAAAAGGCCCAAACACGACCTTCACGACGGATGATGGACGACGGACGAAAAGTGATCAGAAAAGCTCACCCTGACTTTTAGTCAGGTGAGCTAAAAATTGTTGGTGCTGTGACATAAATGCCTATAGAGGTCAGAAAAGTCAAAACTAAATTTTCCCTGCATGAAGGAGAAATCTTTGAACATTTTGGTTCACATGCTCTTCAATACAAAGTTGAAAATATTTAAAAAATCAGATGTTCAATACTGGAGATATGACATCAACAACATCGGGTGTTCTAATCTTACGTTTTTGTTTTTACCTACTATTTACAACCTCACTTTTAACATTTCCGTTTCAAAGTTTTCGAAATACAATGACAATACACATCGGCCACACTTTGTAGGATGACTTCTGGAAATTAGCACAGCAATTTCAAAATCATTTAGTTAATTCTAATGTGGAACTATACTTTTGTGTTTGTATGTTTTGTGATCTATTGTCTAGCTTACATCATTGATTGTTAGCCATGTGGATGAGTGTCATGGCGTCCATTTAAGGGGAGCTGTTTATGACAGCATGCTTTACTAGTCTAACCCAAGTCATATGTTCTAATCAGTCAACCTGAGTAGGTGAAACATGCGGATATTGACACAGTTGTACATGTACGTGTACGTGTACACGTACATTCGTGTACACCTCCACAGGATTTAGTGTTAAAATCATGTACAGGTACACGATTTGAACGTTTTTAAGGGTGTGTTAGAATCCACTTTGAGTTGAAACATCACTGAATTGTATCCTAGACGCCTGTAGTTTTACGTGTACGTTCATGTACCGTTTTGATTGAAATAGGCAAATGAGTTTCCCCCATAGGATTCAGTGTTAAATTGCGAGCAAAAAAACGTTTTGTCATTTCTAAAACATTGTCTTGCCGATTCTAACAATCCGCATCCGTACACGATTTTAACACTGAAACCCTATGGAGGCGTACACGGAGATCCACTTGTGGATTTTAGGTCGGAAATCGACTCGTGTAAAGAGATTGTGTTAGAATTCGCAAACCCACTGTCGCGTTTCTCGAAGTAAAACTAACGCACGTTATTGCGAGGTAATCTTAATAAGCACATAATGGAAATGTTTTGAATGAAGAGTGTTGCCAGGGTGTTAGAAATCCGCAAACCCACTGTCACGTTTTTGATTGATATATAGGAGAGAAAAAAAAATATAAATAAATACGTATTTAAAAAAAATAAATATATCAAATCGAATAGATAATAAAAAAAATACGTAAATCATGTGCGATTCTCAGACTATTAGAGTAAGGTTTCTTTTAAAAATGCTGATGAGAGCCTACGCATTCTGCGTGAACGAACAACTAGGTCGTCTCTTGTTAGAACGCAGCGTTGGATGTCGGGATCACCTAGACTTCGATCACGAGAATCATTCGTGTCTGTGGATGGAAAGGGAAGATATGGTCGTCAAGTATTTTGAACCGGCATTCAAACGCGTTCAAATCAATGAAGTGATCGCATTTTGGAAGAGATTACTCTTCTGTAAGGATCAAAGCAAGCCCACAGTTTCGGAAGAACAGAAATTGGCGGGTAAAAGTCTGACTTTCCGAGATAAGGGATGCATCATGAAATTATTGTTCAATGAAGCATACGTTTAAGTTTTTTCGTTGATATAAAATAAGGGAGAATAGAAAATTAAATTAATACACATATAAATTTTTTATCTAATATTAGAAAGAAAAAAAACACAAAAATGAAAACCAGAAATAAATTGTATCCGACGTTAGTGGACGACGAGGATGAGAAGCCGATCGACGTTTTGCCAACGACACCGTCGCTAGAAGAAAGAGAAAGAGGAGAGAGGTATCGCATCAATCAAATCAGTATAATCCAAGAGTATCTAACTCGAGAGAGAGATTCTCGTCATTCCCTCAAGAAGAAGTATTCGCGTTTCGTGAAATTCGTCAACGTGATCGACACGACACTCATCACGATTTCCATGGGTTTACACGCGGCCGGCATCGGATTGTTGTCGACCGCGGTCAGCATTCCAATCGTGTTGACCGTAGAAGGAGTGGCTCTCGCCGCCGGATTGTTTAGCACGCTCGGAAAATTTTTGAGTAGGAAATTATATCTGAAGGCGAGGACACACGACAAGATTTGCATCTTGGCCGACTCCAAGATCGACACGATATCCGAAATGATCTCTATGGCGTTGAAAGACGGTAGGATATCGGACGGAGAATACTTCGCAATATTGAGCGAGAAAACGAAATACGATTCCATGAAAGAAGCCGTGAGAAGCAAGACTCGTCAGATCATCAAGGAAGAGATGAAGGATTCTCTCATGGAAAAGGGAAGGAAAGAGGCCAGGGAGGAATTCAGTAAGATGATAGAACTCAAGAGCAGCGATTGAAAAAAAAAAAATATATATAATAAGAACAGAATTAATTATTAAATTTATATATAAAATAAAAAACGAAATTAATTTAAATAACTCTTAAAAAATGTATTGCGTAAAGTGTAAGAGAGTTACCGAGACGAGTAATTCTCAAGAAGTGCGAACTAAAAACAACAGACAGATGCTTCGCGGAATTTGCGACGTGTGTGGTTCTGTCAAGACACGATTTGTCAAAAAAGAGAACGCGAGCAAAGGTAAAGGCATCGTGAATAAAATGATCAATAATCTACCTTTCGAAATGCATCTGCCCGGTCACAGTTTCACGGGACCCGGAACGAAATTGAACAAGAGACTCAACGCCGATCTGACTCCCAAATCTTGGAGCAAACCTGTGAATAGGGTGGATGCGGCCACGTATGATCACGATCTGTGCTACGCTGGACATCCCGACACCAAGACTCGCAACGACGTCTGCGATAAAAACATGTTGGGGAAATTGAGAGGCATATCGAATCCGACCAGGAGAGAGAAGATAGAACGTTCGCTGGTTGGCAATCTGATCGGTGCGAAACGTCGATTCGGATGGGGTGTTCAAAAAAAAAAAGCGCATCGGAAAAGAAGAAGAAACGATTATTGACGAGCGAGCTGGCCGAGGAGTTACACAAACCCATAGTGCGTAAATTTCGAAAGAGAAGGGTGTTTGTGAAGGGTTTGGATGATATTTGGTCTGCCGACAAAATTAAATGTTTAATTATATTTTTATGTTTTAAGTTAATAAAATCTTTCCGTCTTTAATATAATAAACTAAAAATATTCACATTTCAACTCAGTGTTGATTGAATTAGGAAAGTTTAAAATACGTTTTAAGCAGTACATGACAAACCGGTTTCTGATTTAACGCATTTTGATAGTAATTTACGTTTTGTCAAAGGAATTTCATTCACATATCAAAGAACCATTCACTCAGTGTCGAATTAAGAGAGAATCCCTTTGATGACAGTTAAAACATTTCAACACACAAAAGAAAACTGGTTTTTTTCTAATTTTAACGTTAAAGGAACTTATTCATTCATTTTAAATCTCTCTGATCGCTATCGTGGATATATTAAAAATTTTACCACTCAAAACCTAATTGAGCGGAAAATGCATTTAAACATTCCGTTAAGTGTTTATTAAGATTACTTCACAAGAATTCTGATTCTTTTCTCTAATTCGGATGTCTAAACTCAATTTCTCTTCGTCACATCGAACCAAGACATGAATGTCTATTTTTTTACAGATCATATTTATAATTAACTCTTTTTGAACGAAAACCTCATTCAGTCATAACGATAACATGTGTTAGTTTTTACTTCAGGAAAACGTGACAGTGGGTTTGCGGATTTCTAACACCCTGGCAACACTCTTCATTCAAAACATTTCCATTAAGTGCTTATTAAGATTACCTCGCAATAACGTGCGTTAGTTTTACTTCGAGAAACGCGACAGTGGGTTTGCGAATTCTAACACAACCTCTTTACACGAGTCGATTTCCGACCTAAAATCCACAAGTGGATCTCCGTGTACGCCTCCATAGGGTTTCAGTGTTAAAATCGTGTACGGACGCGGATTGTTAGAATTGGCAAGACGATGTTTTAGAAATCTAAATTTTATAGTAAATTTCCTTTCTTATTATACCTACCACAATTGTTTACTACAGGCTTGCACTACAGTGGAAGTCCCTAACTCGGATAAAATACTCTCTATTTTTGTCTTTCCCAAGCAAGTTGGGAAAGAAAAGTGGTGCAAAAGCACCAATAAAAATAAGCCAAAACTGGGTCGAGTGCAACCGGCGCAGACCCAGTACGGGATGCTCTCTCCCAAGTACAACTCCACGACTTCCGTTGCCAGTGCGCATATACCGTCTCTAAAGACTCATTCTTTTTGAATCCGTAAACGTTAGAGTTATGTGATCAGCAGGGAGGAAAGATTCTTTACCCGTAAAAAAGACGGGAGGGCCTCCATGTAAACAATTGTGGTAGGTATAATAAGAAAGGAAATTTACTATAAAATTTAGATTTCTTATCAACCTACTCACAATTGTTTACTACAGGCTGAATAGACAAAAGGCTGGAGGGAATCGCATAACCAACCCCCACATAACCCTAGTGCACTGGAACCGTGAAGTAGATGGAAGAGGTCCCGAGGCTTATCAATCATAATGTCGCAATCATTGGTAAAGGACAATGAAAAGAGACATATGAGCCTGTGTGACACACAGACAGAAAAAGGGCAGTAACAGCACAAGGCTGAAACTGACCTTCAAGAAGCCTAATGGCTATGGCAGACAACAGCCTGAGCAGAAGAAAGAGGACCCAGGGCAAAAAGGTCCTCCGACTGCTCCTGCAACTGGCGTAAATAAAAGGTGGAGAAAGTAGAAGCATTTCTCCAGTAGGCTGCCTGCATAACATCCGACAACTTGACGGAGTTAGAATAAGCCCAAGAGGTAGACAGTGCCCGCACCTCGTGGGCATAAATACGATTGGTAATACAATTGCCAGCTGCTAAACGACTATAAGCCGTACGAATAGCAAGACAAATCCATCGAGAAATGGATTGAGGAGAGATCTTCTGTCGACCCGGAATGAGAGACAGAAAAAAACGTTTTCTGCCTTTCCGTATGAAGCGTGTCCGATCAAGATAAATGCGAATAGCACGGACCGGACAGAGCAAAGGGCGAGTACCCTCAACAGAGGGAAGAGCCCTGATACAGATAGGAGGAGGAGTAGTATCTGGTAACTGATTCTTAGCCAAAAAGGAGCAATCAGTGGTAAAAGTAACACTGTTGGGAGAGCTCCTAAAAAAGGCCGGGTCAACCGAGAGGGCGTGAAGCTCACTAACCCGTCTGGCCGAAGCAAATGCCATCAGAAAAGCCGTCTTATATGTTAGAAAATGCATATCCACCTGGGATAAAGGTTCGAATGGCGCCCCCCCCCCCCCCCAAGCAAAGCAGCACCCACGAAAGATTCCATCGTGGAGTAAGCTGCAAAGTCCGAGGCCTTTGCAAAGAAAAGTGCCAAACAAGCTTGGAGAGGTAAGGATTAGTGCCGATACGACGCTTCCCCACATAAGAAAAAGTCTCTGAAAGCATAGACCTGTAACCCTTGATGGTAACAGGCTGGAGACCCCGAGAATCAAACAGATATACCAGAAACTCCGCAATCTGTGAAATCGAAGGATTGGCATAATCAACAGAGTGATCAGCACACCATCGACAGAAGACCTTCCATTTAGCTGCATAAGCTAAACCAGTGGAGTGCCTCCTTGAAGAAGAAATGCACTCCACTGCTCGTCTCGAAAAACCTCTACGGAGGAGACAGGACCTGACAAAAGATATGCGTGAAGGCACAATGAAGTCGGGTCGACGTGAAACCTCCTCGGGCGACCTTGACAAAGAAGGTCGCGACGTAGCGGGAGACGTGCCGGAACCGCCGCCATCAGCGAGCGGAGCTGATTGATCCACACCCGCTGAGGCGACAGGGGAGCGATCAGAATGATTCGACAACTGCAGGTTCGAATTTTGGCGAGAACCGGAGGAAGAATCGGAACCGGCGGGAAGGCGTAGCCGACTAGACTGTTCCAATCGAGTGACAGAGCGTCCACGGCAAAAGCCAGAGGATCTGGACACGGGGACACGAAAGTGTCCACCTGATGGTTCCAATGAGTCGCAAAGAGGTCAATGTGGGGACGTCCCCAGAGATCGCAAAGCGACTGGAACACTGCCCTGTGAAGCATCCACTCGGTGGAAATAACCCTGCCCTGTCGGGACAGGGAGTCGGCTAGGACGTTCAGACGACCGGGAATGTGACGAACAACCACTCCGGCGTGAACATCCTGAGCGAGCAGTAAAAGATCCCAAGCTAACTCGTACATCGGAAGCGAGTGCGTGCCGCCCTGGTTCCGAATGTAAGCAACCACTGTCGAATTGTCGGATAGTATAAGGACCTGGCGATTCGACAGGTGAGGGATCCACTGCCTGAAACTCAGAAGAAGAGCAAGAAGCTCCTTCTGGTTGATGTGTAGAGCTGCTTGATCCTGGTCCCACATCCCGTGTAGGGAAAGACCGAGAGGATCCAATGTCGCACCCCATCCGAGATGGCTGGCATCTGCCGTCAGAACGCGATCGGACGTGGGTAAGTCCAGCGGAACACCCTGCGTAATCCACTGAACATCTGTCCAGGGAAGAAGGTGAGGATACAGAGAGTCCGGAAATGGAAGCACCTGATCCAGAGAATCTACATTCGGTCTCCAACGACTGAGCAGAAAGTGTTGGAGAGGTCTGACACGCAGCCGACCTAAAGGAATGAGATCCGTCACCGAACCGCAGAGACCGATCAGCCGGAGAAAACTCCGAGCGGTCGCGGACCTGGACTGGGACAGAGTCAGAGCAAAAGCTGAGAGAATCACAGCCTTGGCCTGGGGAACAGCCACCAAATTGAATTTGGTTAGGAAAGACATCCCCAGATGACAAAACGACTGAGAAGGGACCAGGTCCGACTTCTCCTCATTGACTCTGAATCCTAGCGACGTGAGCAAGCTCAACAGAGTGGCGACATCCGATTCCAGTAAGGCAGCATTGGAATGCCTCTGGAGGATATCGTCCAGATATGCCGAAGTAGTCACCCTGGACTGTGTGCGATGGAACGCTATCACATGCGACATCAGTCTGGTGAACGCCCAAGGAGCCAGGTTGAGGCCGAAAGGCATGGCCTTGAACTGGTAAACTCGCCCCAGAAAAGCGAACCTGAGATACTTCCCTGACGCCCGATGCATCGGAACGTGGAAGTAAGCGTCTCGCAGGTCGATGCTGGCTGCGAAATCTCCCTGGTGAATGGAATGGCGGACCGACCTGAAAGTCTCCATGCTGAACTTGGGAGCAATGATAGACTGGTTCAGGATACTCAGATCGATAACCGGTCGGAGTCGGCCGTCCTTCTTCGGCACCAAGAACAGGCGGGAATAGAAACCCACTGACTGAACGTTCTTGACGACCTCGATCGCCCCCTTTGCCAAGAGATTGGCAATCTCCGTGGACAAAAGTTCCCGACGTAAAACGTCTGAAGGAACTGTGGTTGGAAGAGGCACCCTTGACAGAGTGGAGTGCCGTCGGAAGGATATGCGCAGCCCGGACCGAACAACATCTAACACCCATGGATCGGATGTGATGGTGGTCCAATGGTCTGCGAACTCTGCTATCCTTCCTCCAACCTGGGACGAGTCGAGGTGAGGACCTTCATTTCGAGCCCCGACGAGGCCCGCGAGAGGAGAAACCACCTCCTCTGCTAAATGAAGAATCCTGAGACTTCCCTCGATTCTGCTGACCCCTACCTTTACCCCGTGAGTAAGAAGTAGAGGCGGCGGCAGAAGGACCAGCCTTTTGCTTCACAGAGGAAGCAGAAGGGTACTTGTTAGGCTTGGAACGGCCCTTGCCTCCCCAAGAAGGCTGATCAAGCTGACGAAACAGCAGCTGATCTTTGGAATGACGTAGGACGTCATCCCGGACCGTCGACACGGAACCATGGAAAAGTTGCGGACCTGCCAAAGAAGCAGATCGAAGAGTAGCACGCTGCTCCTCGGGAAGGGATCGTCCTGTGTCCAGCACAGCGTCCCTTCGAACTAATTCCAAATTGGCCGTGTTACAGGCGTGCGTGTGAGTAAGGTGCATAAGCGCCTTGGACAGCACACGCAAAGGAGCCTGTACCTCGTCAAACTTATCTGGAGGCAGATAAGCAGCCAAAGCTGAGACGACGTGATCTGAGAGAGAAAGCATGCCAAGCATCTCTCTAGATAAGCCCAACGTGGACTCCATTGGAATGACGGCAGACTTGGGCTTGGAAAGCCCGAGGGAAGTGGAGTCCTGATCCAGAACCGTCAAAGCCTGGCAGACTGACGGATTGGCGGAATCGTAGGAACGATAACGCACAGGAGGCAAAAAGGTGTCAACCCTGGTGAAGAACGAAGTCTTCAAAGCCTTGGAATTCAGCTTGGCATCCAATGCTGAAAAAGCCTCAACCACCTGTACCGACTGGCACGGTCGAAGGTGCCCAGAAGCAGGTTGCTCCATAGGCTGTTGGCGCGCGACCGATGATCGCGGCCAGGCTGACACTGGCGGCTGGTTAGCAGGTTTGAGCTCAGGCAGAAACCCAAACACAAAGTCAAGAGCCGCCCCCAAGTCCGAAGACTGCTGGCCCTCGACCTCAAGCATGTCGGACTCCTCCCCAGAGTCGGAAGACACATAGCCCATCATGGGCAAACCAGCCAACGCCTCCCATGGTGTCGGGACACCAGAGGAATCGGAAACCGGCCTGTTTCCAATCCCGGGAGGAGGCGCCAAAGGAGGCGCCTGGAAACCACCCATAGCCTCGCTGGAAGCAACAGGAAGGCTCTTTAGAAAGAACCTGAGTGAGTAAGGAGAGGGCCTCCCTAAGCTCACTGCCTGTACCGACCGGTTCGACAGGGGAGCGAACCGGCAAAGTGGCTTCACCTCTGACCCTCTTAACCAGCGAAGGGTCACGATCCTCCAAAACACCCGACGCGGGACGACGGGCGGCAGCCGAAACATCTGAAGGCAGATGTGTATAGGGGTATGATGCACCCCGAGGATCAATATTGCGAGAACTCATGAGAGTCACCGCGGACCTCTGCGGGGCAGAAGGTCCAGGCTGCACAAAAGGCGTTGGTCTCCCAAAACTGGTCGTGTGACCAGAGTGAGTAGACGGAAACGCCACGGAGTTCATAGTGTTTCCACTACGAACATCCGAATCCAAAGACACAACTGTGGTGCTCGACGGCGAAGAGACCACAGCGATGGGCTCAGCCGGCAGCCCCTTCCGACTTCGCCGAGTTGAAGTCAGGGAAGGCTGAGGCCGATATCCCACGTCTACAGTATCGGACAGTCCTGCAGTCCCCTGCAGCGAAAAGCCGAGGCCGGCTGAAACAGATGACGAAGCAGACGGGCCAGCAGCAGTAGTAGATACGTCGAGAGTCGTTGAGGCTGGTGAAATAGTGGAGAGAGCACACCGGCTCGGCTCCGAAGGAGGAGTCACAACCCTAGTGACAGCCTCAGATGTCGACTGGAGGGGGACCGTAGTCCCGGAACCAGGCATCTCTACACCAGAACACTCAACGGCTCCCGCAGTATCCACCACAGGAAAAGACTGCACATACCCCACGGAGGAGGAATAACTCTCACCAGACAAAACCGACTCGGGAGGCCCCGAACGACCACATTCTCCTTTCCCGCGGGAGCGGGAGGCACGGCCATGAGAACGAACGACACGGTTTACTGACACCCAGAAGGTGGAAGACCATGTTCCACAGACACCACATGGCCGCTCGGCCGAACACCCATTACAGGAGGAACAAGACAAATGTACATCGTCCACATGCTTTGGCAGCAGACATTGCCCACAGGGAATTGTCCTGGGCATGATAGAGGTGAGAGGAGCAGAGAAGTGGAGATGAGAAAACAGAACACCCCCAAAGAAGAGAGAAAGGTGACAGAAACAAAGACCCCAGAAGGTCGACCGGGAACCACCCAACAGGAAGACTACTCTCAAAAGAAAGAAGAAACACTGCAGGAGTGGTACCCCACTGACACCTAACTCTAACACAATTAGAAAATTTTGCAAAAAAAGCATTAACAATAATTGTGAAAAAATCTAAGTCCGAACCGCGTGGCACGCGAAATTCGCGAGCGACTCGAGAGAGAGCAAATAAAAATACATTATGGACATATAATAGAAAAGAGAATATATAAAACACTGTTCCTGAGAATACAAAGGATACACTGTGGTATAATGAATCAGGAATCATCAAACATCGAGCTGGTGGAACACGGATAAGCGTGCAAAAACATCTCGACACGAAGCGGATTTTAAAAAGAATGAGTCTTTAGAGACGGTATATGCGCACTGGCAACGGAAGTCGTGGAGTTGTACTTGGGAGAGAGCGTCCCGTACTGGGTCTGCGCCGGTTGCACTCGACCCAGTTTTGGCTTATTTTTATTGGTGCTTTTGCACCACTTTTCTTTCCCAACTTGCTTGGGAAAGACAAAAATAGAGAGTATTTGATCCGAGTTAGGGACTTCCACTGTAGTGCAAGCCTGTAGTAAACAATTGTGAGTAGGTTGATAAGAAACGACAAAACGTTTTTTTGCTCGCAATTTAACACTGAATCCTATGGGGGAAACTCATTTGCCTATTTCAATCAAAACGGTACATGAACGTACACGTAAAACTACAGGCGTCTAGGATACAATTCAGTGATGTTTCAACTCAAAGTGGATTCTAACACACCCTAAAAAACATTCAAATCGTGTACCTGTACATGATTTTAACACTAAATCCTATGGAGGTGTACACGAATGTACGTGTACACGTACACTTACATGTACAACTGTGTCAATATCCGCAAGTATCACCTACTAACCTGTCATCATAGTTCACAATGGTAATCTGAAATATATGAACAGGTCTCTGCCCCCTTAAAGGATACCATTACATTCATGCACATGGTTACACTCAAAACTTTTAACATACTTTTTGGGAACATTTTGCCATTCATTAACTAGTTGAGGGCTAGATTATTTTTGGTGGTCTGAATTTGTTATTCAAAATTGGGTTTACTACAAATTACTGGAGGGTGCCCACAGGCCCTCTCCAATAAGCTGTAATTAAACAAATTTATATGAACAAAGTATTAATTGCATTTGACTGAAAATGAAACCCGAGCAAGGAAAATCTTGAATTTTGCTTTGGTGCCCTCATTTTTTGGGGGGAAACCCTGATAGTGGCTTCTAGCACTCAACCAGCTAATCCCATGCTGGGAAAGTTTGATGGAAAACAAATACATAATTTCTGGTGAGTTTTAATTTTTCATTTATCAGTTTTTCTTACATGACATCATTATCATTCCATCACAATTACAGATGGCACATGACTCAATACAGCAATACAGTACTTTAAAATAAAATATATATAGACTCTTTTAAATTGTTAATTATCTCTGGAAACAAATAAAATGTTCAGTCACTTTTGGTCATGTTACCATAATAGAAATAGCACATACTGAAGTTTTTAATCACAGAATGAATCTTAGTATTTTTTTGCGGAATTTCTCCAGTCTTGCATGGATCTCACATATATATTCTTCCTGACCGGTCCACATGTTCAATGGGCGTTTCATTCTGTTTGTTGAAATGAGTGTTTTTCTGATGAGAGCTGTCAATTTCGTATCCTAAACTTTGCTCTCCTGGAGGATTAGAGCGGGGTCCAGGTATATTTCAACGACTGTCTTTTATATACTAGCATGCAATATTGTCCAACTCATCAGCTTACACCCATGTATTTTTTGTTTGTCGGAAGGTCTTCCATTTTATTATGTATTTTATGCCATACATGTATTTAATTAATCCATACTTTTTGATCACTTTCCCTGTAATACTTTTTGGTCTCACCTCATCTGCTGGATGGGTTAATACTGAGAGTATTTTTGAGTCCCCTTGTCTGTCATACATCTGTGTTAGCGCGTTCGAAGAACAAGGTACCTGTTGATGTTACTAGTCGTGTTCTGAGGATGAACTGTCACTCCACAGTAAACTTTAGCTTCAGAACAAGAAGAATGTTACTAAGGTAACACACGCCACCCCCCCCCCCCTGCCTCCCTGTGACCTTCACCTTGCAGATGCGGTGGAAACTATTATACACGACACACCTTCTGACTGTCCTTAACATTTGTAAAAAGTTTAACAATTGTACTATGATTTGTTTCTGAGTTATGGCTGAGACACGAATATTGACCGATTTTTAGTGTCACCTTGACCTTGAAGGTACGAAACCCGGCTATGGTGTGTGACACATCCTCCCATGTCCTTTATAATTGTGTGAAGTTTGATGACTGTGGCCCTAACCGTGTTCAGTGTGACCTTGACCTTACAGACCTGGCTGTGGTGCGTGACACATCCACCCATTGTCCTTTATAATTGAGTGATGTTAGATGATTGTAGCCCTAATAGTTTTGGAGTTATGCTTGAGACACGATTTGTGACCCTGAACATATGAAGGTCAATTGTGACCTCCACCTTGCAGATGCGGCAGAAACTATTATACGCGACACACCTTCTGACTGTCCTTAACATTTGTAAAAAGTTTAACAATTGTACGATGACTCATTTCTGAGTTATGGCTGAGACACGAATATTGACCAATTTTTAGTGTGACCTTGAAATGTGACCTTGACCTTGAAGGTACGAACCCGGCTATGGTGTGTGACACATCCTCCCATGGTCCTTTATAATTGTGTGAAGTTTGATGACTGTGGCCCTAACCATTTTCGAGTTATTGGCTCGGACACACACACACACACACACACACACACAGACACAGGGACGGACACACGCACACTTCAACCACTATATGCCACCCGACCTAAGTCGGGGGGCATAAAAAGTTTGTGTACCTACATTACAAAAATGGTTGAAGGTGCTTCCCTCATAGAAACTGAATTACACATTCCCATTTTACTGTTATTTGTGTCCTCATGCACATATTTTTCGTTTTTCCTTTTTAATGAACGCTGTTAGTCTGGAATTTTAGCTGCAGATCTAGACATTTTGATAGATGAAGGCTTCGTCTTTTCAAGTGTTAGATGGGTTTTTGTCTATTCCCCTATGAAAAAAAATCCCATAACCACTAAAAATTCTCCACGTTTAAGCTCCTTAGCAAGTTTACTAAAGTTGAAGGGACCACGCTGCACTTGTTTTATTTAAAAATGTCATTCTACGATCTTAAAGTGAGCTAAAGAGTCACTTGCATGCACAGATTACTTCACCAAATGATGAGATACCCAAAGACATGTCCTTGGGTGACTGTCCCAAACATAAATGAAAATGCAAAATTTTTATGAAGAATTGCAAAAATTAATGGAGACAAATTGTAGGGGTAAATGGAGAAAAGGAAAAAGAACAGTAATCTGACAGTGGTTCTGAAAAAGAAAATTACAACTTTTATATTCTGGAGTCCAAAGACAACTTTTGATCACGAAAACAAGACCAAATATGGGTTCTGAAAATGTGGCTTAACCCTTTAACCAATGTAACATCCAAAACCAGCCAGCACTATTCACAAAAAACACCATTCAATTTTCATTATTGACTGAAAGCTAAATTGAACAAAATTTGATTTAGCTTTCAATCAGATGAGCTAAAAAGGATTATAATAACACAAGAGGGCATGGTGGCTCACTGGTTACAGCATTGGACTTCAAACCGAAAGGTCCATGCTCTGATCCCCGCTAGGGATAGCGGTGTTGTGTTCTTGGACAAGGCACTTCATCCCAATTGCTGATGTGAGGGTGCTGTGTACTAAGGTGTATTGCACATCGATGGTGCACTTGTCTTCAACCAATGCTAACCCTGTATGTATGGTGTTAGTATGTTGAGGAGTCTGACAGTTGCTGAGTCTGAAGGTTCACTCCGGGTACTGTGGCTTCCTCCACTCATAAAACTGTTGAACACGAGGTGACCCTGGCTGTCGGAACTATTATTAAACCCTAATAAACAAATAAATAATAATAACACAACATTTGGACTTTGATAAATGACAATGATCTCTGTAATTATTTTTGGTCCATTACCAACCCTATGCACAGGATATCAAAATTTATTATTTTCATTATTGTCTTTTTCACATTTTAAAAAAAATTTCAATAAAACCATATCATGGACCCCTCATTGGAATGAGCTCGACGAGGTCTCATGATAAGGCCGCAGTTTTTTGAAAATCTGTTTATCGTAAATCACCGCATTTTGATTTTTGTCTCCGATAAAAGAGCATTACCATATTGCATCCAAATATTTGTACACTTGAAATATTCGGACACTATAATTTTGTGAGAAAAATATTTTTTTAACCTTCTATCTTTGGGACACCCAGGAAACCTGTCGGACGTGGAACGTCTTTTCGACCCAAGAGGAGTTTGGTGGTGTATCGGTATGTTTTCAAAAAAATAAAAATGAAAGTGTCAATGACACTGTAGCTCAACTTGTTTAAGACATGTACATGTATAGTATATGACACAGCAATGACAAACATCTAGGTAATGACCTGATAACAAAGGTACATATAAAGTATTGTAACGGTATGTACTTAAATGCTGACCGTAGCCTGTAACAAATATATAGGTGAAGTATTGTAAAGGTGGGGTGACAGTTAGATGCTAAACCAGAAAAGAAATCTTTGAGTGGGTCTGACTGAACCCAAAAATATAGCACAGTGATAACAAAGGCACCCAAAAACACTTGTTCCTGATAACAAAGGTACCCCAAGAAGTTTCGTGAAGATCGGTTCATAAATACAGACTCTAGCCTGAACCATATTGACATGTGCACTTACTGTGTATAAGTAGCACTGAATAAATCAAAGTTCATCTAATTTGCACAATTTCTGCTCGAGAAAAAACCCGTATTATATGTGATGTATTCCATGTTATTAAACATTCGTACAAAAATTTATTCAAATCAGAACTTTCATACAGAAGTTCTGTACAAAAACCTGATTGCACTAATTTTGGTACAAAATGGCTGCTGGTGGCCATCTTGAATTTTGGACCGCACCCAAAAACACTCGTTCTCGTCCCACAGTGATAACAAAGGTACCCAACAAGTTTTGTAAAGATCGGTTCATAAATACAGCCTCTAGCCTGAGCCGTATAGAAGTTGAGTACAAAAAACTGATTGGACCTAATTTCGGTACAAAATGGCCACTGGCAGCCATCTTGAATTTTGGACCGCACCCAGAAACACTCGTTCTCGTCCCAAGGGGATAACAAAGGTACCCAAGAAGTTTTGTGAAGATCGGTTCATAAATACAGACTCCAGCCCGAGCCGTATTGACATGTGCACTTACTGTGTATAAGTAGCACTGAATAAATCAAAGTTCATCTACTTTGCATAATTTCCTGCGAGAAAAAAACCTGTATTATATGTGATGTATTCCATGTTACTAAACATTCATACAAAAATATATTCAAATCAGAATTTTCATACAGAAGTTCTGTACAAAAAACTGATTGCACTAACTAAAGTACAAATTGGCTGCTGGTGGCCAACTTGAATTTCGGACCGCACCCAAAACCACTCGTTCTTGTCCCACGGTGATAACAAAGGTACTCAAGAAGTTTCATAAAGATCGGTTCATAAATATGGCCTCTAGCCCGAGTCATATTGGCATTTGCAGTTACAGTGTTGAAAGTAACACTAAATAGATCAAAGTTAGTCTAATTAGCATAATTTACGCACGAGAAAAAAACCCGTATTATGTGATGTATCCCATGGTACTAAACATTCATACAAAAAATTATTCAAATCAGAGCTTTCATATGGAAGTTCTGCGCAAAAATCTGATTGCACCTAATTTTGTACAAAAAGGTTGCCAGCGGCCATCTTGAAATTCAGACCAGACCCCAAAACACTCGTTCTCGTCCCACGGTGATAACAAAGGTACCCAAGAAGTTTCGTAAAGATCGGTTCATAAATACAGACTCTAGCCCGAGCCGTATTGGCATTTGCACTTACAGTGCTGAAAGTAACACTAAATAGATTAAAGTTAGTCTAATTAGCATAATTTATGCACCAGAAAAAACCCGTATTATATGTGATGTATCCCATGGTACTAAACATTCATACAAAAATTATTCAAATCAGAGCTTTCATGTGGAAGTTCTGCGCAAAAATCTGATTGCACCTAATTTTGTACAAAAAGGCTGCCAGTGGCCGTCTTGAATTTCGGACCGGACCCCAAAACACTCGTTCTCGTCCCAAGGTGATAACAAAGGTACCCAAGAAGTTTCGTAAAGATTGGTTCATAAATACGGCCTCTAGCCCGAGCCATATTGAATTGTTGACGGACAGACGGCCAGACGAACGACTGGCCATGGCATAAGCTCAAATTTGACTTGCATCAAAGTTGAGCTAAAAATATATACTACATACTTATACTAATTTGTGTTGTTTTTCATTACAATTCCCTCACGTTATCATGATTAAAATCCATGTAGTAAAGAACCAGAAAATAAACGTTTTAATGAAAATGCCAGTCTGAAGATTGATGCAACATACCAGCACATGCACTGCATGTGTATATTTCTATACGACATTGAAGCAGAAAACAAATCCCACAATTCCCCGTTGAAAACTTCCGATCCTATCGTGAGAAAAATACCTGCTGAAATGCTGATTTGAACGTACCCGGTAAGTACTGAGAAAACAGGAGTCAATTAATCTGCAGGAAAAATAAAAGTGGAGTGGGGTGCATTCTGTGTTGTTTTTTCATTCCAAACTGCCCTGTTACTGGGTGCCCAGGCCAAGGTGAAATGAAATGATACCAACACTGGGCAGGTAGACAAGTGACCACTGACAATGAGAAGCCAACTGAGATGGCGAACATGGCCATAACAATGAATAATTGCATCAAAAGGGCGAGATGAGCTGCCTTGTATTGATACACTCCAATGTGGACTTTTCTTTTCTAAAAAATCCTTCAAATGAGGCCCTTTGATGGTATCTGACGGTGTCATGCGTACACGATTTACATTTGTCTACTTTGCTGTAGAAACTATGCGACCAATATGTGATTTTAAAGTATGCATGAGGCTTTAGAAATGTGCGCCCCCCCCCCCCCCCCCCCAAACAGGCATGACAGGTACCATTCCTCCCAGAATAATAAATAATAAATTTGTAAATTACATGGACTGATGTGGCCGATTCGTTAGATAAACAGTGAATCACCTTAGTCTTATTGTCTGAAAATTAATCTAAGAGACAAACCACCAATACACCAGTGCCTGTTTTCTCTCATGTCAAAAATCCTTGCTTTCCCATGAAAAATATCATAAAATTTTCAAGATGTTACGAGTGAAATATGTAAAATATAATTTTCACAACAATAAATGTGTGTGAAAAATGATAAACATTTAGTTCATTACAATACGGTCTGCAACCGGCAGCTGCAATATATTTTGGTTTAAAAACCAAAAATTAACTAAACAGTTCACGTCTTGTTTCTAAATCATTACTTATAACCCATCATTGCAACAAGGTCATTGAGCTGAATCCAGCACGTAGTCATATTTTTGGAAGCAAAAAAAATGAAAGGAATCAGAATAACAAGTTTTGTATATACTTCTGATTTGAGTAATTCCTTGTGTAAAAGGCTGCACAAATAATTAGGACAAATTGTTAACTTTAAACTTTTTAAGTCTTACCTTACTCAATATTATTACATGTTATTTAAATAACTTATTGACCAATTATAGGGGTAACTGCATTGTTTCCTTGGGCAAGGTGCTTAACCCTTTACCCAACAGAACGCCCAAAACCAACCAGCATTATTCACAAAAATTGCCATTCAAGTTTCATTATTGTTTTCATTTTTTGTCTCAAAATCATAGCTTATGACCCCTCATTGGAACTAGCTTGTTCCAATGAGGGATCATAAGCTATGTTTTTAACACAAAAAATGAAAAAAATTAGTTATTCAACAATTGTGTTGGCCAGGTGATTTATTTCGGTCTTCCTAATCAAATGTCACATATGTCAAAACTACCTCCGCAGGTTAACAATTCAGCCAATGCGCCATGTTCGTGTGTCCGCAACCTAGGATTCTTCATGGATGAAAACTTGTGGGCTGACAGACATGTTAGTCATATCTGTCAGTCAGCATTCTTTCATCTCTGAAAAATCAGTAAAATAAGGGAGTTCTAAGACGATAAAACAACTGAACAACATGTTCATGCCTTCATTATGAGCCGGCTCGATTATTGCAATTCCCTGCTGCATGGCTGTAAAAAATCCCAGCTAGAAAGGCTACAGCATATCCAGAACTGTGCAGCACGTGTTGTCGCCAAATCACGTAAATTCTGTTATATTACACCAGTGCTGGAAAAGCTCCATTGGCTTCCTGTAAAACAGCGAATAGGTACAAACTCCTTTTACTCACCTTAAAATGTTTGAATGGCATGATGCCACAATACTTGAGTGATCTTATACCAGTCTACAAACCACCACAGTCACTGCGCTCGATGAATCTCGTAGCCCTAGTGCAGTCAAGGTCCAAGTTACAGGCTTTTTCTGTGGCAGTCCCTAGGTATTGGAATGTATTACCTGCTCACCTAAGAAAACCCCAATCAATCACTTCATTTAAGATAGGTCTAAAAAAACTTATCTCTATAAAATAGCTTTTGATAAATGCTAGGATTAGTTCATGTAAAGCCAAAGAGCACGCTAGTGGAGTTTAGGCTTATAAATTATTATTATTATTATTATTAAGTGTCATCTGCTTTTCATGTCAGGTAAAGGGTAAATCCAGATCACCCACACAGAGGCATGGTGGTGCTGTGTATTAAGGTGAACTGCTGATGTTGATGCTGCACTTGGCTTCAACCAATGCTAACCCTGCTTGTACACAGTTAGTATGTTGGGGAGTCTTGACAGTTGCTCACAGCTGTACAGTAGTTCTATCTGGGTACTCTGGTTTTCTCCACTGCAAAACTGAGTGACATGCGACGATCCTAGCTGTCAAAAGTGTTGTTAAACCCCAATGAGAAAACAAGGGGTCAAATCGCCGATGCTTGGTCGAGTTTTCGTGGCTAATGCAATGCTGGCTATGAACTAAAACAAGAGGCCCCACAGAGCCTGAAGCAGTCACCTTGAACAGAACCCCATACAAACAGAGTCTAAGAGAGAATCTACATTACGCAATCAATCTCCATAGGATACACTGTCAATCCTTGAGCCCCTCAGGAGTGACAAAAATAGTCCAACCATCATGTCTTTACTTCAATTGATCGTAATGTAAAAATGGGAACTCCCCTATGTAGCCCTTGATATAGCCTATGTGGATTAATCTTACTTACACACCTCTGGAGGGTACTTAATAAAAAATTTCTAATTCTTCAGCTACATGGCCAATTCTGGCTCCCATAGGGAGCCCAAATATAAACCCAGGCACTCGATTTGAACAAACTTGAAGCCCACTAGAGATGATGCATACCAAATATGAAAGCATTCTGACAGGTGGATCTGAAGAAGAAAACTTTGAAAGAAATTTCCTCATATCCCACTAAGTTAAAATTTGGGCTACCATAGTGAGCCCAAATATTAACCTAGGAACCTGATTTGAACAAAGTTGAATCTGAACCCCCTAGATATGAAAGCATTCTGACTGGTGGATCTGAAGATTTTTTAAGAAATTCCCTTAAATTGCACTAAGTGAAAATTTGGGCTACCAAAGGAGTCCAAATATTAACCCAGGTACCCAATTTGACGAACTTGAATCTCCCTCCCCCCCTCCCCCCCCCCGCTCACAGAACGCCCTGATACAACCAATGGCAATTTGTTTTTACTGTTCAATTCTACTGGCCCTAAGGATGATTCATACCAAATAACAGTTCTCTGTTCCATGTGATTTGGGAAATATGGGCGCTTGAAAATATTTCTATTTTTAGCTGCTGGGGTTCCCACGGGGACACCGGCAAAATTTTTTGGGGCATGAGTCAAGTACTTATGACCCAATAATACCACATACCAAATTTGGTTCGAATCGGACCATCGGTTCAGAAAATATAAATTCTGGGTGGGGCCAAAAATCTTGCCCCTCCCATTACAAAGACAAATATTGCTTCACAAACTTCATTTGAACAAACTTTATTTTACACCTCAAAAGGAGCTCCATACCAAATATCAAGTCACTGTACACACTTGTTCACGAGAAGAAGATTTAAAAACAAGAGGCCCCAAGGGGCCTTAATCGCTCAACAGCCAAAGTGGTTCAAAAAAGTATTTGGGGTCACATTCAGTTAGACATGGTTCATCAACACTACAAAGGAATGAAGTCATGAGAGACAAATTTTATGGAACTAGGGACATGGCTTGAACAAACTTGAATCTTACCCCCTAAGGATGCTGCATACCAAATATCAAAAGCATTCATCTGCTGGATCTGAAAAAGAAGATTTTTAAAGAAAATTCCTCATTTTGAACTAAGTTATCATTCAGGCTCCCACAGTGAGCCCAAATATGAACCCAGTGACTTGGCTTGAACAAACTTGAATCTCACCCCCTGAGGATGCTGCATGCCAAATATTAAAACATTCCGACTGCTGAATCTGAAGAAGATTTTTAAAGAAAAATTCCTCATATTGACTAAATTGTAATTCGGGCTCCCACAGCCCAAATATGGACCCAGGGACTTGGCTTTAACAAACTTGAATCTCACCCCCTAAGGATGCTACACAACACATATCAAAACATTCCGACTGCTGGATCTGAAGAAGAAGATTTTTTAAGAAAATTCCTCATTTCGAACTAAGTTACAATTCAAGCTCCTGCAGTGAGCCCAAATATGAACCTAGGGACATGGCTTGGATAAACTTGAATCTCACCCCCCTAAGGATGTTGCATACCAAATATCAAAACATTTCGACTGCTGGATCTGAAGAAGAAGATTTTTAAAGAAAATTCCTCATTTTGAACTAAGTTATCATTCGGGCCCCCACAGTAAGCCCAAATATGGACCTAGGGACATGGTTTGAACAAACTTGAATCTCACCCCCCTAAGGATGCTGCATACCAAATATCAAAACATTTCGACTGCTGGATCTGAAGAAGAAGATTTTTAAAGAAAATTCCTCATTTTGAACTAAGTTATAATTCGGGCTACCACAGTGAGCCCAATTATGAACCCAGGGACTTGGCTTGAACAAACTTGAATCTCACCCCCCTAAGCATGCTGCATACACAATATCAAAAGATTCTGGTTGCTGGATCTTGAAGATTTTTAAAGAAATTTGCCTGAAATGCACCAAGTTCAAATTTGGGCTCCTATACTGAGCCCAAATATGAACCCAGGGGGGTCGACTTGAACAAACTTGAATCAGATCCACCCCACAATGTTGCATACCAAATATCCAAAGATTCTGCCTGCTGGATCTGGAGAAGAAGATTTTTTAATGTTTTTCCCATTGCCCACAGTGTTAAAAAGTGCTGACTCAACACTTTTTCAAAGTCCCGAAACTGTACCCTATGATAAAACCGATGGCAATTTCTTTTTACCAATCCTTTCTGTTGGTCCTAAGGAAGCTTCACACTATATAAAAATTCTCGGTGCTGTGCAGTTTTGGAGAAATGGGCGTTTTAATTTTTTTCTATTTTTAGCTCCTGCGGTTCCCACAGTGCTGCAGGAAAAAATTTTTTGGCATAAATCAAGTACTTATAACCCAATAATACCTCATATTAAATTTGGTTCAAATCGGCCTCTGGGTTCAGAGAATAGAAATTAAGGGCGGGGCAAAAATTCTTGCCCCTCTCAGATTAAAGGCAAATATTGCCCGTCAAACTTCTCTTGAACAAACTTGAGTCTACACCTCAAATTGAAGCTGCATACCACATATCAAGTCTCTGCTACTGGTGGTTCATTAGAAGATTTTCAAAAAATTTGGCCATTTTTTCCCCACACCTCTGCTCAATATGAGCCGAAACCTAATTTGCATAAAAATCAAAATGCCCCTATATAACCACTACTTACATGAAATTTAATTAAAATGTGGCCAGTGGTTTAGGAGAAAGAGGCTCAAACACCACCTTCACGCAGGACGATGGACGACAGACGGTCGGACGATGGACGAAGCGTGATTAGAAAAGCTCACTCTGACTTTGTCAGGTGAGCAAAAAATCCCTTCATAAATACGACCTGCAGACTGTGCTAAAGGTTTTCAGGCTTCTGGACCGTGTAGTTGTCATGGGAGTCATCCTATCAAGTTACAATGAAAATTTAGGGCTCTTGCAGCCGTAACGGTTGACTAATTGCGACCAAAAATGGACGTTCTCATCTAGACATTACATGAAGTCATCCTACCAAGTTACAATAAAATCCATTCATAAATACAATGAACTGTAGACTGAGCTAAAGGTTTTCGGGCTCTTGCAGCCATCACGGTTGACCACTCGTGACCAAAAGGGGAAATTCTCATATGGACATTATACAGTCATCCTATCAAGTTACAATGAAATCCCTTCATAAATACGACCTGTAGACTGTGCTAAAGGTTTTCAGTTTAGGGCTCTTGCAGCCATCACGGTTGACCGATTGTGACCAAAAGGGGATGTTCTCATCTAGACATTATATGAAGTCATCCAACCAAGTTACAATGAAATCCCTCCAAAAATATGACCTGCAGACTGTGCTGAAGGTTTTCAGGCTTCTGGGCTGCGTAGTTGTCATGGTTTTCATTATATGGAGGCATCGCACCAAGTTACAATGAAATCCCTTCATAAACACGATGACCTGCAGACTGTGCTAAAGGTTTTCGGGTTTCGGGCACTTGACGCCATCATGGTTGACCGTTTGTGACCGAAAGGGGTCGTTTTCATCTAGACATTATATAAAGTCATCCTACCAAGTTACAATGAAATCCCTTCATAAATACGACCTGTACACTGTGCTAAAGGTTTTCGGGTTTAAGGCTCTCACATCACTTCATAAACACAATGACCTGTAGACTGTGCTAAAGGTTTTTGGGCTCTCGCAGCCATCACAGTTGACCGATCATGACCAAAAGGGGACGTTCTCATCTAGACATTATACAGAGTCGTCCTATCAAGTTACAATGAAAATTTAGGGCTCTTGCAGCCGTAATGGTTGACTAATTGCGATCAAAAGTAGATGTTCTCATCTAGACATTACATGAAGTCATCCTACCAAGTTACAATAAAATCCCTTCATAAATATGATGACCTGTAGATTGTGCTAAATGTTTTGGGGTTTCAGGCTATTGCAGCCATCACGGTTGACCGATCACAACAAAAAGGGGACATTCTCATCTAGACATTATACAGAGTCATCCTATCAAGTTACAATGAAATCCCTTCATAAACACGACCTGTAGACTGTGCTAAAGGTTTTTGGTTTTGGGCTCTTGCAGCTGTCACGGTTTTCGGGCTTCTGGACTGCATAGTTGTCATGGTTGTCATTACACGGAGGCATCGCACCAAGTTACAATGAAATCCCTTCATAAATATGATGACCTGTAGACTGTGCTAAAGGTTTTCAGGTTTCGGGCACTTGATGCCATCACGGTTGACCGTTTGTGACCAAAAGAGGACGTTCTCATCTAGACATTATATGAAGTCATCCTACCAAGTTACAATGAAATCGCTTCATAAATATGATGACCTGTAGACTGCGCTAAAGGTTTTCGAGCTCTCGCAGCCATTACGGTTGACCATTCACAACAAAAAAGGGACGTTCTCATCTAGACATTACGTGAAGTCATCCTACCAAGTTACAATGAAATCCCTTCATAAATACGACCTGTACACTGTGTAAAGGTTTTCGGGCTCTCACAGCCATCACTGTTGACCAAAAGGGGACATTCTCATTTAGTCATGAACCCGAACCTGAAATTTGAACCTGAAACATGAATTTTTGTGATGAACTACAGGGGTGTAGTCTGTGCCAAAGAAAATGTGAACACACTTAGAGACTTCCACATGCGTGATGGCAATAGCTTATCTTGACTTTGTCAAGTTACGCTAATAAAAATTGTATGGTGAATTTTGTAAATAGTGCTGGCCAGTTTGAGCTGTTACATTGGGTAAATGGTTAAGAGGACTGCCACCCAAGGTATTGGCTCTGCATCCTATTTTACAAGTAAAGTACAAGTTGTATACCACAGTAAACAAGTACTGCTCCACTTCCCAGGGTTTCCCACAGGGACCATAGACCATAAAAATTGAAAGATTGGAACAAAGAATAGATCTCACAAACACATGCTTGGTTTGTATTGGATCACTCAGTCTGTAATAGGGCTGAAACAGTTGGCTCATTTTCGTAACCGACTAACCGAGAGCTATAACCAGATAATATCCGGTTATCTGTGGCCATTATTTCACCGAATATGGGATCAAAACCATAGAAATTGGAAAGCAGTATTCTCAAACTATTCCGTAGTGTGTATACAAATGAACGTTATCGAGCACTCGACAACATTCATTTGTATACACACTACAGAACAGTTTCTGTGATTATTCATTATTCATGGACACTGCCCATCATTAACGAAGTCTTCAACACCAAGTTGATTATTTTCAAATACATACAACGTGGCTTCGATGTGTAATCTATCACAAAGGAGAAGCGGCAGATTTACTTCGTTTTAAAAGTGGAATGACGATCACTATCGATATTTCAGATAACCGGTTGAGGTTTTTCTAATCGGTTAGGTAGCTAACTGGTTTCAAACCGATTATCCGGTTAACCATTTCAGTACTAGTCTGTAAACAAAGCATATTTATTGACATTGAATAATCAAAACAATGGAAGACAGTTAAATTACTCTCAGTCATTAATAGTTGTTCAGATGTCTTTGCCTTGTGACAATTTAGTGTAATAATGCAAATTCATACAAAGTAAATAACTTCACACGAAAGATAGCATGTATGAAGCACATCTATAGAATACGAAGACTTCAAGTTGTGTTACCTGCATTCCAGAATAAAGCCCAAATATGGGCTTCCAGCACTCAACCAGTTAAACTAATTTCATATGTTAATGAAGTAATAACATTCATACATATTATTACCACTTTACCGGGTGTTCTGTAGTACATTAACAGAGTTTAGCAGGGTGGTAAAACACAATAATTCAACTGGAAGTGAGCGGCGGGGATTAATGAAAACAAATTCATTAATAGCCCGCCGCCTGCTTCCAGTCATGGTAATAATAGTAGTAATGACATGATTTTGTCAGGCATCCAGGTTTATTCATGGCCCTTGAGTAATGAATAACAGCATTCTGGCTTATTAACCCCTAGCACTCATGTAGTGCAGCAGAATTTTCTCCTATTTCTCTCTTGTTTACCTATGAATTTAACCAATTATATCTTGTTTTGACAGAGCTCACTGAGCTCTGTCAAACAAGTTATATTTGGTGAAATATCAAACTGCATTATCGGAAACATTTGCTGCTGAAAACTTTGCAATTTTGACATCAGTGTGCAGAGGATTAAGAGCCCTCGACTTTGTCTGCCTCTAGTAAACCTGGGGTTGTTATCCATTCCTCTCAGGCCGTTAATAAACAGCAACACCCTCCAAACTCATGCTACTGTTATGGTAATTAAATGATAGTATTATTGTCCATACAACTAATGTGTAAGCTAAATAATACAGACATGATGGACCACTCATACTCAAACCAATTCAACTGGATTTCTCTGGATGCATGATTCAATAAAAAATCTGTGGTGGGATGATTGGATCTAAATGTGGGGCAGATGCTGTCAATAATCAAGGTATTTATTTTTTATGGCCTTTTGGGATGACTATATAATGATGTGATGCAAATGATAGGAGAGATGAAAAAAATTAAAACTAAAAACTCTGCTAAGCCTTTTCAACAGTGTAAATTGAGACTCGCTGTAAACAAACTCACTGACTACACTGAAACCAGAGTGAAAACTTAAAACATAAAATCACTGATTCTAATTTTGATACAATGCATTGTACCTTTGACAATTTTCATCAGATAACGGTGTTCATCAAACTTGAGGTAGACATTGTTCCCAAAGAGATATATACCAAAAAAGAATTGACGGATGGACATGGTGAAAACATAATACTCCCGAGAGAATCTCCTGGAGGCATAAAAATTTATATGTGGTTACTAATGTTTAAGCAATTCCATAAACAAGTATTACACAATATTCATTAACAAAGGGCAATAACTCCCATAATTTTCATCGGATATGGTTGGTCATCGAACTTGACGTAGACATGGTTGCTATAGAGACAATTCAAACGTAACCTTCATTTTGATATAACTAAGGAAGAAAGCAAGTTTGGTCATGATCTGTGAATCCAAACTCAAGTTATCATTGGAAACCAAAATGTTGATGGTAATGAGAAATTTCAAAGTCAAAAAAGGTCCATAACTCATGTAAAAATAATTGGACAGAACCCATAATCAAACTTGGCCTGTATTTCTATCTAGGTAATACACATACCAACTTTGGTTGGGATCAAATAATCCAAACTGTAGTTATTGGTCGGAAACCAAAAATCTTAATAAATGGTCAAATTCTAAGTTGAAAAAGGGGAATAACTCATGTAAAAATAATTCGACAAAACCAATATTTGAACTTTGACTGTATTACTAGTTGGAGAATGCACATACCAACTTTGGTTGAAATCAAATAATGCAAACTGGAGTTATCAGTCGGAATCCAATTGTTTACAGACAGACCATTTACATAATACGACCGTTTTTACAAACGGGCATATAAATAAACCAAAGACACAGAGTCACAGTGATTTTTCAAACAAGCAGCCGAAGAAACCCATCATGTGGTAAAACTAAAAATATTCAGCTTGTATCTTGCTTGCATTATTTATTGCACACAATGAAATCACTGAAAAGCAGAGAGGCAATGCTCTATAAATGTGGAAGTTATTTGCTTCCCAATATGCAGCTCCCATTTAGCACTGTTCCCAACAACAGGAATATCCTACTTTCTATCCAGTCCAGAAATCTCAGCTACCAATGTCTTTCAGACTGTAAGAACATAATGAAAAGTCAACACTCTCATTGAAATATTCACTTATCTCTGCGGTGAGTAAATCATGCAAATTCTCTTTTGTGTGTCTGTAAATCCAGGTTTGATTAACAAAGTCAAATCGCTTGGGTCCACTAGAAATAAAAATGAAAAATGTTTAATTCTAAATTTAACATTCGAGACTGCATAGTTGTCATGGTTGTCATTACACGGAGGCATCGCACCAAGTTACAATGAAATCCCTTCATAAATATGATGACCTGTAGACTGTGCTAAAGGTTTTCAGGTTTCGGGCACTTGATGCCATCACGGTTGACCGTTTGTGACCAAAAGAGGACGTTCTCATCTAGACATTATATGAAGTCATCCTACCAAGTTACAATGAAATCGCTTCATAAATATGATGACCTGTAGACTGCACTAAAGGTTTTCGAGCTCTCGCAGCCATTACGGTTGACCATTCACAACAAAAAAGGGACGTTCTCATCTAGACATTACGTGAAGTCATCCTACCAAGTTACAATGAAATCCCTTCATAAATACGACCTGTACACTGTGTAAAGGTTTTCGGGCTCTCACAGCCATCACTGTTGACCAAAAGGGGACATTCTCATTTAGTCATGAACCCGAACCTGAAATTTGAACCTGAAACATGAATTTTTGTGATGAACTACAGGGGTGTAGTCTGTGCCAAAGAAAATGTGAACACACTTAGAGACTTCCACATGCGTGATGGCAATAGCTTATCTTGACTTTGTCAAGTTACGCTAATAAAAATTGTATGGTGAATTTTGTAAATAGTGCTGGCCAGTTTGAGCTGTTACATTGGGTAAATGGTTAAGAGGACTTCCACCCAAGGTATTGGCTCTGCATCCTATTTTACAAGTAAAGCACAAGTTGTATACCACAGTAAACAAGTACTGCTCCACTTCCCAGGGTTTCCCACGGGGACCATAGACCATAAAAATTGAAAGATTGGAACAAAGAATAGATCTCACAAACACATGCTTGGTTTGTATTGGATCACTCAGTCTGTAATAGGGCTGAAACAGTTGGCTCATTTTCGTAACCGACTAACCGAGAGCTATAACCAGATAATATCCGGTTATCTGTGGCCATTATTTCACCGAATATGGGATCAAAACCATAGAAATTGGAAAGCAGTATTCTCAAACTATTCCGTAGTGTGTATACAAATGAATGCTATCGAGCACTCGACAACATTCGTTTGTATACACACTACAGAACAGTTTCTGTGATTATTCATTATTCATGGACACTGCCCATCATTAACGAAGTCTTCAACACCAAGTCGATTATTTTCAAATACATACAACGTGGCTTCGATGTGTAATCTATCACAAAGGAGAAGCGGCAGATTTACTTCGTTTTAAAAGTGGAATGACGATCACTATCGATATTTCAGATAACCGGTTGAGGTTTTTCTAATCGGTTAGGTAGCTAACTGGTTTCAAACCGATTATCCGGTTAACCATTTCAGTACTAGTCTGTAAACAAAGCATATTTATTGACATTGAATAATCAAAACAATGGAAGACAGTTAAATTACTCTCAGTCATTAATAGTTGTTCAGATGTCTTTGCCTTGTGACAATTTAGTGTAATAATGCAAATTCATACAAAGTAAATAACTTCACACGAAAGATAGCATGTATGAAGCACATCTATAGAATATGAAGACTTCAAGTTGTGTTACCTGCATTCCAGAATAAAGCCCAAATACGGGCTTCCAGCACTCAACCAGTTAAACTAATTTCATATGTTAATGAAGTAATAACATTCATACATATTATTACCACTTTACCGGGTGTTCTGTAGTACATTAACAGAGTTTAGCAGGGTGGTAAAACACAATAATTCAACTGGAAGTGAGCGGCGGGGATTAATGAAAACAAATTCATTAATAGCCCGCCGCCTGCTTCCAGTCATGGTAATAATAGTAGTAATGACATGATTTTGTCAGGCATCCAGGTTTATTCATGGCCCTTGAGTAATGAATAACAGCATTCTGGCTTATTAACCCCTAGCACTCATGTAGTGCAGCAGAATTTTCTCCTATTTCTCTCTTGTTTACCTATGAATTTAACCAATTATATCTTGTTTTGACAGAGCTCACTGAGCTCTGTCAAACAAGTTATATTTGGTGAAATATCAAACTGCATTATCGGAAACATTTGCTGCTGAAAACTTTGCAATTTTGACATCAGTGTGCAGAGGATTAAGAGTCCTCGACTTTGTCTGCCTCTAGTAAACCTGGGGTTGTTATCCATTCCTCTCAGGCCGTTAATAAACAGCAACACCCTCCAAACTCATGCTACTGTTATGGTAATTAAATGATAGTATTATTGTCCATACAACTAATGTGTAAGCTAAATAATACAGACATGATGGACCACTCATACTCAAACCAATTCAACTGGATTTCTCTGGATGCATGATTCAATAAAAAATCTGTGGTGGGATGATTGGATCTAAATGTGGGGCAGATGCTGTCAATAATCAAGGTATTTATTTTTTATGGCCTTTTGGGATGACTATATAATGATGTGATGCAAATGATAGGAGAGATGAAAAAAATTAAAACTAAAAACTCTGCTAAGCCTTTTCAACAGTGTAAATTGAGACTCGCTGTAAACAAACTCACTGACTACACTGAAACCAGAGTGAAAACTTAAAACATAAAATCACTGATTCTAATTTTGATACAATGCATTGTACCTTTGACAATTTTCATCAGATAACGGTGTTCATCAAACTTGAGGTAGACATTGTTCCCAAAGAGATATATACCAAAAAAGAATTGACGGATGGACATGGTGAAAACATAATACTCCCGAGAGAATCTCCTGGAGGCATAAAAATTTATATGTGGTTACTAATGTTTAAGCAATTCCATAAACAAGTATTACACAATATTCATTAACAAAGGGCAATAACTCCCATAATTTTCATCGGATATGGTTGGTCATCGAACTTGACGTAGACATGGTTGCTATAGAGACAATTCAAACGTAACCTTCATTTTGATATAACTAAGGAAGAAAGCAAGTTTGGTCATGATCTGTGAATCCAAACTCAAGTTATCATTGGAAACCAAAATGTTGATGGTAATGAGAAATTTCAAAGTCAAAAAAGGTCCATAACTCATGTAAAAATAATTGGACAGAACCCATAATCAAACTTGGCCTGTATTTCTATCTAGGTAATACACATACCAACTTTGGTTGGGATCAAATAATCCAAACTGTAGTTATTGGTCGGAAACCAAAAATCTTAATAAATGGTCAAATTCTAAGTTGAAAAAGGGGAATAACTCATGTAAAAATAATTCGACAAAACCAATATTTGAACTTTGACTGTATTACTAGTTGGAGAATGCACATACCAACTTTGGTTGAAATCAAATAATGCAAACTGGAGTTATCAGTCGGAATCCAATTGTTTACAGACAGACCATTTACATAATACGACCGTTTTTACAAACGGGCATATAAATAAACCAAAGACACAGAGTCACAGTGATTTTTCAAACAAGCAGCCGAAGAAACCCATCATGTGGTAAAACTAAAAATATTCAGCTTGTATCTTGCTTGCATTATTTATTGCACACAATGAAATCACTGAAAAGCAGAGAGGCAATGCTCTATAAATGTGGAAGTTATTTGCTTCCCAATATGCAGCTCCCATTTAGCACTGTTCCCAACAACAGGAATATCCTACTTTCTATCCAGTCCAGAAATCTCAGCTACCAATGTCTTTCAGACTGTAAGAACATAATGAAAAGTCAACACTCTCATTGAAATATTCACTTATCTCTGCGGTGAGTAAATCATGCAAATTCTCTTTTGTGTGTCTGTAAATCCAGGTTTGATTAACAAAATCAAATCGCTTGGGTCCACTAGAAATAAAAATGAAAAATGTTTAATTCTAAATTAAAAAGCACACCAGATAACAGTGTATGACACAAACAAAGTGAGAAAGAGCTAATGCAAGTGTAGCCCCCTTCCCTCAATCACCCACCCAACCAACCAAAAGCAATCCCACACATTTCCTCTCAGAAGTGATCTGTGCATCAAGTTGTATTGGAAACCTAAGAAATGTAGAATAATTTATAAGAAATCTAAATTTTATAGTAAATTTCCTTTCTTATTATACCTACCGCAATTGTTTACTACAGGCTTGCACTACATAGGAAGACCCTATCTCGGATAAAATACTCTCTATTTTAATCTTTCCCAAGAGATTTGGGAAAGAAAAGTGGTGTAAAAAACACCATGAAAGAAAACTGGGCCGAGAGTCATCGGCACACATCCAGTAGGGGACGCTCTTCGCTTAGTACAATTCCACAGCTTCCGTTAACCAGTGTGCAGTGCAGTCATCAATTAATCATTCTTTTGAGTCCGCCAACATAGGAGTTATGTGATCAGTGGGGAGGAAGGATTCTTACCCGAATAAGAAGACAGGAGGGCCTTCATGTAAACAATTGCAGTACGTATAATAAGAAAGGAAATTTACTATAAAATCTAGATTTCTTATCAATCCACCTTACAATTGTTTACTACAGGCTGAATAGACAAAAGGATGGAGGGAATCACATAACCAACCCACACATAACTCAAATGCACTGAAACCGTGGACAGAGGAAGAGATCCCTAGTCCTATCAAACCATAGCATCACAAACATTAGTAAAAGACAATGAGAGATGAGGCGTATGATGATGTGCGACGCACAGACAGAAAGGGCAGTAACAGCACGGAGCTGGAACTGACCTTGTAAGAAACTGAATGGCTGGGATAGACAACCGCCCGAGCTGAAGAAAAAGGGCCCATAGAACAAAGGTCCTCTGCCTGCTCCTGCAACTGCCGCAGATAAGTGCAGAAGGTAGCATTTCTCCAGTAGGCTGCCAGCACAACATCCGACAACATGATAGAGTTAGTACAAGCCCCGAGAGGTAGAAAAATGGACGCACCTCGTGGCAGAAAAACGATTGGTAATACAATCGCCAGTTGCTAGATGAGCGGAAGCTGCACGAATAGCAAGACAAATCCATCGAGAAATGCATTCAGGAGAGATCTGGCATGTAAGAAAACACATATCCACCTGGGATAAAGGTGCGACCCCCCCCCTCAAGTAGAGCAGCACCCAAGAAAGTTTCCATCTTGTAGTAAACTGCAAAGTCCTAGGCCTTTTCAAGGAAAAGTGCAGAACAAGCTTGGAGAGGCAAGGATGAGTGCCAATATGACACTGTCCCACATTTGAAAAAGGTCTCCGAAGCATGGACTTGTACCCATTACTGGAGACCCCCAGAATCAAATATATACCAGAACTCCACCATCGGGGTGATCGAAGGAGTGACAGAAGCAACAGAGTGATCGCACACCATCGACAGAAGAACCTTCCACTTAGCCGCAGAGGCTAAATCAGTGAAGTGAGTGCCTCCTCGAAGAAGAAAAGCAACTCCACTGCTCATCTCGAAAAAACCACTAGGGAGGAGACAGGACCCGATAAAAGACATGCGCAAAGGCACAATGAAGACCTAGAGGATCCAACGTCACAACCCATCCGAGATAGCTGGCGACTGCTGTCAGAACATGATCGGATGTTGGGAAGACCAACGGAACTCCCTGCATAATCCACTGAACATCTGTCAGGGGAGAAGATGACGAGGAAAAGACTCCGGTAACAGAAGCACCAGAGTCAGACATGCATTCGACCCAGAGGAATGAGATCCGTCACCGAAATGCAGAGACCAAGCAGTCGGGGAAGACTCTGAGCTGATGAAGTCCATCCCAGATGACAAAACGACGGAGAAGGGACAAGGTCCGACTTCTCTCTGTTGCCTCTGAACCCTAGTGACGTGAGTAGGCTCAACAGTGTGACGACATCAGACTCCAGAAAAGCAGCATTGGATTGCCACTGGAGGATATCAATTAGATAAGCCGAAGAAGACACCCTGGACTGAGTGCGATGTAAGACTAACACATGCGACATCAGACAGGTGAAAGCCCAAGGATCCAGGTCGAGGCCAAAGGGCATGGCCTTGAACTGGAAAACATCCTGGGGAATGGAACGCCGAACTGATCTGAAAGCCTCCATGCTGAAATGAGGAGCAATGATAGACTGCGTCAGAATACTCAGATCAATAACATGGTCTGAGTCGGCCGTCCTTCTTCGGCACCAAGAACAGGCGGTAATAAAATCCCACTGAAAAAAAGTTCTTGATGACCTTGATCGCCCCCTTTGACAGGAGATTGCCTATCTCCGTGATCAAAAGTTCCCAACGTGTAACGCTGAAAGGGACTCGTGCTGGACAAGGCACACTCGACTGAGTAGCATGCCTTAACCTGGGATGAAATCAAGGTGACTACATGGCCTTGAACTGGAAAACATCCTGGGGAATGGAACGGCGAACTGATCTGAAAGCCTCCATGCTGAAATGAGGAGCAATGATAGACTGCGTCAGAAAACTCAGATCAATAACATGGTCTGAGTCGGCCGTCCTTCTTCGGCACCAAGAACAGGCGGTAATAAAATCCCACTGAAAGAAAGTTCTTGATGACCTCGATCGCCCCCTTTGACAGGAGATTGCCTATCTCCGTGATCAAAAGTTCCCAACGTGTAACGTTGAAAGGGACTCGTGCTGGAAGAGGCACACTCGACTGAGTGGCATGCCTTAACCTGGGATGAAATCAAGGTGACTACTGCCTACGCCTACCCTACCCTGTAAGTGAGTAGAAGTGGCGGCAGGAGGATCAGCCCTTAACTTTGCAGAGGAAGCAGAAGGGTACTTGTTAGGCTTTGGACGGTACCTGCCTCCAACAGACGGCCGATGAAGCTGACTGAGCAGCAGATCAATGGAATGACAAAGGGAGTCATCTCAGACCGTCACCACAGAACCATGGAATAGTTGCGGACCTGCCGATAGAGGCAGATCGAAGAGCAGCGCACTGCCCCTCAAGAAGGGAACGTCTTGTGTCCAGCACAGTGTACCTGCGAACTAATTCCAAGCTAGCTGTGTTATAGGCATGTGTGTGAGAAGATGCATGAGCGCCTTGAACAGCACACACAAAACAAAAACCTGTTTGTCGTCAAACTCATCTGGGAGCAGATAAGCAGCAAAGCAGAGACGACATGATCGAAGAGACACTGTGGCTTAACTTGAGTGTTGTGTTTGATGAAAAGGGTAATGTTCAGTGTTTATGAAAGGATTATGAAATAAGCAAGAATTGTGATAATTGGGAATATGTTCATTTCTGTTCCCTGTATGCTATGTTTTTGATAAAAATAATATGAGGTGTACACTGTACTAAAGAGCTGAGGGGTGGGTTAATATGACCTCACAGTTAATGTATGTATCCCTTCATAAATATGACCTGTAGACTGTGCTCAAGGTTTTCGGGCTTCGGGCCCTTGAAGCCGTCACAGTTGACCAATCACGACCAAAAGGGGATGTCATCATCTAGGCATTCTATGGAGTCAAACTAACAGGTTACAATGAAATCCTTCAATAAATATAACCTATAGACTATGTTAAAGGTTTTGGTGTTTTGGGCTCGGGCAGCCATCAAGGCTGAATGATCGCGACCAAAAGGGGACGTTCTCATCTAGACATTATTTGGAGTTACCCTACCAAGGTACAATGAAATCCCTTTATAAATATCACCTGTAGACTGTGCTAAAGGTTTTCAGGCTTCAGGTCCCTGTAGCCGTCACATTTGCATAATGGTGTCCAAAGGGGGCTGTTCTCATCTAGACATTATATGAAGTCAACCTACCAAGTTACAATGCTGGAAGAGGCACACAGAGGGGGTATAACTCTCACCAGATGTGGTCATGTTGGGAGGCCCCAAAATGACAGTGTTCCCCATCTAGGATCTGGGGCTGAAACAGTTGGCTCATTTTCGTAACTGACTAACCGAGAGCTATAACTGGATAATATCCGGTTATCCATGACCATTATTTCACCGAATATGGGATCAAAACTATAGGAATTGGAAAGCAGTATTCTCAAACAATTCCATAGTGTGTATACAAATGAACGTTGTCGAGTACTCGACAAGAACGTTGTCGAGTACTCGACAACGTTCGTTTGTATACACACTACGGAATAGTTTCTGCGAATAGTCATTACTCACGGAAACTGCCGGTCATTAACAAAGTCTTGAATGCCAAAGTCGATTATTTCTCAATATATACAACGCGGCTTCGAGGTGTAATCTATCACAAAGGAGAAGCGGCAATATTACCACATTTTAAACGTGGAATGACGATCATTATCGATATTTCGGATAACCGGTTCATGGTTTTTCTAATCGGTTAGGTAGCCAACTGGTTTCAAATCGATTATCCGGTTAACCATTTCAGTACTACATCCATCTCAAGCTTTACTGACTGGGTCCTATTTACAGAGCCTGTTTACCACAGTAAGTGGGAGTAGTTTTTGTATTGAGAGAAATTAATGATGGCAATAAGTGAGAAGTATGTGAATGAAGAGAAAAAAGAAGAGAGCTGTACACAAATTCAATACAAAATACGATTCAGAGCTGTAGATGGATAATAAATTTAAAATCACTGGATTCGGATGGAAACTGTCTAATGATGATCTATAACATTCTCTATTATTTCCAAATGCAACAAAATACTGCATTTTGATTGGATGAGAGGTACAGTGTAACTTGCAATCCACAGTAGCTTTTTTTTACACCGTGGTTAACCACGGTGTAAAAACAAGAATACACAATAGCAGAGCATATGGCTAAAAAAGTACCCATTTTTAATTATTAATTCATACCTTCTGCTCAGTTATGTTACATCAAAAATACAAATTCAGGAAATTTAATGTTTATGTGTAATGAAATATTACAGATATGGATGGCATTGGAACTGGCTCATTGAGACAGTTCCAATGACAGCCATATTTGTCTGGTTTTATCAAGAAACTTACAAAGTACAAATTTTCTGTCAGTTTTTCCCACAATTTAGGTTAAAGTATTAAGAACACGAAAATTCTTGGAAATAAATCTGCTATCCTTGTGTTTTCTAGGGTGTATGGGAATTTACACCGGTCTTGGAACTCATACACCCTTCAGCTTTGCCTCTAGGTGGATGAGTTCCCAAACCGGTGTAAATTGCCATACACACTGAAAAACACAAGGACAACTAATATTATCCTTCAAAAACAATGTTCTGGTGAATTTCCTTTGAGAAACTGCATCAAACTTGATGGAAGGTGGAGGAAGTTGAAAAAACACAGCATCAAAGATGCTGGAAAGAGGAAATTGATTGCATATGTTTAGTGGGTAACAGACAATGGATGAGTCATCATGACCACACTGGATGGTGTACCTTGGACACCAGATTGAGTGTACCATGCTTTTTTTGTCTCGTTAATCCAGCTTCTCTAAAAATTGTTAATTTTGACATGTTAAGTTCTCCATAGGCTTTTTCTCTTGGAGAATATTAGAAATTTACTCATTTCCAGTGGAGAATTAATTACAGGGATAGGCACTTCTGTAAGTTTGAGTAAGTTGATAAGAAACAGACCTCCAAAAATTGCAGCTTGTTGCATGTTTCATACAAACTTCAAGAAAGTGAGCAACCTTTCACAGGACTTTTGGTCAGATGCAAAATGAAAATCGACCAAAAGAGCATTTGTAAGTCAAAAAAAAAGAAAAAAAAAGAAACAGGCAGCAGTTAAATTATGAAATTGGCGACTGTATTTTTGTTTAAAACCATTTCCACACATCTTATTGTAAAAGGAAATATTTGGAAATGTTAACTTTTCTGCAAACAAGACAAATTGTGACTGCCTGGCCAATGATCCCCAAATGTATACCATATGCGAGAATTTTCTTAACTAAAATGTTAACATTGGTTTAAGTTGCCCAAAGACTAAACAACTCTCAGGAAATGATGCTGAGTTGACTTAGGCAGATATGCAAATGACATTATAATATTAGGCCACACCAAGTAGATCTTCTGTTTCTCAGGCCATTTTTTGTAAAAATGCATGTTGGCAGGGTTTTTTTTATTTTATTTTTTATTTTTGTAATTATTTCTTTGCCATCAAAAGCTCATGTTCTTTGTTTGTTTTGTGTTTTAGGCCTCCTAATCTACAGAATAGCATGGGTGGTGTTGTATTTTGAGACAATTTTCCAGGTAAAAGGATTTTTTTTTTGAAGATTGGTGTTTTCATAATCATGTGATTTTGAACTTTACAGGGTTAAAATCTCTCTGACCAATGTAGGGGATGTTTTGATCAATGCTGGGCACATTTGGACCAAGAACAGGGAATATTTTGACCATTTTGTTGGGGGAGGTCTTCTTTTGAGTATGTTCTGACCTGATTCATTTCATCCATTTTGACTGATGGGATGGGGAAGGGGGTATGGGGGAATCATTTGGTGATTCATTGGCGGTTTCCATTGCAAAATAAACAAGTTCATCTTAAGTTTTTAATGCATAATTTTATTGCAGAACTAGAAATACTCTGTCCAGATAATATTTGGGCTATTCTAACATATAGCCCTCAGTTCAGTCCGAAGCATAAAAAAATAACATCATTTGAATCATCCACAGTCTGAATTATCCTAATTATATAATGCAACAACACATCGCTTATGAATGTTGCTTAACATAATTTATGTGAGTGATTGTTTACAATAATATTCATGCTTTAATTCTTAACTTCGACTGAGGTGGTGGTGCTGAAGTGGACTGCTTTTGTAAATAAATATCTACTGTAAATTGAAAACAACCCTTCAGTAGTATGTTACATTTTATTATCAAGGTCAAGCAACACTCTTTTAAACAAGAGGCCCCAAGGGGCCTGAGGGCGCTCACCTGACATGGTAGCCTAAATTTATATCAACCCAGAGAATTGATTTCAACAAGTTGCATCTGCTCCTCCTAAGAAAAGCTTATACCAAATATCCAAAGATTCTGACCAGAGAATCTAAAAAAAAAAGATTTTTAAAGAATATTCCTCATATTGAACTAAGTTATAATTCAGGCTCCCACAGGGAGCCCAGATATGAACCCAGGGACTTGGCTTTAACAAACTTGAATCTCACCCCCCTAAGGATGCTGCACACCAAAAATCAAAACATTCCGACTGCTGGATCTGAAGAAGAAGATTTTTAAAGAAAAGTCCTCATTTTGAACTATGTTACAATTCGAGCTCCCACAGTGAGTCCTAATATGGACCTAGGGACATGGCTGAAGAAGAAGATTTTTAAAGAAAAGTCCTCATTTTGAACTAAGTTACAATTCGAGCTCCCACAGAGAGTCCAAATATGGACCTAGGGACATGGCTTGAACAAACTTGAATCTCACCCCCTAAGGATGCTGCATACCAAATATCAAAACATTCCGACTGCTGGATCTGAAGAAGATTTTTAAAGAAAATTCCTCATTTTGAACTAAGTTATAATTCGGGCTACAACAGTGAGCCCAAATATGAACCCAGGGATTTGGCTTGAACAAACTTGAATCTCACCCCCCTAAGCATGGTGCATACCCAATATCAGAAGATTCTGCCCGCTGGATCTTGAGAAAAAGATTTTCAAAGAAATTTGCCTGAAATGCACTAAGTTCAAATTTGGGCTCCTATACTGAGCCCAAGGATAAACCCAGGGGGCCGATTTGAACAAACTTGAATCAGATCCACCCCACAATGTTGCATACCAAATATCAAAAGATTCTGCCTGCTGTATCTGGAGAAGAAGATTTTTTAAGAAATATGCCTGAAATGCACTAAGTTAAAATTTGGGCTCCTATATGGAGCCCAAATATAAACCCAGGGGGCCGATTTGAACAAACTTGAATCAGATCCACCCCACAATGTTGCTTACCAAATATGAAAAGATTCTGAAGCTGGATCTGGAGAAGAAGATTTTTTAAGAAATTTGCCTGAAATGCACTAAGTTCGAATTCGAGCTTCTATAGTGAGCCCAAATATGAAACTAGGAAGCCGATTTGAACAAACTTGAATCAGATCCACCCCACAATGTTGCATACCAAATATCAAAAGATTCTGCCTGCTGGATCTGGAGAAGAAGATTTTTTAATAAATTTGCCCGAAATGCACTAAGTGCGAATTCGGGCTTCTATATTAAGCCCAAATATGAATCCAGGGGGCCGATTTGAACAAACTTGAATCAGATCCACCCCGCAATGTTGCATACCAAATATCAAAAGATTCTGCCTGCTGGATCTGGAGAAGAAGATTTTTGAAGAAATTTGCCCGAAATGCACTAAGTTTGAATTCGAGCTTCTATAGTGAGCCCAAATATGAATCCAGTGGGCCAATTTGAACAAACTTGAATCAGATCCACCCCGCAATGTTGCATACCAAATATCAAAAGATTCTGCCTGCTGGATCTGGAGAAGATGATTTTTTAAGAAATTTGCCTGAAATGCACTAAGTTCGAATTCGAGCTTCTATAGTAAGCCCAAATATGAATCTAGGGAGCCGATTTGAACAAATCTGCATCAGATCCATCCCACAATGTTGCATACCAAATATCAAAAGATTCTGCCTGCTGGATCTGGAGAAGAAGATTTTTTAATAAATTTGCTTGAAATGCACTAAGTTCAAATTTGGGCTCCTATACTGAGCCCAAATATAAACCCAGGGGGCCGATTTGAACAAACTTGAATCAGATCCACCCCACAATGTTGCTTACCAAATATTAAAAGATTCTGCCTGCTGGATCTGGAGAAGAAGATTTTTTAAGAAATTTGCATGAAATGCACTAAGTTCAAATTCGAGCTTCTATAGTGAGCCCAAATATGAATCTAGGAAGCCGATTTGAACAAACTTGAATCAGATCCACCCCACAATGTTGCATACCAAATATCAAAAGATTCTGCCTGCTGGATCTGGAGAAGAAGATTTTTTAAGAAATTTGCCTAAATGCACTAAGTTCAAAATCGGGCTCCTATACTTAGCCCAAATATGAACCCAGGGGGCCGATTTGAACAAACTTGAATCAGATCCACCCTACAATGTTGCATACCAAATATCAAAAGATTCTGCCTGCTGGATCTGGAGAAGAAGATTTTTTAAGAAATTTGCCTGAAATGCACTAAGTTCGAAATCGGGCTCCTATACTGAGCCCAAATATTAACCCAGGGAGTTGATTTGAACAAACTTGAATCAGATGCACCCCACAATGTTGCTTACCAAATATGAAAAGATTCTGCCTGCAGGATCTGGAGAAGAAGATTTTTTCAGAAATTTGCCTGAAATGCACTAAGTTCGAATTCGGGCTTCTATAGTAAGCCCAAATATGAATCCAGGGGGCCGATTTGAACAAACTTGAATCAGATCTACCCCGCAACGTTGCATACCAAATATCAAAAGATTCTGCCTGCTGGATCTGGAGAAGAAGATTTTTGAAGAAATTTGCCTGAAATGCACTAAGTTTGAATTCAAGCTCCTATAGTGAGCCCAAATATGAATCTAGGGAGCCGATTTGAACAAACTTGAATCAGATCCACCCTATAATGTTGCATGCCAAATATCAAAAGATTCTGCCTGCTGGATCTGGAGAAAAAGGTTTTCAAAGAAATTTGCCTGAAATGCAGTAAGTTCAAATTTGGGCTCCTATACTGAGCCCAAATATAAACCCAGGGGGCCGATTTGAACAAACTTGAATCAGATCCACCTCACAATGTTGCATACCAAATATCAAAAGATTCTGCCGGCTGTATCTGGAGAAGAAGATTTTTTAAGAAATTTGCCTGAAATGCGCTAAGTTCGAAATCGGGCTCCTATACTGAGCCCAAATATGAACCCAGGGGGCCGATTTGAACAAACTTGAATCAGATCCACCCTACAATGTTGCATACCAAATATCAAAAGATTCTGCCTGCTGGATCTGGAGAAGAAGATTTTTTAATGTTTTTCCCATTGCCTACAGTGTTAAAAAGTGCTGACTCAGCACTTTTTCAAAGTCCCGAAACTGTACCCTATGATAAAACCGATGGCAATTTTTTTTTACCAATCCTTTCTGTTGGTCCTAAGGAAGCTGCACACCAAATAAAAATTCTCAATGCCGTGCAGTTTTGGAGATATGGGCGTTTTAAATTTTTTCTATTTTTAGCTCCTGCAGTTCCCATGGGGCTGCGGGAAATTTTTTTTTTACATAAATCAAGTACTCATGACCCAATAAGCCCTCACATAAAATTTGGTTCAAATCAGCCTCTCGGTTTGGAAAATAGAAATTTTGGGCAGGGCAAAAAATTTTGCCCCTCCCATAACGACGCCAAGTATAGCCCCACAAACTTCTCTTGAACAAATCTGAGTCTACACCTCAAAAGGAAGCTGCACACCATATATCAAGTCTCTGCTACTGCTGGTTCATGAGAAGAAGATTTACAAAGATTTTGGTGCCCCTTGGGGGCGTGGCACCACCCAGGTGGAGGGGCAACTTCATTTGAACAAATCTGAATTGGCATTAGGTAATAAACATTTAGCCAACATTTGAATAAAATTGGGCTAGTGGTTTAGGAGGAGAAGTCGATAATGTAAAGTTAACGCCGGACGGACGACGACGGACGCCAGATGACGGAAGCCGGACGGCGGACAGAAAGTGATTAGTAAAGCTCCCCTTGAGCTTCGCTCAGGTGAGCTAAAAAAGTGATCAGCTTATTCTATTTCACTATTTTAAGATAGCTGTCATTTTTCTAATTTTTGATGCAAATATCTATACCACACATACAAAATCATAATTTACATGTTTTTATGCCATTTTTGAAATTCCCAAACACTAGAAAGTTAAAAAATTTATAGTAATTTATATATTTTTTATACTTACCAATGACCCAGACTTAGCTGGTGCTAACTCTAACAAAACCAAGGCCAAACACAAATTTTGCCCCCCAATCCCCAAAATTTGCATCCAAAACCAAAAGAAATCATGTCCTATAGGACCTCCATACTACACCCCCACTGCGCATGCGCAGTGTCAAGGACGTCCCGAAATTGGCGCCAATTATCATTCTTACTGGCAGTGCCTGGTCAGCGCTATGTACTCAGCGGGGAGGCAAGAGTTCCCAACTCCTGGGAGGGCCATCCCCGTCTGGGTCATTGGTAAGTATAAAAAATATATAAATTACTATAAATTTTTTAACATTTTTATACTGTACCAATGACCCAGACTTAGCTGAATAGTAAAAAGGCTGGAGGGCCTAGGACATAGAGGAAAATCCAATAAGCTCAACTATATAATAAAGAGGTAACCCCTTAAGGAGAAAAGGAGTATTAGGCTTTACATGAATCTTTCTTATTTAATATTAAATTAGAAAGATACAATACCCTTAATAATTGAGCACAATAATATTCAAGTTCTCTATTAACATCCAGTATAACCCTTATACTAATTATTTTTAAAGTAAGCCAATAAATAAAGTAGTCCAGAGAATTGAGACTCTTTATAATCTTTTAAAAGTGTCCGAGTATTGTATATTAAAGCCCGTTTGACACTTGACATATACAAATGCTTCACACCGAGCTACACTTTAAAAATAAGACATGAATGAATTTAAACATTAACATTACACTTTAAAACCATCCCAGAAGCGACTCAGAAATACTGACTTTGGAGGAGGCATTCCCTTGCTTTGCACTATAAAGCAGGTGACCTAAGGGAACACCCGCCCCCCCCCCCCCCTCCCTTCCCCTTGCCCTGGGTCGAAGAGGGCAGCCGGACGGAGTCACTGCCGGAACAGAAAGCCTGCATAACTATATTTGCAACTGTTTAGTGGACGACACTCTGAGCAACAGATAACAGACCTAAACAATGCAGGTCTCCAGAAATGGACTCAATATTTCTGAGATAAAAATTTGTGAATGTGGATGGCTGAGACCAATAAGCAGCCTTCATTAAATCTGTAATAGCAACACTATTAGCATAAGCCCAAGAAGTAGCAAGAGCTCTTACTTCATGAGCGGAAATCTTAAGCACAGACTGCTGAGAAGAAGATAAACTCTCATAAGCAGTACGGATAGTTAATTGAATCCATCTAGCAATAGAATGGACCGAAATGTCCCTTCTATTAGGCATCAAAGACAGAAAGAAACGTTTCCGTCCCTTTCTGATAAACTGAGATCTCTGTTTATAGATACGTAACGCTCTAACAGGACAGAGTAAAGGCCTACGCCCGTCAGAAGACGGAAGAGCCTTAATAACAATAGGTTCCGGATATTTATTAGGAGCCTGATTCTTAGCTAAAAAACCCACATTAGTAGTGAAGGTGATAGTGTTCCCGACACTACGATAGTGAGAATCATCCACCGACAGTGCATGAAGCTCACTGACTCTTCTAGCAGAAGAGAAAGCTAAGAGAAAAGCTGTCTTATAAGATAAGAATTTGAAATCTACTGTCCCAAGAGGTTCAAATGGCTTTTCCTTCAATTTAAGAAGAACCCAAGCTAAATTCCATTTAGGAATTAATCTAAGAGTTCTGGGTCTATTTATCGAGAAGTTTCTAACCAACTTAGATAAAGAGACATTAGATCCAATTTGTAAACTATCATGATGTGCATAGGTATCAGTTTGATTTCGTCAAACAAGTATACTAGAAAGTTTGCAATGTCTGGTATAGAGGGATCAAAAATATCTACAGAATGATCCCTACACCAACGACGAAAAACCTTCCAGTTAGCCGCATAGTTTAGCGAAGAGGAGGTCCTCCTACAGTTAGAAATCACGTCCACAGCTCGTCCTGTAAAGTGCTTGCCATGCAAGAAGGACCGCACAACGGAAAAACGTGAAGGTTGAGACCTTGCGGGTTGTGATGGAGTTGACGCGATTTCCCCTGCGAAAGAAGATCCTCCCGTAGAGGAAGCTTTCGCGGTAGGTCCCACAACAGACACCTGAGTAGATTTATCCACAGTCTCTGTGGCGACAGAGATGCTACCAACAGAATCTTGCATTGAGATTGTTTTATCTTTAGCAATACTTGTTGAATTAACGGCACTGGAGGATACGCATATCCTATCATTCCGTCCCAAGGGATCGATAGAGCGTCTACTGCAAATGCTCTTGGATCCGGACACGGAGACACATACGTCTGCAACTGATTGTTGAGATGTGTCACAAATAAGTCTATCATTGGCCGTTCCCATTGGTAGCAAATCTGATTGAATACTTGTTTGTTGAGAGTCCACTCCAACGGCAACAAGCGACCCTTTCGTGAAAGGGAGTCTGCTAGCACATTCAGACGACCCGGTATGTGACGGACCGAAAGAAGAACCTGATGTTCTAGCACAAACAGAAGGATTCTTTCCGTTAGATTGAACAACGGAACTGAATGAGTGCCTCCCTGATTCCGTATATACGCCACTACTGTCGTATTGTCGGATAGGATTTGGACATGAGCATTGTGAATAATGTCCATCCAATGACGTAACGCAAGCCAAATTGACATCATTTCCTTGATGTTTATGTGCTTGCACAGGAATTGCAGATCCCAAAGACCCTGGCATCTCGAATCCGTTGGGATCAATGATGCACCCCAACCTGTTTGACTGGCATCCGTCATAATGGTAAAACTCGGATCCGGCAACTGCAGCGGAACTCCCTGAGTTAACCACTGAATGTTTGCCCAAGTCTGAATCTCTTGTTTCACTTGATCTGACAAGAAAACGTCTACGTCGAGCGAATGAATTTTCACACTCCAATTCTGAGTCAAGAAAATTTGGAGAGGACGCGTGCATAACCGCCCCATTGGAATGAGATCCGCAGCGGCTCCGCACAGACCTATCAGTCTCATAAATTCTCTCGCTGTGACTTTGTCTGCGTGCAGACAATAGCGAGCGTAACAACTGACTAATTTCGCTCTGGTTAACGGCAGACAAACGAGATTGTTGTGCGTCTCGAAGCTCATTCCCAGATGAGTGAATGACTTGGACGGCACCAGATCCGACTTCTCCTCGTTTACTATAAAACCGAGACGTCGGAGCAATAGAAGTAGATTCTGAACATCGTTCTGAAGCGTTAACTCGTTGCCGTACCTCTGAAGAATGTCGTCCAGGTAGGCCGACGTTACCACAGACGAATGAGCTCGGAAATAGATCATTACCGAGTTCATTACCCGAGTGAAAGCCCAGGGTGCTAGATTCAGTCCGAAGCACATCGCCCGGAATTGATACACCACTCCTAGGACTGCGAAGCGTAGATACTTTCTGAATGTCGGATGTACCATGATGTGAAAGTACGCATCTTTGAGATCTATGCTTGTTGCATAATCGTTCACCCGAATACTCGCTCTGACCGACCGAATCGTCTCCATATAAAATTTCGGAGCGACGATCAGCTTGTTTATCCAGCTCAAATCTATGACTGGACGGAACGAGCCGTCTGGTTTCGGAACCAGAAACAGATGGCTGTAGAATCCCGGAGTCTCCTGGTTTTCTACGACCTCTACCGCGTTCTTCATTAAAAGAGACTGCACCTCTGATAACAGAGCGTCTCTTTTCTGCGGATTTGACGGAAGTTGAGTCCACTTTGGACTTCGAGTTAATGGAGGCTTTCCTTTGAAGGATATCTTTAGGCCTTCCGAAGTCACTCCTCTCACCCAAGGGTCGTCCGTAATCGACGCCCATTCTTGTGAAAAGCTCGACAACCTTCCGCCAACCGGTACGCGATAGAGGTTTAAGCCATCACCTCCTGGACCTGCGAGGCCTGCGGTAGGAGAAAACACGTCCTCCACGACCCGCACCTCGTCCCGTCGACCTCGGGGCATCCGACCGGTTGTCCCGGCCCGAAGGACGTCCCGAACGAGAGTCGCTACCCTGACGGTCTCTCGAATAAGACCAAGAGGACGCACCGGAACCTCTATAGGAACCTCTCTTGGGCGCATTAGACCCAGAAGTGCCTGTCTTATTCTTGTCTGCTGTATCCGACTTCTTAGAAGCAGATTTGAACAACAGAGAATCCGAAGCTTTCTTTGTAATTTTATCATAAATAGCAGAAAGCTTGCCGTCAAAGAGAAGTTCTCCGGAGACCGAAGCGACTCTGAGAGAGTTCTTCACCTTAGTATCCACGAGTGTGGATGTAGCTAGGGCTGCGTCACGTCTAACCAACTCCAGGTTTGCCAGTGAAAGGGAGGAGTTACACGTGGAATAAGCTACTGCCCTTGAAAGAAGTCTTAAAGAGGATTGTATATCCTGAAATTCTTTCCCTTGAAGGCGCAGAGATAACGCCTTAGTAAGGTGATCTGCGTAAGATAAGGCATCTAAATTGGCTCTGTTAGACGAAATAGCTGTTTCCAACACCGCGGTTGGAATAGAAGCCGACGACGGTAATGATAGCTCTAAGTCTTCCGCCTCGTCGTCCATACGCAGAGGAACTCTCGGGATACCCTGTCCTGCCATATCGAATTTATTCCTTGCATTAATGAAAGGCAGGTTGAGAGTATTGGCGGACAAGAAACCTACTTTCCCCGTCTTGGAAGCAAGTTTAAATATAGCGTCATTCAATAATTCAAATGTTCTTGCAACATTATTGGACTGCGACGGAAACTCGGGAGCGATGTCCCTAAACCGCTCAAAAAATTCAGAGTCCAATGACGCTATAATCCTCTTGTCCGGAACCGCAGCAGTCTGGCCCGACGGAACAACTTGAGGGAGAAAGTGCCGGATGAAGTCCACGGCAGCTTTATGTTGTTCCGAAAGGGATAGCTCCAAATCATCCGTATCCCTTTCACCGTCCGGTCGGACCTCATGATGCTCCCGGTCGTCCGCCCCCGATGCTTCGGCAGAGCATACCGACCCAGCGCCATCGGATAATTCTCGATCCGACACCGTTTCTGTCGGCTGCTGGGATGCTGCGATAAGCCGTGCTATTTGCACAAGAATGTCCGGCGTCGAGACCTGCGGAGGCGCAGTCTTTCGCTGCTTAGCCGAGGGCAGCTCCGCATCAGATGGCTCCCGCATACTTTTTCTATGCGAACGTCCGGAGTCCATCGGCCTCGTGTCCCTGGCTGCCGGATGGTGTGACCTGGTCGCCGAAGAATCCTTGATCGGCGAAGCTGGTAAGATATCGGAGGTCACGCAGCCAAGGTGCGCTGACGAGAAGAAGAAGCCTTAGCAGTCTCCGCGGACTGCCTATACAACGGAGCGTCCCGAGCGACGGACGTATGCTCCGCTTGCGACACATTTTGTACCACAGCATCTGGTCCCAGATGTTGTTGTACGAGAGAGGGGCCTCTCTCGCTCGCGGCCCGGCTGGACCTGGATGAGCTAGGAACCGGACTCAAAGGCTTCCTCCGATCTCGCTTACTATCCGCCGTCACTGGGTGTGCACATTGAATGTTTAGAGTGCTTGCATCACCCAACATTTCCTCCTGGACCGCATCGGACGAACCCGGCTGCCGAACCATTCGGTGAATGGACGCAACACCGGGCGAGCTAGCGGACGACATTTGTTTAATCTCCATGAGCACTTTTGCCGCTAGCTCTGAATTCATTTGTGACGACGGAAGCGCACTTGCAGAAGATAACATGGAAACATCACCCTGTTCTTGTTCCTCTGAAATAGAAACTGAGAGAGTAGAGTGACCTTGCGGAGAAAGAGCCGGCATAGCCCTTTCTCCAGTAACAACATACCGTGACACACGTTTCCAATGTTTGTCATCCCAATATTGACATACAGAACAGGGATTAGTGCAAGAACACTGACTACAATTAATACAATGATAATGAAAGTCAGAGGAAGATTTCTTCCCCTTACAATTTGAACAATATCCTTTCATTGTGAAAAGTCAACAACAAGTCCTAGTTACTCGCACAAACCCCTGACACAAAGATACATAATAACATGATCCATTAATAAATGAATAAACAATTGCAAATCAAAATAATTTTGAAAAAATATTTTTTCAGCGAAGCCCAAGTTTCTGAAAAGTAACGTTGAGCCCCAATGGATCCGATGGCCAAGTGTGGTCAAAAATTTTAAAATTATATTAAATAATTAATGAGACACTTACGGATAATATAAATGTATCTTATAGTGAGATAAACTACACCAAAGGCAAACAGCCCTCCTCAAAAAAGGCTGTTGCCAATGTAAACAAACAGTGTAAAACACCAGAAAACATGACTCCAGGCACTGAAAAAAATGGCCCGAAATCAGTCATCAAAATTACACTCTATCTGATGCAAGACAGAGACTCCCAGGGGAGAATCTGCAGAACATCAGATGGAAGATGCAGAACACAACGTTTAAACACCCATGGGTGAAAACGTAACTATGGGGAAAATAACAGAAAACATTCTGTATCCAAGCAACTCTCCCAAGAAAATTTTAGAAATGAACTTTCTCAAAAATATGCCAAAAGCATGCGAGAATTGCAAGGGGGGACTTAGAAGGCTAGGGGAGAGGAAACACTGAATAAGAAGTGCAACATTTTAGCAAGAATGACAACAAGAGGCCCATGCCTCGAAAATAGGCAACTTAACATAATTTCATAAAAAATTTTAAGTACAGCCCTGATTATTTTTTGTCACTTCTTTTTCCTCTCCTCCTTCTATATCCTCCTTAGAATCACCATTTCTCCAAAAATTACGTGTCTGGCATCCTTTAAACTGAGATTTACAAGCACAAAGATCAGTGAGATGTTGACTGATGAAGGGCCAAACAGAGAATGATAATTGGCGCCAATTTCGGGACGTCCTTGACACTGCGCATGCGCAGTGGGGGAGTAGTATGGAAGTCCTATAGGACATGATTTCTTTTGGTTTTGGATGCAAATTTTGGGGATTGGGGGGCAAAATTTGTGTTTGGCCCTGGTTTTGTTAGAGTTAGCACCAGCTAAGTCTGGGTCATTGGTACAGTATAAAAATATTTAATTATTTTTGAGGGGCCAAACAATTTAGCTGAAATGCAGTAATCAATATCAAATCGACTCACAAACAAAAGAAACTCTTGTAGAAAATAATCCAGCCCCAGAGAATACCGATGCAATTAACCCTCCTAGGGTCAATCCAGAAATCTGGGCCCAGATTCATAGTGCTCAAATGTGAGCAAAGGACTGCCTCATTCAGAAATTACAACAGTTAAATGCATCTGCTATTTCCTCTGTTCTCAAGGCTACAGAGGAAATTAGAACCAGAAAGCCAAATCTTGAGAAACTTAAAGCTTCCTTCATTGAGACGCTTGTTCTTCTGGGCAATTTAAATTTTGAAATGTCACTGTTTTGAAGAAACTTCTAAGACCCATCATGAAGGCTGCCTACAAAGGTATCTATCTTCACAGTGGAGAATTCGACCTTGTCTTTACGATGACTTAAGTAAATAGATTAAGGACATATCTGAATTAAACAAATCAGAATACATCCGATCAGTTCAAGATTCATTCAGTACAACAGGCTCTTGCCGAGGTTGTCCTTTTTTAGGCAGAGGCAAACGATTTCAGAGAGACCGCCAGAGAGGGTCCTATCCCAGGAGTTACCGACGATGGGGGATGGACAGAAAGGAACACACCTTCAGAGAAAAGTAACAGTAAGTTTCCCATTTCTGAAAAAACCTTCTGGATGGTTGGCTGACTGTGTTGAACACTGGAGATCTATTACTAATGATCCATGGATTTTGAAAAATCTTCAAGGGTATGAAATTGAATTTATTTCAACCCCAAAACAATTGACATTACCACTCTTAATCAAATTTTCTTCTGAGGAAGACCAAATTTTTACCACAAAAATTGCATCTTTACTCGAGAGAGGTGCTATCCTTCAGTCTACTCATGAAAAAGGTCAATATCTCTCCAAAATTTTTTTGAGGGCTAAAAGAGATGGTTCTTATAGACCTATAATTAATCTTAAAGGCCTTAATCAGTTTGTGGAGTTTCAACATCTCACACAAGAGACTTTACAGGTGGTACTTTAAGGAATAGAAAAAGATGAATTTTTTACGTCTATTGATTTGAAAGATGCATACTTTAGTGTTCCCATCCATACAAAATGTAGGAAGTATTTGAAATTTCAATTTAAAGAGGAAATTTATGAATTTTGTGTTCTACCTTTTGGATTAACCTCAGCACCTCGCATTTTTACAAAAATTCTGAAACCCATTTTTTCTCATTTTCGGTTTTTGGGGAAAAAACGTTTTTTCTACATTGACGATTCTTTGATTGCAAATAAAGAAAGATCAGTTTGTTCACATAATACACAGCATATTGTGAAAACCCTGGAATCCCTGGGGTTTCAAGTTAATTTTAAAAAATCTTCACTAATTCCCTCTCAGACAATTACTTATTTGGGTTTTATCATTGATTCTGTTCATTTTAGTGTTCTCTTACGGGAAGAGAAACTCCAGAAAATACTCAAATTTTCTCATCAGGTTTTGAATGCATATAAGCTCACCATTAGGGAATTGGCTGGATTAATTGGTGTGTACACATCACTTTTTAAGGCAATCAACTTGAGTTAGCTGTTTTACTGGTATTTCGGCCGAGATAAGACAGCAGCATTGGAAAACAAGAGGCCCCAGGGGGCCTGAGAGCGCCCACCTGACATGGTAGCCTAAATATCAACCAAGGGAATTGATTTGAACAAGTTGCATCTGCCCCTCCTAAGAAAAGCTTATACCATATATCCAATGATTCTGACCAGTGGATCTAAAAAAAAGAAGATTTTTAAAGAATATTCCTTATATTGAACTAAGTAATAATCTGCACTAATTTAAACATTTGGGCTCCCACAGAGAGACCAAATATGGACCCAGGGATTTTATTTCAATAAACATGTGAAACAATCTTCCAAAGATGTTTTGTGTGAAATTTGAAAGCTTTTGGATCAGTGGTTTGGGAGAAGAAGGGTCTTAAATGTTTTTCCCATTACCCACAGTAATGTTACCCACAGTGTTAAAAAAAAATGCTGACTTAGCACTTTTTCAAAATTCTGGAAAAGTACGCTATGATAAAATCGACAGCAATTTTTTGGGATCATTCCTTTCTGCTGTTCCTCAGGAAGCTTCACACAAAATTGTAGTTTTGAAGATATGGGAATTTTAAATGTTTTCTATTTTTAGGTCCTGTGGTTCCCATGGAGCAATGGGAAAATTTTTTTGACATAAATTACGTACTTATGACACAATAAGCCCTCATATCAAATTTGGTTCAAATTGGCCTCTCAGTTCAGAAAATAGAAATTTTGGTACAATTCAATACAAATATGAACCCAGGAACTTGGCTTTAACAAACTTATATCTCACCTGCGTAAGGATACTGTATACAAAATATCAAAAGATTCTAACTGGTGGATGTGAAGAAGATTTTTGAAGAATATTCCTCATATTGAACTAAGTTATAATTCGGGCTCCCACAGAGAGCCTAAATATCGACCCAGGGACTTGGCTTGAACAAACTTGAATCTCACTCCCTAAGGATGCTACATACCAAATATCAAAACATTCCAACAGCTGGATCTGAAGAAGATTTTTAAGGAAAATTCCTCATTTTGGACTAAGTTATAATTCAGGCTCCCACAGTGAGCTCAAATATGAACCCAGGGACTTGGCTTGAACAAACTTGAATCTTACCCCCTAAGCATGCTGCATACCAAATATCAAAAGATTCTGATTGGTGGATCTGAAGAAGAAGATTTTTAAAGAATATTCATCATACTGCACTAATTTAAACATCTGGGCTCCCATAGAGAGTTCAAATATGGACCCAGGGATTTGATTTCAATAAACATGTGAAACAATCTTCCAAGGATGTTATATGTGCAATTTGAAAGCTTTTGGAGCAGTGGCTTGGGAGAAGAGTAATGTTTTTCCCATTACCCACAGTGTTAGAAAATGCTGTCTCAGCACTTTTTCAAAGTCCTGAAAAAGTGCCCTATGACAAAACGGATAGCAATTTTTTTACCATTCCAGTCTGTTGGTCTTAAGGAAGCTTCACACCAAATAAGAATTCTCAGTGCCGTACAGTTTTGGAGATATGGGCGATTTAAATTTTTTCTACTTTTAGCTCCTGTGGTTCCCATGGGGCGATGGCAAAAATATTTTGGGTATAAATTAAGTACTTATGACCCAATAAGCCCTCATATCAAATTTGGTTCAAATCAGCCTCTCGGTTTGGAAAATAAAAATTTTGGGCGGGGCAAAAATTCTTGCCCCTCCCATAATGACGCAAATATAGCTCCTCGAACTTCTCTTTAACAAATCTGAGTCAAAAGGAAGCTGCACATCAAATATCAAGTCTATGCTACTGCTGGTTCATGAGAAGAAGATTTTTTAAGATTTAAGCACACTTTTTGGGGGTGGCCCTACCAAGGGGCGAGGCAACTTGATTTGAACAAAATAAAATTGCGATGTGATAACAAACTGTTATCTCAAATTTCACTTAAATCGGATCGGCGGTTTTGGAGAAGATGCAAACACCATGTTCTCGGACGACGGACGGTGAGTGATCACTACAGCTCCCCTGACTGAAAGTCAGGCGAGCTAAAAATAATAATGACTACGATTGCTCTCTGCTGTTATCTCCTGAGAGTAAACAAAACTTCAATGATGGGTTTCGAATATTAGATGTATGAATGGTCGAGATATTAGCCCTCAAAAACAATTTACTTCTTTAGAAACTGATGCCTCCACCCAAAGTTGGGGGGGGGGGGCACAATATGAGCATACTCAAACTAATGGCGAATGGTCAATGCAGGAAAAATCTCAACATATTAATGTCTTGGAACTGAAGGCCTTTCTCTTTAGATTACAAAGTCCCTGTAGGGGGCAACATAGCTGCCATATTCATATACTATCAGACAATACAACAGCCATTTCAAAAATTAATAATTTTGGTGGTTCACACATTGAGAATTGCTAAGGCCATTTTCTTATGGACTGATAGCAGGACAGTATAGCTGTCGGCTGTTCATATTGCAGGTATATATAGTATCATTCCAGACAAATTATCAATAAATTTTTTGAACACAACAGAATGGATGTTGTACGCCAGGATTTTCCAGGAAATCTGCCAACTGACCATTCATGCAGATATTGATCTTCTTGCTTCCAGATTAAATTATCAGTATAAGCCATATGTTGCATGGCATCCTGATCCCGAGGCATATCACACTGATGCTTTTACCCTTTCTTGGTCATCTTTTAATCCTCATCTCTTTCCTCCTTTCAGATTAATCTCAAGAACATTGGTAAAACTGAAAGAGGATTCAGTAAGCTTGGTACCCAATTCTGTTGGAAATACTGATCAGTCAACCAATCCTACTCCCCAGGTCTCTATGCCTGCTTCATTTGGCACAAGTCAGGTTCAACACCCTTTATTGCAAAAAATGTGATTAATCGCGTACATTGTATCGGCAGATCACTCAAGGCAAAAGGATTTTCTAAATTCGCTGGCCACTACATACTCAGATCGTGGAGAAAAAGCACTCACAAGCAATAGAACCTTGCATGGAAAAAGTGGTGTCTTGTGGTGTCATGCAAGGGAAATTAATCAAATTCAGCCATCTGATATAAATATACATGTAGTACAATACTTGACATCTTGAGCTACAGCTAAAAAATCTTACAGTGTTATTAATACACATAGATCTATGTTAAATCATATGTTGAATTTAATTAGGCTTTCCCAAACCCAGTTTGGGAAAGACTCTTGTTATTCTTCTTTTTCAAAATTTTTTTTTTTTTTTAAATTTTTTTTTTTCGCTGTGAATTTTGCCTGTTGCACTACTCAAAAAGAAGCTGTATGACTTTGACCAAATTTGGCGTACTTATGTAATGTCATAAAATCTAGTGAAATGCAGTATTGTCATGTCTGTGAAAATGCGAATTTTCAAGATATTCTGCCAAAACTTTCAAAATTTTAACATTTTTCGAAATACACCACAATCACCACTCAAATCTTTCAACATTAACCCCTATTGGCCAAAAATTGCATGAATATAGATTTTTTCTTCAAAATTGACCAACTTTAAGGGCAAATTTCTCTAATTACAAGGTTGTGGTAACAATTATTTTGGTATGGATAGATGCAACAATGATTGTGGAAGAAAGTCACTGTTTACTTTTTAATCTCAGATTTAATCCTCAAGTACAATGAGAATAAGAGTACCGTTTGAAAATGCCAAAATTAGCCAACTTTGGTTGGTTTTTCTATCATTTTGGAAAGGGTTAATTTCAAACACTTTTTATGTACGTATTCACAACTGACTACTGAGCATATTTGCTGTTGTAAGTTTGGTTCTAAAGTATAACCCTATCCCATCTTGGTTGCATAAAAGTAGATACCATCCAAAAAAACGCCAATTTTTCAGAATTTGGTCAGTTTAGGTGACGATTTACTCCATTTTTAATTGATTGAGCTCTGAATGTTTTCTATAGCTGCATGCAGCAGTCAAAGTATGACAAATTTTGTTCGATATGTTATTATTAAAAGTTCAACCCTTGGCCGATTTGAGACTTCCCATAAGGTTACTGTCGGAATAATTGTTATTTTCGCCAAAATTTACATGCAGTTTCTCAGCACTGGAGCCATATTTTCTCAAAACATCTCCGATGAGAAGATAGGGCATTCATCCAAGAACAGTTTTGCTGTTATACCTTTTATACCAAGTTTTAATCCTCACCCAGTTGCCAGGCCTTGAACTGCAGTACCCTCAACTTGTACATGTTCATTCAAATACCAAGATTCAAGATTCCTCCATGTCTCTTATCAGACACTCAGTCTGTGATTGATGTTCACACATTTAGAGCATAATATGATACACTAAAATCACAACACAAATGTTTTAAAATTAACCCCTATTGGCCAAAAATGATATGAATATAGCATTTTATCTTCGAGATTGACTAACTTCAAGTGCTAATTTCTCTAATTGCAATGTTGTTGTAACAATTCTTTTTGTATGCATAGATGCAACCATGCTTGCAGAAGAAAGTTACTGTTTAGTTTTTAATCTCATCTTTAACCCTCAAGTACAATGGGGCAAGAGTTCCATTCAAAAATGCAAAAATTAGCTAACTTCGGTTACATTTTCCTGTCATTTTGAAAAGGGTTAATTTTAAACACTTTGTTTTGCTATAGATAGAGATGCTTAATGAACAAACCCGCCGCTGTAAGTAATGCTTTAGGGCTTAACCCAACATATGCTTTGGCCTCGTAAAGAATAGTATTGTCCGACAAAAATTGATTTTCAGTGAATTTTGAAAACATCTGTACTCATTTCCTCTAATTGCAAGGTTGTAGCAATTATTTTGGTATGGATAGATGTAAAAATGATTGCAGAAGAAAGTTACTGTTTACTTTTCAATCTCAAGATTTAACCCCAAAGCACAATGAGGGTGAGAATAAGAGTAACGTTATAGAATGCCAAAAATAGCCAACTTTGGATGCTTTTTGTCTATCATTTTTGAAATGGATAATTTCAAACACTTTGCTTTGCTCTATGTAGTCTGCATTTTCACATTGGAAAGCCCGTAATTTGTCTAACAAATTACAATTCTCTAGTTTCAGGCTTATCTTTTACCAAATCATGTCTCATTTCCAGGTTTATGAACGGTATTTTTAATTCCAGGTTGCCAACTCCAAGATATTCTTCTGTCTGGGATGTTTCCATTCTGTTAAAAGTTTTTGGGGACTCTCCATCCTTTGCAGGATTTATCTTTAAAAATGTTAACAGGAAAGTTGGCGTGTCTTGTCACTATTACGACAGGCCAATGGTCTCAGTCCTTAGTTTCATTGAATTTAGAGTATATGAAATGCTCAATGACATGATTTTGTTTGAGGTTCCATACCATCAGAAAACCAGTCAATAGCATGAAGTTATCAAATTGTTTAGATATGATAATGAAAGATTATGTGTTGTTTCTACACTGAATGAGTATCTGATAAGGACTCAGGAACAACACATTAGTAAACTTGAGCGCACTGTCACAGTGCCGAAGCTGCGACGATTTGTGCAACACCAATGATGTTTTAAAACTCGTTGGTGATAAAAAAAACTTGTTAGTGATAAGTCTATAAATGTGACAGAAATTATCCGAATGACATGCACTATTGAGAGGGTGTAGACATCATGAAGATACACTTGCATACCAAGTATGGTGTCATTCCATCAAGTATTTTTTAGGAGTTATGTTTTAAAACTTGTTGGTGACAAAAAAACTTGTTGGTGACAAGTCCATAAATGTGACAGAAATTATCCGAATGACATGCACTATTGAGAGGGTGTAGACATCATAAAGATACACTGGTATACCAAGTATGGCGTCATTCCATCAAGTATTTTAGGAGTTATGGTGTTTTTTAAACTCGTTGGTGACAGACCAACCAACATTGTCACAAATAGAGCTGCTCGTCGCAGCTAAAAATTGTTTATTTCTTATAAAACATATAATAAGATTTCTTCATCCACTCTGTCAAGGTGGATTGCAAACTGTCTCTCCAGTGCTGGTATTGATACCAATGTTTTTAAACCTCATCCTGTCAGAATGTCTACTACCTCAGCTGCTTTGATCGCCGGGGGTACCATTACAAAATATTTTAAAAGCTGCAGACTGGTCATCTTCTAAGACTTTATATACTTATTATTTCAGAGATGATGTGTACAATCCAAGGACATTTTCAACTACTGTGCTACAGGGAAGGAAGACCTGATGGTTGTTTTCTTGTGACCTGTGAGGTCTACATTTGGTGACTGTTCTGAACTGTGACTATGATTTAGTGTACAATATCTTTCCCAATTGATGTATACCTATCCAATATTAATACATGTTTAATTTCGTTCTCTTTTGTTTTACATTTATTCTCTTTAGTAAGAGTGGGAAAAAATTATTGCAGCTCTCTGAACCATGCAATTTCATCCTGAAGACTTATGAGCTTCATGTGGAAAAGAATTCCCCCCTTATTCAAGACCTGATGAAGGATGAGGGGAATTCTTTGGAACATAAGGCGCTTATGTCTGAGGGATGACTTCCGCCTGTATGGGGTGGGGGTTGTCCTTCCCTGTAAATTTCCTTCCATAATTTTTTCATCTTTAAAGACATGGAATACACACTCACCTGGGTTTTTATACAGACTGGAATCAATCATCTGTAATATTACTGGTGCTAAGCACAAATCGCTTTCTACAAAATAGAACCTGGGTTTGCATATCACAATGACAATATGCAATTTCATCCCTCAGACTTAATCGCCTTATGTTTCAAAGAATTCCCCTCATCCTTCAAATCTTGGATGAGGGGGAATTTTTAGCTGCATTATTATTTTGCAGTTTCCTCTTTCCTAGTGAAACACTTCATAATTCAAAACACAGGAAGCAATGTGTCTGCAGTTGGACAAATGGATAATGACCATGAGTTTTGACCTTCACAAACAATAGGGGTTATCCTTATGCCGTAAGGAATGTACTTGTGTAATTTTATAAAACACTTCTTGACTTTGATTGCAGAAAGCACTGTGTATGCAAATGATTGGGTGGGCAGATGGACAGACAGATAAACATGATGAAACCCATTCACCTACCTCTAAGTTTGTTGTTGGGAAGGGGGAGGGGGCTTATAAAATGGAATTTTTCTTTTAGAATACTTTTGTAAATGCCCCGTTTCTATTACAATGTTTTGGTCACGGACTTGCAAAAATGTCAAACCTGTCATGAGACACAAGTCTTGAGACAATTTTTTTCTGGCACAAGGGGTAGTCTCTCAGGACAGGTTCTACTGAATTGTAGGATAGTGTTAAAGTTCACCGGAAGAGTATAAAAATGTGTTCAAAATTTGTAACCTTCAAAAACACTGCCGATGCAAAATGATTTCAGGCTGACATATGTCTTGGAATTGCCAACTGCGGAAGCTTCAATAAACAAGAGGCCCCAGGGGGCCTGAGGGTGCTCACCTGACATGGTAGTCTAAATATCAAATCAGGGACTTGACTTGAATAAGCTGCATACGCCCCTCCTAAGAAAAGCATATACCAACTAGATGAAGCGATTGTGCCTACACAATACACAGGATTTTCCTTCTATTTTCAGTTCCTATAATTTTATGTCCCAAAATTGAGATAAACGCATAAAAAACAGATTTTTTTTTATTTTTGTTCAGAAATTTTCGAAGTCCCAAACAAAATATTTTCAGACTAAAATTTTTTTTTCTTCTTAAAATTGACCAAAATACATAAAAAACCAAAAAACTAATTTCTGGATTTTGGTCCAAAATTTCTAAGTCCGACCCGGACCCCAAATTTTCCGTGTAAAAAAAAATATTTTTGTCTTAAAATTGACCGAAACGCATAAAAAAACAAAAAACTCATTTCCGGAATTTGGTCCAAAATTTCCAGGTCGGGATCGGGACCCAAAATTTTCAGCCTAAATATGAACCCAGGGACTTGGCTTGAACAAACTTGAATCTCACTCCCCTAAGGATGCTGCGTACTAAATATCAAAAGATTCTTATTGGTAGATCTGAAGAAGATTTTTAAAGAATATTCCTCCTACTGCACTAATTTAAACATTTGGGCTTCCACAGAGAGTCCAAATATCGACCCAGGGAATTGATTTCAATAAACGTGTGAAACAATCTTCTAAAGATGTTATATGTGAAATTTGAAAGCTTTTGGAGCAGTGGTTTGGGAGAAAAGTAGTCTTAAATGTTTTTCCCATTACTCACAGTGTTGAAAAGTGCTGACTCAGCACTTTTTCAAAGTCTCCAAAAAGTACCCCATGATAAAACCGATAGCAAATTTTTTTGACCATTCCATTCTGTTGGTCCTAAGGAAGCTTCACACCAAATAAGAATTCTCAGTGCCGTGTAGTTTTGGAGATATGGATGTTTTAATTTTTTTCTATTTTTAGCTCCTGCGGTTCCCATGGGGGGGGGGGGCGACAGGAAAAAATTTTTTGGCATAAATTAATTACTTATGTCACGATAAAACCTCATGTCAAATTTGGTTCAAATCAGCCTCTCGGTTTGGAAAATAGAAATTTTGGGCGTGGCAAAAATTCTTGCCCCTCCCATAACGATGGCAAATATAGCCCCTAGAACTTCTCTTGAACAAATCTGAGTCTACACCCCAAAAGGAAGCTGCACACCTAATATCAAGTCTCTGCTACTGCTGGTTCATGAGAAGAAGATTTTTTAAGATTCCGGCTCATTTTTGGGGGTGGCCCTACCAAGGGGCGGGTAAATTTGATTTAAACAAATTTGAATTGACATGTGATAGGGAACATGCACACCAGATTTGGTTCAATTTGGTTGAGTAGTTTGTGAGAAGAAGTCGATAATGTAAAGTTAATGCCGGACGGATGGCCTACATGAACCATCTTGGTCCCAGTGGGCCCCTACTGGGGCACAATAGCTTTCTTTAAAATATCAAACACAGGGCATTTTGTTCAACATGCAACAAGTTTGATGGCATTTAGCCTAGTAGGCCCCTGGAAAACTGAAATATAGGCGTGAACAACTGAAGGTCACTCATAAATTTTGTTTTGCATTTGTAGGCCCCAACAGTATTTTTAGAGTAAGGTACAGAGATACATATTTTCTTAAAGGGAGATTACCTCAGAACTTCCAGGTCCACAAGGCCTGGAATCGTCGATGGATTTTTGACGCGTCAAATCTAATTGTATTAATTTTGAAATATACAGGCACACCACCGTCGCATTGAATCTAATTGATTAGCCAGTCGTTGGCGACCGGCACACTTTAGGTTCCTTCAATCATTGTTTTTTTGCACCCACGGAGTGCCATTTATTTATTTGTTTATTTATTTATTGGGGTATACCGACACTTTTGACAGCCAGTGTCGGACAGTTTTCCAGGTGAGGCTGGAAAACCTGGAGAATCAACGAATGGGGCGAGTAACTGTCGGAAATTCCAACTTACTAACTGGGCACAAGTAGGGTTAGCAATGGTTGAAGACGTGCGAACCGTCGACTTGCATCTTCCCCTTAAGGGGATGTACCCTGTTGAATCCACCCAACCCCCTTCTCTGGAATGACTGAAATATTTTGGTTTTGAGAAGTGTTCACAAACATGTTCTGAGAATCAACGAATGGGGCGAGTAACTCGGAAATTCCAACTTACTAACTGGGCACAAGTAGGGTTAGCAATGGTTGAAGACGTGCATACCGTCAACTTGCTTCTTCCCCTCTAGGGGATGTACCCTGTTGAATCCACCCAACCCCCCTTCTCTGGAATGTCTGAAATATTTTGGTTTTGAGAAGTGTTCACAAACATGTTCTGGCTGAAAAAAAACATATTTCCTACAGGCAAATGCAGTGCCCTGACAGCTGGGGAGATACCTAGGCCTTGGAAGCTTTTTTCTTCCCACCTAAATTTTAAGAAATCAATAAAGGGGGAAATTGGGAGCTGCAGAGTTGACGCTCATGCTTTGATCAGCCCTGTAAAGACCGGTGGAATGGTTGAGCACTGAGCTGTACCCCCCACACCCCCCCCCCACACCCCCCCCCCCCCCCCACCCACCCACAAAAACAGAACCAGGGGTGGACAGGGCCAAGAGAAGTCACCGGGAAAAACACCAAGGGGTGAAAAAATTTTGTTTTTTGAAACGAACTCGGTTTCCTTGCATCTAAGCGATCAATGCCTGTTCAGAAAAAGAACATTTTGATGGCATTTTTGTATCATCTTCATCGATCATTCAACAAATATGGTCCTACGACGGTGGGGCAGTGTGGGGGACTCAAGAAAACCATAGTTCGACCCAGTCAGAGAATATTTTGATTTTTGGAAATGAAGGAACAGTGTTTCATTCCAAATAAGCAATCAATGACACACAAGGCTGCTGATATATCGAAATGTCGTCTATGTGGTCTGCCATAGAGAGCAATCAGACCCATTTCGCCTTTTGGTAATTTTTACAAACTGTTTGGTGCCTACAGGAGTTGGGTAGCATCATTTTGGAGGGCCCCTGGGGAAGACCCAATGGGTGGGGGGGGGGGGGGGGGGGGGGGGGGGGCGTTATGGCCACTCTGCCTCTGAACAGAACAGAAATTTATCAGCTTGTGATTAATGTTCAACAGAACATAAATCTATCGGCTTGTGATTCATGTTCAGCACTAATATCCAGGCCAATAACACAATTATCTGTGTGATGACATGTTTAACCATCACCCCCACCTTAAAATGCAAAAAGGTGAGTGGTAAGTCGATGGTACACATACATTCAACCGCATGCTAACCCTGGTTAGTATGTTGACAAGTTCAGTAGTTATTCACCATTGCTCGGTGGTTCTCTTCACCTGCCCACACCCATAAAACTATCGGATGCGATATGACACTGGCTGTTGAAACCGCAATAAACAAACTGAATTCGATGTGAGCTTCAGCAAACAGAGGGCCCAAATCAACTTTTGTGAATCCCAAAATCATGTATAAGATATAACAGGAACACATTACAGGCATAGAGAGAGAGGCAGACAGAGAGAGACACACACACAGAGACAGAGGGAGGGGGGGGGGGGGGTTAGGATTTCTTGAATGAGAATATTCTGCAAACTTACCCATGGCTATTACCACGAAAATCAAAAGTTGAAACTATCACTGTAGTTTGTAGGTGAGTCTGATGCTGTTTGTTTAAAACTGATTTTCGTCCTCACCTATCATCTTCTTAATCATTTTGAATAAATCTCGAACTAAGCCTTTTTAAGCTGTCTATTGCAATCACCACTCAAATGACGTAAGATGGGTATTTACAGTGAATAACATGTGCTTTCCTCATTACCATATGATTTGCATTCAGTTGATCGGCAGCACTCATTTCTTTCTGTACTTTGTATTAGATTCGACGTGTCTGAAGTTCGTTGACTATTTCAATCAAGTATTTCAAACGCATCACCGACGGAGATTCGTCTCAGTTGGATGAAGATTCGTCAGTGATGCATCTTACTCACATCTAATTGAAATATACGTCACATCAGTGACAAATTTAATTCATTTTTTGTTCAGGTATTAGATTTGTCTCATCAAAAATCTGTCGACTATTTCAGGCCTAACTCAGAAACAATTGAAACATAGAATTTAAAAATCTATCCCCAATTACTAAATTTCATGGAAAACAGACACTGAGACGCACAATTTTAGAGATGGTGCAATATGAGATATATTTCCAGACAGAGACATTACCTATACACTTTAAAAATCCATAACTCCAAAATGCTGAATATACAATTTGAAAATTTGTAGCATTCGATACCATGAAATTTAAAGATGTATCAATGCGATCGGATGCCAGTAAGATGCAATTGAAGATTCATTTTGAGAAGGGTCTACTACAGGTATACTCGGAACAATGGGAGCATCTTTTTAGGAAGCCTGATCAAGGCTGGAAAATGGGATATTTCTCACAAGGTTGTTTTCCTAAAACTTCAAGTGCCCATGATGAAAAACAGTAAGGGATTAGGGAAAATGAACGGTGACATATTGAGAAGAATATTGACATCTATCTATGCACAAAACTTCTGCTGAAATTGGATAAGGCCTAAAAAAAAAGTTAAAAACCTGTTTCTCAGGCCCTCCTGCATGGTCTTTTTTGGCTGTCGCATGTTCTCTTTTTATAACCAATGCAAACTTAAAAAAATAACCGATTTGAGCAAACAACCCCCCCCCCCCCCCCCCCTCCCCCCCCCCCCCAGAGATGTTGTATACCAAATATGGAAAAATTCTGACTGGTAGATCTGAAGGAAAAGATTTTTAAAGAATAGTCCTCATATTGCACTAAGTTAAAATTCAGGATCCCATAGGGAGCCCAAATGTGAACCCAGGGACTCGATTTGAACAAACTTGAATCTGACCTCCCTAGAGATGTTGTATACCAAATATGGAAGAATTCTGACTGGTGGATCTGAAGAAGATTTTTAAAGAATAATCCTCATACTGCACTAAGTTAAAATATGGGCTCAAATATGGTGCCCAAATATGAACCCAGGGACTCAATTTGAACGAAGTTGAATCTGACCCCCCCCCCCCCCCCTCCCCTCACCTAGAGATGTTGAAAATCAAATATGGAAGAATTCTGACTGGTGGATCTGAATAAGAAGATTTTTAAAGAATAATCCTCATACTGCACTAAGTTAAAACTTGGGCTCAAATATGGTGCCCAAATGTGAACCCAGGGACTCGATTTGAACAAACGTGAATCTGACCCCCCTAGAGATGTTGTATACCAAATATAAAAGAATTCTGCCTGGTGGATCTGAAGAAGAAGATTTTTAAAGAATAATCCTCATATTGCACTAAGTTTGCACTAAGTTAAAATTCGGGCTCCCATAGGGAGCCCAAATATAAACCAGGGACTCGATTTGAACAAACTTGAATCTGACCCCCCCCCCCCCCTCCCCCCCCTAGAGATGTTGTATACCAAATATGAAAGAATTTTGCCTGGTGGATCTGTAAAAGAAGATTTTTTTTGATTTTGGAAAGAAGTTCATGGGTGCTATCAGAGTTATGCCCCCTGTGGAGCCCCCTGTGGGTGTGGCAACTTTATTTGAACAAACTTGAATTGACATATGATAGGGAACATGCACAGCAAGTTTTGTTGAATTTGGTCCAGTAGTTTGTGAGGAGAAGTCGATAATGTAAAGTTTACGATGGACGGACGACGGACAGAAAGTGATTAGTAAAGCTCCACTTGAGCTTCGCTCAGGTGAGCTAAAAAAAATTATTGCATGTGAAATTTTGTTAAAATCAGCCCAAGTGTTCTAAAAATTACAAAATTTTGCCCCCTCCCAAAACGATGACAAACAGTGTCTATGGAATTTTGTTAGAAAAAACTTTATTCTACACCTCGAAAGAAATCAAACTACAAATATCCAGTTATTACATTCAGGAGGGTTTTTGTAACACTGGGCAGTTTTTGCCACAGCCTTATCATGTGAGTTCATTTACCATCTTACTTTTAACAAAGTTGAAATGATCCCATGCCAACTATTATACACATGGAATTTTAAAGGAATTGGGCCAACAATTTTGGAGACTTGAACACCACCTTTATGACAGATGACAATGGACAACAAACAATTGATGATGGGTAGATTTGAAAAAGGATGACTACAACTTGCCCAGATTCAGTTGGGTGGGCAAAAAACATGATTTTTAGTATTTTGAGACTTCAAAGGGTTTTTTTTATCAAATAAAAATTTAATCTGACTTAACCCTTTACCCAATGCAGACGATATCAAAATTTATTATTTTAAAAATCATTTTTTAATTTTTTTCAAAATATTTCAACAAAACCATATCATGTGACCCCTCGTTGGAACGACCTCGATGAGCTCATTCCAACAAGGGATCACGTGATATTGTTTTGTTGAAATTTTTTTGAAAAGTTAAAAAATTTATAGTAATTTATATATTTTTTATACTTACCAATGACCCAGACTTAGCTGGTGCTAACTCTAACAAAACCAGGGCCAAACACAAATTTTGCCCCCCAATCCCCAAAATTTGCATCCAAAACAAAATGTCCTAAAGGACCTCCATACTACGCCTCTACTGCGCATGCGCAGTGACGCAGTCGGCCCGAAATTGGCGCCAATTATCATTCTTACTGGCAGTGCCTGGTCAGCGCTATGTACTCAGCGGGGAGGCAAGAGTTCCCAACTCCAGGGAGGGCCATCCCCGTCTGGGTCATTGGTAAGTATAAAAAATATATAAATTACTATAAATTTTTTAACATTTTTATACTGTACCAATGACCCAGACTTAGCTGAATAGTAAACAGGCTGGAGGGCCTAGGACATAGAGGAAAATCCAATAAGCTCAACTATATAGTAAAGAGGTAACCCCTTAAGGAGAAAAGGAGTATTAGGCTTTACATGTATCTTTCTTATTTAATATTAAATTAGAAAGATACACTACCCTTAATAATTGAGCACAATAACATTCATGTTCTCTCTTAACATCCAGTATAACCCTTATACTAATTATTTTTAAAGCAAGCCAATAAATAAAGTAGTCCAGAGAATTGAGACTCTTTATAATCATTTAAAAGTGTCCGAGTATTGTATATTAAAGCCCGTTTGACACTTGACATATACAAATGCTTCACACCGAGCTACACTTTAAAAATAAGACATGAATGAATTTAAACATTAATATTACACTTTAAAACCATCCCGGAAGCGACTCAGAAATACTGACTTGGAGGAGGCATTCCCTTGCTTTTCACTATAAAGCAGGTGACCTAAGGGAACACCCGCCCCCCCCCCCCCCCCCCCCCCCCCTTCCCCTTGCCCTGGGTCAAATAGCCCAGAGCGAAGAGGGCAGCCGGACGGAGTCACTGCCGGAACAGAAAGCCTGCATAACTATAGTTGCAACTGTTTAGTGGACGACATTCTGAGCAACAGATAACGGACCTAAACAATGCAGGTCTCCAGAAATGGACTCAATATTTCTGAGATAAAAATTTGTAAATGTGGATGGTTGAGACCAATAAGCAGCCTTCATTAAATCTGTAATAGCAACACTATTAGCATAAGCCCAGGAAGTAGAAAGAGCTCTTACTTCATGAGCAGAAATCTTAAGCACAGACTGCTGAGAAGAAGATAAATCTTCATAAGCAGTACGGATAGTTAACTGAATCCATCTAGCAATAGAATGGACTGAAATGTCCTTTCTATTAGGCATCAAAGACAGAAAGAAACGTTTCCGTCCCTTTCTGATAAACTGAGATCTCTGTTTATAGATACGTAGTGCTCTAACAGGACAGAGTAAAAGCCTACGCCCGTCTGAAGACGGAAGAGCCTTAATAACAATAGGTTCCGGATATTTATTAGGAGCCTGATTCTTAGCTAAAAAACCCACATTAGTAGTGAAGGTGATAGTGTTCCCAACACTACGATAATGAGAATCATCCACCGATAGTGCATGAAGCTCACTGACTCTTCTGGCAGAAGAGAAAGCTAAGAGAAAAGCTGTCTTATAAGATAAGAATTTGAAATCTACTGTCCCAAGAGGTTCAAATGGCTTTTCCTTCAATTTAAGGAGAACCCAAGCTAAATTCCACTTAGGAATTAATCTAAGAGTTCTGGGTCTATTTATCGAAAAGTTTCTAACCAACTTCGATAAAGAGACATTAGATCCAATTTGTAAACTATCATGATGTGCATAGGTATCAGATAACATAGATCTATAACCCTTTATAGTAACAGGCTGCAGTTTGATTTCGTCAAACAAGTATACTAGAAAGTTTGCAATGTCTGGTATAGAGGGATCAAATATATCTACAGAATGATCCCTACACCAACGACGAAAAACCTTCCACTTAGCCACATAGTTTAGCGAAGAGGAGGTCCTCCTACAGTTAGAAATCGCGTCCACTGCTCGTCCTGTAAAGTGCTTGCCATGCAAGAAGGACCGCACAACGGAAAAACGTGAAGGTTGAGACCTTGCGGGTTGTGATGGAGTTGGCGCGATTTCCCCTGCGAAAGAAGATCCTCTCGTGGAGGAAGCTTCCGCGGTAGGTCCCACAACAGACACCTGAGTAGATTTATCCACGGTCTCTGTGGCGACAGAGATGCTACCAACAGAATCTTGCATTGAGATTGTTTTATCTTTAGCAATACTTGTTGAATTAACGGCGCTGGAGGATACGCATATCCTATCATTCCGTCCCAAGGGATCGACAGAGCGTCTACTGCAAATGCTCTTGGATCCGGACACGGAGACACATACGTCTGCAACTGATTGTTGAGATGTGTCGCAAATAAGTCTATCATTGGCCGTTCCCATTGGTAGCAAATCTGATTGAATACTTGTTTGTTGAGAGTCCACTCCGACGGCAACAAGCGACCCTTTCGTGAAAGGGAGTCTGCTAGCACATTCAGACGACCCGGTATGTGACGGACCGAAAGAAGAACGTGATGTTCTAACGCAAACAGAAGGATTCTTTCCGTTAGATTGAACAACGGAACTGAATGAGTGCCTCCCTGATTCCGTATATACGCCACTACTGTCGTATTGTCGGATAGGATTTGGACATGAGCATCGTGAATAATGTCCATCCAGTGACGTAACGCAAGCCAAATTGACATCATTTCCTTGATGTTTATGTGCTTGCACAGGAATTGCGGATCCCAAAGACCCTGGCATCTCGAATCCGTTGGGATTAATGATGCACCCCAACCTGTTTGACTGGCATCCGTCATAACGGTAAAACTCGGATCCGGCAACTGCAGCGGAACTCCTTGAGTTAACCACTGAATGTTTGCCCAAGTCTGAATCTCTTGTTTCACTTGATCTGACAAGAGAACGTCTACATCGAGCGAATGAATTTTCACACTCCAATTCTGAGTCAGGAAAATTTGAAGAGGACGTGTGCGTAGCCGCCCCATCGGAATGAGATCCGCGGCGGCTCCGCACAGACCTATCAGTCTCATAAATTCTCTCGCCGTGACTTTGTCTGCGTGCAGACAATAGCGAGCGTAACAACTAATTTCGCTCTGGTTAACGGCAGACGAACGAGATTGTTGTGCGTCTCGAAGCTCATTCCCAGATGAGTGAATGACTTGGACGGCACCAGATCCGACTTCTCCTCGTTTACTATAAAACCGAGACGTCGGAGCAATAGAAGAAGATTCTGAACATCGTTCTGAAGCGTTAACTCGTTGCCATACCTCTGAAGAATGTCGTCCGGGTAGGCCGACGTTACCGCAGACGAATGAGCTCGGAAGTAGATCATTGCCGAGTTCATTACCCGAGTGAAAGCCCAGGGTGCTAGATTCAATCTGAAGCACATCGCCCGGAATTGATACACCACTCCCAGGACTGCAAAGCGTAGATACTTTCGGAATGTTGGATGTACCATGACATGAAAGTACGCATCTTTGAGATCTATGCTCGTTGCATAATCGTTCACCCGAATACTTGCTCTGACCGATCGAATCGTCTCCATATAAAACTTATAAAACTTCGGAGCGACGATCAGCTTGTTTATCCAGCTCAAATCTATGACTGGACGGAACGAGCCGTCTGGTTTCAGAACCAGAAACAGATGGCTGTAGAATCCCAGAGATTCCTGGTTTTCTACGACCTCTACCGCGTTCTTCATTAAAAGAGACTGCACCTCTGATAACAGAGCGTCTCTTTTCTGTGGATTTGACGGAAGATGAGTCCACTTTGGACTTCGAGTTAATGGAGGCTTTCGTTTGAAGGATATCTTTAAACAACTCCTCTCACCCAAGGGTCGTCCGTAATCGACGCCCACTCTTGTGAAAAACTCGACAACCTTCCGCCAACCGGAACGCGATAGAGGTTTAAGCCATCACCTCCTGGACCTGCGAGGCCTGCGGTAGGAGAAACCACGTCTTCCACGACCCGCACCTCGCCTCGTCGACCTCGGGGCGTCCGACCGATTGTCCCGGCCAGAAGGACGTCCCGAACGAGAGTCGCTATCCTGACAGTCTCTCGAATAAGACCAAGAGGACGCACCGGAACCTCTATAGGAACCTCTCTTGGGCGCATTAGACCCAGAAGTGCCTGTCTTATTCGTGTCTGCTGTATCCGACTTCTTAGGAGCCGATCTGAACAACAGAGAATCATTAGCTTTCTTTTTAATTTTATCATAAATAGCGGAAAGCTTGCCGTCAAAGAGAAGTTCTCCTGAGACCGAAGCGACTCTAAGAGAGTTCTTCACCTTAGAATCCACAAGTGTGGATGTAGCTAGGGCTGCGTCACGTCTAACCAACTCCAGATTTGCCACTGAAAGGGCGGAGTTACACGTGGAATAAGCTACTGCCCTTGAAAGAAGTCTTAAAGAGGATTGTATATCCTGAAACTCTTCCCCTTGAAGGCGCAGTGATAACGCCTTAGTAAGGTGATCTGCGTAAGATAAGGCATCTAAATTGGCTCTGTTAGACGCAATAGCTGTTTCCAACACCGCGGTTGGAATAGAAGCTGACGACGGTAATGATAGCTCTAAGTCTTCCGCCTCGTCGTCCATACGCAGAGGAACTCTCGGTATACCCTGTCCTGCCGTATCGAATTTATTCCTTGCATTAATGAAAGGCAGGTTGAGAGTATTAGCGGACAAGAAACCTGCTTTCCCCGTCCTGGAAGCAAGTTTAAATATAGCGTCGTTCAATAATTCAAATGTTCTAGCAACATTATTGGACTGCGACGGAAACTCGGGAGCGATGTCCCTGAACCGCTCAAAAAATTCAGAGTCCAATGACGCTATAATTCTCTTGTCCGGAAGCGCAGCAGTCTGGCCCGACGGAACAACTTGAGGGAGAAAGTGCCGGATGAAGTCCACGGCAGCTTTATGTTGTTCCGAAAGGGATAGCTCCAAGTCATCCGTATCCCTTTCACCATCCGGTCGGACCTCACGATGTTCCCGGTCGTCCGCCCCCGATGCTTCGGCGGAGCGTACCGACCCAGCGCCGTCGGATAATTCTCGATCCGACACCGTTTCTGTCGGCTGCTGGGATGCTGCGATAAGCTGTGCTATCTGCACAAGAATGTCCGGCGTCGAGACCTGCGGAGGCACAGTCTTTCGCTGCTTCGCCGAGGGCAGCTCCGCATCAGATGGCTCCCGCATACTTTTCCTATGCGAATGTCCGGAGTCCATCGGTCTCGAATCCCTGGCTGCCGGATGGTGTGACCTGGTCGCCGAAGAATCCTTCATCGGCGAAGCTGGTAATATATCGGCGGTCACGCAGCCAAGGTGCGGTCGTGTGCGCTGACGAGAAGAGGAAGCCTTAACAGTCTCTGCGGACTGCTTATACAACGGAGCGTCCCGAGCGACGGACGTATGCTCCGCTAAAGACACATTTTGTACCACAACATCTGGTCCCAGATGTTGTTGTACGAGAGAGGGACCTCTCTCGCTCGCGGCCCGGCTGGACCTGGACGAGCTAGGAACCGGACTAAAAGGCTTCCTCCGTTCTCGCTTACTATCCGCCGTCACTGGGTGTGCATCTATTATGTTTATAGTGCTCGCATCACCCAAAATTTCCTCTTGGACCGCATCGGACAAACCCGGCTGCCGAACCATTCGGTGAATGGACGCTACACCGGGCGAGCTAGCGGACGACATTTGTCTAATCTCCATGAGCACTTTTGCCGCTAGCTCTGAATTCATTTGTGACGACGGACGCACACCTGAAGAAGATAACATGGAAACATCACCCTGTTCTGGTTCCTCTGAAATAGAAACTGAGAGAGTAGAGTGACCTTGCGGAGAAAGAGCCGACATCGCTCTTTCTCCAGAAACAACATATCGTGACACACGTTTCCAATGTTTCTCATCCCAATGTTCACATATAGGACAGGGATTAATGCGAGAACACTGACTACAATTAATACAATGATCATGAAAGTCAGAGGAAGATTTCTTCCTATTACAATTTGAACAACGTCCCTTCATTGTGAAAGAACAACAATAAGTCCTAGTTACTCGCAAAAACCCCTGACACAAAGATACATAATAACATGATCCATTAATAAATGAAAAAACAATTGCAAAACAAAATAATTTTGAAAAAATATTTTTTCAGAGAAGCCCAAGTTGCTGAAAAGTAACGTTGAGCCCCGATGGATCCGATGGCAAAGTGTGGTCAAAAATTTTAAATTTATATAAAATAATTAATGAGACACTTTCGGATAATATAAATGTATCTTATAATGAGATAAACTACCACAAAGGCAAACAGCCCCCCTCAAAAAAGGCTGTTGCCAATGAAAACAAACAGTGTAAACACACTAGAAAACATGACTCCAGGCACTGAAAAAACTGGCCCGGAATCAGTCATCAATTACACTCTATCTGATGCAAAACAGAGACTCCCAGGGGAGAATCTGTAGAACATCAGATGGAAGATGCAGAACACAAACGTTATATACCCATGGGTGAAAACGTAACTATAGGGAAAATAACAGAAAACATTCTGTAACCAAGCAACTCTCCCAGGAAATTTTAGAAATGAAATTTCTCAAAAATATGCCAAAAGCATGGGAGAATTGCAAGGGGGGACTTTAGAAGGCTAGGGGAGAGGAAACACTGAATAAGCAGTGCAACAATTAGCAAGAATGACAACAAGAGGCCCATGCCTCGAAAATAGGCAACTTAATATAATTTCATCAAAAAATTTTAAGTACAGCCCTGATTATTTTTTGCCACTTCTTTTTCCTCTCCTCCTTCTATCCTCCTTAGAATCACATTTTCTCCAAAAATTACGTGTCTGGCATCCTTTAAACTGAGATTTACAAGCACAAAGATCAGTGAGATGTTGACTGATGAAGGGCCAAACAGAGAATGATAATTGGCGCCAATTTCGGGACGACTGCGTCACTGCGCATGCGCAGTAGAGGCGTAGTATGGAGGTCCTTTAGGACATGATTTCTTTTTGTTTTGGATGCAAATTTTGGGGATTGGGGGGCAAAATTTGTGTTTGGCCCTGGTTTTGTTAGAGTTAGCACCAGCTAAGTCTGGGTCATTGGTACAGTATAAAAATATACTATTTTTTCAACTTCTGAATTTGCATATTACGTGGGCAGATGCAGCCGATTCGTTGGGTAAAGGGTTAAAGTTTGAAGCCAATAAACTACACATCTCTAAAGCAAATGAGAGTCGGGTGGGCAAAAAGAGGGAAACTACACAATTGTTCATCCAATTTGTACAGGTTCTGACAACTAAACAATTCCTATATTTTGTTACCTTTTGGGTGAGGAAAACCAAATCTGTTTGTTTGGACCTTGTTTATTTATCACATATGTACCATAAGGACTTCCAAGTTTGACTGTTAGTACACCATCCTGTAATACATGTATAGAATAAATGTACTGTGTGGAAAAATATATCAACTAAACTCACTTTTCTCATCCTTCAATGAAGAAATTGGGGTAAATTAACCTTTTTATTAAAAATACAGGTTGATTCTCCAGTAAACCAATTTAATTCACGACACACTGAAACATTTTCAAGAAAACGACAAACAAAATGAAATGCTATCATCAGACTAAAAATAGATTGAATCTATGAATCAACGAGGTCAGGCCTCAATAAGTTTTTTACTTGGTCAATTTGAATTTCTTGAGTAACAGTACAGATTCAGTGTTAAAATGTGTATTGTATTTGTACTGAATAAACTCTGCAGCATGTTCGATGTGCGGGATTGTGTGTTGTGAGTTATATTTGTGTCTATTAGAGGATTATTATTTAGAAATGATCCTAAAGGCAGTGGCACCTGTGACTGTGAGGCTGGAGGAGAAGGTGACATTGTGCCAGTCTCAGCTCGGATTTGAAGCTGTTGCATTGCCATTGGGCTGTGGCAATAGGTTTCTGAGGAGGTAGGTGCACTTCACAACTAGTGCTGAAATGATTGTTCGACTAGTCGACCTCGACTCGATTACTAAAAAAGTCGATGCTGAAATTTGCCAGTCGACTAGTCGGCACCTTCATTACGGAGATCATTGTTAGGTATAAGCGTCAGACATACTATACTCTGATTGGCCGCAACTGGCAGTAAAATCGGCAGAACCCTATTTTTGGAAAACGGGGGCAAAATATGTTGTTCATTTTAACCCAACTCGCAAAAATTTACAATTCTGGCACTTGCTTCTGTGCCCGTATTGGCCATGCCTTAAAATAATCGGGTTCACGTCGCATTTTGCAGTACAAATCGCCAATTTAGCGATGTAATTCATAATTTGGAATTACATTTTGCGAACAACGTTAAATATTGTCAAATTCATTCATTTAGCGATGTATCAACAAAGATTTATTCGGCTTCCGTTATAGCTACGAGAACTTACTATCAAGTAAAAAAAAAAAAACTCTTATCTATGACCTACCTTCATGAATTACCTAAACAAGCCTATTTAACATAATTCTTTCCTAATATGGCCATGTGAGTGAAAATAATACAGGAATTCAGCCAATTAAATAGTGAATTTTATTCTGGCGCCAGATGATTTATATCCACATCATCTGATTGGAAGTCTTCAGTCACATGCCACATTCTTTGTCATTCGGTGAAATTTATAATCTTTTTTTATTTGAAGAATTGGTATATCAAAACTAGACTGCGTTTTGGCACCGTATTTCATAGATATGTATTTATGACATAATACTGTGCCTAAGTTCTAATCACATACGTGAAGTATTGGAAAAGTTATTTTTAATTGAACCTGCCAAAGTGACAGGAAACTCAAAATGCACAATGTAGATTCCATTTCTGAAGAGAGACAGAGGTGAACCAAATAGTCTGTGACGCTTCGCCCAAAATGACATAAAGCCTAAAAATAACTCTTGAACTGCCCCTTGTGAATGAAACATTTCAAAATAGTAGAGGTAATTTTCTAAGAAATGAATATCAATATATCCCCTTCTGTATTTGTTTTGAAAGTTTTTGATCTCATGAATATTCTCCACAACTAGGAAATATACCTGGCATTTATCATACATTCAAGCATGGGCAAGGATCAGAGGTGGGTGGGACTCAACAAAACTTCAAATCAGATCACTTGCCAAGTTGCAAATTGCAGTACGTGTCAAAATGAGTTGTAGTGTTTCACTGAACAACTATGCATTTTTTTTAACACTTGGTACCGTTTATGTCCATGTATAAGTCACACTTTTTTACCTGGAAAATGTGCGGTTATAAATTACACACACATGCACCAGGTAAAGTTAGTTTCAATAGCACCAACAATGCTTATGTAGGACAACAATTTGAAAACAATTTGCGCTGTAACCTGTGCATTTTTTCTATTTTTATTGGTTTTTCCAGAACGTTCTCACTTTTAGGAAAAACGAACATAAACACAACAACTGTGCAGGTTACGGCACAAATGGTGCTCTGATTCTGAAACTATGATGTTTCAGTCAGAAACGAGTGTTGGATTTTCTTGACAGGGATGAAGACATTGGAGTGATAAACAAACAACGAAAAACAAATGAATGCGAGTATTTTTTAAATGTTTAATAATAATTTTCCTTTATTCTTTTATCTTATTCACCACGTGATAACTTGTGAAAACTATTTCCATTGCATCCCAAATTGCCCCAAATTGGCAAAACATAACTTGCAACTAATTCTTGTTGACTGCATATATTTGAAAATGGGTGTGTAACTTATAGCCTTATACATGGGCTTTAGGCAAAAGGGAGGAATTCCAAGTGTGAGTTACTAGTCGACTTTTGAAAATAGCTAATCGTTTCAGCACTATTCACAACAGTGAACATTTTTCACGCTGATCATCAGAACCCTTGGAATAATTATTAACTGATACCAAGGTTTTATGTCCTGTTATGTATCGGTTGAACTGCATTTTTGAATAATTTCTTATGAGGTGTTTACAAGCGCTTGTACCAGTAAGTTTTTTGTGATCCAGTTTGCCTTTCTATACCATTTTCGCATTACCACAGAAAGCTTATTAATTTCAACCTTCTGAAGCCTGAACCACCTGTCATTCCCTTGTACCAGTGGGATGGTTCTGGTAGCTATATAGAATGGATGGTAGGGGTTATAGAAATTTTCTAGTCTTTTTTAAGCAAAAAATTTATCCACAAACATTGGATTTCTTTGATTATTTTCAATACATTCATCGTGGATTTTCCTTAATGTTATGAATGTCTTCACCTGTCTGTGTTTTAGTCTGTCTTTCATTAAGTTTTAAATATTCTTCACTGTCTCTTGTGGTTTTAAGAGAAATATCTACCTAAAACATGTTATAGTGCTATGTAACCCCTCGAAAGACAAACTGTATTGTATTGCTGAATCAAAGTGTATTCAATTATGATCCAGGAAAACTTATACCAAACACATTTTGATAGTTTGTGACTTGTTTGGCTCGTTTCCTTTACCAACCCATTTCAGTTGCTTCTGTTTTGCATTTAAGGCTTTTAAATATCTATTGATCTTGAAACCAGGCCACGTAAACTGCAAAGTTGGCTGTCATTTCATTTCACTCTTGAAATATAATTAGAAATGATATCATTCAATTCACTGCAGGGGAATATTATGGATTTCCCATTTATCTTTTGTTTTTTTTTTAAAAATGAATCGTTTCCATAGATTTATATCTTGAAGGTACTTCTTCCAAAGTATTCTTGTTCTCTTGATTTTTTATAAAAAAAAAATTCAACACCTTTCTGGTCAATTTCAACAAATTGCTTTGCTTCCAGGAATTTGCTTTCTTGACAGCTATTTTTGTTTGTACTATTTAACACATCACCAGCCAGCCAATCCAGAAAATAAGCAGAGTGACATCTGCAAAATGAGGTCCCCAGAGGGAGAATTTGGTGATGCTACCCTACACAGCAGGGTAGCATAACTAAATTTACCCTCCGTGAACCTCAATGGAGTCAGGGTCTCAAACCTAAACAGAAAGAGGTACCCAGAGGATAAATTGGCCCACTGTTTAGGGTAGCATCACCAAATTCACCCTCAGGGGACCTCATTTTGTAGAGATCAGTCTGCTTATTTTCTGGCTTGCAGACAGCCCAACAGTGGGGGGGGGGGGGGGATTGTTGATTTGACCTATTTTAATGCCACAATCTAGCATCATATCCCCATCGTTTTAACATAAACACGCACAGTCAATGTAATCAAATATAGCAGCATCTAAATTACTTTCTGCAGAAACCACTGAAATTCCTTCAGAATAAAATATTAAATGAAGAGTTTTTACAAATTACAATAAAGTTGACAGCAAGTATGGAAGCATAAGCAAACTAAGGAGCTAAACGTTGATTCTGTGTGTCTAATCACAATAGTTTATGTAATTTTCCAGTCCAAAGCTTAAACACACCAAATGTAGAGAATTAAAATGGAAAAGAAGTATTATTTTCTGCATCACAGAATCTATTTTTAGGAAATACATCCTTTCAGTACACAATGTATATTTAATTACTGCTCTTTCTTTCAGGCGAAATAGAGTTATCGATTTGCTATCATGCCGCATACATCAAAAGTCAAAGGTTATAAGTCAGCAATTAAGTATTTCCAAAATGCTTTATACTCATAGTATAGGTACAGAGCCAAAATTTAGCTAATAGGCTTTGTTTAATATGATATAAAACACGGAAATAGTACATAAAGTGTACCACTCTTTTGCAATGGAATCAAAAATAGTAAAATTTATTTATTTATTTATAGGTGTTTAAGGTCACATACTTATGCACAATGGCTAATCATGACCTTGACAGTTTTACGGGTGGAGGAAGATGGAGTACCAGGAGAGAACCACTGAGCATCGACGAGCAACTGTCAGCTTCTCAACATTCTAACTCTGTTCAAGCTCCGCTCAAGCAGGGTAACAACGGTTGAAGACCTGTGCACCATTGACGTGCAGTATACCTTAGTACATGGCGTCATCATGCCCCCATGTAGGCAACTGGGATAAAGTGCCCTGCTCAAGGACACAACGCGGGTCATCCCAGATGGGGATCGAACTCGGGACCTCTAGCATAGAAGTCCAACAGTCTTCCACTGAGCCACTGTGCTCCCAAAAATAGTAAAATATAAAAGAGTCAATGACACTGCAGCTTAACTGTGTGTAGTTTTTGATGAAAAGGGTAACGTCCAATGTTTATGAAAGGATTATGAAATAAGACAATTGTGATAACTGAGAATATGTTAAGTTCTGTACCCTGCATGCTGTGTTTTCAACAAGAGAACAAGTGCAATGCTAATTTCCAGTGATTAGACAATAGACAAAGGTCACAAAGTTGTGGAACTATGTTTGATGAATGTAGAAAGACTGAAAACACAGCACCCAAATTTCTCTGTGTGAGCAACAGGTTGTGATATAAAAATTAAAAAAAATATGAAAATGCAAAGGTTACACATCAGTGATGCTGGGTAGAGTTTTTTTCAAACCTGTAAGGCTTGTCATTATATGAAAATTTACTACAAGTAGTGGAAGACCAACCTGAAACAATCAGACTGGACTGGTTTTTGTAACTGAGTTGTACTCTGATCTCATTATAATTACAGCAATTTCCAACAAAAATGGCTGCCAGCCTGCAATCTTGGATTTTTTTAAAAAAAAAATTGACGTGCAACAATTGTACATAATGTCTGATTAATGCTGAGAATTTGAAAGAAAAGCGTCAAAGCGTCTCTGAGACATAGGTGGTAACAGGACACACCAACACAATATATACAAATATTACTGCGCGAGCGAGCGAGTGAGTGAGTGAGTAAAATAATGTCTGATTAATGTTGAAAATTTTACATGCCAATATTAAACCATCACAGACACAAGTGAGTGAGTGAGTGAGTGAGTGAGTGAGTGAGTGAGTGAGTGAGTGAGTGAGTGAGTGAGTGAGTGAGTGAGTGAGTGAGTGACAGACAGACAGACTAGGCTTGCCGTTATTATGAAATTCCATAGTCGATTAATCAGAGCCCAAAATCGACGAGACTAAAACAAAATGGCTGAATGGTCCTAAAGGTAGTATAACCAGGCGTGACATAGTCAACAATCCATCATTACCACATTATAAGGCTTGGTGAACATCGGAATGAATGTTTCACTGACCATATTCCGTTAAGTTGGTCGATCGTCTGCCATACCGTTAAACAGTAATACACCCTGACGCCCGAAATTCAGATGAAACATAACAGTGAGCAGCCAGAAGGAACTCGGCCTGATCTGAGGGAGAGGGATTTTACAACTTACAAGGACTATTCTGCTGGACCCTGTAAGGGCACTAAGGATGTAAAAAGTCCCCCCCCCCCCCTTCTGCACACACATTCACGATAATTTATCAATGGTGGGAAACGTTGTGATTTTCGGATTTCCAACACGAAAGAGTGACCCAAGGGAGCTAACTCTAGTTATGTGATGCAAAATACTGAAATTTCATCAAATGCAGTGAGTTTCATTTCGTGTTCTTCAAAATAAAAGATTTATGAGCAAAGAATGGTTATTGGAAACGATGTTGTTTAAAATACAGACATGTTGTTGACATGACAAGAGCAGTAATACTTCAAAAATAACTTTCATATTCCCCCCCCCCCCCCCCAAAATCATTAAAGTGGGGGGTAAGTACCGCAAACATTTCCGAATCGGACTTAGAAAAATGATGATTTATTTGATGGGGGGGGGGGAGGGGGTGGGGGGGCTGAGGCCACCCTCCTTCACCTCCATATGGTCTACCACTGTCGTTTATACATCCAGAAAAGTTCCCATCATGTATATACAGAGTGATCACGTTCTGGCAAGGCAGTAGTGTCGTTATACATGCGGGGGTAAAAAAATCAACTTTCAAATTTAAAGTCGATCAATCAGCACGACCGATGATTAGTCGACTTTTTGCATAATCACGGCAAGCCTAAGACAGACAGATGGATGGATGGACAGACAGATGGGCAGGCAGGCAGGCAGGCATGTGACAACAGACAGAAAGACAGACGACAGGCTGATAAGTCCCCTTCAGAGTGAAACAAAGGGGATCTAATAATTTGAGGTGCAGACTGCACCAAACAAATAGGGCCTGGGTTGATGAGGCCCTCACAGTTAACATATGTCAACTAGAGTTACCAAGTTACAGTAAAATCATTCCAAAATGAATCATCCTACCAAGTTACAATGAAATCCCTTCATAAATATGACTTGTAGACTTTGCCAAAGAAATCTTAGGTTACATGACAGTCTGGCTGAACGTTCACAACCAAAATAGGACAATCTCATCTAGATAGCATATCGAGTTATCCTACCAAGTTACAAAGAAATCCCTTCATAAAAACTACCTGTAAGACAGTACTGAAGGAATCTAAGTCATGTGCTCAAGCGCCGGTAATGGCTGACCGATCACGGCCAAAACAGGATGTTCTCATCTAGACATTATACAGTGTCAACCTACCAATTTACAATGAATTCCCTTCATAAATGCAACATGTAGACTGCTAAAGGAATCTACGTAACGTGCCCATGGCCGTCACAGCTGACTGAACCCAACCAAAATAGGATGTTCTTATCTACACATTATACAGTCATCCTACCAAGATACAATGAAATCCCTTCATAAATACGACCTGTAGACTGTTCTAAGTTTTCGGGGTCAGGCCTGCATGGCCATCACAGTTGACGGATCGCAACAAAAATGGGATGTTCTTATGTAGACATGACCTAGAACCTGCAAATAAAATTTTATGATCAGACAAGAATACGGGGTATAGCCTGTGCTAAAGAAAATGTGAACAGACAGACTCACAGACTTCTGCATGCGTGAAAGGCAATAGCTTATCTTAACTCTGTCAAGTTAAGCTAAAACCCATGTGAAATAACTTTGTCTCTTCTTTTCAAGGTTCAATTAATGGAAATTGGAAAGGGGCCTTTTTTAGGAGGATGCACAAGGGTCAGCAAAATCTGTCAAGTTCAAGCAATCTGTGTCAAAATTCCAGTACAATAATCTAATATATAAATGTGAATGTCTGTATCTATATCTTTCTCTTAATCTCTCTATCAATCTTTGTTCCGGGTGAACTCCTCCGTTTCTCGACCGATCGATCTCAAATTTTGTACATGGGGGTAATTCGTCCCTGCGAGTAAAATGGGATGGGTGCCGTGCCCGTGCGGGGTGACCTTGACCTTCAAATTGAGGACCATGACCTTTTATTTCGAAAACGACTGGGCCGATCGGGCTAAAATTTCATATGTGCGGGTATATTGACCCATCGATCATTTTGACTTTATCGGGGTGCCCATGCATGGTGACCTTGACATTGAAATTGGAGACCTTGACCTTTTATTTCAAAAATGGCTGGGCTGATCGGGCTAAAATTTCACATGTGCAGACCCTTTGATCATTTTGACTTTATCAGGGTGACCTTGACCGTGAAATTGGTGACCATGACCTTTTATTTCGAAAATGGTTGGGCCGGTCGGGCTAAAATTTCATATGTGTGGGTATATTGGCCCATCGATCATTTTGACTTTATCGGGGTGCCCCTCCGGGGTGACCTTGATCTTCAAATTGGTGATTGACCTTCTATTTCGAAAATGGCTGAGCCGATCATATCTAAGGGTATATTGATATAACCATCTTTTCCCGTGCAACGCCGGGTAACAACCACTAGTGTTTAATAAATTACAGTTAGAAGTACATAAACTGAAAAATGTTTTGTGATTATTATGTGAAGGAGGTGGTCCATCTGAGAGAGTAATTTTCTGACTTTATACAAAGTGTTCTCTTCCTATCAATATTTTCAAATGAGCTATTTTTATAATAATTTACAGTTTTACCTTGAAAAGTACATGTTTTTTTTGTCTGTCAGGTTTTGTTTTATTAGCAAATAATTCAGACAAACTTCGAGTAAAAATAAGCTTAGCTGGGTGTCTTAGTTTGCTTAATCCTCTTTGATTTTATCGCACTTAAGCAAATAATGGACATAAACTAAGTTTGATTTTTAACAATAATCTTTTATCTTTTCATTGGGATCATGATAAAAATTTCTTAGACTTGAAGAGTTATACAACTGAATAACAATGTAATTGAAAGCCAATTAACCCTTTACCCAATGTAACAGCCAAAACTGGCCAGAGCTATTCACAAAAATCGCTACATAATTTTCATTATTTTTTCATTTTTTTGTCTCAAAAACATAGGTTATGTCCTCTCTTTGGAACAAGCCCGTCGAGCTCATTCCAATGAGGGGACATAACCTATGTTTTTGAGACAAAAATTGAAACAAGAGGCCCCAAGGGGCCTGAGGGCGCTCACCTGACATGGTAGCCTAAATATCAACCCAGAGAATTGATTTCAACAAGTTGCATCTGCTCCTCCTAAGAAAAGGTTATACCAAATATCCAAAAATTCTGACCAGTGGATCTAAAAAAAAAGAAGATTTTTAAAGAATATTCCTCATATTGAACTAAGTTATAATTCGGGCTCCCACAGGGAGCCCATATATGAACCCAGGGACTTGGCTTTAACAAACTTGAATCTCACCCCCCTAAGGATGCTGCACACCAAATATCGAAACATTCCAACTGCTGGATCTGAAGAAGAAGATTTTTAAAGAAAATTCCTCATTTTGAACTAAGTTACAATTCAAGCTCCAAATATGGACCTTGGGACATGGCTTGAACAAACTTTAATCTCACCCCCCTAAGGATGCTGCATATCAAATATCAAAACATTCCAACTGCTTGATCTGAAGAAGATTTTTAAAGAAAATTCCTCATTTTGAACAAAGTTATAATTCGGGCTACCACAGTGAGCCCAAATATGAACCCAGGGACTTGGCTTGAACAAACTTGAATCTCACCCCCCTAAGCATGGTGCATACCCAATATCAAAAGATTCTGCCTGCTGGATCTTGAGAAGAAGATTTTCAAAGAAATTTGCCTGAAATGCACTAAGTTCGAATTCAAGCTTCTATACTGAGCCCAAATATATACCCAGGGGGCCGATTTGAACAAACTTGAATCAGATCCACCCCACAATGTCGCATACCAAATATCAAAAGATTCTGCCTGCTGGATCTGGAGTAGAGGATTTTTTAAGAAATTTGCCTGAAATGCACTAAGTTCGAATTCAAGCTTCTATACTGAGCCCAAATATAAACCCAGGGGGCCGATTTGAACAAACTTAAATTAGATCCACCCCACAATGTTGCAAGCCAAATATCAAAAGATTCTGCCTGCTCGATCTGGAGAAGAAGATTTTTAAAGAAATTTGCCTGAAATGCACTAAGTTCGAATTCGGGCTTCTATAGTGAGCCCAAATATGAATCCAGGGAGCCGATTTGAACAAACTTGAATCAGATCCACCCCACAATTTTGCATACCAAATATCAAAAGATTCTGCCTGCTGGATCTGGAGAAGAAGATTTTTTAAGAAACTTGCCTGAAATGCACTAAGTTCAAAATTGGGCTCCTATACTGAGCCCAAATATGAACCCAGGGGGCTGATTTGAACAAACTTGAATCAGATCCACCCTACAATGTTGCATACCAAATATCAAAAGATTCTGCCTGCTGGATCTGAAGAAGAAGATTTTTTAATCTTTTTCCCATTGCCTATAAGTGTTAAAAAGTGCTTTCAAAGTCTTGAAAAAAGTACCTTGTGATCAAACCGATAGGGATTTTTTTTAACCATTCTATTCTACTGGATAAAAGTAAGCTTTATACAAAATAAGAATTCTCTGTGCCATGTAGTTTGGGAGATATGGCAGTTTTAAGGTTTTTCCTATTTTTAGCTCCCGAGGTTCCTACGGGGCAATGAGAAAATTGTTTTTTGCATCAATCAACTACTTATGACCCATTATCATCTCATATCAAATTTGGTTCAAATCGACCTGACAGTTTTGAAAATAGAAATTTTAGGCGTGGCCAAAATATTTGCCCCTCCCATAACGAAGGCAAATAATACCCGACAAACTTCTCTTGAACAAACTTGATTCTAAACCTCAAAAGGACTCTGTATACCACATATCAAGTCTCTGCTACTGGTGGTTCATTAGAAGAAAATTTTCAAAAAATTTGGCCATTTTTTCCCCACACCTCTGCTCAATATGAGCCGAAACGTATTTTGGATAGAAATCAAAATGCCCCTATATACCCACTACTTACATGAAATTTAATTAAAATGTGGCCAGTGGTTTAGGAGAAAGAGGCTCAAACACTACCTTCACGACGGACGACAGACGACGGACGAAGAGTGATAAGAAAAGCTCACCCTGACTTTCAGTCAGGTGAGCTAAAAATTGATTATTCAAGAATTTTCTTTGAAAGTGTCATCTGCTTTTCGTGTTAGATAAAGGGTTAATACAGAAAATCTGCAGTGAAAGATATTTGTTACACATGTGTATGATTTGAATTATTAAGATTCTGGGGGACAATTGTCTGGACTGACAATTTCACTGTTGTGCAGATGTCCTGGTTACATTTTTGAACTATTGATTTCTGTACACATTGCATTGATCTTAATTGATTTTAATACTCTGAAATTGCCAAAACTTCGATTGTATGGTCTCTCAAAACAGGTAAAAAAAACTGAGTTTTTGGCACAGTTTTGCGGTCTCTAGTCTCTCAAGACAGGTGGTCTCTCATGACCAGTCCATTACAGAATGAAACCAATCGGTACATCCCCACAGTGGTCTCTCAAGACAGGTGGTCTCTCATGGCACTGGTCCCTCATGAAAGGATTTACTGTACACAAATCTACTGAGTCCCTGGAATTAAGGTTCTTAAAGCAGCCCTGGCAACTCTCCCTATATTCCTCTGATATTAAACTCAGTGAAATAATCATATACCATGGCAGTTTGAGGTCATGATACATCATTGAGTACTTGTGTGAAGTTTCTCATCTACATCTAGGCATGAACCTAAACCTTTATATAAAATTTTGTGATGACTGGAAAAGAACTGCTGTCTGCAGGCCATACTGAACAAATTGGGGACAGACAAAAAAACTCATACTGGGAGTAGTGCTGTATGGTATACCAAATTTTGGGTATGGTTTCGGTATTACAGGGATACCAAAAACCGTACTGAAAACAAATCAAAATATTGCTTATTTCGGTATTTATATTTTTCTGCGAAATTGACAGAAAGTCAACTTATCAAGGTGGATCATAAATCTAAAAGCCTGTGGGCTGCATATTTTTATTGAATTGATAAGAAACATGCAAATGTGAACTTTGTAAGTGAAAGGTAGCAGCATATGCTGCTAATACATCAGAGAAAGAAATAAAAAAGTGATGGCAGAAAAACGGCAAGTTGTTAACTAGGTACTTCCATTCCTGAAAAAACACACCCGGTTCCAGTATTTCTAACATTCAGCCTGATTCAATATATATTTTGGAAATTACTGTGAGATTTATTCACTGGGGACATTAGTGGTCGGGTGGGTAGCTGACTGGTTGACAATTGGTTGGAAATAATCTACTGGTATTGACAACTGATACATTGACAACTTGACATACAAAAGCTATCACTGCCTGTGGTTGTTACATCTTTTAGAGCATTTGTTTCAATTCAGCATTGCTATTTTAAGTTGCAGATACTTTTAACAACTGATCATTTTATTAAAATACAAGCACCCAAACTTTAATACCTGATCATCTGATTTTTATTCTTTTGAATAAATAATTTATACTGCACACCAGCAAACACTGAGAAGACATGATTGACCTTAATTTTAAGACACATTGAAAAACAATGTATGGAAGCCAGATTTTGCATTATTGAAGTTCATTTGCTCGATCAAGGCACAGTAAATGTTTCTAAAATTATTTGCTGCTATTAGTAAACCATTAATTTGTACAATTTTTTTTCTCATGGAAAGTTAAAAAATTTATAGTAATTTATATATTTTTTATACTTACCAATGACCCCGACTTAGCTGGTGCTAACCTCAATCCCCCAAATTTGCATCAAAATCCAAAAAATATATGTCCTGTATGGTCCTCCATACTTTTGTCCACTGAGCATGCACAGTGTCAAGGAAGTACCGAAATTGGCGCCAAATCTTCATTCTTACAACAAGTGCCTGGTAAGTGTTATGTAATCAGCGGGGAGGTATGAGTTCCCAACTCATGGGAGGGCCATCCCCGTCTGGGTCATTGGTAAGTATAAAAAATATATAAATTACTATAAATTTTTTAACATTTTTATACTGTACCAATGACCCAGACTTAGCCGAATAGAAAAAAGGCTGGAGGGCTTGGGACATAAAGGAAAATCCAATAGGCTCAATTACATGTAAACAGAATTATCCCCTCAAGGAGAAAAGGAGAAACAGGATTTACATGTATCTTTCTTGTTTATACAAAATAAGAAAGACACATTACCAATCCGTAATTGAGCACAATAACATCAATGATCTCTATTAACATCCAGTATAACCCATTATACTAATTCTTTCGGAAAGCCAAAAAATAAAGATAGTCCAGAGAATGAGACTCTTTATACTCATTTAAAAGTGTCCGAGGATTGTATATTAATGCTCGTATGACACGTGACATATACAAATGCTTCACACCGAGATACACTTTAAAAATATTACATAAATGAGATAAACATTAGCTTTACACTTTAAAACCATCTCAGCACTGACTCGGAATTACTGACTCCAGAGAAGGTATTCCCTTGCTTTTCACTACAAAGCAGGTGATATAAGGGAACACCATCCCCCCCCCCCTTTCCCTTGCTCTAGGTCAATCACCCCAGAATGAAGAGGGCAGCAGGACAGAGTCACTGCTGGAACAGAAAGCCTGCATAACTATAGTTGCAACTGTTTAGTGGATGACATTCTGAGCAACAGATAACGGACATAAACAATGCAGGTCCCCAGAAATAGACTCAATATTTCTAAGGTAAAAATTTGTGAACGTAGAAGGCTGAGACCAGTATGCAGCCTTCATCAAATCGGTAATAGCAATACTATTAGCATAAGCCCAAGATGTAGACAGTGCCATCACTTCATGAGCCGAAATCTTAAGCACAGACAGCTGAGTAGAAGATAATTTTTCATAAGCAGTACGATTAGTCAATTGAATCCACCTTGAAATAGAATGGACCATGATGTCCCTTCTATAAGGCAGCAGAGACAGAAAGAATCGTTTTCGTCCCTTTCTGATAAACTCAGATCTACGTTTGTAAATACGCATCGCTCTAACTGAACAAAGCAAAGGCCTATGGCCGTCTGAGGATGGAAAAGCCTTAATAACAATAGGTTCAGGGTACTTATTAGGAGCCTGATTCTTAGCCAAAAATCCAACATTAGTAGTCAAAGTAATGGTATTACCAACACTACGATAGTGAGAATCATCAATAGATAGTGCATGAAGCTCACTAACTCTTCTTGCAGAAGAGAAGGCTAAGAGAAAAGCTGTCTTATAAAATAAGAATTTGAAGTCCACCTTGTCAAGGGGTTCAAATGGCGCATCTTTTAGCTTCAGAAGAATCCAAGCTAAATTCCACTTAGGAATTAACCTAAGGGTTCTAGGCCTATTTATCGAAAAGTTTTTAACTAACTTAGATAAAGAGACGTTAGATCCAATTTGTAAGCTATCATGATGAGCATAAGTATCTGATAGCATAGACCTATAACCCTTAATAGTAATTAGCTGCAGTTTGACCTAGTCAAACAAGTAGACCAAAAAATTAGCAATGTCTGGAATGGAGGGATCATAGATATCAATAAAATGATCCCTACACCAACGAGAGAAAACCTTCCACTTAGCAGCGTAATTTAGTGAAGAGGAGGTCTTCCTACAGTTAGAAATTGCGTCCACTGCTCGTCCTGTAAAATGCTTGCCGTGCAAGAAGGACCGCACAACGGAAGAACGTGAAGGTTGAGACCTTGCGGTTTGTGATGCAGTGTGCACGATTTCCCCTGCGAAAGAAGGTCCTCCCATGGAGGAAGCTTCCGCGAAATGTCCCGTAACAGAAACCTGAGTAGATTTATCCATGGTCTCTGGGATGACAGAGATGCTACCAACAGAATCTTGCAGTGAGATTGCTTGATTTTTAGCAATATCTGTTGAATCAATGGAGCTGGAGGATACGCGTATCCTATCATTCCGTCCCAAGAGATCGAGAGAGCGTCTTCTGCGAATGCTCGAGGATCTGGGCATGGCGACACATACGTCTGCAACTGATTGTTGAGATGTGTCACAAACAAGTCTATCATCGGACGATCCCATTGGTAGCAGATCTGATTGAATACTCGTTTGTTGAGAGTCCATTCTGACGGCAACATACGGCCTTTCCGAGAAAGGGAGTCCGCTAGAACGTTCAGACGACCCGGAATATGACAGACTGACAGAAGAACCTGATGCTCTAGGACAAACAGAAGGATTCTCTCCGTTAAGTTGAACAACGGAATGGAATGAGTGCCTCCCTGGTTCCGAATATATGCTACTACTGTCGAATTGTCGGACAGAATTTGAACATGTGAATTCTGAATAATGTTCATCCAATGACGTAGCGCAAGCCAAATTGACATCATCTCTTTGATGTTTATGTGCTTGTTTAGGAATTGCAGATCCCAAAGACCTCGAATCTGTTGGGCTCAAAGTCACACCCCAACCTGTTTGAATGGCATCCGTCATAATCATAAAAATCGGATCCGACAGTTGCAGTGGCACTCCCTGGGTTAACCACTGAATATCTGCCCAAGTCTGAATCTCTTGTTTTACTTGGTTCGACAAGACGATGGTTCGTGTAGACGATGGTGTAGGGATCATTCTATTGGTTCGTTTCGAGCGAATGAATCTTCACACTCCAATTCTGAGTAAAAAAATATCTGGAGTGGACGAGTGCATAGGCGCCCCATCGGAATAAGATCCGCGGCGACTCCATACAAACCTATCAGTCGCATGAATTCTCTCGCTGTTACTACATCTGAGTGAAGACAAAAGCGAGCGTAACAACTGACTAATTTTGCTCTGGGTAACGGCAGACGAACCAGATTGTTGTGCGTCTCGAAGCTCATTCCCAAGTGAATGAATGACTTGGACGGAACTAGATCCGACTTCTTTTCGTTTACTATGAAACCGAGACGTCAGAGCAGTTGAAACAGACTCTGAACATCGTTCTGAAGCATTAATCTGTTGCCGTACCTCTGAAGAATGTCGTCCAAGTAGACCACACACTGCAGACGAATGAGATCGGGAATGAGATCGGAAATGAGTCATTTCCCGAGTTCATTATTTGAGTGAAGGCCCAGGGCGCTAGATTCAGACCAAAGCACATCGCTCGGAACTGATAACCAACTCCTAGGACAGCGACGCGAAGGTACTTTCTGAACGCCGGATGTACCATGACGTGAAAGTACGCATCCTTGAGATCTATGCTCACAGCATAATCGTTCACTCGAATGCTCGCTCTCACTGATCGAATGGTCTCCATCTAAAATTTCGGAGCCACGATCAGCTTGTTTATCCAGCTTAGATCTATAACTGGATGGAACGAGCCATCTGGTTTTGGTACCAGGAATAGGTGACTGTAGAAACCGGGAGATTCCTGGTTTTCTACGACCTCTATTGTGTTCTTCTCCAAAAGAGATTGCACCTCTGACAGAAGTGAATCTCTCTTCTGAAGTTTTGACGGAAGCTGAGTCCATCGTGGACTTCGTGTTAACGGAGGTTTTTCCCTGAAGGACAGTGTTAGACCTTCCGAAATAACCGTGTGAACCCATCGGCCATCCGTAATTGACAACCAGTTGGTTAAGAATCTTGACAGCCTTCCGCCCACTGGAGCGCATAGAGGTTCTGACCATCACCTCCTGAACCTGCGGGGCTTGCGGGCGGAGAAACTACGGCCTCCCCGACCTGCACCTCGACCAGTCGACATGGGGGCATCTGACCAGTTGTCTCGGCCAGCATTACGTCCCCTACCTGAGTTGCTACTCTGACGGTCTCTAGAGTAAGACGTAGAGGTTTTCTTAGAACCTCTATAGGAACTTCCCTTGGACGTCCTCGCCCCAGAAGTCCCGGACTTACTCCTCTCTGCTGAGTCCGTTTTTTTCGAAACAGACTTAAAGAGCAGAGAATCCGAAGCTTTCTTAGTAATCTGATCGTCTGACTAACTCCAAATTTGCCACTGAAAGGGCGGAGTTATACGTGGAATATGCTACTGCCCTCGAAAGAACTCTTAAGGAAGTTAGAACATACTGGAATTCTTTACCATCGAGACGTTGTGATAACGCTCTGGTAAGGTGATATGCATAAGATAAGGCGTCTAAACTGGCTATGTTAGATGAGATTTTCGTCTCCAACATACTGGAGAGAATCGACATAGACGCCGGCAATGACAACTCCAAGTCTTCTGTCTGGTCTTCTAAACGCAGAGGAACTCTCGGAACACCCTGTCCTGCCGTTTCAAATTTATTTATACTGTTGATGAATGGCAGATGTAGAGCATGAGATGATAAGAAACTGTATCTGCCAGTCTTAGAGGCTAGCTTGAAAATAGCGTCATTCAGCAATTCAAATGTCCGTGAGACATTTCTGGACTGGGCCGGAAACTCAGGCGCAACGTCCTTATCCCGGCTGAAAAAGTCTGTGTCCAGGGACGCTATCAGTCTCTTATCTGGTATCGCAGCTCTCTGGTCCGGAGGAACAACTTCTGGAAGGTGTTGCCGGATGAAATCTACGGCCACCTTGAAGGGAAAATTCCAGCTCCGCTGATTCCCTTTCACCATCCGACTGGACCACATGTGAATCTCGGTCATCCCTTTCTGACACTGCAGGGGATCATACCGACCCAGCTTCCTCTGACAGTTCCTGATCTGAAAGAGTTTCTGAAGGTTGCTGGGATGCTGCGATAAGTTGTGCTATCTGTGATAGCAAGTCCGTCAAGGAGGCTTGTGGAGCTGCGGTCTTACGTTGTTTAGCCGCTGGAAGCTCCTGGGACGGTACCTCTTGCATAATTCTTTTATGCGAGCATCCTGACAGGTAAGGCCTCGGCTACTGGATGGAGTGACCTGGTCGACGTGGAATCCCTGGTTGGTGAATCAGGCTGAATATCTGTGGTCACGTAGCCAAGGAGCGGTCGTGTGTGCTGACGTGTGGATGAGGAAGCCAGTAGACTAGCTGCGCCCGGCTGTCTATGTGATGGAGCATCCCGAGCAGGAGGAGTGGACATATGCTCCGACTGACGAACGTTACGTACAACAACATCTGGGCCCAGATGTTGTTGTAAGAGAGAGGGACCTCTCTCGCTCGCGGTCCGGGTAGACTTGGACGAGCTAGCTACCGGACTGTCTGGCTTCCTCCGTTCCATCCTCCGATCCATCATCGCCGGGTGTGCGTGATCCGAGTTTATAGTGCTCGCAACACCCCCTTCTCCTTTCCTGGACCGCAACGGATGAACCCGGCGTCCCATCACCCACTTTATGAGTGATAGCTTCACCGGGCGAGCTACCTGGCGACAAGGTCGTCAATCCTACTAAGGATCTAGGCACCTGTCGTATTTCATTGAGCACTTTGCTGCTAGCTCTTCATTTGATTGCGATGACGGTAGCACACTTCCTGAAGACATCACAGAAACATCACCTTGTTCTTGTTCCTCTGAAAAAGATACTGAAAAACTAGTGACCCTGTGGTGAGAAGACCGGCATGGACCTCTCACCACTAACAATATACCGTGACACACGTCTTCAACGTTTGTCATCCCAATTGACACACACTGAGCAAGAATTAGTGTGAGTACACTGACTACAGCAAATACAATGAATATGAGAATCAGAGGAAGACTTCCTCGTTTTACAATTTCAACAATATTCTTTCATATTTTGAAAAAAATATTAAACAGCCGTATTACTTGCACTAACGCTTGAAAATACAAAGATACATAATAATAATATAATCCATTACAAAAATTTCGAAAAATAATTCAAAAGAAAAAATTTTCGAAAAAATTTTGAGATGAGCCCAAGTTCCCAAAGGGAACGATGAGCCCAAATGGATCCCAAAAAAGCCTAAGTGTGGACAAAAATTTTAAAACATATCTAAAAATTAATGTTACACTTACGGACAATATTAATGTACAAAACCTTAGACAAGACAAGGAATCATTGTCAGAAGTAACCGTTGTCAACGTAAACAAAACTGAATAAAAAATCGGAAACATGACTCCATGCACAGAAAATATGGCCCGAAATCAGTAACCAATCTTAAAACACAATCTGACGTAAAACAGAAACTTCCCCAGAAGAAACTGCAGTACATCAGATGGTAGATGCATGAACAAAACGCCTAAACACCCCCAGGGTGAGGACGTAACCATGGGGAAAACAGAATAAATCTTCTGTAACTATGCTAAAAACTCCCAAGAAATTTCAGTAAGAAAATTTAAAAAATTATGCCAAAAGCATGGGAGATTAGCTATGGTGGTATCAAGGAAATGGAGAGAGGAAACACTGAACAAACAGAGGAGATTTCATAGCAAAAATGAAAACATCAGGCCCATATTGGATATTGGACACTGGATTCACTGGATAGTGGGCATTAATCCTGTTGCCACTTTGAAAGATAAGGGGGGAGGGACTGACCAAGAGTGTTACTACTAGTGAAAACTTACAGAAAAGCTTTGAAGGTGAAAAACATATATTCAATGGCAGGAAGACAGCCATTGCGCTATGCCGTCTCCTTACAATATGCATGTTTGTTACAACTTGTCATGGTTCTAGTTACCCAATATTTTTTATTTTTGGAAAACATCTAAATACATTTATATTTGTAACTACACTATGTACGTGACTATTGTAAATAAAATATTGTATTGTATTGTATATGTTTCTTCTACCCGATTCATTGGGGGAGGGGCATGGTACGAATGACATAGAGACCAACTGATTAGCTTGGCAAGTTATTTAATGAATCACTCGATTCAGTGTGATAATTCACACTGAATCAAATGATCCATTAAATAATTTGCTAGACTAATCAGTTATCATGGTTGAATTAACTTGTCAAGTTCATGGGATGTCAGCACTGAACCTGTTAAGTTACTACATGGTTGAATGTTGGGAGGTTGGGTCAGTTTGCGACTACTTTCATATACCAAATACCATACCAAAACCAAGGTATTTACCTGAAAAATACCAATACCGAACCTGAAATTTCAATACAGCACAGCTCTAACTGTGAGACTAACAGACATAAGCGCAAAAATTTGTCAGGCAGTGACAGGTTCCACAAAATTATTAGGTAAAAACCTTCCACTGTATGTCAATGTACTTACACTATAAACAACATCATAGTCTGGATGGCATTGCATGGCATCACCAATATTTTCAAACAATTCACATAAAGAATCTAATGTTTCATCAACAACTTCATCAAACTCCAAGTCTGTTAGATTACTGAAAAAATATTGATCTGATTACACTGTAATTCTTATCCTTTTCAGAACAGTCTCTATTCTCTGCATGAGAAAAATGATAAATTTATAGTAATTTGTATATTTTTAATACTTACCAATAGCCCAAACTTAACTGGTGCAAACTCATTAATTTCCAGGACCAAACACAAATGTTGAACCCCCCCCAATCCCCAAAATTTCCATACAAAATCAAAAACGTGAAGTCCTATCTGGTCCTCCATACTTGTGCTCACTGCGCATACGCAGTAACCAGGAAGGTAACAAAACTGGGGCCAACACCGTTCTTCCTATTTATGCCTGCTAAATGTTATATATATCAGCAGGGAGGTATGAGTGCCCACTCATGGGAGGGCCATCCCCGTCTGGGCCATAAGTAAGTATTAAAAATATACTATAAATTTATCATATTTTTATACTAAAAACCAATGGCCCAGACTTAGCTGAAACGTAAAAAGGTTGGAGGGCCTAGGACTTAGATGACTATAATATCTCCATTACACCACAATAAAGACTAGCTCCTACAGGAGAATAGGAGAAGACAAAGGAATTACATATGTCTTTCTTTTTTTTCCCAAAGAAAAAGAGAATGACACATAACCAATCATATATTGGAGTATTACACAATAATTTCTCCATTTAATACCAGCGTAACCCTTTATGCTAATTCGGTGCAGGAAACCAAATATAAGGAAGTTCAAAGAATGAGACGCCTCCTACTCATTTAAAAGTGTCCGAGGATTGTATATTAACGCTTGTATGACACTTGACATATACAATTGCTTCACACTGAGCTACACCTCAAAAGCAATACATAAATGAGACATAATTGTTGCTTCACACCAAGCTACACATTAAAACCACCCAGCACCGACTCTGGACCCACTGACATTGGAGGAGGTATTCCCCTGCTTTTCACTATAAAGCCAGATGATATTAAGGGAAAAACCATCCCCCCACCCTTCCCCTTTTTCAGAAGGAAAAATCCTCAGAACAAAGAGGGCAGCAAAACAGCATCAGGGCTTGAGCAGACAGCCTAAGACATCACTGAGATGTGTTATTAATGGACGACATTCTGTGCAACAGAAGGAGGACCCAAGGATCTAAGGTCACCGGAGGTAGACTCTAAATTTCTAAGATAGACCTTAGTAAATGAAGACGTTTGTGTCCAGTAGCCTGCCATCATTAAATCAGTAATAGCAATACTATTAGAATAAGCCCAAGAGGAAGACAGTGCCCCAACCTCATGCGCTGAAATTTTATTGACAGAACGTTGATCTGCCGATAGATTCTCGTAAGCGATTCTTACTGCCAATTGAATCCATCTAGTGACCGAATGAATAGAAATATCTTTTCTGTTAGGTAAAAGTGAAATGAAAAAAGCATTTTCTTCCTTTTCTAATAAAGCTAGATCAACATTTATACATGAGCATTGCTCTCACTGGTCACAACAGCAGTCTAGGGTTGTCCAAGGACGGTAAGGCCTTAATGACAATAGGCTCTGGCCGCTTATCCGCAATCTGATTCTTAGCCAAGAATCCCATCTCCGTAGTAAAAGTAATAGTATTACCCACACTACGGTAATCTTCAACACATAATGCATGGAGTTCACTAACTCTTCTGGCAGAAGCAAAGGCTAAGAGAAATGCCGTTTTATAAGTCAGGAATTTAAATTCTACATCATCTAATAGCTCAAAAGGAGCTTCTTGAAGCTTCAAGAGAACCCAAGCCAAATTCCATTTAGGAATTAATCTAAGGGTTCTAGGTCTATTGATAGAGAAATTACTAACTAGTTTGGATAAAGAAGGATCTGATCCAATACTTAGTTGAGTATGTCAAACAGGTAGACCAGAAACTTGGCAATTTGAGAAATAGGTGGATTATAAATATCCACCGACTGATCTGTATACCAATGAAAGAAAATTCTCCACTTCACTGCATAATTCAGTGAAAAGGAAGTCCTCCTACAGTTAGAAATTGTGTCAACTGCTCATCCTGTAAACTGCTTCCCGTGCAGGAAGGACCGCACAATGGAAAAACATGAAGGTTGAGACCTTCTGGGTTGTGATGCAGTGTGTGTGGACTTTCCCTGATACAGAAGGTCCTTGAGAGGAGGAAGCTTCTGGGGAATATCCCATAACAGACACCGGACCAGGTTGATCCTATGTTTCTGAGATGACAGAGGTGCTACCAGCAAGATTTTGCAGTGAGACTGTTTGAGTTTTAACAGAATCTGTTGAATCAGCGGAGTTGGAGGATATGCATATCCTATTATTCCGCTCCATGAGATCGACAGTGCTTCTACTGTGTATGCTCGGTGATCGAGACAAGGTAACATGAATGTCGGAAGTTGTGATTGTTTAGGTTTGTGGCAAAGAGATTTATCATGGGACGATCCCACTGGTAGCAAATCTGCCAGAATATTCGTTTGTTGAGAGTCCACATCGAAGGCAACAGGCGACCTTTCCTTGAGAGCGAGTCTGCTACTACATTCAAACAACCCGGAAAAGGATGGACTGAGAGATGAACGGGATGCCTCAGAGTAATTAGGACAATTTTCTCCATCAATTCGTATAGAGGAATTGAATGAGTGCTGCCCTGGTTCCTGAGATAAGCCACTACTGTCAAATTGTCAGACAGAATCTGCCAATGGACATTGGCTACGTGAGCAATCCAGTGTTTCAGTGAAAGCCAAATAGACATCATCTCTTTGATGTTTATGTGTTTTTTTCTGGAAAGAAGAGTCCCAAAGACCCTGGCACTTAAGGTCTGCAGGAATCAGGGACACACCCCAACCCCTCAGACTCGCATCCATCATTATAATAAAGACCGGATCCGGTACTTGATGCGAAACTCCTTGAGTTAACCACTTGACATCTGCCCAAATCTGAACCTTTGTTTTATCAGATCTGTTAAAACAATCTGGCCTTCGAGCAAATGCGTCTTGACACTCCAGATCTGAGTAAAGAAAATCTGGAAAGGACACGTGCGTAAGCGACCCAGCGGAATCAAATCCGCCGCTGCCCTGCACAGACCCACCAGTCGCATAAACACCCTCGCTGATACTGTGAGAGAGTTTAGACAAAAGCAAGCATAGCAACTGACTAATTTCACACAGGTTATCGGAAGGCCAACCCGATTGCTTTGAGTCTCGAAGCTCATCCCCAAGTGAATGAAGGACTAGGACGGAGCTAAATCTGACTTCTTTTTGTTTACAATGAAACTGAGACGTTGAAATTAATGAAGTAGACTCTGCACATCATTCTGAAGAATTCTGTCCAGATAAGCTGACGTTACCATGACTGAATGAGCTCGGAAGTATGACATTACCAAGTTTATTATCCGAGTGAACGCCCAAGTTGCCAGGTTCAGACCGTAGCACATATTATAAACCTTCTCTTGAACGGCAAAGAGCAGGTACTTTCTGAAAGCTTGATGAACCATGACGTGAAAGTATGCGCCGCTTTTACTGACCGAATGGTTTCATATAGAACTTTGGAGCGATAATCAGTTTGTTTATCCAGCTCAAGTCTATGACCGGTCAAAACGAGCCGTCTGGTTTCAGCACAAGAAACAGGTGACTGTAAAATCCTGGTGAGTTGGGATTTTCTCCACCTCTATTGCTTCCTTTACAAGGAGAGATTGAATTTCTACAAGAAAAGACTTTTGAAGGATTTGCCGGAAGATATGTCCAACGTGGACTTCTTGTAAGTGGGGGCTTTGAATGAAATGATAGACGACGACCCGTTCTGAGTACATTCCTGACCCATTAATCTTCTGTTATGTCCATCCAGTTTCTCGCGAAGTTTGATAATCTTCCGCCAACTGGAGTGCAATAGAGGTTTAGACTATCACCTGTATGACCTGCAAGGCCTTTGGGAAGAGAAACCATGTCATCCCCGAGAACCACCTCGTGCCGTCGGCTTAGGGCCATCTTGCTTATAATCTTTACAAGATTTATGCCCCTTTCCAGAGTTGCTATACTGACAGTTCCCTGCATAGTTGAACGAGGGTTTCTTCGAACCCCGTGGGGAGGTTTTCTTCGCTGATTTCGAACTGGCGCTCCCTCTCCTACCACGTTCATCATACGACTGCTGCTGGGAAGCTGACCTCAGCAAAAGAGTGCTGGTAGCTTTTTCACACACTAAGGATAACATGTTGTCAAACAAGGTATGCCCAGAAACCGGAGCGACTCTTAGAGAGCTTTTCACCCAATCGTCTATCAATGAAGACGAAGCTAAAGCACCATCACATCTTATCAACTCCATATTAGCCACTGTAAGGGTGGAATGATGTGTGGCATACATAACTGCCCTTGAAAGAACTCTTGAGAGACAAATTAATATCGTCAAATTCTTTCCCAACAAGACAATGATCCAAAGCCCTGGTGATATGATCTGTGTAGGACATAGAGTCCAAAACTGCTCGATTGGAATCAATTGTAGATTCGATCACATCTGAGCGGACACTGAATGATGCAGGTAGCAAGAGATCCAGATCTACAGCCCGATCATCCAGATGCAGAGGAGCTCTCTGAACATCTTCTCCGTTTTTCATTTTCTAGGTCCAGGACATGGTATGTGAATGGAAGATGTCGATAAGAAAGGATTTTTCTTTCTGGAATTTGCTAGGCTGAATACTGCATCGTCAATGTGGCTGAAGACCTTTGACACATGAACCCACTGACCCAGGATGAAAGAACATCGTCTTTTATCTGCTGGGTATCCTAATCTAGGGATGATAGCGATTTCTGCCTAGCAGTCGCAGCTTGCTGACCAGGAGGAACAAGATCAGGAAAAAACTGATGAATAAAATTCATCGTTTCCATATATTGTTCCAAAAGGGTTGGGGAATCTTCCTCCAAACCCCTTTCCTCATCCACTTGGTCTAGCTGTGAATTTCGGTCGCCTCCATCCGAATGAACGGATGACTGTACCGACCCAGCACAGTCCTATTGCTCACTCCTGGAGTCTGTTGACGGTCGCACCTGCATTGGTTGGGAAGCTGTGATAAGCTGTGCAATCTGCGACAGCAAGTCCATTACTGAGGCTTGCAGAGCAGCAGTCTTATATTTCTTTGCCGCATGATGTTCGCGGGACGGAGATCTTTTCGCCAAACATCCTGAATGCTCCGCATAATCATGCCTCAAACTACTAGCTACCAGATGACCCAACTTCAGAGTGGAAAACTGGGAGCGTCTTCGTGGAATAGCTTGAATGTCCGAAACTGGGAGCGTCTTCGTGGAATAGCTTGAATGTCCGAAGTCGGATAGCTAGTGAGCGGTCTAGTGTGCTTAGTAATAGACATGGAAGAAGCTGTAACTACCGCCGGCCCTGGCTGTAGTGTGGACGGAGCGCCTCGATCGGCCAATGATGACATTAGCTCCAACTCAGTAAAGTTTCGCGCAACAGCAACAGTCGACCCCGACTGTTGACGGGATGGAAAAGGTTCTCCAGCTGGGGCTCTGACCCCAGATCTCGCCGAGCATCCCGTTGAGAAACTTGCCGGCTTCTTCCCTTTTGCCATCGCCACTGGGTAAGCTTTTGATTTGAGGTGCTCGCTCTACCCAAATCTACACTCTGCTCGACCGCTACAGACTTATCCGGTGTTACGGCCCCCACTGGCGGGGTTACCACTTCACCAGCCGAGCTAGCTGCTTGTAAAGAAATAAGAGGCCTTATTCCTTGTTTTATATTCATGAGCACCTTTGCAGCTAGCTTTGTTTGCTCATCAGAGCGCAATGACGGCAGCACATTTTGGATGGGTGTTGCTGTAGCATCACCATATTCTTGTTCCTCTGAAAAAGAGACAGAAAAGCTAGAATTAGCCTACGGTGAAGGTTCCGGCATAGGAACTTCTCCACGCACATAATGCGATACCCGCCTCCCCACATTTGGCATCCCAAACTACACAAGTAGCATGTGTATCTGAAGGAGTGCAACGACTACAAGCAAGACAACACGGATGTAAATCCGGGGCAGATTTTCTCACCTTACACTTAGATCAAAAAGATTTTATAATAATATTTAAGACAAGGACAAAGTCCACTGCACTCCTAAACTACAAAATAATTATACATATTAAGGATACAGAATATACGGCAATCAATATTGTTCCGAAAAAAAAAATCAAAATTTTCCGAAATTTTTTGGGGGAAAAAGCCTAAGTTACCAAAGGGAACCTCATGAGCCCAAGGGTGTCCCGATAGAGCCTATGTGTGGTTAAACACTACAAAATTAAAGCTACACTCCAATCATAATTTACTACATGTATCCTACTATAAATATGATAACTGTGCTATACTATAATATAATAATACTACAAATTAAAGCGTTGTCAAAGTGAAAAACATCAACAGGAAAAACCGGAAACTAAACAACAGGCTACACAATAAGCCCAAAGTCAGTAACCGATCAATCACTACCTGATGAAAAGCCAGATCTTCATGAGAAGAAAAAACAATGCTGCATCTGGTAGAAGATGCAAGACTACATACATCCTAACACCCACAGGATGAGGATGTAACCATGGGGATAACCGGAATAAACGTTCCGTATATCACGTTAAACTCCCAAGAAATTTTATAAAAAATTTCAATAAAAAAGCCAACAAAGCTTGGGAGTTTAACAGAAGGGTTCTTAGGGAGAGAGGGAAGGAACATTTAACAAACAGTAGGTTTTATCATTAGCAAGAATGATGACGTTCAGGCCCATGTCCTGAAAATGGGAAAAATGAATAATTTTACATATTTATTTTAAATTTATCTTCAGAAAAGAGATTTTAAAGCACAGATGTCAGTTCAGTTATTACTGACTTTGAGCCAAACAGAATGATGTTGGCACCAGTTTCGTTACCTTCCTGGTTACTGCGCATGCGCAGTGAGCAAAAGTATGGAGGACCAGATAGGACTTCAAGTTTTGGATTTTGTATGCAAATTTTAGGGATTAGTGGGTTCAAAATTTGTGTTTGTTCCTGGAAATTAATGAGTTTGCACCAGCTAAGTCTGGGCCATTGGTTTTCAGTATGAAAATATAAAGTCATTTATAACACGATTTCTGGGCGTATTCAAAGTTACGCAATACAATACAGACAATGGGAATTGTACCCGATACACCAGAGAACATCATGTAAGATCGCATCTGATTGGACATATCTATCTGAGTGATATTGATGTGAATAAAATGCTTTGACTCAAAACAGTATCAAGAAAGAACGTTATCCAACTGCTGAAAGTGATATTTTTCTTTGAAATTATCAGCTTCATTCACTTACTTACTTCAATCGTGGTATATATACAGAACCTAACTTGGGTAGAGTATGGTGTACAGGTATCAAAGATCCTTGGTGGAGTTTTTCCTGTATTTCACGCACATCTTTGGCACTTGTAAAATATAGGAACAACAGTACCGCCTAGCATTGCATAATACGCCTGGTTGGCTTTTTAGAATTGCACATAACTACTGATTTGATCCACAGACCAACTAATAACATCAGACAGAACCCCAATTCAAACTGAACTTGTATTTTAATATGACTGAGACACAAACCAAGTTTGGTGCTGATCCAAATCCCAACTCAAGTTATTGTCCAAAAACCGAAATGTTGACAAAAATGTGAAGAATCTCAAGTCAAAAAAGGGGCATAACTCTGGATAGGTTGGTCTGAGTGCAATTATAATCACAGGTGCACATGTTCTTATAATGGTGAACATGCATACCAAGCTTAGAAAGAATTGGTCCATAAACCTCCAAGGAAATCTCCAGACAAAATTCAGACCAATGAAGCATATTATTCTAAGTCATAAAGGGACATAACTCTGGCAAAGGTAGTCCCACCGGAACTATAATCGCACATGCACAGGTTCCATTGTGGTGAACATGAATGCCAAATTTCAATGAATTGGTCCATAAACCTACCAGAAAATCTCCAGACAAAATTCAGACTGATGAGGCAAATTATTCTAAGTCGAAAAGGAGCATAACTCTTGAAAAAAAATAGTCCCACCGGAACTATAATCGCACATGCACAGGTTCCTATGGTGGTGAACATGCATACCAAGTTTCAAAAGGAATGGCCTTTGAACAGCCGAAAAAATCTCCAGACAAAACAAGAGGGGAGAATGCCCCGGGGCATACCCACACGGTGCATACCGCCAAACATTGAGAGGAGAAGAAATGAACCATGATACTGTGAAAGCTATTCCCATAAACAAGTTTCATTCCAAATTTCATTGAGAGCTGCTAACCCCAAACTAGAGATACAAAAATTGGCTATTTTACGAGGCAAACAGAATAATTAGTCTTTGTTTTACAGCAAAATCACTGTGAAGGCCAGAAACACCTGTTACTGAAGTCTAGTGACCACATAAGAGATGTAGAACAAAGACATAATGCCACATGTGGGGAGGTGATTTTCATGTATTTTCTTTGTTTTTCTGCAGGGACTTAACTCATTTGAAAGTCTTTCCCATAAACAATCTTCATTCCATATTTCATTGAAATCTGATAACCCAAACCTGAAATATGAGGCAAACAGACAGAAAATTGGCTATTTTATGAGGCAAACTGAGGCAAACAGCAAATTTTCAAAGTTAAAAAGGGGGATAAGTCTAAATAGTGAAAAGTAAAAAATATTATTTAAGACTCATTTGAAATCCTTTTCCATAAATAATCTTCTTTCCAAATTTTATTGAGATCCAATAACCCAAACCTGAGATACAAGGCGAACAGACAAAAAATAAGACTATTTTTGTATATTCAAAGGGCCATAACTCACAGAAAAAATATTGCAAAGGCAAAACGGCTGAAGCTCCTTAAAGATCTCATGATAGTGAACATCTGTATGAAATTTCAAAGAAATCTGAGCATTAATGTTGACAGAGAGACGTATGGACGGATGCACACATGGACACATGGACAGGCGCAATCCAGTATACTCCACTTTTTGAAAAAAAAGTGGGGGTATAAAAATGAATGGATGGATGGACAGACATACGATGGACAATGGACGACAGACGGCCAACCTGTTTACATAATACACCCTTTTTTTCAAACAGGTGTGCCACCCTGTCTTAATGTATTCTTTTGGCCAGGACACTAACATTTTAGCCTTTACCTAATGTAACAGCCATATTCACCTTATGCTGTTCACAACAATCACCATTCAATTTTTATTTTATTATTTTTTTCAATTTTTGCCTCCCAAATCATGGCTTATAGCTCCACATTAGAATGTGCTCATCTAGCTTCTCCCAATGAGGAGTTTTATAAATTATGTTTTCGAGGCAAAAAAATTAAAAATTTTAGTTACTCAAGAATTTGTTTGAAAGTATCGTTTTAATAATAATACTTTTAGAGCAGTGTTCTACGGCTGTATAAACAGGCCTGGCATTCTTAAAAATGCAGGAGGGCTAAACATCACTCCCCTTGCATGGCCTAGGGGAGGGATTAGCTCTCCTTAAGCTCACAAAAGCTAAAAGTGCCAAAATGAAGTTTCACTATTAATGAATTCTGCCTTGTGGGCCTTGTACATTTTATTTAGTGCTGCTAACAAGGTAGTCTCTGTGAGATGGCTACACTGCCCCTCCCACACTTCCGGGCCTCGGTAAGGCCCGGAGGTGTGGGAGGGGCAGTGTGGCCGTCTAACAGAAAGCACTAACATAGCAGAGATCTGAAAAGATGTGGGTTATTATTTTCTAAGGCCAGGTGGGCTAGTTTTCGCCCTCCTTAATTTTTTTTAAGGCGAGTAGTAGGCGAGCGAATAAATCGCTCTCCTGAAAATGCCAGGCCTGTATAAAGAAATAAAAAATTATTAGTAACTAAAATTGGTTTATCAGCTGTAGTATCTCTTTAATGCCCACTTGTAGAGATAAGTTTTAATACACGACATAAAAGATTCAATTGTATGCAAGTTCATTAAAATTCTTCTAGTCATGTTAGGTAAATGCAGGTGTCCCATATCTGGGCTTAATTGAAAAAGTGTGTAGAAGCAATGCTGATGTCATTCTGAAACATAAATGTGCAGAGTGAGTGTTACTGTCAGCACTTAGGAAATTCCAATCAAATTCAAATTATTTTACTGAGGGTCGGTGGGTGGGGCAATACTTGTGTTCTGGTCCCAAAACCCAAATTTGTATTCTTCTGAGAAAAAGTGTGGGGTCACACCAAAATAATGGGGCTAGAGGATGAGTGAAAACATACACCCATGTTGGAGGCATCCCGACACAAGTAATCACCACGAGGAAGTTTTCAAGTCACTGTCCATTATAAGGCCTTTCAATTCCACCAAAAATGGACTAATTATATATTACTTCTACAATTATTGATTTGCATGGATTTATGTACTGATCATACAGGATAAAATGTCTTGTGTGCTTGTAGAAACAGACTTTAGTAACACAAAGGGACCACCATGCATTAACTGGTAGAGTGCTGAAAGCCCATATTTAGTCTTTATTCTGAAGTACAGGTACTGCAACTTTATGGCTTCATATAGAGTGGATGTGCTTCATATTATCTTTGAAGTGAAATTATTTAGTCTGAGAATTTGTCTTGTTGCAATTTATGGGAGAAAATGAAAGTGTCAATGACACTGTAGCTCAACTTGTCAAGACAAAGACATGCATGTGTAGTATGTGACACAGCAATGACAAACATCTAGGTAATGACCTGATAACAAAGGTACATATAAAGTATTGTAACGGTCTGTACATAAATACTGACCGTTGCCTGTAACAAATGGAAAAGGTAAAGTATTGTAAAGGTAGGTGACAGTCAGATGCTAAACTAGAAAAGAAAACTTTGAGTCCCAGAGTGGGTCTGACTGAACCCCAAAATAGTTGTTCTCATAGCACAGTGATAACAAAGGCATCCCAAAACACACTTGTTCCTGTCCCAAGGTGAAAACAAAGGTACCCAAGAAGTTTTGTGAAGATCAATTCATAAATACGAGCTGTATAGAACTTGTGACAAAAAACTGATTGGACCTAATTTTGGTACAAAATGGCCACTGGTAGCCATCTTGAATTTTGGACAGTACCCAGAAACACTCATTCTCGTCCCAAGGTGATAACAAAGGTACCCAAGAAGTTTTGTGAAGATCGGTTCATAAATACAGCCTCTACCCTGAGCCGTATTGACATGTGTGCTTACATTGTGTAAGTAGCACTGAATAAATCAAAGTTCATCTAATTTGCATAATTTCTGCATGAAAAAAAAACCCCTTACAATATGTGATGTATTCCATTTTACTAAACGTTCATACAAAAATTTATTCAAATCAGAACTTTCATACAGAAGTTCTGTACAAAAGACTGATTGCACTAATTTTGGTACAAAATGGCTGCTGGTGGCCATCTTGAATTTCGGACCACACCCAAAAACACTCGCTCTCATCCCACGGTGATAACAAAGGTACCCAAGAAGTTTCGTAAAAATTGGTTCATAAATATGGCCTCTAGTCTGAGCTGTATAGAAGTTGTGTACAAAAAACTGATTAGACCTAATTTCGGTACAAAATGGCCACTGGCAGCCATCTTGAATTTTAGACCGTAACCAGAAACACTCGTTCTCATCCCAAGGTGATAACAAAGGTACCCAAGACATTTCGTGAAGATGAGTTCATAAATACAGACTCTAGTCTGAGCCATATTGACATGTGTACTTACTGTGTGTAAGTCGCACTGAAAAAATCAAAGTTCATCTAATTTGCATAATTTCTGCACGAGAAAAAAAACCCGTATTATATGTGATGTATCCCATGGTACTAAACAATCACACAAAAAATTATTCAAATCAGCACTTTCGTATGGAAGTTCTGTGCAAAAATCTGATTGCACCTAATTTTGTACAAAATGGCTGCCATCGGCCATCTTGAATTTCGGACCGGACCCAAAAACACTCGTTCTCGTCCCACGGAGATACCAAAGGTACCCAAGAAGTTTCGTAAAGATCGGTTCATAAATACGGCCTCTAGCCCGAGCCGTATTGGCATTTGCACTTACAGTGCTGTAAGTAACACCAAAAACATCAAAATTAGTCTAATTTGCACAATTTACGCACGAGAAAAAAACCCGTATTATATGTGATGTATCCCATGGTACTAAACACTCATACAAAAAATTATTCAAATCAGAGCTTTCATATGGAAGTCCTGTACAAAAAACAGATTTCTGCATCATCGGTACAAAATGGTGGCTGGCAGCCATCTTGAATTTCGGACCGCACCCAATAACACTCGTTCTCGTCCCATGGTCATAACAAAGGTACCCAAGAAGTTTCGTAAAGATCGGTTCATAAATACGGTCTCTAGCCCGAGCCATAGCAGCTTGGCACTTTACACCTCTGAAAGTAACACTAAATAAATCAAAGTCAATCTAATTTGCATAATTTACGCACGAGAAAAAAACCCGTATTATATATGATGTATCCCATGGTACTAAACATTTATACAAAACTTTATTCAAATCAGAACTTTCATACAGAAGTTCTGTACAAAAAACTGATTTTTGCATCATCGGTACAAAATGGCCACTGGCAGCCAACTTGAATTTCGGACCACACCTAAAAACACTTGTTCCCGTCCCAGGGTCATAACAAAGGTACACAAGAAGTTTCGTAAAGATCGGTTCATAAATACGACCTCTAGCCCAAGCCATAGCCAATTGTTGACGTACGACGGACAGACAGCCAGACGGACGGACAGACAGACGGACGACGGGCCATGACAATAGCTCAAATTTGACTTCGTCAAAGTTGAGCTAAAAATGGGCAAAAACAAAAACAAAGCTCGGTTCTATGAAATCTCAAATAAGTGTTGGTACGAAATGTTTTTTTTGTTTTTAACTTCTGTGGTTCTCTCCACCCTCACCCTCAAACAAAAAAAATTGACAGCATAAATCAAGTACTTATGACCCAGTTATACTACATGACAAATTTAATTCAAATCAACCCAATGGTTCTGGAAAAAGAAATTTTGGATGAAGCCCAAAATGGACATCCTCCCACAGGGAGCCCAAATTTTGACCGAGTTCCTTTGAAAAAACTTGAATCTGCATCACTAAAGTAAGTTCCGTAGAAGAAATCTAAGCATTGTTGCGAGTGGCTTATGAGAAGATGACTTATAAAGCATTTTGGGATTATGGGGCATAAACCCCATCCCAAGGGGCATAGAAAATTTGGGGGAAAAAATCAGAAGAATAAAATCCACCAAGATGCTTTGTACCAAATTAGTTTAGACTTGACCCAAAGGTTCTGAAGAAGAATACTTAGTTGATGAAGCATAAGAAAGATATTGACTCGGCATTTTAGCATTGCCAATAGTGTCAAAATGGGCATCCCCATACATCACCCCATGACAAAATCGATAGCACTTTTATTGGTCCATCTGATTCCTCATATTGCACTAAGTTAAACTTTGGGCTACCATAGCAAGCCCAAATATTAACCTACGGACCAGATTTGCAAAACTTTAACACATACCAAATTTGGTTCAAATCGGACCATCAGTTCATCAGCTCAGAAAATAGAAATTTTGGGCGGGGCCAAAAATCTTACCTCTCCCATTACAAAGCCAAATATTGTTTCACAAACTTCGTTTAAACAAACTTGATTCTACACCTCAAAAGGAAGCTCTGTAACAAATATCAAGCCATTGTACCCACTGGTTCATGAGAAGATTTTAAAACTATTTTGGAGCATTTTCCCCCAACCCCTCCCTATGGGGCTGGGCATATTGAGTTGAACAAAAATGCAATGCCCCTTTGGGACCATCACTCACACAAACTTTCACTTGAATTGGCCCAGTAGTTTTGGAGGAGCTGACCAAAAATGTTGTTGATGGACGATGGATGGAGAGCGATGTGATTAGCTCAGCTTGACACTGTCAAGGTGAGCTAAAAATTATCGCACCACACTCAAAATCAAACCCTCTGGTATATTGTCTACAGTAAGCTATATTCCACATTTGATTGAAATCGGACACCGGAAACTCAAGTTATCATTCTGAAACCAATATCAACATGTCTTCTAAGTCGGAAAAGGCTATAACTCTGCCAAAAAAATATCAGACTAGGCCCACTATCAATCCCAACCTGTATTATGTGATTATAAACCTAAGTATAAAATTTTGTTTCATTTCGTTAAGACAAACTAAAGTTATCATCCGGAAACCAATATCAACATGTCTTCTAAGTCAGAAAAATGCCATAACTCTGTCAACCTGTATTATGTGGTTATAAACCTATGGATACAATTTTGTTTCATTCCGCTCACTCAAACTAAAGTTATCGTCCGAAAACCAATATCAACATGTTTTCTAAGTTGGAAAAGGGCCATAACTCTGGATGGATGGACAGACAGATGGACAGCCAAATGGGCAGGGAGATGACGATGTGCTCTTGCAAATTTTTTCGGAGAGCATAATAAAATTGTGCGACATGAATATACACAGGTTCTCTGAATGCAAATATTTTCTCTGAAGCTGATAATTTGGAAAAAAAAGAGTAGAACATTTCAGGAAAACTTAATACTTTTCGTTATGGAAAAATATCCTTGTATTTTATAGGTTCCCTGAAAAAAATGACACTGGAGAAAATGGCACGGGAAAAATATGACAAACTTTCATTTTGAAAGGTGTATTTTGAATAATTCTTTAAAATAATAATAATAAATGTGCATTCCACATCTGATTTGTTTATGATTGTTTTAAAGAAGTACTAGAACAAGAGGCTCAAGTGAGCCTAAAACGCTCACCTGACTCAAGTTGTCAAAAGAGAGAGGATTGTATCAATAAGCAATCAGCAGCAAGAGCAATTTCTTGATTTGCTATGACACAACCAAAGACAACTTCTTTGGCCCTTCACTTCTGCTGGTCCTAGGAAAGTTTCCTAGCAAGCTCTGTTCTGTAAAGTATTAAAAAAAACAACAACGATTGGTTCGGTTGTTGTTTTTTCATACTTCACAGAACAGAGCAATTGGAATTTACTCTTCTGATTTTTTCCCCCCAAAATTACTATATCCCTTGGTGTGGGGTTAATGCTCCATAAGCCTACAGTGCTTTAAAAATCCTCTTTTTATAAGCCACTTGCAAAAATGCTTAGATTTCTGGTTTGGAACTTACTTTAGTGATGCAGATTCACTTTTTTCAAAGAAACTCAGCAAGTCAAAATTTGGGCTCTCAAATTTGGGCTACTCTCAAAAGTTGAAAAATTTATAGTAATTTATATATTTTTTATACTTACCAATGACCCAGACATAGCTGGTGCTAACTCTTAAAATATAGGGCCAAACACAAATTTTGCCCCCCAATCCCCAAAATTTGCATCTAAAACCAAAGAAAACATGTCCTGAAAGGCCCTCCACACTTCGCCCCTACTGCACATGCGCAGTGTCAAGGACGTTCCGAAATTGGCACCATTAATCATTCTAATAACCAGTGCCTGGTAAGTGCTATGTACTCAGCGGGGAGGCAAGAGTTCCCAACTCCTGGGAGGGCCATCCCTGTCTGGGTCATTGGTAAGTATAAAAAATATATAAATTACTATAAATTTTTTAACATTTTTATACTGTACCAATGACCCAGACATAGCTGAATAGTAAAAAGGCTGGAGGGCCAAGGACATAGAGCAAAATGGAATACGCTCAATAAAATAAAATAGAGTCATCCCCTGTAGGGAAAAAGAAGTAATAGGCCTTACATGTATCTTTCTTATTTATGATAAATTAGAAAGATACAACACCTTCCAAAATTGAGCTTAATACATCCATGTACTCTATTAATATCCAATAGAATCCTTATACTAATAATTTTTAAAGTAAGCCAATAAATAAAGTAAGTCTATAGAATAGAGACTCTTATACTCCTAAAAGTGTCTGAGGATTGCATAATCATGTCCGTTGACATATGCAATATTCAAAAGCTATACTTTAAAAACTAAGACTTGAATGAATTTTAAAAACCTAAGCTTCTCACTAAACAACCATCCCAATAACAGCTCAGAATAACTAACTCCGGAGGAGGTATCCCCTTGTTTTCATAGTAAAACAGGTGACCCAAGGGAACACCCTCCCCCCCCCCCCCCTTTTTCTTGCCCTGGGTCAAATAGCCCAGAGCGAAGAGGGCAGCAGAACGGAGACACTGCCGAAACAGACAGCCTACCTAGCTATAGTAGCAACTGTTAAGTGAATGACATTCTGAGCAGTAGATAATAGACCTAACAATAGAGGCCTCCAGAAATGGACTCGATATTTCTGAGATAAAATTCATGAATGTGGATGGCTGAGCACAATGAGCGGCCTTAAAAAATCTATAATAGCGACACTATTAATGTAAGCCCAAGAAGTAGAAGAGCTCTTACTTCATGAGCCGAAATCTTAAGCACAACTGCTAAGTCAATGATATACCATAAGCAGTACCGATAGTAAATAGAATCCATTAACAATAAAATGGAGCGTAACGTCCTTCTACTAGGCATCAAAGACAGAAGAAGCTTATGCCCATATTAATAAACAGATATCTGTTTATAAATACATAAACTGTACCCGGAAAGAGTAAAGGCCTATGCCCATACGAAGACGGAAGGACCTTAAAATAATAGGTTCCGGATAATAGGAGCCTAACTCTTATGCAAAAATCCAACTTAAATAGTAACGGAAGTAGTGATTCCGAAACTACGAAAGTGAAAATCATCCATCGATAGTGCATGAAACTCACTGACTCTACAGTAAAAGAGAAACCAACAGAATTACTGTCTAAAAGGTCAGAATTTGAAAACTACTGTTTCCAGAGGCTCAAATGATTACTTAGCTAAATAAGAACCGAAGTTAAAATCCATATAGGAATTTAATCTAAAGATTCTAAGTCTATTTATCAAAAAGTTACTAACTGACTTAGATAAAGAGACAAAAGACTCAATTGTAAACTATCGTAGAGTGCATAGTAATAGGTAACATAAACCTATAACCTAAATAATAACAGGCTGCAGTAGATCTTGTGAAACAAGTATACTAAAAAATTGCAATGAGTAGTATGGAGGGATCAACAATATGAACATAATGATCCCTACACCACGACGGAAGAGCCTCCACTTTAGCCGCATAGAATAGCGAAGAAGAGGATCTCCTATAGTAAGAAATCACGTCCAAAGCTCGTCCAGTACAGTGCATACAATGCAATACGGACCACACAACGGAATACATGAAGGTTGCGACCTTGCAGGTTGTGATAAAGATGACACGATTTACCCAGTGAAAAAAAAAGATCCTCACATAGAGGAAGATTTCACGTTAAGACCCACAGTAGACAAGAGAGTAAATTACCCATGATCTCTGTGAAGATGGAGATGCTATCAACAGAAATGTATTGTGGTTGTTTATCTTAGCAATACCTGCTGAAACAACAGCGCCGGAGGATACGCGTATCCTATCATTCCGTCCTGTAGATCAATAGAGCGTTAACAACATTAGCTCAGAGATCTGGACAAGCTAACACATACGTCTGCAATTGATTAGCAAACTGTGTCGTAAATAAATCATCATTGGGCGCTCCCATAGATAGCAAATCTGATTGAATACTTGTTTGTTGAGAGTCCATTCTGACAGCAACAAGCGACCCGTAAGAGAACGGGAGTCCGGTAAAACAATCAGACTACCCGGAATATGACGGACCAAAACAGAACTTGGTGCTATAACCAACAGACGGATTCTTTCCATTAAATTGAATAACGGAAACGAAAGAGTGCCTCCCTGGTTCCGGAGATACGCCACTACTGTCGAATTAAAGGACAGGATTTGGGCATGCGTTTCTGAATAATGTTCATGCAATGACATAAAGCAAGCCTAAAAAACATTATTCCGCGGAAGAAAACTGATTGCTAAGAGACTGCGGAACCCAAAGACCCTGGCACTTCGAATCCGTAGGGATCAGTATTATATCCCAATCTGTTTGACTGGCAACCGTCATAACAGCCACACTCGGGTCCGGCAACTGTGGTGGCACTCTCTGAGTCAACCACCGAATGTTTGCCCCAGTCTGAATCTCTTGTAACACTAGATAGACAAGAGAACGTGTAAATCGAGCAAATCATGGATTGCCGAAAAGTTGCCGTCGAAGAGAAGCTCCTCCGAGAACGAAGCGACTCTGAGATAGTTCTTAACCTTACTATCCACGCGTGTGGATGTAGCTAGGGCTGCGTCACGTCTAACCAACTCCAATCAGCCACTGAAGGGCGGAGTTATACGTGAACAAACTACTGCCCTCAAAAGAAATTACATTGAGAATAATATCCCGTAAATCTTTTCTTGAAGACGTAATGATAACGCCTCAGTAAGGCGGATTACATATGATAAAGCGTCTAAGTTAAGTCTACTATACATCATGTCGTTTCCAACATTGAAATTGGAAAAGACATAAACGGCGAAAAAGAATATATACAGTCTTTAACCACACCGTCTAGACGCATAAGAACTCTCGGTATGCCCTGCTCTGCCAAAATAAACTATTCGTATAAAAGATAAAATGGCAGAAATGAGCAACGCGGACAAGAAACTAAACTATCATGCTTGGTAGCAGGCTTGTATATATATATATATATAGCGTCGAAAAATAAAACACATGTTGTAATGACAATATAGGACTGCGTCGGTAAGTCAGGGACAATGTCCCTGAACCGATCGAAAAATCCGAGTCCGATGACGCTATAAGTCTCTTATCCAAGATCGCAGCAATGAAGTCTGAAATAACAATCACTGGAAGATAATGCCAGAAGATATGAAAGGCAGCTTCCGATACTACTAAAGGGAAAACTCGAAATCTTTCGAATCCCTTTCGCCATCCTGTCGGACCCTATAAAGCGTTCGGTCGTCCGTAGCTGATGCAACCGCGAACCGCACTGACCCAGCGCCGTCGGATAATTCCTGATTCGACCGAGAAACTGTCAATTGCTGGGATGCTGCGAAACAACTGTGCTAACTCGGATAGCACGTCCGTCACTGAGGCCTGAGGAGAAGCGGTCTTACGATGCATTGCCGCTGGAAGCTCCGTGATCGTTACCCCGTGCATACTACCAATATGCGAGCGAACGGAGTGTATAGGCCTCGTGTCCCTTGGCTACCGGATGGCGCGACCTATTCGCCGTGGAATCACTGAATGACGAAACTGATCGGATACTCGAGGTTACGTAGCCAATGTGCGGTCGTGTGCCCTGCTGTGAGGATGAGGAAGCATTAAGGACAGTCTCTCGGACTGTCAATATAACGGAGCGCCCCGACCGACGGACATATGCTCTGAATGTAAAATATCTGAACCACAACATGCGGTCCCCTATGTTGTTGGACGAGAGAGGGACCTCTCTCTCTCACAGCCCGGATGGACCTGGACAAGCCAGGAACTGGACTAACAGGCTTCCTCCGATCTGTCCTCAATCTGCCGTCACTGGGTGAGTACTAAAGTAATTAAAGTGCTCGCATCACCCAAATCTCCTTCCTAGACCGCAACGGACGAACCCGGCAGCCGAACCATTCGATGAATGTACGCTACACCGGGTGAGCTAGCGAATGTCACTCCGTAGGCGATAGACATATTCCATGAGCACTTATTGCCGCTAGCTCTTCATTAACTATGACGACAGAGGCACACTTATGAAAGACATCTCCATAACTCTGCGAACAAGAAACCAGAAATGCTTGGTTATAGCAAGCATAAAATAATAATATATATAGCGTCGTGCAATAATTCGAAAGTTTGTGTGACATTATTGGACTATGTCGGAACGATGTCCCTGAACCGAACCAAAAATTTCTAAGTCCACCGACGCTATCAGTTTCTTATCCGGCATCGCAGCATTCTGGTCCGACAAAAGAAGCTGTAGAAGACCAAGTCAGATGACATACACAACAGCATATGTTGTTCCGAAAGGGAAAGCTCGAAATCCTCCAAATCCCTTTCGGTATCCCGTCGGACCGGATGAAACTTTCGGACGTCCGTATCCGCTTCCGCGGAGCGTCCCGCCCCAGCATCGTCGGATAAAATATATGCGACAGATTCAGTTGATGCTGGGATGCTGCGATAAACTGTGCTATTAAGGAAAGCATGTCCGTTCCCGAGGCCTGTGCAGTAGCGGTCTTACGATGCATTGCCGCCGGAAGCTCCGTGAACGTTGACTCCCGCACACTTCCTATGCGAACGTCCGGAGTCTGCAGGCCTCGTGTCCCTGGCTACCGGATGGTGTGACCTGGTCGCCGAAGAATCCTTGATCGGCGAAGCTGGTAATATATCAGCGGTCACGCAGCCAAGGTGCGGTCGTGTGCGCTGACGAGAAGAGGAAGCCTTAGCAGTCTCCACGGACTGCCTATACAACGGAGCGTCCCGAGCGACGGACGTATGCTCCGCTTGCGACACATTTTGTACCACAACATCTGGGGCCAGATGTTGTTGAACGAGAGAGGGGCCTCTCTCGCTTGCCGTCCGGATGGACCGGAACGAGCTATGAACCGGACTAAAAGGCTTCCTCCGTTCTCCCTCCGATCCGCCGTCACTGGGTGTGCATTAGGTTAATTTATAGTGCTCGCATCACCCCAAAATTCCTTCTAGACCGCAACGGACGAACCCGGCTGCCGAACCATTCGGTGAATGGACGCTACACCGGGCGAGCTAGCGGACGTCAAAGGCCGTCGAACCTACTAGGGTCCTCTTAGGCAATTGGCGTATTTACATGAGCACTTTTCTGCTAGCCCTTCATTAATTGTGACGACGGAGGCACACTGTTGGAAGACATCACAGATACATCACCCTAATCTTGATCGTCTGAAATAGAAATTGATAAAGTAGAGTGACCCTGCGGGGAAAGGACCGGAGTGTCCAAATCCCCAATAACATACCGTGACATACGCTTCCCATATTGTCATCGAAATCATACGATACAGAACAGGAGTTAATGCGAGTACACTGACCACATATAGAATGATTATAAAGTCAGAGGAAGACTTCCTCTAAATACAATTGATCAATATCCTTTCAATGTGAAAAGAAAACAAGTCCTGGTACTCGCACTAACCCCTGGCAATCAAAATACATAATAATAATATGATCCATTAATATAGAAAAAATAATTGAAATCAAAATATTTTGAAAAAATATTTTTTCAGAACAGCCCAAGTTTCTGAAAAGTAACGTTGAGCCCCAATGGATCCCAAGCCTAAGTGTGGACAAAAATTTTAAAAATATTTTAAACAATTTATTCAACACTTACGAACAATAATAATGTATCTAGTTATGATTAAAATAACATCAAGATATTATTTTCCAGAAATCCCCCCTCACACAGAGGGCTGTTGTAAATGTAAACAATGAGTGTAAAAACACTAAAATAAGACTCCAGGCACCCAGGCCCGAAATCAGTTACCAAAAATACACTATCTGATGCAAAACAGAGACTTCCAGGGAAGAAACTGCAGAACATCAGATGGTAGATGCAGAACACAACGCCTAACCACCCGTAGGTGAAGACGTAAACATGGGGAAAAGAACAGAATTCATTCTGTTATTCAGCTAAAACTCCCAAGAAAATTTAGTAATAATAATTACAAAAACTATGCCAAAAGCATGGGAGAATAGCAAGGGGGGGACTTAAAGGACAGGGAGAGAGAAAAACACTTAAAAAACAGTGTAACTAAATAATCAGAATGACAACAAAATGGCTGCTGCCTCGAAAATAGGTAACTTAACATAATTTCATTAAAAACTTTTAAGTTACAGCCCTGAAAATATTCTGTCACACATTTTTTTCCTCTGCTCCTTCTCTATCCTCCTTAGAATCACCATTTCACTAATATTTATGTGTCTGGCATCATTTAAACTGAGATTTATAAGCACAAAGATCAGTCAGATGTTAACTGATGAAGGGCCAAACTTAGAATGATTAATGGCGCCAATTTCGGAACGTCCTTGACACTGCGCATGCGCAGTAGGGGCGAAGTGTGGAGGGCCTTTCAGGACATGTTTTCTTTGGTTTTAGATGCAAATTTTGGGGATTGGGGGGCAAAATTTGTGTTTGGCCCTATATTTTAAGAGTTAGCACCAGCTATGTCTGGGTCATTGGTACAGTATAAAAATTTTCTATTTTCAGATCCAATGGGCAGATGTGAACCAAATTTGTCATGTAGTATATAACTGGGTCATAAGTATTTCATTTAGGACCAAATTCTTTTTTCTGGAAGGGTGGGGTGGGGGGAGGGGGTTCAGAGAGAACCACAGTAGTTGAAAATATTCTTAAATCAAATGAGTAAATTCCACCAGCCTGAAGCAGCAGCTTCATTTGAACAAAAGAGAAAAAGTTCACTCCAAAGATGGCATGTGACATAAATGAATGAATTTGGCCCAGTGGTTTTAAAGAATAAGAAACATTTCAAACCAGAGAAACAGAATTTTACTGCCACCAGTCAAATTCAAGTCTGTGTGAAAATGGTTAAAGCATCAAAAATAAACAAAACAGAAAGAGAATTAATGGAGGATTATTTTGTGGGTAAATATTTTTAAAGAAATCAGAAATAGGTTTTCGTTAACAGTATTACATGAAATAAAATCTTCGGAACCCACAGTGAAGTCTTGAGAGGGTTAAATTAAAAATAATCATACATGAATCAGAGAAATTTTTTCCAAGAAACCAGAAAAAACATATATGTGCACAACACTGAAAAGGTTGATCAAGGCACCAATAAAATCTTTGGAAAACACACTGAAGTCTTGAGAGGGTTAAATTAAAGACATTCATACAGGAATCAGATAAATGTTTCCAAAAAAACAGAAAAAAACGAGCACAACACTGAAAGCATTCATTCATACAGGATTCAGATAACTATTTTTCCAAGGAACCAGCTGAAGGAACCAGAAAAAAACATATATATGCACAACATTGAAAGGGTTCAACATATAATAAAACATTTGGAAAACACTTTTAAGTCTTGAAATGGTTAAATTAAAGATATTCATACAGGAATCAGATCAATTTTTTCTTTGCCACTTATGGAAGTCTTGAGAGGGTTAAAGCATTTCAGGGTTGTTTTCATTTCCTGTAGCTTAACAAAACAAGATAACATCAGTGTTTGACAGGCTGTTGTTGACAGAATTTGATGGATGAGATAAAATTGGAAACTGTTACAATATATATAAATCTTGCTGCAAAAATACTGACTCATCATTTTTTCAATACCCTCTACCGGACACCCTGAAAGAACTCATGGCAATTTTTGTTTAACCAATCCATTCTACTGGTCCTAAAGATGCTTCATACGAAATAACAGCTCTGTGTTCCCTGTGGTTTGGGAAATATGGGCTTTTGAATTTTTTTCTGTTTTCAGCACCTGGGGCTGCCATGGAAAAAAAAATTTCAGGCATCAATCAATTACTTAGGACTTACTTATACTACATGCCAAATTTGGTTGAAATTGGTCCACTGGTTCTTGAAATAAGAAATTTTGGGCGGAGCCCAAAATGGATATGGCCCCACAGAGAGCCCAGATATTGACCTACCAACTTCCCTTGAGCAAACTTTAATCTTCAATACCAAAGGAAGTTCCATACCAAATATCAATGTATTCCATCTGGTGGTTTCATGAGAAGTAGATTTTTTAAAGATTTTTAAGCTTTTGGGGGCATTAACCAGAGCCCGAATATGGAAGCTGCTTCATCTGAACAAAATAGAAAGGCTATAGACCATAGATGGTCTGTGCAATATATGTTTTAATTTGGCCTAGTGGTTGTGAAGAAGAAGTCAAGTTTGCAAAAGTTAACAGACAATGGACGCCAAGTGATGGCAATAGCTTCCCCTGACTTGCAGTCAAGTGAGCTAATGAACCATGCTCAAGAGGGAATTGAGAAGAAGAGAGTAATAAGGAATAAATAAATATATTCTGATGTGTGACATCCCACGTTGTTAAGGGGTATCAGTACCACATAAGAATAAATCCTGTGCAAGTATTTATTTATTTATTGGGGTTTAATGACACTTTTGACCTTGTGTCAGACAGTTTTATGGGTGGAGGAACCCGGACTACCTGGAGAGAACCACCAAGCAATGGTGAGCAGCGGTTTGATTCCCCAATGTACTAACTCCACACAAGCAGGGTTAGAACTGGTTGAAGATAAGTGCACCATCGACATGCAGTATGCCTGAGTACGCAACGCTACCGTGCCCCCACGTTGGCAATTGGGATTAAGTGTCTTGCCCAAAGAGACAACGTGGTTGCTGCAGATGGGATTTGAACAGAGGACCTCTTGGCTTGCAGTCTGCATCTCTACCTACTGAGCCACTCCACTCTCATACTGTACAAGTACAGAACTAAGAAGGCAGTGATAATGAAGAAATGAGTATTTATATACTGATGTGCGGTGTCCTGTGGTATTAGGAAGACTACATAAATTCAACAAACGAGTGAGAAATCCAAAAATAGCGATGACCAGTTTCTATTCAATCTATCGCCTACCTATGTTAAGTTTTTCTGGGATTCCTTATATATTATGTTCTAAAAAGAAAACTGGTAACCAGAGATTAACTTTGACACTATGTACGAGAAGTGAATCATCGGATTATTGATTGTAAGTTACCTGAAAGTCTCCGTTCATTTTTTCAACTCTTATTTGGCTGTATTCAGTACACAGAAATCATTTTGATGACGAATTTGTTGATGACTTCAAGCAGCACACAGACTTGGACAAAGTAAGTTTTGTACATTGACCCCCCAGTCCTCACTATTTGGCTCATCTGTGAGTGATGCTACATTTATATTGTTTGTCATTCTTTATACTGTGATAATAGCCACCCCTTGTGTTGACACAGATGTTGGCCAGAATTTCAAGTCTTGGTGCACCCCATTCTATGAAACTAATTCTGTTCTCGGTGGTGTCATGCCAACAGTGCACGGGGGCCGAGCCCCCAAATATTTTCGATGAAGGCCTGGAAAGTGCCATTTCCGGCAATCTGGGAGGCATTTTGTGCCAAAATTTTTGGGCACGCTACGCACCAACTGACGGTGGTGCTCTGCTTAGATGGTGTTACCTATCCCCCCCCCCCCCACCCCACCTCCCCCAATTTTTTTCCCTAGCATGACGCCCCTGTCTGTTCTAGACTTTCAGCAAAGTGAAGCCCATGTTAAAATTTTAAATAATTTTATGGAGGATAAAGGTGTTATCTGGTAGCATTTTTACTTCCAAGATCATGGGCTGACGAAATATAAGTATATGCAAGCATGAAACTAGCAAAAAAGTACAGATCTGTCAAAAAACACTGACTCTAAACAAATTTTATGAAACATCACTACTGCAGAGTAAAAAATATCAGATGTTGTTAGCAATGAAACCGTTTTTAAGAATACCTAAAATGTTTACAGTTCTCAAGTAAAGTGAAGCTGTGGAAACATAAAATTGTGCAAAACCACCTACATAACTCTATATTCTTTCAAACTTTTACGTTCGTAAATTTATAAATAAGAAATGTAGTGTACCTTGTACCTTTGTCTATAGTGGTACTGTACGACTCAGAAAGTACTGGACCTAAATTGATATACTGAAGTCTCTCTGCTACCATTTCTGAGTGATGTGAATGTTTGGAATGTGCCTGAAAAATACAAGGTGACTTCAAATAGCATATTAATTTCTTTACTTTCAAAAGCAGATGTCAAGATACCAGCAGATAGCTTTAATTCCACTGCCAATTATAACCCTTCATCTTGAACAACTTGAGGACAACACTTACTACATGTGTACTGTTTCTTCCCTTTACCTAATGAATCGGCCGCACCTGCCCACGTGATTTTCAAATTAAGCATTGAAAAAAGAAAAACTTTCAAAAAATTTCTACCAAACCTTATCATGTGTACCCTCACTGGAATGAGCTCATTGAGGTCATTTCAATGAAGGGGACACATGGTATGATTTTACTGAAATTGTTTGAAAAATTTTAAAAAAATAATATTTAATGGAATAAATTTAAAATTTTGATATCATCTGCATTGGGTAAAAGTGTTAAACAAGAGCAACGCAAAGCGTGGCATATGCACCCTCCTGCAATACCATGGATAGCATTATGCCATCAAAAGCATGACATGTGCCTGCAGCAATCTGTACTAATATAAACAAGCATGGCAAACATTATTTCAATCCAACGTACGATGACAGCTAGAGCAGCAAATATGATGGACAGGTACATTTTTCAATCATCCCCTAAGTTAAACAAGGGCAAATAACACTGTAAATGCTCATGTGAAGATATTAATTCTACTGTAGGATCCATTCCCCCATGCTGAGGAACAAGCATGGTAAAAATTATCTGAATTCAACATATGATGACAGAGTAAGAGCAGCAAATATGTTGGGCGGACTCATTTTTCAATAATAATCCCCTAACTTAAACAAGGAAAAATAACTCTGTAAATGTTTACGCGAAGATGTTAATTCTGCTGTAGGATCCGTTCCCCCATGTTGACGGACAAGCATGGGAAAAATTATATGTATCTGACAAATAATGACCGTGCTAGAGCAGCAAATATGTTGGACGGAAACATTTGTGTTACGCACGAACGTACGCAGCTCTCCACTAGATACCCCCTCCGACCAAGTCGGGGGCATAATAACTAAAAATCAAGCCTTTATATTACCCCAAACTCAAGCCAGTAAAGGGTGTCCCCAAATTAGGAGATGGCTACCAAGAGTTTGGTGTAACATTCTAAAATGAAGATATTTGTTAAGACATTTGTTTGACAAGTACAATGGGTTTTTTTTTTAACCCTTTACCCAATGTAACGGCCAAAACCGGCCAGTGCTATTCACAAAAAATACTATCCAATTTTCATTATTTTTATCACAAAAACATAGCTTATGACCCCCTCAATGGAACGAGCTCGATGAGCTCATTCCAATGAGGGACCCTAAGCTATGTTTTTGTGATAAAAAATGAAAAAAATTAGTTATTCAAGTATTTTATTTGCAAGTGTCGTCTGCTTTTCGTGTTAGGTTAAGGGTTAAATGACAGAACATTCTCATATTTTGCTTCCAAAACATAGTTACTGACTTCTCATTGGCATGTCAAGCTAACTCTAGTGAAGGGACATACACTATGTTTCAAAAGCAAAGATTGAAAGAAACAACAGAATTTAAATGATGATTCATGTATTGAGTACTATGCAGATTTAAGCGATATGTAAAATGAAGGGTTAAGCAGTAATTTAAACAAGAGGCCCCAAAAGACCTTAATCATTCACCTCAGAAAGTTGTGTAAAGAAGGATTTAAGATCAAATTTACCATATGTGGCTAGTTAACTGTATAGGGGAACAAAGTCATGTAATTATCTATAACTTGGTATCCATTTGATTTAAATGCCCCTATTTCCAGTGACGTTAAAAATAGGACTTTTTCAAGGACCCTGAATTCTAAATCTCTATTTTCCAGTTTCCAGGGTAAATAGGGAACCCCTGCATTCAAACTTTGTTTCAATGTTGTATTTTTAACCTGGCAGAGCCTGAGAGGAGGGTGGTGGCCTCCTTTCGGCAAATTTTCTTTTTTCATTTGTTTTTTGCATTAAAACAGGTGATTTTGCGCCCCAGGTGGGGAACAGGGTGAAATTGGGGGTAAAAATAAAATTACTCAGAATCCTTCAAAAGTCAGTTCAAAGCAACAAAAAAAAAAAAAAAATCAAACAAACAACCAAAAGATCACACAATGGCCATTCCACCCAACTCATGGAGTAACTAACTATAGTGAAATTTTTGTGGGGGCATAAAATCACTCAAAATTCTTCCATACTGATTTTTCAAGTGAAAAAAAAATTCACACAATGAACTCCTCCATGCCACCCAGGGCATCAAATGGCTTGGTGGGTCCCTTTAACAAACATTAATCCTATTTCCTCCAATATACATATATACAATTTGATCACACTCGACCCCAATCACTTGTGCGCTGAATTCAAATGAACAATCAAATAGTACAGTTATCATTGTGTTCTGTGTCAAATTTCATACCCCTCTGGTGCCTCCTCCAAATCAGTCATGTGTAATACCTTGTGCACTTATTTTAGGGGTCATGGCAATGCTATATACCAAAGATCAAAAGATTCTGGCTGGTGGAGATGTTTGGAGAATATTCTTTATATTGCACCAAGTTAAAAGTTAAAATTTGGAGCCCAAATATGATCCGCACCCCCCCCCCCCCCCCCCCCCCCACCCACCTTTTACGCACACAATCTGAAGGTTGTTTTTTTACACCAAATGTAAAATGAAAGTGTCAATGACACTGTAGCTCAACTTAAGACATGTACATGTATAGTATGTGACACAGCAATGACAAACATCTAGGTAATGACCTGATAATAAAGGTACATGTAATGTATTGTAATGGTCTGTACATAAATACTGACCGTAGCCTGTAACAAATGTATAGGTAAAGTATTGTAAAGGTGGGTGACAGTCAGATGCTAAACTAGAAAAGAAATCTTTGAGTCCCAGAGTGGGACTGCACCACAAAATATTTGTTCTCATAGCACAGTGATAACAAAGGCACCCCAAAACACATTTGTTCCTGTCCCAAGGTGAAAACAAAGGTACCCAAGAAGTTTCGTGAAGATCAGTTCATAAATACGAGCTGTATAGAAGTTGTGACAAAAAACTGATTGGACCTAATTTCGGTACAAAATGGCCACTGGTAGCCATCTTGAATTTTGGACCGCACCCAGAAACGCTCGTTCTCGTCCAAAGGTGATAACAAAGGTACCCAAGAAGTTTCGTGAAGATCGGTTGATAAATACAGCCTCTAGCCTGAGCTGTATTGACATGTGCACTTACAGTGTATGAGAAGCACTGAATAAATCAAAGTTCATTTAATTTGCATAATTTCGGCACGTGAAAAAAAACTGTACTATATGTGATGTATTCCGTGTTACTAAACATTCATACAAAAATTTATTCACATCAGAACTTTCATATTGCACTAATTTTGGTACAAAATGGCTGCTGGTGGCTATCTTGAATTTCGGACCACACCCAAAAACACTCGTTCTCATCCCACGGTGATAACAAATGTACCCAAGAAGTTTCGTAAAGATCGGTTCATAAATACGGCCTCTAGCCTGAGCCGTATAGAAGTTGTGTACAAAAAACTGATTAGACCTAATTTCAGTACAAAATGGCCACTGGCAGCCATCTTGAATTTTGGACCGCACCCAGAAACACTCGTTCTCGTCCCAAGGTGATAACAAAGGTACCCAAGACGTTTCGTGAAGATCAGTTCATAAATACAGTCCTTAGCACAAGGCGTATTGACATGTTTACTTACTGTGTATAAGTAGCACTGAATAAATCAAAGTTCATCTAATTTGCATAACTTCTGCACGAGAAAAAAACCTGTATTATATGTGATGTATCCCATGGTACTAAACATTCACACAAAAAATTATTCAAATCAGCGCTTTCATATAGAAGTTCTGTGCAAAAATCTGATTGCACCTAATTTTGTACAAAATGGCTGCCATCGGCCATCTTGAATTTCGGACCGGACCCCAAAACACTCGTTCTCGTCCCACGGTGAACCCAAAGGTACCCAAGAAGTTTCGTAAAGATCGGTTCATAAATACGGCCTCTAGTCCGAGCCGTATTGGCATTTGCACTTACAGTGCTGAAAGTAACACTAAATACATCAAAATTAGTCTAATTTGCATAATTTACGCACGAGAAAAAAACCTGTATTATATGTGATGTATCCCATGGTACTAAACATTCACACAAAAAATTATTCAAATCAGCGCTTTCATATGGAAGCTCTGTGCAAAAATCTGATTGCACCTAATTTTGTACAAAATGGCTGCCAGCGGCCAACTTGAATTTCAGATCGGACCCAAAAACACTCGTTCTCGTCCCACTGTCATAACAAAGGCACCCAAGAAGTTTCGTAAAGATCTGTTCATAAATACAGCCTCTAGCCCGAGCTGTATTGAATTGTTGACGGACAGGCGGCCAGACGGCCGACGGACAACTTTCCATGGCATAAGCTCAAATTTAGCTTCGCCAAAGTTGAGCTAAAAATGAAAGTGTCAGTGACACTGTAGCTCAACTTGTGTAAGACATGTACATGTACATTATGTGACACAGAAATGACATGCATCTAGGTAATGACTTGATAACAAAGGTACATGTAAAGGTCTGTACATAAATACTGACCATAGCCTGTAACAAATGTACAGGTAAAGTATTGTAAAGGTGGGTGATAGTTAGATGCCTCTAGCCAGAGCCGTATTGAAAAGTGTACTTACTGTGTTTTAGTAGCACTGAATAAATCAAAGTTTGTCTAACTGGCCGCTGCCGGCCATCCTCAAATTTCGGACCGCACCCCAAAACACTCGTTCTCGTTCCAAGGTGATAACAAAGGTACCAAGATGTTTTGTGAAGATCGGTTCATAAATGCAGCCCCTAGCTCGAGCCATACTGACGTGTACTTACTGAGTATAAGTAGTACTGAATAAATCAAAGTTCATCTAATTTGCATAATTTATGCACGGGAAAAAAAAACCTGTATTATATGTTATGTACTCCATATTACTAAACATTCATACAAAAATTTATTCAAATCAGAACTTTCATACAGAAGTTCTGTACAAAAAAACTGATTGTACTAATGGCTGCCGATGACCATCTTGAATTTCGGACCAAAACAATCGTTCTCGTCCCATGGTGATAACAAAGGTACCCAAGAAGTTTTGTAAAGATCGGTTCATAAATACGGCCTCTAGCCCGAGCTGTATTGAAATGTTGACGGACACACAGATGGATGACGAGACATGACAAAACGTCAAAGTTGAGCTAATAAAAAATGTAGACAGTGTTGTCCTTTTCCCAAAATGCAGTCCTATCACTGCATCCTAAAGTGTTTTGAATGCCTAGCTTTGTTCTTGGATATGTGAAGCATATTTGGCCATAAGTTGTTCTCAGGAAATATTATTGTATTATCAGTTCTGGTATGAATACGGTAGCAGACTTCCAGGAACCAGTGGTGCCTGCTGTCAACACTATGAGTTGATTTCAGATATTTTTCGTGTTCTATACCTCCAAACCTTCATTTTGATGTATAATTTATGTATTTAATTTGAATTTAAGGAATATTAGAGACAGGAATTTCAAAATAAAAAAAATTTCATTACTTATATAGCACCTTAAGAAAGCATTTTTTTTACAAACGAACACAGCGTTATTTTTTTTTGACACGCCTAGACATGTGAAAATCAATCATTTACAGTCACTGAGGGTCGAAAGGGGCTTGTTCCCCATACCGTCCCTGCGCGCCTTCGGCGTGCAAAACCATTCCTTTGTGAAGTGTTGATAGATATGGTCAGTTGTATCTTTGTGTCAGTAATTAATGTTCATGTGAGTGGCAATTATTTATGTCTGAATGGATTATTTTTGTGCAGGCTTCCCTTTCTCTTTGTTTCTGTTTCTGTATCGTGTATGTTCATACCCCCAAAACTTCACCTGATGTGTGGTTAGCACAGTTCTTAAAGGGTTAAGATATAATTACTAGGTTTATTTGAATTCATTATTAATTTCTGAGATAAAATAACAGAAGTTAAAAAAAAAAGTTAAGTTTTAGATTGCTGGTTGTCATTTTAAAACTGGAACGAAAAATGACAGGGACGTCCAACCCACGCCTTCATTGCCATTGAACAGCTTATTAATATTCATAAGTTCAAAGTTCACAATGACAGTGTTGATGGAAATGTTGATCAACATGGCTTCAGGTTTTATCTGTTTTTGAGAGGAATAGAATAAATAAAACAATCCCTATAATAATTTTGTAATTTTATTATCCACACAGGAAAACGTGAGGTCACATAAACAAATGTGTCTAAGTATTCATTCCCTGAATTCGTCACACTTCCAAAATACTCAACTTTCAGTTTCAGTTTCAGTTTTAAATTGTTGCTATGTGTATACTAACTTGTAACTTCCACAGCGTAAATACACTACAAACTGTTTTCATTGGTCGAATGAAGATTGACTGACATGTACTTTATCATGGGAGTTGACAGACATGATAGAATACATTTGAGTGTTTTTTCCCTAATAATATATTGACTTCAACTTTGATAATTTGATCCAACACCGTTTCTTATGATATACCGGTACTTTTAAAACAATATCGGTATTCATCCGGTATCATTCTCAATACCGATAATTACCAGTTTAGTAGTTTACCGGTATACCATGCAGCACTAGCCTGCACTCTGGGCACAATACAATCTGGGTTCGAGGTATGATTTTTCCACACTTTCACCTGCTTAATAATAGCAGGGTACATACACCAAATGTAGTTTGAAATTCAAGCATTTTTTCAGGACTTCCAAGAACTCCTGAATCACAAATTTCCAGGACCTACATTTGTATCTTTAAAGCTGAATACATGTACATGTAGCATATATGTGTTCTTTTTAAATTATTTATTTGTAGTGTTTAAGGCACAATGGTTAATTATGACCACAACATGGATATAAAGACAAGTCCAGCCAATTATATATATATATGCATGTTGTCCATTTTGATGCAACTACAGGCATTAGTGACTGGGTCCTATTTTTACAGTTAAACAGAGCTTGTTTCCCATGGTACACAAGCATTGCTTCACTTCCCCAGGTTCCCACAGGAAGTTTTTTATGCCCCCAACCTTCTTGGGAAGTTTAGTGGGGATATAGATGAGGTCTTCATCCATACGTCCATCATATGTATGTACATCCATACAAACATTTTGTATTATAACTCTGGCATCAGTTGTTGGATTTTGATATCCTTTTGTATGGAAATAGACCAGCATGGGGAAATGATACCTGCATATTGTGAGTTTTGTCCTTGCATTCATACCAGAGTTATGGGCCTTGTAGGACTTAGAAAAATAGTAAAATGTACGTTTTGCATTATAACTCTGGCATCGGTTGTCGGATTTTGATGTCTTTCAGTATGATGATAGACCAGCATGAGGGACATGATATCCACATATTGCAGGTTTCATCCACACATTCCTACAGAGTTATGACCCTTAGAGAAACTCTCTGCAGAGAATTTTTTGCAATATAACTCAGTCATTTGTGTGCGGATTTTGATGTCATTTGATATATTGTGGGTTTTGTCCATGCATACACACCAGAGTTATAGCCCTTGTTACATTTATAAAACTTTCCAGACCAGAACCCAGGGTATCCAGGTGTCCGAATATTTTTTTATGTTAAGCAATTGGTTGTGTTCAAGTTGACTGTCAGGGTGTTCTGATACGATGAAGCAAAACGAAGCAGAAATACAGTCACTGGTATCACACTTTGCTAGATGTTGAATTGTTGTACATAACATTGCCAGTGGTCAAACCACAGTGACCATACTGATCTATGGAAAAATTTATCGAGCTGAAAGTCTGTTGACTATTTTTAAATTCATAAAAGTTTTTTGAGTACAGATTCCTCCATACAATACATGTATTTCCAATAATGGTTAACGGTAATATCAACGGACTTGACACAATTTGCTTGAAGGTCATGTTTTAAGTCACTCTCAAGCCACTCAAACTCTTTTTTCTCAAGCCACTATTTATTATCTAAAAAGGCACACTTACCTGCTATTTTCTATATTCTATTCGGGTAAAACAAGAATTGGAAACTGAAGTACATGGTCACTGAGGAAATTCAAATGTATCAGATGAAACACGTAACTGGAATAACAAAGCTCACATTGACTTTTGACTTGTATGTAATGGTGCCTCAAAAATTTGACCAATTTCCAGCACTTTCAAGCACCAGCCTAACAAAACAGACATTTTTCCAGGCCTGGAATTTAAAAATGCCAGATTCTAGAACTTTCAAGATTCCAGGACCCACATGGTCATCTTGTAATGGTGTTGAGACCATTATTAATTTGGGAGAAAAAATCCAAAATATCACTATAATTTGGCAGTGAGGAATAGAGGAAAAAGTCATCACTATTATTATTTCCAATCAAATATCTTGACCATTATTAGGCTGGTAAGAGTAGCCATAATTCTGAAAGATCATGAGAAAATGGTAGGTTATTAATGATGATGACATAACCTGTGCTTCCTCCCTCCCCTCACACACACTTTCTTACTTGTAAGTAATGTGAATCGACCAGTCTCATTCTGCCTAAAACAGACAAACAGGTTTCTTTTCTTTCTATTGTTTTTACATGAATGAAATTTGAATTTCATAAATGGCAAAAGGTCACAGACTGGAATCAGTTTCTGTTGTATTTGTCAGTGTATGTGTATGTCTGTGTGTGGGATTAGTAAACACTGATGATCGAACACACACACAAGACTTTGAACCTTCTAACCAGGCTTGTTGTTGGCCAACTGGGTGAGTACTTTCATAATGGCCATACACAACACTCAAAAACTTGAAAAAAACATCGAACCAGTGTCACTCTCAAAGATCATTTTTTCTTCTATAAATCTATCAGGGACATCGATTCTGGTCGTCTTTACGGATAGGGTCACCCTCTATCACCACAAGTCTGGTTAGTGGTTAAGAGGTTCAAAAGTCTGAAACGTGAGTCTGGTTGTCAATGTTTACTAACCCACACCCTCACACAAAGTTGCCTGTACATTAGTAATAGGGCTGCACGGTATTACGGTATACCGGTTGGAACTGGTATTGAAATTGTCACCGGTTAAAAACCGTCCATCAAAAATTAATACCAGTATACAGCAATTTTTGGGCCCGGTATTATGATTTGAAATTAGCATTTTGAAATAAAAATATATATAATGCGCGAAAATAGGGAAAACACATATTAAATGCACGGGATATCATCAATAAAAAAATATTTTTGGAGTTATAGATAGAAGTATTACTTACTGCTCTGGGGAAATGAGTGATTTGAATGGACTCAATGAAAGACTAATCTATGTCTGCAAAGTTATTGAACCTATTGTTACGAAAATAAGCTATAAAATTATTGGCCGGTTTACTCGCTTTCATCCAATAGAAACTCGGATACAAGTAAATCAGTTTTTGTCAGTTTAACTCCTGTAAAAACATGGTCAACCTCTCTTGTCTCGATAAGCGTTTAATTATTGAGCCAGGCTATAATTGTTACTAACACTGTGTCAGCTGCAATTATGATAACAAGTGTGCTCATTGTAGATATTTTTTTATTCATTCTTATACAATTATCATTTATTCGTCTTGCTGTTCTCATTAGAAATAAATATTGACTGAATTATACCCGTCTTCCGTCTTATCTGACCAGGTACTAAAATTACCAGGAATCAATTGTCCAATCTTGGAGCACACCACCAAGACGTAATCACCATTCAGTTTCATAATAGTCTGGTGTCAATCACTAGCTGACAATGTTTTCCCAGTGAAACAGCAGTGATGGCTTCACACATCTGTCAGCAAATTGACAAAATTGTTGCAAATTTCGCAATCTGCGTAATTTGAAACAATTTTTGTTAGATTGCTGATAAACAACGAATTAATAAACATTAAAATTCTTTTGCATCCAAAGTAAACTCAACAATTTGAATGTATCGAATTTCATGAGTTGTTTTTTCATCTGGGACAGTGAGACTGTACATCTCATTTATCATGGGCTTACGGAAAAGTAAGGTATTTCATTTTTGTTTTGCTTTCAATCTGAACTGTTTCACGATATTGTTTTCAACATCGTCACCGGTACTCAAATCCGAATACCGTGCAGTCCTACTGTACATATACATGCATTTGTACATGCATGTAACATGATTACATACTGAGGTTAAACATTTTAGATTCCCTGAAATACATCCCAGTATGGTATCTAGTTTAAACAATATTTATTTCAGATAATCATGCTCAAAGATAAGTTACATACCAGGTATAAAAATTAAAACACACAAACTGAAAAGGATTCAGCAGTATGCTATTACATTGTAGCTTGTACAAGGCTATCTCCAGAATGACTGTTTCAAATATAATGGCTGATACAGGAGTACTCCATTACCTTTACATGTTTGCATTTTTGTTTTCATAACAAAGAGGAAACAAGAGGGAAGATAATGCCCCCCATAGCTCATCTACATTCTGCTCTGATACATTTACTTGTACAAACTCCATGATAACTGTATCCATATCAATAATAAACATACATAATCTCATGTTATGACTATGTGAAATGAAAAGATGAATAGTATGAAAAATATAATAAAAGGTAGTTGTTGAACTTAGATTGCATGTTGTTGTTTTTTATTTATTGGTGTCATGATTTTTGATTTAGAAATTGATCAATCATTGCAAATAATCAATTAATTGTATCTACATGTAGATGATCCCCCTCTCCCTCTCTTTGAGGTTGTCAAAAATGAAGTTCAAGTCAGTTGACCAACCTCAAGTAAACAATGAAGACGAACCTCTTTTAGGTACATTCAAATCATTGAAGTTCTGAACTTGTGAACCATCAGTGCAATACTCAAGACCGGTCGTCAGTTGCGAACTTTGCAACTGCCGACCGTCTTGTTTATTACATTGACAGTTTAAAAGTGCAGGACATCAAAGCTTTGAATGTACCTTAATGACATATGCTTCTAACGGCTTCTTGAGGTTTAACGTTGTTGTTCCTGACCTTTCACCTTTAGAAACAAAAAGTTTTTTCATCCAATTTTTTTTTAATTATTAGACGTCTAAAACGGGGTAAAATTTACCGATTCTTCGACAAAAAATACTACGCGATTTCGGCGTGACCGATCGACAGTCAATTAATTGTTTAATCATAACAGCCCTAAGTTTATTGATGTCATACAGTACGACCATCTTGGATTGGTCACTTTCCACGGGTGGGCAATATTTCCATGGATGCAATAATATTAGATTCAAAAAACAAATTATTGGAACAATTATCAAAAATTTAATTTTGCTGATGATGATTTTTATTACCTGGTAAACGCATGTGAGGACATCACAGCCCACATGTGGATTACAACCAATCCACAGATGTGTGAAATAGTTCAATATATATGAATAAAATCAACTAACATAAAATTAGCATGTACAATGAATTCTCAATATAATAAAATAATCTATATTCGGGGTTTCTGCTAGGTTGAAATTATTGGGTCTGTTTTTAGATGTTGAGGAATTTTTTGTTCATGCTAGCGACATCAGACAGTGTCTGATGCACTTGCCAAAAGCAGGTTTTCCCCAGGAAAACTTTGATTTTTAGATGATCTGAGGTGGCCTCTGGAGCAATTCTGGTTGCAAAAATGCTAAAAAAAATGATGATGAAAATGTGTATTTTTCCCTCATAAAATCTGCTTAATTCATGCCTGAAAATTTTGTCTGTAATATTGGCTGTTGCCGACAGGTGCTGGTCATATTTTTGCAATTATATTAATTAATACTTGGCAGCACCAACCATTGGGGATTTATTTTCGAAATAACATTTGACTTTATAGAATTTGGCACACAATTGTCAAAACTTGAATATATAAGAAATTTAAATTTTATAGTAAATTTCCTTTCTTATTATACCTACCACAATTGTTTACTACAGGCTTGCACTACAGTGAAAGTCCCTAACTCGGATAATATACTCTCTATTTTTGTCTTTCCCAAGCAATTTGGGAAAGAAAAGTGGTGCAAAAGCACCAAGAAAAAATAAGCCAAAACTGGGTCGAGTGCAACCAGCGCAGACCCAGTACGGGATGCTCTCTTCCAAGTACAACTCCACGACTTCCGTTGCCAGTGTGCATATGCTTCGCTAATGACTCATTCTTTTGAATACGCCAATGTGAGAGTTATGTGATCAGCGGGGAGGAAGGATTCTTACCCGTATAAGAAGACGGGAGGGCCTCCATGTAAACAATTGTGGTAGGTATAATAAGAAAGGAAATTTACTATAAAATTTTAATTTCTTATCAACCTACCCACAATTGTTTACTACAGGCTGAAGAGACAATAGGCTGGAAAGAATCGCATAACCAACCCTACACATAACCCAAGTGCACTGGAACCATGAACAGACGGAAGAGGTCTCAAGGCTTATCAACCATGGCATCACAAACAGAAAGGGCAGAAACAGCATGTAGCTGGAACTGACCCTGTAAAAAGCTGAATGGCTGGAATAGACAACAGCCTGAGCCGAAGAAAAGAGGGCTCCTAGGACAAATGCCCTCTGTCGGCTCTTGCAACTGTCGCAGATAAATGGAGAAGGTAGCATTTCTCCAGTAGGCTGTCAGTATAACATCTGACAACATGACGGAGTTAGTAAAAGCAATTGGTAATACAATCACCAGCAGCTAGACGGGCGGAAGCTGCATGAAGAGCAAGACAAATCCATCGAGAAATGGATGCAGGAGAGATCTGGCATGTGAGAAAACGCATAACCATCCAGGATAAAGGCACGAACACCCCCCACCCCCAAGCAGAGCAGCACCCAAAAAAAGTGTCCATCTTGGAGTAAACTGCAAAGTCCTAGGCCTTTTCAAGGAAAAGAGCTGAACAAGCTTGGAGAGGCAAGGATGAGTGTCCAAACAATACAGTACCACATATGAAAAAAGGTCTCCGAAGCATGGACTTGTACCCATTGCTGGAGACCCCCAAAAACAAACATATACTAGAAACTCCGCAAGCAGTGTGATCGAAAGTGACAGAAGCAACAGAGTGATCGCACACCATCGACAGAAGAACCGTCCACTTAGCCACAGAGGCTAAACCAGTGGAGTGAGTGCCTCCTTGAAGAAGAAAAGCAACTCCACTGTTTGTCTCGAAAAACCACTACGGAGGAGACAGGACCCGATAAAAGACATGTGCGAAGGCACAATGAAGTCGGGTCAACTTGAAACCTCCTCGGGCAACTTTGGCAAAGAAAGTCGTGATGTAGAGGGAGACATGCCAGAACCACCGCTAACAGAGAGCGGAGCAGAGGGATCCACACCCACCGAGGCGACAGGGGTGTGATCGAAAGGATTCGACGACTGCAGGTTCATATCTGGGCAAGAACCTGAGGCGGAATTGGAACCAGCAGGAAGGCGTAGCCTACAAGACTTCCCAAAGGAGGGCCAAAGCGTCCATGGCGAAAGCCAGAGCATCTGGACATGGGGACACAAAAGTGTCCACCTGATGGTTCCAACGAGTCGCAAGGAGATCGATGGAACACCGCCATGTGGAGCATCCACTTGGTGGAAAAGAACCTGCCCCATCGGAACAGGGAGTTGGCTAGGACATTCAGACAACCGGAAATGTGACGAACAACCACCCCGGCATTGACATCCTGAGCGAGCAGTAGAAGATCCCCAGCCAATTTGTACATTGGAACCGAGTTTGTGCCACCCTGGTTCCGAATGTAAGCAACCACTGTCGAATTGTCGAACAACAGAAGACCTGACGATTCGACAGGTGAGGGATCCACTGCCTGAAACTCAGAAGAAGAGCAAGAAGCTCCTTCCCCCCCCCCCCCCCCCATTCGAGATCGCTGACATCTGTCGTCAGAACGTGATCGGACGTGGGTAAGTCCAACGGGACACCCTGCGCGATCCACTGAACATTCGTCCAGTGGATAAGGTGAGGATAAGAGATTCTGGTAACTGAAGCACCAGATCCAGAGAATCAACATTCGGCCTCCAACAACTGAGCAGAAAGTGTTGGAGAGGTCTGACATGCAGCCGACCTAGAGGAATGAGATCCGTCACCGAACCGCAGAGACCGAGCAGCCGGAGAATACCCCGTGCTGTCGCGGATGTGGACTGGGAACAGAGCCAGAGCAAAAGCTGAGAGAATCACAGCCCTGGCCTGGGGAACCGCCACCGTATTGAACTGAGTGCGGAAGGCCATCCCCAGATGACAAAACGACTGAAAAGGGACTAGATCTGACTTCTCCTCGTTGACTCTGAGTCCTAGCGACGTGAGCAAGCTCAACAGAGAGTCGACATCCAACTCCAGTAAGGCAGCATTGGAATGCCTCTGGAGGATATCATCTAGATATGCCGAAGTAGTCACCCTGGACTATGTGCGATGGAAGGCTACCACATGCGACATCAGTCGGATGAAGGCCCAAGGAACAAGGTTGAGGCCGAAAGGCATGGCCTTCAACTGGTAAACTCACCCCAGAAAAGCGAACCTGAGATACTTCGCGACACCCGATGAATGAAAGTAAGCATCTCGCAGTCGATGCTGGAAGCGAAATCTCCCTGGTGAATGGAACGGCAGACCGACCTGAAAGTCCCCATGCTGAACGTGGGAGCAATGATAGACTGATTCAGGATACTCAGATCGATAACCGGTCGGAGTCGGCCGCCCTTCTTCGGCACCAAGAACAGGTGGGAATAAAACCTCACTGACTGAATGTTCTTGACGACCTCGATTGCCCCCTTGGACAGGAGATTGTCTATCTCCGTGGACAAAAGCACCCGACGTAAAACGTCTGAAGGAACTGTGGTTGGAAGAGGCACTCTGGACAGAGTGGGGTGCCTTCGGAAGGATATTCGCAGCCTGGACCGAACAACATCTAACACCCAAGGATCGGATGTGATGGTGGCCCAACGGTCTGTGAACTCTGCTATCCTTCCTCCAACCTGGACGAATTGAGGTGAGGATCTTCAGTTCAAGCCCAGAAGAGACCCGCGAGAGGAGAAACCACCTCCTCTACTGAATGAAGAATCCTGAAACTTCCCTCTAGCCTGCCGGCGCGTACCCTTACCCCAGGAGTAAGAAGTAGAAGCGGTGGCAGAAGGATCAGCCCTTTGCTTCGCACAGGAAGCAGAAGGGTACTTGTTAGGCTTTGAACAGTCCCTGCCTCCCCTAGAAGGCTGATCAAGCAGACGAAGCAGCAGCTGATCTTGGAATGACGTAGGATGTCATCCCGGACCGTCGACATGGAACCCAGGGAACAGTAGCGGACCTGCCAAAGAAGCAGATCGAAGAGCAGCGCGCTGACCCCAGGAAGGGATCGGCCTGTGTCCAGCACAGAGTCCCTTCGAACTAGTTCCAAAATAGCCGTGTCACAGACATGCGTGTGAGTAAGATGCATGAGCGCCTTGGACAGCACACACAAAGGAGTCTGTACATCGTCAAACCTATCTGGAGGCAGATACGACGTGATTGGAGAGAGAAAGCATACCCAGCATTTCTCTCGATAGGCCCAACATGGACTCCAGAGTCGTCATAGGAATGACGGCCGACTTGGGCTTGGAAAGCCTGAGGGAAGTGGAGTCCTGATCCAAAACCGTCAAAGTCTGGCAGACTGATGGATTGGCGAAATCGTAGAAACGATAACGCACCAGAGGCAAAATGGTGTCAACCCTGGTGAAGAACGGAGCCTTCATAGCCTTGGAACTCAGCGTGGAGTCCAATGCTGAAAATGCTTCAACCACCTGTACTGACTGCCACGGTCGAAGATGCCCAGAAGCAGGTTGCTCCACAGGCTGTTGGTGCACGACCGATGATCGCAACATGGCTGACACTGTCGGCTGGTTGGATGGTTTGAGATCCAGAAGGAAGTCAAGAGCTGCCTCCAAGTCAGAAGACTGCTGGCTCTCGACATCAAGGATGTCCGACTCCTCCCTGGAGTTGGAAGACACATAGCCCATCGTGGGCAAACCAGCCGACGCCTCCCATGATGTAGGCACCAGGGGGATCAGAAAGCGGCCTGTTTCCAATCCTGGGAGGCGGCGCCATAGGGGGCGCCTGGAAACCACTCGCTGCCTCGTTGGAAGCAATGGGAAGGCTCTTGGACAGAACCTGAGTGAGTAAGGAGAGGGCCTCCCTAAGCTCACTGCCCGTACCAGCTGGTTCAACATGGGAACGAACCAGCAAAGTGGCTTCACACCTGACCCTCTTAACCAGCAAAGGGTCACGATCCTCCAATACACCCGAAGCGGGGCGACGGCCGGCAGCCAAAACATCTGAGGGCAGACGTGTATAGGGGTATGACACACCCCGAGGATCAACATAGCGGGAACTCGGGAGAGTTGCTGCGGACCTCTGCGGGGCAGAAGGTCCAGGCTGCACAGAAGGCGTTGGTCCCACAAAACTGGCCGTGTGACCAGAATAAGTGGACGGAAAACGCCAAAGACAAAACTGTGGTACTAGACGGCGCAGAGACCACAGTAGAGGGTCCGGCCGGCAGCCACTTCCAACTTCACTGAGTTGAAGTCAGGGAAGGCTGACGCTGATACCCCCATGTCTACACTCCCAGACACCGCTGCAGACCACTGCAGGTATAAAACTACTATGCTCAACGGCTGAGAGGACACAGTAGGGGGTTCAGTCGGCAGCCACTTCCGACTTCGCCGAGTTGAAGCTGGGGAAGGCTGAGGCCGATACCCCACAACCACACTACAGACATCCCTGCAGACCCTTGCAGGGATAAGCTGAGGCCAGCTAAAAACGGTGTCCAATGACGTTGTAGAAGGAACAGCAGTAGCAGCAGATACAATGGGTGCTGTTGGAACTGGCGGAAAAGCGGAGAGAGCCACCTAGCTTGGCTTCCAAAGCAGGAGTCACAATCCTAGTGACAGCCTCAGATGTCGACTGGAGAGGGCGCATAGTCCCGGAACCAGGCATCTCTTCACCAGAAATCCAACAGCTCCTGCAGTATCCACCACGGTAAAAAAAAATGCACATTCCCATGGAAGGGGAATAACTCTCACCAGACATGGTCGAGTCGGGAAGCCCCGAAACGACAGCGTTCCCCACCTCCCGCTGGTGCAGGAGGAGCTACACATCCCCACGGAGGGGGAGCAATTCTCACCAGACGTGGTCGAGTCGGGCAACCTGAAACGACAGTGTTCCCCACCCCCCCGTGGCAGCGGGAGGAGCTGCACATCCCCCACGGAGGGGGTATAACTCACACCAGACGTGGTCGAGTCGGGAGGCTCCCGAAATGACAAAACGACAGCGTTCCACACCATCCGCGGGTGCAGAAGAAACGGACACGAGAACACATCAGGGCGAGGGCAAAAGGAATTGCCCTAAAAGAACCGAACTGGAAATAACAGAGGTGAGAGCAGTAGAAGAAAAAGATGAACTCAACAGAAACAGAAAGTAGAAGAACACCCTCAACAATGAGAGAAGGTGGCAGAAAAAAAAACAGTGGGTACACGACAGAACCCAGACGGCCTACAGGGATCGAAAAAAACAAATTCAGCCCTCAACAGAGTGACGAAATCCTGTCCAGACAGACCCTGATTGACACCTAACTCCAATAACAATTAAATTTATCAACAAAAAAATTCAGTGTCGAACCGCGTTGACACGATGTCAAAAACAAAACATTCGCGAAAACGAAATAGTAAATAATATACAATGAGAATGTGGTTGAAAATATTAACGAGAATATATAAAACACAGTCCTGTTATTATATGATCTTCAGATCCATAATTCCAGTCACAGGAAAACCATTATCGACATGTTGAATTATCACTGCTTCATAATGCATATGGTGGAGACACATCTTTCCTGTGTCTCGGATAAAAAAGAATACGTCATTAGCGAAGCATATGCGCACTGGCAACGGAAGTCGTGGAGTTGTACTTGGAAGAGAGCGTCACGTACTGGGTTTGTGCCGATTGCACTCAACCCAGTTTTGGCTTATTTTTTCTTGGTGCTTTTGCACCACTTTTCTTTCCCAAATTGCTTGGGAAAGACAAAAATAGAGTGTATATTATCCGAGTCAGGGACTTCCACTGTAGTGCAAGCCTGTAGTAAACAACATTCGGTAGGTTGATAAGAAATGACCAGAACTGCAAAGTATGATTTTAAATCGCTCAGCCAGGTCTACAGATCACAGAGCACAATCGTACCTCCACACTGAAGAATGCGTGGACATCAGGGAAACGCTTTCCATTAGGATACACTTCACATACTGGTGAACAGAACAGAATGGCATGCTGCGACACTTCACAATAGGTCTTGTGTTTGGGAGGTTTGGAAAGGGGTGTCCTATCTCATAGGAACCAAATGTTTAGAAAGGAAATGATTAGTTTTTGTTTGACATTAACAGTCAGAGTCGGTGTGATTTATGGTGATTCTAAACTGAAGATTGTAGTTTGAGTGGACAGGTCGAAAACATGATGTTTTTTTCATTACTTTTCAATAGTAATGGTTATTTAATACATGAATGATTGCTTCCTACCTAATAGATTACAAAAATGTGAACAAAATTTTTAAAAAAAGAATTTACTCACCAAAAAAATGCCTTTAAAAATCCCTAACTCACGGTCAACTTCCTGCCACCAAAACTTAAAATATGAATCTCACATTGAAAAATATGTTTTCTATGTGCACTGGAGAACAACAGTTGAGTCATAACTTTTTAAAAAATAAATCCAGTTGTATGTTTATTTAAATTTTTGAAGGCCCACTGCATGCACTGGTCCAGCTATTTTTTCACAGGGAACTATTTACAGTTCAAAAGTATGGCACACCACACTAATCAGTAATCTAGTTGACCTCCCCTGGAAATATTAGCCATACAAGTGATATGTCTATTCTGCCCTCTTCCACAAGTAAAACTGTCTTGACATGAAATGACCCTGTTGAAAGTGTATCGTCAAATCCCAATAATAGAAAATAAAAGACTGCGTGGCTACCCCCCCACTACAAAATAAAATTGAATTTTTTTAAATTAAAAAAGGGACATAACTCTGACAAAAATTGTCGGATCAAACCCTGATCTGACTTGACCTGCATTTTATGTTGCTACACCTACACAACAAATTTTATCTGATTCTGTCAATTACAGCTCAATTATTGGTTGGAAACTAAAAAAAAGGAGTTTTCAAAGTTGAAAAAATGTGACACTGGAATCACCTACCAGGACTACATGCAGGCTTGAAGGGAAGTTATGGAATTGAATTCCGCCAATAAGTCATATCAATTGACCAATACTTACAGTGCTCAAAGTATAAAATATTCGTCCAATTATTGAAAAAATCTGATAAGGTGCTTAATGTATAAAAGTATTTTTCATGTGCTAAATGCTATGTTTTGGATCATGAATAAACTCATGTTGTGTCAGAAACATACCTTGTATTATTTTTTTTTTGGTGGTGAGTTGACCCGTGGTGACTTGACCCGGTGGCGAGTTGACCCAGTGGCGAGTTGACCCGTTCCCCAAAATTTGATGCTCGATTGTGCCTTGTGTGTGTTGCCATACTTCACTTTCGTTGAGAATTTCTATGCAACGACTGATCAAATAATTTGCTAGAGAAAAATTTCATGTTCACACTTCTGTCATATTTTATTTGTGATGAGGAGGTCTAATGGGGTGGATAGAAAGAAAAAATATTATTTTTCGCACTTTGAACAAGCAACTTACCAACACATGTGACTTTCCGGTGACAACAACTTCGATCAACAAATACTTGCAGGCATGAGTCTAATAGCCCACAGATTATTCGAAATTATTGATGATCTTTGTGCATTGCAAACAAATTTAATGAAATACATCATTTACAATGATTCGCAATGTAAATCACACCAGATCGCAAAATTAGGAGCATTATTTCTGGAACTCACCGAAACCACACCGAAACGGGACCGAATGACAGACCAATAAAGTTAACCATCAATATTACATGACGAACAATAGTTCCCCGATTTCCGATTAAAAGAAGTGAAAAAGCAACCAGTTTACAAATATTTCAACAACGAAAGAATACAACATGGTTTTCTAATTCCACTCGAAATCCTGCCCACGCCATTTACGACTTTTTGACAGTATACATTTTCTAATGTCTCCAAATGACTAGTGAATTTGTTAAATGAATATTTTGTGGGTCCCATCACGTTCTATGTGACATGACCATTCCCCACAAACCTGGTATCCAAGGGCAAGGCTGTTTCGTTGCCAAATTATTGTTCAATGAAATGTTCACATTTTTCTGTGTTTCTGGCTTCCATGTTGGCAGCCATGACTTCAGAATCACCTTAAATAGAAATATTCAACTATAGTATTTTCCGAAACATACTTGGCGAAAGACTGTATCGCGTATCTCCTGTTCTGTTTGTTATTCAATTATAATCAACCACTCAAATTAAAGAATAGATGAAGGAGACAATTTTCGCATTACTACCTTATCGGTGGATCTTCATTTTCCCTTGATTTCACTCAAAAGCTCACCGTTGTTGTCATTTTACGCCAGCAGCCGACATGTTTGTTTACCAATGACGTAACGGATAGCATAATCTATTTTTACCTGAGGGTTTCGAGGTTGTTGCAAGGAGTTGTGTTTTGATGGATTTGGATACAGATCAAAACATAAATCTGAACCGTTCCACAACATCGGTACGTTTGTTGCGAAATTCGGGCCCAAGTGAAACTTACGATCACAAAGTGATGACCGTTTCTGTAAAATAAATAAAATACGTCGGAAAATAACTATTGATGCTTTCTAAATAAAATTTTGAAGTTCACCCTGATAAATTTTGTAACAGCTTTAGAAACATTGTGCATGAAAGCAGACTTGTGATTTAATAATGTTTTTCTGCCGAAAATTCCTTTTCGATGAAAATTCTTTAGTAGAGTCGAAGTTTATCGCCGATTGGGGTGGGGATAAACCCCATATTTTTCAATATATGGGATTTATCCCCACCCCATTCGGCGATAAAACACCGATTTCAACAGGTTTCTGATTGAAGACCAAAACACTGATTTCAACAGATTTCTGATTGAAGAACCAAATTATGTACCGTTTTTAGTTAGTTAGTTAGTTAGTTAGTTAGTTAGTTAGTTAGTTATTGGTGTTTAAAGCCACATATTTATGCACAATGGCTAATCATGACCACAACATTTTTACGGACAGAGGAAGCCGGATTACCCGAAGAGAACCATCGAACAATGGCAAGCAACTCTCAGCTCCACAACATGGTAACTCCACACAATCAGGGTTATAACATTGGTTGAAGACAGGTGCTCCATCCACGAGGAGCAGTAGGCCTTAGTACACAACGCCACCATGCCCCAACGTGGGCAATGGGGTGAAGTGTCTTGCCCAAGGACACAACCCGGTTGCCGCAGGTGGGGTTCGAACAAAGTACCTCTCGGCTTGCAGCCTGCACCCTACCAACTGAGCCACCGCGCCCAGACGTAACGTTTTTTGCATCCAACGCGGATTACTTATCGAAAAATCCAGCTCTAAAGTATGTTGCTGTCAGAATACCGGCTTTTACTTCCATTTCGACAAATTTACCAACATGAAACCTAAAACAACCCTCCCCACCTCCACCACCTGAAGTCCACTCCGGCACTGTCCTGCCCTTGAACTGCGTAGAATATAATTAAGTCAAGCGAATCGCATTGAAATCAAGTTTGGGGAAATGGGCTAACCATCTTTGGTTTATCGCATATATGTATCTTTCAGAGAAACAGATTCAAGACAGTATGGGGTTGAGATAGCTGGTGGCAGATCCTCGATCTGGCATCACTGACTGTGTACAGTACACGGTGCTCACAAAAAATGCACTCCACCTCTCCAAGTGACATATAGACACACATTCCAATTTTTCTCTGCCAGTGAATTTATAGCCCATACTCTTTGAAGTCTGGGCAGAGCATATAACTTGAACTAAATTTTAAAAGATTAACATGGCTATTCAGGACATGTCATGTTTCGACCCCCCCCCCCCCCCCCCCCCCCCCCCACCCATCCGAACCAGTTCAATAACATGGAACTTGGACTTCGCCAAAGTAATTCGCGTTCGTTTTTTACATATGTTTTGGGTCGTCGGCCTTTAATACCATTCAAATAATCGTTAGAAAAAAAAATTGTAACATACTTCGCGAGGGTAGGTTAATTTTAGGCTTGTAAAACTTACCGTACGTAGTTTTCAGTGTGCGTGGATTATCTCTCTTCCACGTTACTAAGAGGAAAAGTTACAACGTCTCAGTTATAGCTCAAAGTTTTAACTTTACAAACAAAATCTTCAACTATGAAGAAATAAAGAATACATAAATCGAATGCAAAGTCACAGGGCGGAGGCATGCAGGGGGTGAGATATTCCGTCATGGCCTGCGTGTATCTTTTCATCTTCCACCAGTCTTGGGAGCCAGAAATAAGCTTTTTAAAAGCAAATGTTTTTTTTTTATATTTAGAGAGGGGAAACACTCGAGATTTTATCCTATCGGGTGGGGGTGAAATGTAGGGAGAAAGTTAAACGGCTACACCAGAAATGACACATATCATTAATTAACGGGAGGTCATTTGAATTTGTTCCAAGAACCATGCGCGCATGAGACGATGGGGGGGGGGGGGGGGGGGCGGTTGCCACCCCTCTTGGTCACAGGGAATTCAGCTATAATCATTGTTACATGTATGTCGTAAAAACGTTACGTCTCGATGACGTGCGCGTTCGTTGTCGCGGGAGTGGGGCTCCCCCCCCCCCCCCAAAAAAAATAAAATCAACATCTAGAAATTTCGAATCACTATTTGACTAACAGCTGGAACCTTCACATACTATGGTAGAAATCGTGAAATACCTCTTGGAATGCAACGCAAACAGACAAAATTACATCCTGTGCAGGAGGTGGGAAGTAAATTAAAGAGGGGCAAAGTTTGGATCGGAGGTAGGGGTTGTCTAAAACAACTGGTTTTTTTCAGCCTAGTATCTATATTTTTTATTTTCAACCCCGCCCCCTTCTCTAGTCTAAGTTGAGTTTTAAAAGTTATTTCAAATTGAGCACCAGTCTTTCTCAAATTTGTTCAATCTGCCTGAATCTGCGCCAAATTTCATCCACTATGCCTGAAACGAGCAGATGAGGAGCCAAATATTCTAATCTATTTTACTAGTGTACCATCAACTCACAGTGGATAAGTCGTCATAAGTGGAAATTACAGAAACCGAAAGTTGGAACTCGCGAGGCGGAGAATATTTTGCTCCACCCAAATGGGAGTGGTCTGTTTGAGTGGGTTCAGGGGGCGGCTAGAGGCGCCTCACCCACCCACCCCCCCCCAAAAAAAAAAATACGCGAAACGGTAAAACAATTGAGAGAAGAAAAGGAAGTATGCCAAAAAGAAGGCGGACTGTTTTTATATGGGCCTACGAGCCTCATCGTTCGGACGCCGAACACCGACATTTTCTGTCCGATGCCGATTGGATTCGCGGCAGCAAATTCAGTTTCGTACGCAACCGCACACATGTGCCGATGTCAATGAGTTCCGAAATCAGTTTTCTCTCTGACAAACGCTTCCGGTAAAAATAACACATCGGACCCCAGATCTATTGCCGCAACTGCAAACATGTGCGCTTAGCTTCACTTACAAGCCACACGGAACGCGCTGCGTGACGCAGACCAATATGCCCAGGTTTTGAATTTGAATTCGAGAGTGAAACAAAGTTACAGGTATCACAGAACAAAATATTTTCCCACATGCGACAATAGTAACGTTCAGGCGAAAAAATATGATCGCACCACTTCAATTTTGCCATTCAAATATCTTTGTCAAGTATAGCCCTTCAGACATTTTTTTCTCACCTGAGAACAGGGGTCATGCAACAAATAAGAGAGAAAAACTGACACGAAAGGAACAGGTCACGTGCATTTTTCGGCAATTCCCTACAAAAACACACAAAAAGTAAATTGTATTTTTTAGGTCTGAGAGTCATCAAATCACCCTCTTTTTATCAGGCATATTCAACAATAGTGCAAGATGTCAATAGAATGTTTCAAACCTTTATTGAAAAAATATATTTTCCAAAGGCTGTTTATTTTTAGCGATTGTGTTGCGAAGTTGGCCCACAGAAGTTAAGCAAGCTTGAAAGAAGAGCTATAGTTCTTCCATGGAAATTATAGAAATAACAGGACAGTTTTCTATTAGTTTGAATGGGACTCATATTATTGCTGTTAATTTTCCTCAGAGCCGATATTCGTAGAATTGGATAAACTAATAAGAAATACTCCGACTAACACTCGGCCGACTGACCTACACTCAGTGGAACAGCTGATCAGAGATAACGCCGAGTTTTAGTTGATAAATATCACGGGCGGAAATCCCCGAATTGGTACTATTTGAACTGTCATAGCTGTCATCAACCCATAAATCACACTCCCAGAACAAACAGGCATCACATAATGCTAAAGTTGCAGAACTGTAAATTCTATCACACAATTCCCCCGGTCAACAGAACCCCGACGGAATGTGTTTGTGGAACAACCACTCGATAGATTGCATGCAGATTGCCGACAGTCTGCATGGCAGTACAAGCGTCTAACAATGGTGACTGCCACGTCATGGGAACGTTTCCTAACTATTCCGCTGACTGGTAGTCGAGTGATCAGGTTTGGCATAAAAAATCTAGTGGATATAAGCACTGATTCCTGGATGTTTGGGAAGTTGTCTCTGGGCTCCCGACGAGCAAGTACCTACCTACAAGAAGTAAGATGGATGCCGCCACTGTTGCTATAAGGTATGAACTTTGACTGAACATTGTGAATTTTACTTTATACCAGAGAAAACGATTGGCAGTTGAGTTTTATTTGTTAATAAAAATTGTAGATAACTGGTAAACTGGTCTTCGTTGTGCTGAACACGACTAGCCCGTGAGGTAACCAGCCTGAACCCAGAATCTGGAGCCTGTGTCTGGTATCGTCTGGTAAGGAATCACAAAACACCACGGGCTGATGGGACTTCGCGGTTGGTAGGGCTCCGTAGTTCTCTCAGTAGTCACAATGCTTGGAGTCAGAATTTAGGATCGCAGATCGACAGATTTTTTACTAAATTCCGTAACAATTGCATCATTTCCGAGTGCAACCTTTCCAGGCGGGTAACTCTAATTCAAGGTGGGTAACTATAATTCAAATTTTTAGTTCCCTGATACCTGTTGAGAGTATCTATATTTAATAATAGAGGTTCCTCATTCTTATAAAAACCGATGCCAGATCCACTGTGTGCCGCGACAGATTAGGCGGCCGCGCGATGACAGCTATTGAGTCATCGGGAATTAAATGACTTGACGTGGACACTGTAGACTGAAGATTTTGCAGCGCTAAAGGCAAGGAAGATATCACACAAAAAGTCAATCATCAATGACTGATCATGTCCAGTCTTTTCGCCGGCCATCAAATCTGTCGTAATTTTAACGATACACATCACAATAATTTTGATGATACAACCAGCGTGATGGTATTACAACGTAAAACTCTACTCACAGTTGTGACAATTGGTTCTGTTGTATAGGCCAATATATGTTTAACAAGTATCATATGATAATAGAATTAATAGTGAAGTGTCATTTGGCATTTAGTTTGGGTTTCGGGATTTGTTGCATCACTGATGTTTCATGCTATGACAGCGAATGCATGTCTGATGGGATCGTATCCAGAAAATTTACCATATTATCAGTGTGCGCGCTTAAGCTTCAGGCGCCCCGTGGGAAAAAAATTATCAAATTTATAATTAAGTGTTGGAAAGGTGGGGGACAGTCGTTCCACGTGTAATAGAAGTGATTGATATCTTGGGTGTTCGGTCACTTCGTCTTTATCAACAATTATAAAAAATATAAACTTCATCACGCAGGACGCTAATGTTAACTGTATTTCTGAAAGTCTACCTTTATGTAACATCATCAGTTCTAGATGTAGTGGTCATGCCACATGGGGTGGGGTGGGGGGGGGTGAGGGGGGCTTAATGGGAAACCTAGGAAGGACGTCATATTCACGTGACCCAGTTACGTCAAGTTAGTCACTTGACCCAATTACGTCAAGTTTGGTTGATGTGCTAGCCCGCGTGAGCGGTCATCTTGTGGCGTCATTTCATAGTGATACATAGTCTTAGTGCGCATGCGCAACTCGTGTTGTTAGGGAGATACGCTGTTCCGTCGGGCATTTTGTATACTGGCTTTCCTCAAATACCTAAATGAGTCGAAGAAAGTATATTCGAGTCACTCGAACGAACAATTGTTTTATAGCTCATTTCGATGGGATTCGAGTCGCTTGAGCAATGACTTTTCAGTAACTCTTCGATGGATTGGTGGCTATAAGAATCATATAGGCTTTCGTTATACACACTGAAGATAACTCTGCATACATGTTATGGGAAACCAAGCACTGGTGATTATAAGACTTGGACGAGGGAACGAACTAGAGCTAGTTTGGGCTAGACATACTGCTAGTGTTAGAGTAGTATCTGTAATAGGTACAAAAATAGGGTTCTTGGAAAATCTGGACCAGTACTTTAGTGTAATAGAACATACTCTCGATCCTATAGCAGTACGTGCTACTACTAAAAACCCTAGATGGGGAGTACAAGTCCGTTACGGTTGTTTTGGGCGCATTTTGGTGATTTGGAGGGATTGTCGGCTTGTTTGTGGTAATTCTACAAAGTACAACTACTCTTATACAAAGGAACGTACCTGTTATTGAAAAAAGAAGGATTCGTGAGGAATCCATATCAAATAGTCGTTTTGGGTGGTTTGGATGGATTGATGGGTCTTTCTGGGTAATCAGATTTACTCCTATTCAAACGAACAAACCCTCCGCACATACCCCCGTCTTGGTGTAGGCCATTCAGGCTCATAGCAACCACGTGCTACCTTAGAAACCAAGATGGCGGCCTCCATCAGACAAAAATGTCCGACAGAAGTACTATCACCCTAACAACACGCGCTGCGCATGCGCACTAAGACCACGTGTCACTATGGAGATGACGTCACAAGACGGCCGCTTCCGCGGGCTAACATGAGTTAAATTGGGTCACATTACTGTGCCATCACTTCTTAGGTCCCCTCACTAGGTCCCCACAATGTGGCAAATAAGGCCAAGTGGCCGAAAGCTGCAGTTACTGATTGATTTTATTATATAAAATGTCACACTTTCTACCTACCCACTGAAAAATGTTGCAGGCTGAATGGGAACATAATTTATTTAGTGGCCAAAAAGCCCTTGGGGATTGAAATCTTTTTTCCAATTTTCCCGGGGATACTCCCCGCCGCCATCTATAATTCTATTAGCATCCCACCTTAGGTCTTGGGCATATATGACTCACCTTGCTAAAGTATATCCAGAGGGGAGGCACCTTTGAGCCGCCACTGGACCCAGTGGAAGTAACACAGGTATGTAGAAATATTAGACAGTCGAGGTAATAATTCATAGCTTAGGGTTTTGAAAAAATTCGTTATAATTAACTGCAGTAATGGTAGAAGTTTGTAGGGATTTATCCAAACGATGTATCGAACTCAGAAATAGAGACAACCAAAGGTAAAAAAAAAACGTTAGAGAAAGAGTCATGGGGATTGTAACCAAAATTGGCGAGAGTAGGTCAAAAGAAAGAGGTCTTTGTGTGGCCTGCGTGACAAAGAGAAGACAGGTTTTGAAGAGTACCTTGACAATGGCACCATTGTAAGGGGAGGAGTGGTCACTGTTGTTCAAGCTGAGGTCGCGATCACTGGAGATTAGGGGGAATTGGGAAAGACGGTGGAAAAGGAGAGCCAAATGTGTAACTTGGGCGTAGCGGTGACCTTGGAATACGTTTTATTAGGAAGTCCAAAATCTCAATCTTCTAGATCAAAATTTACTGGGAGTAGTATAATGAGGACGTGGGATGGGAGAATAAAGGACGTGGTTAGTGGTTGACACAAATGCGATGGTTAGTATGCTCAATGGGGGGATTGTGAAGAATGAGGGTACAGAGTGTCTTCAAGCAGTTTGTCTCAGTATTGGGAGGAAAGATGCGTGGGAATCGGGAGGCAGTTGGAAGCACATGAGTAACCAAAACCTTCTTAACTGAGAACCACGGCAAATCAGCGGCCAGCCAAACTGTTATATATAGACCCACGTGAATAGTGTTAAAGCCTCATCCATCTGTAGGATTCGATCTTCTAATGCTATGGGCACACAGGCCTTACATTACACGTATTTACTCCAGCTGAATCCCGAGAAGCATATAATGTTTTATTGCGGTTGACTGATACCAGACGAGACCGCTCGAACACATTCAGTCAGGCACCTCTACAAAAGCGATCGTCTTTTCTTCCAATTACAAGGTTCGAAAGGTAGTCTGGGTTCTCTAGAAACCCTCAAGCGGATCAGATTTTTAAAAATGTTCCCGGGGAGGGTTCCCTTGATCCCACCAGTAGGAGAAGACACGCTCACGAACATCCACACCACGGCTACGCACGTAGTTACTTTTCAGGCAAAATCTTCCAGCCCCCCCCCCCTCCCACCCCCCGCAGCCATGGAAAAAAAGTTGGCCCGTTGGTCTATACTATATACGCCTGTGCTGGGTATAATCAGTGGAGTCGAAATATGATTGATATTATATAAATTCTCTGATCAACAACTTTGCCTAGTGATTTCTCCCTCAGAAGATTTATCAGGTGCTTGCTGAGAAATGGCGGGGGGGGGGGGGGGGGGGGGGGGGGGGGGGCAGCATGATCACGAAGTGGCATACGTGACGCCCCCCCCCCCCTCTCCCCTACAATTTTCCAATAAGCTTTCTAGTGATTATACGTATTCGTAAGGGTTGTAGCCAAAAATGCCAAGTCTCTCATGCTATTAGTTATATACTTTCTTAAAAGAAAATTGGTTAGGCCTACTTGGACTTGTGTCGGGTTATAGCGAAAGCGGCACCATGTGAAAACGGCACCTGGAGTAAACGGCACCGAGTGAGCGAAAACGGCACCAACTGATTGTGGCGAGAACGGCACCAGTTCCGATGGCGAAATTAATTCATTTAAATTCTGCTTTTTTTCTGTGTTTCGTTTTGAAACCGAGTATTTAGCCTATGGTTCTCTAATAAATTTGTGGAAAACTGAGCAGTTAAAAATGAGAGGATACATCTCCCCTCTCAACTATCTCATGGTTTTCTTGTTGTTTAGCAGTGACTTCTAAACATTAAAAGCAATAACACCACTCCCCCAACCCCACCCTTACCTCGGCCCTGGAATCTATCCAACCTGGATTCACGATACACCTCCTTCTTTATTATTTGACGCAGAAATCAGAATCTTGTGTATGTGTGTGTGTGCGGAGGGGGGGGGGGGGGGCGAATTCAAAGGACGTGCCAAGGTAAAAAATTAAAACAAGGTCTTTTAGGCCATATTTGGATGGGGGCAGTCCAAACCCAAGAAATCCGGACTCCTGTACCAAACCGAATGTAACGATCCCGGATTTCACACGGTGCTGTTTTCGCCTGTACCCAGGTCACTGTCACACAAACAATCAAAGCCTAAATGGAGGTTTGTAGCAACATAGGCTACTGAGGGCAGTTGTCGGCAAGACATGACAAATTGGGAAAACTGGTGCGGCACGTATTAATAAAATAATTTACGTCACGACTACAATACATGTATATTTTATTTATTCACTAATTCACTAACGTGTTTTGAACAAGACTTGAGTTTTATTTTGAACCATCATCACGACGAACTGATATTTCAACTTCGTCAAAACACGCCTTCTGCGAAGGCAAGCCGTGAAAATTCAAATTTACCTGTTCTCAAATGGACGGTCCCAATTACGTCACTTGTGCATTGTTGCAAAATGGACGCTCTTCCGAAAATACACACAAATTCCCATAGAGAATTAAAAAAATCGTTCATATAATTTTCGAGCGAGCTAAAATCACAGAAACGTAACGACTGGGAAGTTAAATATATTACACGTAATCGGGAGCTGAAAACTAAAAGATATTTTCTTGATTTTGTATTATTCCAGAGTTTATTTACCATTGGGGGGTTATGGAAAGGACAATAATTCATGCACTCACATTCTGATTCAAGTGCATATCCATCGACATCTGCACAAGCCAACTGGGGAAATTGGTTTGGGGAATGGGTCTGTTTCATGGACCCCAAAACAAGGTCGCGTAATCCCAGATATTATTTGATGATAATTAATATTAAGGCAAACAAAATTTAATTTTTTATTGTTTTCGATTATTCTCCGTTGCTCTAGGTTTTTTTGTGTGGATCGGGCAAACAGGAAGTAAGCAACAGCTACTTTCGGTTTCGGATTTCATACAAAGTTTTTTTTTGAGGTTGGTACTTGAATTTTTAGAAAAAGTATTAATAAATTTGATTTGATATTTACAATTTAAAATTCCTGTCAGACATTTTACATTACACGTTTGGAAAACAATTGATCCAATTTTCATAAAAACACATTGAAACAGAATAACACGAAATTTAGAAATAACAAGACAGTAATCCTAATTTCAACATTCATACTCTACTGATTTGTTGCATAATCGCTGTTCTGTTTGTTCCCAGCCAGGAAGACGACGAGCGTATCTTGCAACATTTAGATATCCCGAGAAAAATTTGCACTTTCGTACGAAACATTCCGAAAGTGAGTAAAAGGCCTTCCAAAGTTTTTCTTCTTCTCCAAAAGGCAAGATCATGGGTGCTGGGACGTTGGTGTCGTGTCGTTTCGCCCCAAATCCCGTTCGCCCCTGGGTCGTTTCGCCCCATACCAGTTCGCCCCGGGTCGTTTCGCCCCAATTTTGAGAGTGGGTCGTTTCGCCCCACTTTTTCCCGGGGTATAGGGTGGGTTTGATACAGAAAAAAAACAGAACTAGCGGTTGAAACGATGATTCAGTTTATTTTTATATAAAATTTTATACAACACATCCAGTTTACAGTTGACTGATAGAAAATGCATTTGCTGTAATACAATGATCTTAAAATATAATCTGTCGAATCCACCAGATTTGCAACGTCGTTGTTTATCTGCTAATCTTCAGGCAAGTATAATCTGCCACATTGTTAATTTGTTATTTGTCTGCTATTCTTATGGCAAGTATAATCTGCCACTTTGTTATTTCTCTGCTATTCTTCAGGCAAGTATAATCTGCCACTTTGTTATTTCTCTGCTATTCTTCTGCCACTGTGCTGTTACTCTGCTAATCCCCGGGCAAGTATAATCTGTAAATTTTATTGAAATAAAAGCAAAAAATGCCTTGCCTTCACACCATAGGAGAAAATGTATTGAAATCGCAAATGTTTTTCGCCGAGGGATATTTGAAGAGGAATGGGGAAACGTACTAACGTAGGTTCAGATTTTAATTCATTTTATGTTGATCAGGTTCTGAATAATGAAAATACACATTCATGAGTTCAGGAAAATGCAATCGAAAGAAATGATTTCGCGCGCCGAAGGCGCGCAGGGACGGTATGGTGAACAAGCCCCTTTCGACCCTCTGTAGCTGTTTATGATGGCTGTCACATGTCTTGGCGTGTCTTGAAGGAGGAAAAGGATCCGGTACTCAGCAGGTGTCTTCAGTTGTGGGTAGGCGGTTTCGTTGACTGATGTCGGTTGGACCCTCGGGTGAGGACCAGTGTGGGAGGTTGGGTCCTCTCATAAAGGTACTACCTCTCCCGGAGGGTGCAGTCGATCTGGATTTTCGGGCAAGTATAGTCTGCCGCTTCGAGGATGATATTGAGTGATGGCCATCACTGGCAAGTATAATCTGCCTCAGGCTGTCTCTGTTATAGTTGGACTCTTATGGAAAACAACAACGACCCCTTTCGGGGACCAGCAAGAAGAAGACCCGAACTTCCCTGGTTCGGGGGCAGGCCTGCATTGTAATCCTATTGGGTTGGGACAAAAGGATGCGCAATGCGCTTACAAAAAGGGGCAGAGACGGGACGCAGGACCAACGCTCGCCTCCCTTAAAGTGGTTGACCACTTTTAGGGATGGAGCGAAGGATGTTCAGGAACCGTGGGGGTGACTGTTTCCATAACGGTTAGACTGTCTGTAGCGGTTATTGGGGTGCTGGTCAAAAACATCTTCTGTGTACCTGCTTAAAAGAAGAAAGTAGAGTTAGTTTTCATTAGAATATGTAAACTGTAAAGATAAAAGTAGCACCTCTTTAGTTGCGTGTCCTTGTGGTATCTGCTGTGTGTGTGTGGAGAGTATGGAATGCACGAATCTTAACATTCGTAAGGGCAGTAACATACTCTCATGTGGTATTGTGCTGTGTGTGTGCTTGTCGCCATGGGGGAGAGTGTGGAATGCACGAATCTTTACATTCGTAAAAGCAGTAACATACTCTCGTGCTTGGGACCCCAACCGTTCCCTATTTATTATTTAGTTTTAAGGTGCCGAGGATCGCGAGCGTTTTAAGTGGGCTGAACTTCCTAGTTTGCAGCGGGACGATAACAGGTCTAGCACACTAGACCACACCCGAGGGTGTGTCTTTCCTGTTGTGTCCTTCGCTGGAAGTGGCCTTATTTAGTTTAGTTGAAGTTTATTTGAAGTTGAGGGTGCCGGGGATCGCGATCGTTTAATGCGGGTTGAGGTTCCGAGGCTGTCAGCGGGAGGGCAACAGGTCTAGCACACTAGACCACACCCGAGGGTGCTTCTTTCCTGTTGTACCCTTCGCTGATTGCGGACTTTTTCTTTTTTTTTAATTTAGTTTAGGGGTATTCGGGGGCGTCGAGGATCGCAGTTCACCATGAAATTCCCTAGTTTTTATTCGAGCGGTCTTAGTTTTGGTTACAATTTTTGGGCTTTTGTCGGCTTTCACAAATTGCTCCAAGTTCGGAGATTAGTTCGCTGTCGGCTAACCGGTCATGATTTTTCGCGGCCAGGGTGGCTAGGCGGTCTTTGATGGTGGGGATATCGGTCCTGTCGTGGAGTGTTTTGATGGGTGTGTCCCATGGGGCACGTAGGGCAACTCTAAGCGCGTGATTTTGGACCCTCTGGAGTTTTCCCATATTAGTTTGATTGAGGTCAGTTAGTATGATTGCACCGTATTCGAGTACTGGGCGCACAAAGGCTTTGTATAGTTTGAGTAGGGTGGACTGGTTGGCTCCCCATGAAGTTCCTTTAAGCATTTTCAGTAAGTTAATTCGTTTGGTAGCTTTTTTCGCCATGTCGTCGGTATGTTTGTTGAAGGACAGTTTTTGATCGATGGTGATGCCCAGGAATTTCGCTTCTTTGCATTCTGGGAGGGTGTTATCCATAAGTTTTAGGTCAAAATCCCGTTTAGTTGTCTTGCGAGTAAAGGTGATTCGTTGGGTTTTATTTGCGTTTAGCTTTATTCTCCACTTGGCACACCATTGTTCTAGGTCATCGAGAGCGCGTTGCAGAGGTTTTTGGAGTAGATAGGCCGTGGTATTAGAGTTCCAGAGGCCCTTATCGTCCGCGAATTGTGAGACTTGAACTCGATCCTCGGTGAATTTAAGATCGTTGACGTAGATGATGTACAGGAGGGAGCTGAGGACAGACCCTTGGGGAGTGCCTGCTTCTAGGGGGACACTGTCGGACATTTCGTTGTGAACTCTGACTTTGATTTCACGATCATTTAGGAAGGAGGAGAGTAGTCTAAGTAGTTTCATTGGGAGTTTCATTTTAGATAATTTGAGGCGTATTCCGTTGTGCCATACAGAGTCGAATGTTTTTTCGACGTCAAGCAGAACAGCCGCGCCTATTTGTTGATTGTTGATGGCGGTTTTCATTTGGGTTACTAGTCGGTATACATGCTCGATGCCTTCTTTACAGTTTCTATTGGCTCTTTGCCATTTATTGAAAAACTCGTTATCTTCGAGGTGCCCCCTCAGTCGATTGGTAAGGATTCGTTCGAATACCTTGCCAATGCAACTGATGAGGCTGATTGGGCGGTAACCGGCCGGATCGGAGAGGTCTTTGTCAGGTTTTGGTATCATTACACCGATGGCTTTTTTTCCAACATTTGGGAAAGTAGCCATGGGTGAGACAAGCGTTGAACAGTTTGTTTAGTTTTTCGATTAGGGAATTTGGGCTTTGTTTAAGAATTTTGTAGCTCACTTCGTCTTCTCCGGGTGAGGACGAATTTTTGCATTTTTTAATGACGTTGGTGATTTCGTCATTGGTGATGGGGGGTGACGAGGTCATCGTCGTCCCCGTCTTCTGGCTCATTATCGAATTTGGGGTCACGGTAGATATTAGGGTGTTCGTTGATGAAGTCGTCAATTGCGTTTATGACGGCGTCATCATTGCCCGATCCTTGATAAGGGCGATGCGTTTTTCTTAGAAGGTCGGCAAAAGTGTCGGCCTTGTCTTTGTCGGTGCGCGTAAAGGAACCGTCTTCCCTTTTAAGAGGTTTGGCAGCGGCTTTGCCGCCTTTGTTCTTTTGCCCCGTTAGGATTTTTTGAAAGAGTCCCATAATTTTTTAGCATCTTGGACCCCATTTAAGTTGGCTGTTACCTTTTCCCAATTGGCTTGTTTTTCAGCTTTGAGGGCTTCCTTGACTTCGCCATGAAGGCGGTTATATCTTTTTTTGAGGTCAGCTTTCTTACCGGGGTCAATTTCGGCTTTAAGAGCGCGAAGAGCTTTCCTTTTAGTTTTGATTAGTGACAGTGTGTCGCCCGAGATGGTATTTCTCCAGGGGCGTACTTCTTCTTTTGGGCATATTTCGTTTAGGGTTGAGTTAATGATTTTTTCTATGCCCTCGCATTGGGTTTCGAGTTCCGCTGCGTTCGATGGGGGGGGGGGGGGGGGGGGGGGGGGGGGTGTTTGTGAGTTTGACATCGATGATATCGCGGTTGAGATTCCAGTTTATTTTTCTAAAATTCCTGTGGAGGGTGGGTGGGTACCTGATGGGGCCATTGCCTAAAGGAAAATGCATCACAATTAATAACATATATACGTACATATTTACGCGTGTGAATAAAAAAGGCACTCAGCCACACAATCAATCTCAAATAAACACCAACTGGTATGTGATTACTGTAAAAACAAACATCTTGACTGTTAACAAAAAAAAAAACAATTCATCAAAGATGTTTTTGAAGAACCGCTATTCAGTTTGAGTAATTCGTGTCAACTCGGTCCCTGTAGATTTGTTTTTTATTCAATCATTGTATCGTCTGCCTTCAAGATGTTAGCATGTTGTGTTTATGTGCTCCCTGTTATTCCATGGGTTTTCTATGAAAGGATTTACGTTTTGATTCTTGGATTTTTTAAAAGGATGATTAAGGCGAGTTGACCTGGAACCTAATCGGCCACCTCTCTTACTCCCCGTTTCATTTGTTTGTTATCAAGGTGGATTTACAATAAGGTAAGACTACCCTTTGGGCTGAAAAATTACCATTGAAAATAAAAAAAATAAAAAAAATAAAAAAAAAAATAACTTTTACCCAGGGTCGTTTCGCCCCAATTCTGGGGGCGAAACGACTCGGGGCGAAACGACCCGGGGGCGAACGGGAAAAGGGGCGAAACGACCCGTGACCGGGACGTTTCGGCCTCGGACGTTTCGGCCTGAGACGTTTCGGCCTCCATATATTGAGGTACCAGAGAAAGGAGACTTGGACTCCGAGGTGTAAACATCTAAAGAACAATGGACTACCATTAGTCATTCAAGAAACACTGATCAAAGTGAAGGCCGCCCTTGCTACCACCTGGAGTATCCAGGTGCGCAAGGGAACAATTCACTTGACAGTGGATTTTGACACTAATACAGAACCGACGCCCTTGGAGAGGTGTAGCCCCTTTCGTGGGGGATTTCCTCCCACACTGGTCACCCTCCTTGCGGCTCGGACAAGCAGAACAAAGACCGCCGGAGCAGTACAGCCACCACCAAGAAGAAGAGTAAGAAAAAAAGGGACCCTCCGCCAGACGACGAGATGCCCGCCGAATGACGGAGTTTCTGGAGAAGAAGAAGAAGGAGAAGGAAGAGAAGGAGGCAACTGAGGGCGTCATAGGATCAACACCTGTCACCCCTGACCAACCCTTGTCCAGCTCGGCACCCCCTCCCAGGAGGAGGGTCCGGAGGACTATGGGTCGTCAGGTGACAGATCGATCTCCAACCCATCTGACTCTTCATCTGAAGATGAGATGGAGGAAGACGATCTGTCTATGGTTCAGGAAGTTGTCCCAGACGACGCACCTTCCACCCCTCCAGCTCTTGCTTCTCCGGCTTCTTCGGACCAGGAGTCTGACCAGGAGGAGAGCATCCCGGATTCCGTGGAGGCATTCCTCGGGGAGGAGATCCCGTGCGACTACTTCCGTGCCACACTCCAGGAGACATACGACAACCAACTAGAAGCAGGTACCTCATCCCAAATGACCAGGACAATACTCAAAATGATTATCGGACATTACAGCAGTTCTCAAGAAAGTTCTCAAGAAACAGCAGCAAGGATCAGGCCGTACACCACCAAAGAAGAGCCTACTCTTCACCTGCTCCGAAAACACCACCTACAACCATCTCTCCGACGCATCCTCCTCCTCCCAAGAAAAAACGCAGGAGATACAGACGCCGCTGACTACCTTAACTCCTTCCCTCCTTTTCCACATCCAGACAAGCCAAAAACTTATACAGTTAAAGAGGGTCGAAAGGGGCTTGTCCCCCAAACCGTCCCTGCGCGCCTTCGGCGCGCCAAACCATTTCGTTCTCAGGAGAAAATTTTTGAAGTGCCATAGATTGTCAATAATCAATCTCTCAACGCCATTAAGACTGTTAGAGAGTGGGCTCTATCCGGTTCTAGCTTGGCGATGGTAGAGGTTTGAGTCCCACCTGGCGAGCCAGAATATAATGTTGTGCGATGGTAAATTTAAGGAAAGAAGAGAAAAGAAAACCAAACAGCAACACCGGTTTGGTATCGGCCCCGGTATATGACCATAGCGGTTAAAAAAAGGAATGGAGAAAGCTCCAACAGTTTAGTTTGAAAAACCGGAAGTCATCCATCAAGCCTTCTGGGAGATAGGATGCCGTATGTGATTATTAGGCTTTTCCCTCTAGAAAAGACTATTGTTTTTCTACGGATTATTATTTTTTTTTGTTTGTTTGTTTTTTTTTCCACATATTTTGTCCGCACGATTCAGAAGCCATTTTCGGCACTTTCTCGAAACACGTCTTGTAGATTTTTTTTAAACATTCATCATTGCTAGACCTGCCTGTGATACGACCATTGATACACAAGACATATCAGGCAATGCATACGGTAACCCTCCACAGGCTGCCAAACATCAAAATTTTGATGAAATGAGCTGTTTCTGAGCCCCCGCATCGAGCGGAAACATTTTTGTAAGTAGTAAGGGTATTCAAAAGTCGAAGTCTTAACCCATTTTTGACAGTCTAAAGAGAGAGACCCCTAAAAATCTAAAAATTCCCATTTTCTGTGGATTTCTCTAAATACATCATGTAGGTTTTCAAGAAAAAATGACTACTCGCAGGTCTTTGTGTGACATTACATGTTGCATGGACAAAATATTCCAGTGAGCGTTTATTAACCCTCTACAGGCTGCCAAGCATCGTAATTTTGTTGAAATGTGCTGTTTTCAGACACGCACAGCACCCAACGTGTACCAGAGACATAATCTCCTCTGTTGGAAGTGGAATTCACCGAGAACCATTTTTGTAAGTAATAAGGGTATTCAGAAAAACAAGCGTTAAGCCTTTTTGTGGTTGTTAATAGTGATACCCATCAAAAGCTTAAAAATTTATGTTTTCCCTGGATTTCTTTACAAACATCTGGTAGGGTTTTCAAGAGAAAATGGCCATTGATAGGTCTTGGTGTCACATTACCAGTTGATTGGATAAATCATTCCGGTAAGCATTTGTTAACCCTCCATGCGCTGCTAAATGTAAACATTTTGAAAAAATAGTCTGTTTTTGAACACCAACAACATCAAATGGGAACGCAACAGAGAAACATAACTTCTTTTACCGGACGCAAAACTGACAGGGAAACATTTTTGTAAGTAGTAAGTGTATTCAAAAATCGAGGTCTTAACCCATTTTTGACTAATTAAGGAGATATACCTCTTAAAAGTTTAAAATTCCAGTTTTCTGTGAATTTCTTATAAAAAAATTTCAAGAGAAATTGACCATTCGCAGGTCTTGGAGTGACATTACAAGTTGCATGGACAAAATATTTCGGTAAGCATTTGTTAACCCTCAAGAAGCTGCCAAGCATAGACATTTGGAGAAAATGGGCTGTTCTTGGGCAACCATAACACCAAATGTGTACCTGCGAGATAAACATAACCTCTTTCATTGGAAGTGGAATTCACCGTCGATCATTTTTGTAAGTAATGAAGGTATTCACAAAACCAAGCAGTAACCCGTTTAGGACACTGGTTACAGATCGATACCCCTCAAAAGGTTAAAAATTCATGTTATCCGAGGATTTCTTTAAAAACATCACGTAGATTTTCAGTCACCAACTCCAGTTGATAGTATTTTAATCAGACGAGGTCTTGAGAAAGTGATTTTTATCATATCTCAGATAAAGAGTAACTTAATAACACATTTGCACCTTTGTCTGATTTCAATTCTTAACCATGGCTAGTAACAGCATCATTAAACCATCCAGCTTTAGTTCCATTGAGAGAAAGAAAGAAGAGACCAGAGAAGATAAGAGAGAGAAGGAGAGGAAAGAAAGAAAGGAGAAAGAGAAGGAGAGAGAGAGAGAGAGAGAGAGAGCAGCCCGCAGAGAGTCGGCGGCAGGATTGCACAAGGTAAGTCACAATACCAGTACTAAAGGGTCAGGGGGGTCCCAAAATGACACAATTCAGAAACTTATGGAGGAAAGAGCCCAAGATAGGGAGGATAGAATAAGGGAGAAGGAGGAATGGCGTCTGAGGTATGCTGAGATGGAGCGAAAACATGCTCAGCAGGAAAATACCATAGATAGACTCACAAGAGTGATGGCAGAAGAAAGAATAGCTGCTCATGAGAGGTTTGTCATTATGACAAACCAAATCAATAACCTTTCAGCCCAGCTGGGATTGCAGAGACAACAGACTCCGCAAATCTCTCTGGACAGTAGTGCTGCATCAACAGATGCATCAACAGATGTCCCAGCAGCCACTGCGGCTTCGGCTGGGTCACCTCCTTGTAGCCCAATCAAGGTCATTGCCATTGCTGAGGTCCACGCGGAATCAGATGCCTTGGACAATCTGGACAACTTAGATAATTCCTTTATTAGAGGGATTCTTCCCACCGAACTCCAGGTGGTAGCCTCTGAGGGACTGTCCCTGAGAAGCCATCAGCTGGTCGGGGGGACACATGCCCCACCAAGGAAACTCCCAAAGATCTAGCAGGTCCTTGCGCACTGGATACCATCTGCCCAGACAAAAACCTAGAAACTATGCTTGCCACACCGTTGGACAGTATACCTAGCACAACAGCGACCCCGTCTCGAAATAACAGCAAAAGACAGAAATCACTAGACCTTGAGAGTGAGTTGGTGGAGGTGGTGGATAGTCAGGGCTTTCATCACACCGTTGACCGGCAGATCAAGAAAGTGAGGAACTGCCCTCCACCCACCCCCTCACCCAAACCACTCTCTCATCCAGAAACCAATGATGAGACTCAAACAAATCTGCCAGGGCCTCTCCCACTCATGGAGACACCCTGGTCAACTGTCGTCTCTAGAAAGAAGGGTAAAAACGTGACACCCAACAGCCAAAATCAAGCTAGCAGCCAAAACCAGAAGGGGGGGGGGGGGCAAAATCCAGGCAGTCTCCCCAATAATAATAATAATAATAAAAAGAAAACCAACGGCATTAGGGAGGGCAGGGGTAACAACTCCCCCAACCTCACCGCGGTACTAACTAGGGTTCATCCCGACACACCCAGTGGAGCCATAAACCTTAGCCTAAATAAATGCAAGTGGGAGAGATTCCACTCCAAAGCCACGGGCAAGGTCACGTGGAAAATTAAAGTTACCTGCCCCGACAAAGAAACGAAGACAAAAATAATCAGAGATGGGATCGACATCAATGGCAGGTGGCACGCTGGGGAGGAATACAATCCCCCCCCCCCTCCCAGCGCACATACAGTGCCACAAATGCCAAAAGTTCGGGCATATGGCCAACAAATGCAGAGGGAATTTAACCTGCATGAATTGCGGAGAATCACACCTCACCAAATCATGCAGGCTAAAGTCCCCCTCTTGCCCCAACTGTAAAGGAAGCCATCCTAGCAGCTACCGGGGGTGTCCCCATTTTAAAAAAGTAAAAACCGCCATCCAGCTGAAAAACCTAAATCTCATCAAGCCTGACAATGCGTCATCTTCTCATACTGTCAGCTCCCTTATCGCCGGATCCCTTTACTCAGTACTAAGTAAACACGTCAAAACCAATCTGTCTGACATCTGCCAAGATGTCAGCCGATCGGCGTCCAGACTTTTCAAGACGCATATTTCGGAATCACTAATAAAAGCCGCTATCAGCTCAGACTAAAGCACCTGTCTAACCAACATCTAAAGCACTGCTACTAATCCCCGACCCTCGTCATGAATAAGCTACAAATAGCCGTGTGGAACGCTAGAAGCGTTAATAACAAAAAACTCCAAATGGGACGATACTTCGCAGATACAGACATTATCTGCATCTGCGAAAGTTGGCTTCAACCCAGCAAAAACTTCTCAGTAAGCGGGTTCAGCACTATTAGAAGAGACCGACTAATCACCACAGGTGGCGGCGTCGCTCTTCTAATAAAGCAGAACATCAAAACCAAAACCATAAAAACTAATCATCTCGATGCAGAAGTGATTGCTACTGAAATCACTATTGACAATAAAAACATCGCGATTGTTTGTTATTATAACGACCCAAGCAAAATTGTTTCTGACACTGTCTTTGAATTTTTTACGAGGAAATACAAACACTGCATTTTCCTCGGCGACTTCAATGCCAAACACCTGTACTTTGGCTGTAACAAAACCACCCCTAACGTTGAAGCCCTCCTTGAAATCACAAAAAAGCATAACCTTCATGTGGTTATGAATGACAGCTCTGCAACTTATATCAGTAATAACCCATTATTCTCATCTGAAATCCTCGATCTAATTATCGCCAGTGACTCCCTGATAAATCACATCGATGACCACTGGGTCGGCGATGACGACTTAGGCAGCGATCACCTCCCGATCCATGCCTCACTGCAGCTAGGAAATGGCCCACTCAGGTACCCCCCAACTCTCCGCAGAAATTTTAGAAAAATTAATTGGAACCTCTATCGTGACATCATCGATGTCCAACTCACACCCCCCCCCCCCCCCCCCCCTATCCAATGCAGCGGAACTCGAAACCCAATGCGAGGGCATAGAAAAAGTCATTAACTCAACCCTAAACGAAATATGCCCAAAAGAAGAAGTACGCCCCTGGAGAAATACTATCTCGGGCGACACACTCTCACTAATCAAAACTAAACGGAAAGCTCTTCGCGCTCTTAAAACCGAAACTGACCCCGGTAAGAAAGCTGACCTCAAAAAAACATACAACCGCCTTCATGGCGAGGTCAAAAAAGCCCTCCAAGCTGAAAAACAAGCCAACTGGGAAAAGGCAACAGCCGATCTAAATGGAGTCCAGGATGCGAAAAAATTCTGGGACTCTTTCAAAACCCTAACTGGGCAAAAAAACAAAAACCGCAAAGCCGCAGGAAAACCTCTTAAGAAGGAAGACGGTTCCTTCACGCGCACTGACAAAGACAAGGCCGACACCTTTGCCGACCTCCTAAGAAAAACCCATCGCCCGCATCAAGGTGCGGGCAACGATGACGCCGCCATAAACGCCATTGATGACTACATCAATGAACACCCTGATATCTTCCGCGACCCCAAATTCGATAACGAGCCAGAAGACGGGGATGACGATGACCTCGTCATCCCCATCACTAACGACGAAATCATCAACGTCATAAAAAAATGCAAAAATTCCTCCTCACCCGGCGAAGGCGAAGTAAGCTACAAAATTCTAAAACAAAGCCCATACTCCCTAATCGAAAAACTAAAAAAAACTGTTCAACGCATGCCTCACCCATGGCTATTTTCCAAAATGTTGGAAAAAAGCCATCGGTGTCATGATACCAAAACCTGACAAGGACCCCTCCGATCCAGCCAGCAACCGCCCAATCAGCCTACTCAGCTGCATTGGTAAGACATTCGAACGAATCCTTACCAATCGGCTCAGGAGGCACCTTGAAGACAAAGATTTTTTTAATAAATGGCAAAGAGCCTATAGAAACCTCAAAGAAGGCATCGAACATGTCTACCGACTAGTTACCCAAATGAAGGCCGCTATCAATAATCAGCAAATAGGCGCGGCAGTCCTGTTAGACGTCGAAAAAGCATTTGACTCCGTCTGGCACAATGGAATGCGCTACAAATTATCAGAAATGAAATACATTGTGTCGACACAGCTTCTTCGCCTGAGAAGATTCTATGGTGATATGTGAGCTTGTGATCCGATCGAGGTTATCTTTCCGTATCCTACCTAGTATCAATACACCATCTTCGTCATCGGATAGATAATTAGTGCACTTAGTTGTGAACTTGGACGTTCTAAATAGCGAGTTTGTCGTCTCACATTCTACATTGTGTCGATACAGCTTCTTCGCCTGAGAAGATTCTATGGTGATATGTGAGCTGTGATAGCCTAATAGCACATTTGTCGTCTCACATTCTACATTGTGTCGATACAGTTTCTTCGCCTGAGAAGATTCTATGGTGATATGTGACAGCCTAATAGCACATTTGTAGTGTGTCCAGACATATACGATAGTGCCATGGTGTGTTTTGATGTGTATGGTGTCTCGGCGAGTTGAGGGTGAGTTTTTTTCGCGAGGCTTGCCGAGCGAAAGGGGCTCACTTTCGACGAGGTGAGATGTCAGGCGTGTCGGGGCTCACTATGGTATTGTTGTATTTATCTTATACCGACCATTTTTGTTCTTTTCTGCATTTTTAAAAGGGTTTTGGGGATGATTTCGTGTCAAAATGTCGACACATCTGGAGTCTCCAATCTATATGACATAGGGGTATGTGTTATAGATAATATATAACACATGGGCTATATCTTCAACGGGTACAAGATAAAATGCAATAATACTGCCCGGCTACAATGCTGAACGGTATATGGGCGGGTCAGTGGCATCCTCGACGCAGGAGGATAGTTCCTAGATGACCATTTGTCTAGCGCTGGTAGCAGTTGACCCTCGTATTTGCCTCAAACCAGCCCTCGCACACAGCTTAACAATACCCTTCAAAATAAAACGAGAAGATACTTTAGTATCGATACTAAAACGACAACGCGATCTTGATTCACCCATATCTTTCCTGTGTTGAGAATGCTGCTGCCCCGCCACAACGCTGAACGGTATATGGGCGGGTCAGTAGCATCCTCGACGCAGGAGGACAGTTCTCAGATGACCCTTTACTAGCGCCGGTGGCAGATGACCCTCGTATATGCCCCAAACCAACCCTCGCACACAGCTTAAACAAAACGAGAAACTGCTTTAGTACGAACACTAAAAGGACAACGCGATTTTGACTCATTCATATCTTTCCTGATTTGAGAGTGCTGCTGCCCCGCCACAAAGCTGAACGGTATATTGGCGGGTCAGTAGCATCCTCGAAGCGGGAGGATAGTTCTTAGATGACCCTTTGTCTAGCGCTGGTGGCAGCTGACACTCAGTATAGAACATTTTAGTATACTAAAGTTCTCATTTCTTGCCCCGGGGGAATAGGATGCGCTCATCCCGTTGGGGTGACGTGGGCTGTGCTTTGGGGTAAGTGAACATATTAAAAAAATGAAAGACAATTTACCAATATAGCGCTGGCCGGTTTTTTGGCCGTTGCAAGGGTAAAGGGTCAAATAGATCTTCATGGTCGCCAGTGACATTTTCGAAGCTTTACCACGTTCTCCCCTCTCTGACGTGTCATTCATTTCCAAGATGAACGTAGGCATGCCCGACGAACGTTGAAAACCAAAACTCGATTTCTCTGTGCTAATACAACACGTCGTGACTTCACACCGGCCACAACCGCCACAAACATCACCACCCACATTCATTACACACTCCCGGGCTTCATCCCACAATCATGTATATAAACTTTACTGTTTTGTACGTCATATCAACTGTATATATTTGTACTATATCTGATTCAAGAAAACCTACCCTACCTATCTCATCCAGTATGAATCATACCGTACCTTCCAGTGTGCAAATTAGAAATGCGTGTGTGTCTCGAGCAGGTGAGTCTATGACAAGACACCTAAACTGTTTAATTTTTTTGATCAACTCTCATCTATTGGTATTATCATTTTCTCCTCCTGATGGCTGATATAAATGATTATCGGATGAGAGTTGGTCTCTTTGCACCAATAGCCCGATCTGGGGTCGCCTTCAAGAAACGGCTAGACTATAATTGTGTCTTGTTAGCAATGTTATTTTTTAACTTCGGCGTAAAAGGGTTAACTGTGATGATTTCTTTATTGCATGTCTTGGACACGCTGGAGAACGCGATACTTAGAAATTATCCATTTAGAACATTTCCTGTTAACCGATATCCAATCCGACGTGGGACTCTGACGTTGGTCTTGTTCAACAACTTGCTCATACTTGGCTTCTTTGCAAACCTGTTATGGATTGCGCTAATTCTTTACATATCGGGTGACATTGAAATGAACCCTGGCCCAGAAAGCACGTCAGCTTCGATCTCGTCCTGTAGTTCACCAGACCCTTCCTCAGACGGTCCATTATCACACAACAAAGCAAATGGCCTATCGGTCTTTCACCTAAATGTCCAAAGCATTCGCCCCAAAAAAACAAAAACCGCAAAGCCGCAGGAAAACCTCTTAAGAAGGAAGACGGTTCCTTCACGCGCACTGACAAAGACAAGGCCGACACCTTTGCCGACCTCCTAAGAAAAACCCATCGCCCGCATCAAGGTGCGGGCAACGATGACGCCGCCATAAACGCCATTGATGACTACATCAATGAACACCCTGATATCTTCCGCGACCCCAAATTCGATAACGAGCCAGAAGACGGGGATGACGATGACCTCGTCATCCCCATCACTAACGACGAAATCATCAACGTCATAAAAAAATGCAAAAATTCCTCCTCACCCGGCGAAGGCGAAGTAAGCTACAAAATTCTAAAACAAAGCCCATACTCCCTAATCGAAAAACTAAAAAAAACTGTTCAACGCATGCCTCACCCATGGCTATTTTCCAAAATGTTGGAAAAAAGCCATCGGTGTCATGATACCAAAACCTGACAAGGACCCCTCCGATCCAGCCAGCAACCGCCCAATCAGCCTACTCAGCTGCATTGGTAAGACATTCGAACGAATCCTTACCAATCGGCTCAGGAGGCACCTTGAAGACAAAGATTTTTTTAATAAATGGCAAAGAGCCTATAGAAACCTCAAAGAAGGCATCGAACATGTCTACCGACTAGTTACCCAAATGAAGGCCGCTATCAATAATCAGCAAATAGGCGCGGCAGTCCTGTTAGACGTCGAAAAAGCATTTGACTCCGTCTGGCACAATGGAATGCGCTACAAATTATCAGAAATGAAATACATTGTGTCGACACAGCTTCTTCGCCTGAGAAGATTCTATGGTGATATGTGAGCTTGTGATCCGATCGAGGTTATCTTTCCGTATCCTACCTAGTATCAATACACCATCTTCGTCATCGGATAGATAATTAGTGCACTTAGTTGTGAACTTGGACGTTCTAAATAGCGAGTTTGTCGTCTCACATTCTACATTGTGTCGATACAGCTTCTTCGCCTGAGAAGATTCTATGGTGATATGTGAGCTGTGATAGCCTAATAGCACATTTGTCGTCTCACATTCTACATTGTGTCGATACAGCTTCTTCGCCTGAGAAGATTCTATGGTGATATGTGACAGCCTAATAGCACATTTGTAGTGTGTCCAGACATATACGATAGTGCCATGGTGTGTTTTGATGTGTATGGTGTCTCGGCGAGTTGAGGGTGAGTTTTTTTCGCGAGGCTTGCCGAGCGAAAGGGGCTCACTTTCGACGAGGTGAGATGTCAGGCGTGTCGGGGCTCACTATGGTATTGTTGTATTTATCTTATACCGACCATTTTTGTTCTTTTCTGCATTTTTAAAAGGGTTTTGGGGATGATTTCGTGTCAAAATGTCGACACATCTGGAGTCTCCAATCTATATGACATAGGGGTATGTGTTATAGATAATATATAACACATGGGCTATATCTTCAACGGGTACAAGATAAAATGCAATAATACTGCCCGGCTACAATGCTGAACGGTATATGGGCGGGTCAGTGGCATCCTCGACGCAGGAGGATAGTTCCTAGATGACCATTTGTCTAGCGCTGGTAGCAGTTGACCCTCGTATTTGCCTCAAACCAGCCCTCGCACACAGCTTAACAATACCCTTCAAAATAAAACGAGAAGATACTTTAGTATCGATACTAAAACGACAACGCGATCTTGATTCACCCATATCTTTCCTGTGTTGAGAATGCTGCTGCCCCGCCACAACGCTGAACGGTATATGGGCGGGTCAGTAGCATCCTCGACGCAGGAGGACAGTTCTCAGATGACCCTTTACTAGCGCCGGTGGCAGATGACCCTCGTATATGCCCCAAACCAACCCTCGCACACAGCTTAAACAAAACGAGAAACTGCTTTAGTACGAACACTAAAAGGACAACGCGATTTTGACTCATTCATATCTTTCCTGATTTGAGAGTGCTGCTGCCCCGCCACAAAGCTGAACGGTATATTGGCGGGTCAGTAGCATCCTCGAAGCGGGAGGATAGTTCTTAGATGACCCTTTGTCTAGCGCTGGTGGCAGCTGACACTCAGTATAGAACATTTTAGTATACTAAAGTTCTCATTTCTTGCCCCGGGGGAATAGGATGCGCTCATCCCGTTGGGGTGACGTGGGCTGTGCTTTGGGGTAAGTGAACATATTAAAAAAATGAAAGACAATTTACCAATATAGCGCTGGCCGGTTTTTTGGCCGTTGCAAGGGTAAAGGGTCAAATAGATCTTCATGGTCGCCAGTGACATTTTCGAAGCTTTACCACGTTCTCCCCTCTCTGACGTGTCATTCATTTCCAAGATGAACGTAGGCATGCCCGACGAACGTTGAAAACCAAAACTCGATTTCTCTGTGCTAATACAACACGTCGTGACTTCACACCGGCCACAACCGCCACAAACATCACCACCCACATTCATTACACACTCCCGGGCTTCATCCCACAATCATGTATATAAACTTTACTGTTTTGTACGTCATATCAACTGTATATATTTGTACTATATCTGATTCAAGAAAACCTACCCTACCTATCTCATCCAGTATGAATCATACCGTACCTTCCAGTGTGCAAATTAGAAATGCGTGTGTGTCTCGAGCAGGTGAGTCTATGACAAGACACCTAAACTGTTTAATTTTTTTGATCAACTCTCATCTATTGGTATTATCATTTTCTCCTCCTGATGGCTGATATAAATGATTATCGGATGAGAGTTGGTCTCTTTGCACCAATAGCCCGATCTGGGGTCGCCTTCAAGAAACGGCTAGACTATAATTGTGTCTTGTTAGCAATGTTATTTTTTAACTTCGGCGTAAAAGGGTTAACTGTGATGATTTCTTTATTGCATGTCTTGGACACGCTGGAGAACGCGATACTTAGAAATTATCCATTTAGAACATTTCCTGTTAACCGATATCCAATCCGACGTGGGACTCTGACGTTGGTCTTGTTCAACAACTTGCTCATACTTGGCTTCTTTGCAAACCTGTTATGGATTGCGCTAATTCTTTACATATCGGGTGACATTGAAATGAACCCTGGCCCAGAAAGCACGTCAGCTTCGATCTCGTCCTGTAGTTCACCAGACCCTTCCTCAGACGGTCCATTATCACACAACAAAGCAAATGGCCTATCGGTCTTTCACCTAAATGTCCAAAGCATTCGCCCCAAAATCGACATCCTCAGCTGTGAAGCTCTTCCATATGATGTGTGCACCTTCTCAGAAACATGGTTGGACCGGGGTGTGAATGACGATGAACTTCTTCTCCCGGGCTTCCAAGCACCCCTACGAAAAGACCGCGAATCAAGGGGTGGCTTTGTAATTATGTACCTTAAAAATGGCATACCATTTAAACCCCGCCCTGATCTGGATATTCCCAATCTTGAATGCCTGTGGGAGCAGGTGTACACCTCCACAGGCTCGATTCTTGTAGGTGTCCTTTACAGGCCCCCAAATGCTAATAGTGAGACATGGGATTTAATTGAAACGTCGATAGACCGAGCTACGGATGTTGGAACCAACAATGTCCTACTGACAGGCGACTTTAACGACGATCAGTCCAGAGGCTCTTCGGGGCATTTACTTCAACTCACATCCCAGTTTAATCTAAAACAATTGGTGGAAGAGCCCACATACTATTACGAAAACTCATCATCACTGATTGACTTAATCCTGGTGAGCAATGATCTTCCAGCTGCCTCGACGGAAGTCCGCGATCCATTCTTGGGAAACTATATTTGGTACCACTGCCCAGTTTCTGCAACAATCAACCTACGTAAGAAAGCAACGAAACCTCACAGCCGCCTCGTTTGGTTTTATGACAAGGGCGATTTCCCAGAAATGAATAGGGAACTGCGGCGAGTCGACTGGTCTGACTTGCTTACCAGTTGTGAAATTACGTCCGCTGTAGGTGAGCTCTCCAATATAATATCAAATAAAGCATACAAGTGCATACCTCATAAAATAGCTACTATTAGGCCCGACCAACCTAAATGGCTGCATAACAGTTTAAGAAAACTGATTCGACAAAGAAAACGCCTCCACCATATAGCCAAAGCAAAAAACAGTCCACAATCATGGGAAAAAATACAGAATGAAAAGAAATGAAGTTGTCTCTGCGGTTCGTAAATCCAAACAGAATTACTTCACGAAAATTGACAATACCCTAAACTCCTCCACCACAACCTCATCTGAGTGGTGGAAGACTCTCAAGCTAGTCCTATTTAAAAGTCAAGTACCCATCCCCGACTACATTACAAATGACAAAGTCGCCTCAACTAATCTTGAGAAAGCCGACATTCTGAATGACTATTTCTGTAACATCTCATCTTTAAACGACGAAGGACTTTCCCTACCAGGTGTGCCCTTCGATACTGACCGACCAACATTGAGCCAGCTTACTCTTACCAACGAGGAAGTGCAAAACATACTAAACTCCCTGAACGTATCCAAAGCCTGTGGCCCAGACGGTATAAGTCCAAAGTTGCTAAAAAACTGCGCTTCCACCCCAGCTCCTCCGCTAACTCTGATTTTTAACAGAATGCTAAGTCAATCATTTTTCCCAAAGGAGTGGAAGAGGGGCAGCGTCGTCCCGGTCTTCAAAGCTGGAGACCACCATAGCGCAGCAAATTATAGACCCATAACCCTACTTAGCTGTATAAGCAAAGTTCTCGAAAGATGCATCTTCAAAAAAATTCTAACCTTCTTGCAAGATAACTCTCTACTCACCCCCCTCCAATCTGGGTTTCTCCCATCTGACTCGACTGTCCTACAGCTAACGGAAATATATCATGTGTTCAGCTCAGCTCTAGACGAAAATAAAGAAATTCGGGTGGTCTTCTGTGACATTAGTAAAGCTTTCGATAAAGTTTGGCATGCTGGACTCCTATACAAATTAGAACGTATTGGCATTACAGGCCCCCTTCTACAGTGGTTCTGTAAATACCTGGAGGATAGACAACAACGTGTGTGTATTAACTCTGTATCGTCATCTTGGAAATATGTAACTGCCGGCGTTCCCCAAGGCTCTATATTGGGTCCCTTGCTATTTTTGATATATATAAATGACATAGTCGAAAATATTAGAAGCAACATAAGACTGTTCGCTGATGACACAACGCTATTTCTTATTGTCGAGAACCCCCAAGCAGCAGCAGATATTATCAATAAAGATATTAGAGCCATCGAGGACTGGGCAAAGACCTGGCTCGTCAAGTTTAATCCTAGCAAAACTGAAGCAATGACAATTACCCGAAAAACATCCAAACCAACACACCCCCCGTTGGTAATGTCTGCCCAAACCATAAACCACATTGAAAAACATAAACACCTTGGCCTAACCCTAAATGACCATGGCAGCTGGTCTGCTCATATTGCTGAAGTGTCGACAAAAGGGTGGCAACGGCTAGCCATGATTAGGCACCTAAAATACAGACTTGATCGTAAAGTTCTCGAAAAAATATATTTTTCCTTCATACGTCCCGTTTTGGAGTATGCCGACGTAGTCTGGGACAACTGCAGTATTGAAGAGTCCCAGTCTCTTGAAAAAATACAAATAGACGCAGCCAGACTCTGCACAGGCGCTACAAAAAGTGCAAGTAAACATTCTATATATACAGAGACTGGGTGGGAAACATTGGAGTCCAGGCGTAAAAAACATAAGCTTATTCAATATTTTAAAATGTACCATGGCTTAGCACCTTCCTACATATCACTGATGATACCCCCCGCCTTGTCTGAAACACAGAACTACAATCTCCCAAATTTGTCTAACTTGACCACTGTACCATGTCGAACGAATCATTATCAGTCGTCTTTTCTCCCATCGACTACTAAACTATGGAATGAATTACCAAACGACGTAAGAGAAAACCCAAATCTTACAAATTTCAAAACCTACCTCAACAATGACAAACGAATTATTCCCAAATTCTATGTGAACCACACATCGCGAGAAGCTCAAATTCTTCACTGCAGGCTCCGATTAGAATGCAGTAATTTGAAGGATCACCTATTTAAAAATCACATTTCCGATACAGCCTCTTGCAGCTGTGACGACCGTGAAACAACCGAACACTTCCTGCTGTTTTCTCCCTTATACAATGATGTTAGGAACACGATTCTTGGTGCTCTTAACTTCCCAATCAATGCAGACACCCTCATCATCTACGGAAGTGAATTTTTATCAGTGTCACAAAATCGAACAATCTTCGAGTCGGTGCATCAGTTTATTCTGCGATCAAAAAGGTTTTAGTGTTGGCTTCTTCAAAATCGACTCTGAAGCTTATCTCATAAGCATGGAGCGTAGACGAGGGGAGGCTGAGGTTCTGCCCCGCATTGTTTATACTTCTAGAAGCTAAGTCCATGACAGTGCTTTCACCTGCCTTCCTACTCATAGGCACCCCACATCAAGGCATGCCATCCTGGATCGCATGTGGTGTCTGTCGTCGACGCCCCTACTCGAGACGCTTCGCATTGCACACTCCATCAGCTCAAAAAGTCCCCTTTCTCTATCACTGTCCTGTTCCTTTCCTCATCTGTCTTCTAACAACATTAACCATAGCCAAAGTATAACAAAAGTACAGCGCCTGCACGACCGGGACCCATCACTCGATGAGAACTGGCTAGCAATTACTTTACAACGCAAAAAAGCGAGGAGTGAACATAAAACTAAGCATGCATCTATGGTGGGTCCTGATCGTGCTGGCGTGATAGTGTATGTACCAGCCGCATATGATATATTTTTACAAAATATTTGACTGGAAACAGCCGAGTATAAGCTCTTTAGCTTGATGCTGAATCCATTTCCTTAATAGTTGTATGCTTTTATTGATTTGTGTAAAAATGTACTTTCATACTTTGGAAATAAATACTGTTTAAACTAAAAAAAGTAAAAACTGCCATCGAGCTGAAAAACCTAAATCTCATCAAGCCTGACAATGCGTTATCTCCTCATACTGTCAGCTTCCTTATCGCCGGATCCCTTTACTCAGTACTAAGTAAACACGTCAAAATCAATCTGTCTGACATCTGCCAAGATGTCAGCCGATCGGCGTCCAGACTTTTCAAGACGCATATTTCGGAATCACTAATCAAAGCCGCTATCAGCTCAGACTAAAGCACCTGTCTAACCAATATCTAAAGCACCGCTACTAATTCCCGACCCCCGTCATGAATAAGCTACAAATAGCCGTGTGGAACGCCAGAAGCGTTAAGCATCGTCACAGGTCATCGATTAGCATTTGATCGGATCGGACAGTAAGAGCAAATTTATTAACTACAGAAAAGTGATTTTCATCATATTCTGAGTTACAAAAGAGTCAAAACTTAACACAAACTGTTTGCTTTGTCTGTGTCCAGTCTTCCAACTTAATAATGCCATCAAATATGAGGAAAACCACATTCAGCACACAGGAGAGGAGAAGAGAGGAGAATAAAGAAAGGAACAAAGAAAAGAGGGACAAAGAGAACGCAGCCAGGAGAGTGTCGGGACAAGAGAGCAAGGTAAGTCCGCACTCTAATACTAACAATAACTCAGATTTAGGGGGTGATAGAATGAGAGACGCATTCAGTACAGAATGCGAGGGCTACTCCCCAGCCCAGTTCATGGAGGTGCTTAAAGATCTTAAAAATCAGATAGCACACCTAACAAAAAAAATTGAGGAAAAGGAAGCCAAGATTGAAGAGAAGGATGCGGTAATCAGGGATTTTATCAGGGGAACTTTCACCACACCATCACCTGTCTCACCTGTCAGGGAGATTCAGGTGGTGGCTGAGGCCCACAAAGTTCCTGCAACTCAGATCTCAACTACCTCTATCAAAGAAAATCAGGTAGATGTTGAAGTCACAGGTGTCCCGGGGCACAAAACATATGCTGAGGTAGCGGGAGGGCACAAAGGGTCTCTGAATGGGGGTGCAATGGACACCCAAGCTGAGATGGTTCCATTGGATCCTGCGGATCCCCTAAACATTGAGGCTTTCTGTCCAGACAAGGACGTAATAGAAATGCTGGCCTCCCAGCAGGACTTGCATGACAGTCAGAGCCAAGCAGCCAAAACTCCCAACAAGAGGAAAAAACTAAGCCTAGATCCTGAGGTGGAAACACAGGAGTTGGTGGATGAGGAGGGATTTATCCACACGGTCGACAGACAGACCAAAAAAGTGAGGAAATGCCTCTCCTCCCCCTCAGACTCCTCTGCTTCAGCCACGGGTTCTGGCTCCAATACTACCCCTAGTATCTCAGAATCCAGTATCCCACCTCTCATGGAAAAACCTTGGAATACGGTAGTGTCCAACAGCATTGACCAACTAAATAATACTCATCGATTAACCAACAGTCACAGGGGGAGGCGGAACCCACCCGTCCCCAGCAAAAAAGCTAACTCAGAGAATAATAAGAAACATCCCAATGGCATCAGCCCCCTTGTATCTACCGTAGTTATTACCAGGGTTCACCCTGACACGCCCAAGGAGCTCATAAGCCAAGGATTAGAAAACTGCAAATGGGATAGATTCGTGTCAAAGGCCACCGCTAAGGTAACCTGGAAACTCAAAGTCACATGCCCCAATAAGGAAACAAAAGTAATAAAAATTTTAGCTAATGGGGTTAATATTAATGGCAGGTGGCATGCAGCGGAGGAGTATAGAAGTAGCACTCCTCCGGTACAGTGCCACAAATGTCAGAAGTTTGGGCATATAGCCAATAAATGCAAAGGGACTCTAACATGCATGAGATGTGGAGGGGAACACCTAACCAAATCATGCAGATTGGATTCCCCCTCCTGTCCCAACTGCAAAGGAGATCATACAAGTAACTATCGCGGGTGTCCCCATTATAAAAAAGTAAAGACAAACATCGAACTCAAAAAACTAAACCTAATTAAACCTAACAACGCCTCTTCTCCCCACACTGTTTGCTCCCTAGTCGCAGGAGCACTCTACTCGATATTGAATAAACATGTCAAAACCAATCTGTCTGACATCTGTCAAGATGTAAGCCGATCAGCGTCCCGGCTATTTAAAACTCAAATCTCGGAATCTCTAATCAAAGCCGCAATTAATGTTAATTAACGCCATCAATTATCACTAACAAAACACCGCAACTTAAATTCAACCCCATCATGAATAAGTTACAAATAGCCATGTGGAACGCTAGAAGCGTTAACAATAAAAAACTTCAAATGAGCCGATACTTCAAAGACACAGACATTATCTGTATCTGCGAAAGTTGGCTTTACCCCAGCAGAAATTTCTCAATAAGTGGGTTCAGCAGTTTTAGAAGAGACCGACAAATCACTAAAGGTGGCGGCGTTGCTCTTCTAATAAAGCAGAACATCAAAACCAAAACAATAAAAACTGATCACCTCGATGCAGAGGTGATTGCAACTGAAATTACAGTCGACAATAAAAACATCGCGATTGTTTGTTATTATAACGACCCGAGCAGAATTGTTTCTGACACTGTCTTTGAATTCTTTACGAGAAAATACAAACACTGCATTTTCCTCGGCGACTTCAATGCCAAACACCTGTACTTTGACTGCAACAAAACCAGCCCGAACGGTGAAGCCCTCTTCGAAATTACAAAAAAACATAACCTTCATGTGGTCATGAAAGACAACTCAGCAACCTATATCGGTAACAACCCACTATTCTCATCTGATATCCTCGATCTAATTATCGCCAGTGGCTCCCTGATAAACCACATCGATGACCACTGGGTCGGCGATGATGACTTAGGCAGCGATCACCTCCCGGTCCATGCCTCACTGCAGCTAGAAAACGGCCCACTCAGGTACCCCCCCCCCCCCCCCACGCTCCGCAGAAATTTTAGAAAAATCAATTGGAATCTCTACCGCGAAATCATCGATATCAAACTCACAAACACCCCACCCCCCCCCCCCCCCCCCCCCATCTAATGCAGCGGAACTCGAAAGCCAATGCGAGGGCATAGAGAAAACCATTAACTCAACCCTAAACGAAATATGCCCAAAAGAAGAAGTGCGCCACTGGAGAAATACTATCTCGGGCGACACACTGTCACTAATCAAAACCAAACGTAGAGCTTTTCGCGCTTTTAAAACCGAAACTGGCCCCGGCAAGAAAGCTGACCTCAAAAAAACATATAACCGCCTTCATGGCGAAGTCAAGGAAGCCCTCAAAGCTGAAAATCAAGCCAACTGGGAAAAGGCAACAGACAATCTAAACGGGGTCCAAGATGCCAAAAAATTCTGGGACTCTTTCAAAATCCTAACAGGGCAAAAAAACAAGGGCGGCAAAGCTGCTGCCAAACCTCTTAAAAGGGAAGACGGTTCCTTCACGCGCACCGACAAAGAGAAGGCCGATACTTTTGCCGACCTCCTAAGAAAAACGCATCGTCCGTATCAAGGCACGGGCATTGATGACGCCGCCATCAACGCGATCGATGACCTCATCAATGAACACCCTGAAATCTACCGTGACCCCAAATTCGATAACGAGCCAGAAGACGGAGATGACGATGACCTCGTCACCCCCATCACCAATGATGAAATCATCAACGTCATAAAAAAATGCAAAAACTCCTCCTCACCCGGCGAAGACGAAGTTAGCTACAAAATTCTAAAACAAAGCCCAAACTCCCAAATCGAAAAACTAAACAAACTGTTCAACGCTTGCCTCACCCATGGCTACTTTCCCAAATGTTGGAAAAAAGCCATCGGTGTCATGATACCAAAACCTGACAAGGACCCCTCCGATCCAACCAGCTACCGCCCAATCAGCCTCCTCAGCTGCATTGGTAAGACATTCGAACGAATCCTTACCAATCGGTTCAGGGGGCATCTTGAAGACATCGATTTTTCAATAAATGGCAAAGAGCCTATAGAAACCGGAAAGAAGGCATCGAACATGTCTACCGACTAGTCACCCAAATGAAAACCGCTATCAACAATCAGCAAATAGGCGCGGCTGTCCTGTTAGACGTCGAAAAAGCATTTGACTCCGTTTGGCATAATGGAATGCGCTACAAATTATCAAAAATGAAACTCCCCAAGAAACTGCTCAGATTACTATCCTCTTTCCTTAATGATCGCGAAATTAAAGTCAGAGTGAACAACGAAATGTCTGACAGTGTCCCCCTTGAAGCAGGCACCCCCCAAGGATCCGTCCTAAGCCCCCTCCTTTACATCCTCTATGTAAATGACCTTAACTTCACCGAGGATCGTGTTCAAGTCTCCCAATTCGCGGATGATAAGGGCCTCTGGGACTCTAACAATACGGCCAATCTGCTCCAAAAACCCCTGCAACGCGCTCTCGATGACCTAGAACAATGGTGTGCCAAATGGAGAATTAAGCTAGACGCCAATAAAACACAACGAATCACCTTTACCTGCAAGAAAAATAAACGTGATTTTAACCTTAAACTTATGGATAACACCCTCCCGGAATGCAAAGAAGCGAAATTCCTAGGCATCACCATTGATCAAAAACTGTCCTTCAACAAACATACCGACGACATGGCGAAAAAAGCTACCAAACGAATTAACCTACTGAAAATGCTTAAGGGAACTACATGGGGGGCCAACCAGTCCACCCTACTCAAACTACACAAATCCTTTGTGCGCCCAGTACTCGAATACGGTGCAATCATACTAACTGATCTCAACCAAACTAATATGGGCAAACTCCAGAGGGTCCAAAATCACGCGCTTAGAGTTGCCCTCCGCGCCCCATGGGACACACCCATCAAGACACTCCACGACAGGGCCAATATCCCCACCATTAAAGACCGCCTAACCACACCGCGAAAAATCATGACCGGTTAGCCGACAGCGAACTAATCTCCGAACTTGGAGTAATTTGCGAAAGCTGACAAAAGCCCAAAAATTGCAATCAAAACTAAGACCGCTCGAATAAAAACTAGGGAATGACAAGGTGAACTGCGATCCCCGACGCCCCCGAATACCCCTAAACTAAAATTAAAATAATTAAGTTCGCAACCAGCGAAGGGTACAACAGGAAAGAAACACCCTCGGGTGTGGTCTAGTGTGCTAGACCCGTTGCCCTCCCGCTGACAGCCTCGGAAGCTCAACCCGCATTAAACGATCGCGATCCCCGGCACCCTCAACTTCAAATAAACTTAAAACTAACCTAAATAAGGCCACTTCCAGCGAAGGACACAACAGGAAAGAAACACCCTCGGGTGTGGTCTAGTGTGCTAGACCTGTTACCATCCCGCTGCAAACTAGGAAGTTCAGCCCACTTAAAACGCTCGCGATCCCCGGCACCTTAAAACTAAATAATAAATAGGGAACGATTGGGATCCCAAGCACGAGAGTATGTTACTGCCCTTACGAATATAAAGATTCGTGCATTTCATACTCTCCCCATTGCGACAACCGCACACACAGCACAATACCACACGAGAGTATGTTACTGCCCTTACGAATGTAAAGATTCGTGCATTCCATACTTTCTCCACACACACAGCAGATACCACAAGGACACGCAACTAAAGAGGTGCTACTTTTATCTTTACAGTTTATATATTCTAATGAAAACTAATTCTACCTTCTTCTTTTAGCAGGTACACAGAAGAATTTTTTTTTTTTTTTTTTTTTTGACCAGCACCCCAATAACCGCTACAGATACAGACAGTCTAACCGTTATGGAAACAGTCACCCCCGCGGTTCCTGAACATCCTCCGCTCCATCCCTAAAAGTGGTCAGCCACTTAAAGGGAGGCGAGCGTTGGCCCTGCGTCCCGCCTCTGCCCCTTTTCGTAAGCGCAATGCGCATCTTTTGTCCCAACCCAATAGGATTACAATGCAGGCCTGCCCCCGAACCAGGGAAGTTCGGGTCTTCTTCTTGGTGGTCCCCGAAAGGGGTCGTTGTTGTTTTCTTCCAAAGAGTCCAACTATAACAGAGACAGCCTGAGGCAGATTATACTTGCCAGTGATGGCCATCACTCATTATCATCCTCGAAGCGGCAGACTATACTTGCCCGAAAATCCAGATCGACTGCACCCTCGGGGAAAGGTAGTACCTTTGTGAGAGGACCCAACCTCTCACACTGGTCCTCACTCGAGGGTTCAACCGACATCTGCCAATGGTACTACCCATCCACAACTGGACACCACTGGAGACACTTGCCGAGTACCGGATCCTTTTCCTCCTTCAACACGCCTTGACATGTGAGAGCCATCCTATACAGTCACTGAGGGTCGAAAGGGGCTTGTCCCCCATACCGTTCCTGCGCGCCGAAGGCGCGCGAAATCATCATTTCCAGAAGCGTTAATAACAAAAAACTCCAAATGGGACGATACTTCGCAGATACAGACATTTTCTGCATCTGCGAAAGTTGGCTTCAACCCAGCAAAAACTTCTCAGTAAGCGGGTTCAGCACTATTAGAAGAGACCGACTAATCACCACAGGTGGCGGCGTCGCTCTTCTAATAAAGCAGAACATCAAAACCAAAACCATAAAAACTAATCACCTCGATGCAGAGGTGATTGCTACTGAAATCACTGTTGACAATAAAATAACGACCCAAGCAAAATTGTTTCTGACACTGTCTTTGAATTCTTTACGGGGAAATACAAACACTGCATTTTCCTCGGCGACTTCAATGCCAAACACCTGTACTTTGGCTGTAACAAAACCATCCCTAACGGTGAATCCCTCCTTGAAATCACAAAAAAGCATAACCTTCATGTGGTTATGAATGACAGCTCTGCAACTTATATCAGTAATAACCCATTATTCTCATCTGAGATCCTCGATCTAATTATCGCCAGTGACTCCCTGATAAATCACATCGATGACCACTGGGTCGGCGATGACGACTTAGGCAGCGATCACCTCCCGGTCCATGCCTCACTGCAGCTACGAAATGGCCCACTCAGGTACCCCCCCCCCCCCCCACTCTCCGCAGAAATTTTAGAAAAATTAATTGGAACCTCTATCGTGACATCATCGATGTCAAACTACCAAACACCCCCCCCCCCCCCCCCCCCCCTTCCAATGCAGCGGAACTCGAAACCCAATGCGAGGGCATAGAAAAAATCATTAACTCAACCCTAAACGAAATATGCCCAAAAGAAGAAGTACGCCCCTGGAGAAATACTACCTCGGGCGACACACTCTCACTAATCAAAACTAAACGGAAAGCTCTTCGCGCTCTTAAAACCGAAACTGACCCCGGTAAGAAAGCTGACCTCAAAAAAACATACAACCGCCTTCATGGCGAGGTCAAAAAAGCCCTCCAAGCTGAAAAACAAGCCAACTGGGAAAAGGCAACGGCCGATCTAAACGGAGTCCAGGATGCCAAAAAATTCTGGGACTCTTTCAAAACCCTAATGGGGCAAAAAACCAAAAGCCGCAAAGCCGCAGGAAAACCTCTTAAGAAGAAAGACGGTTCCTTCACGCGCACTGACAAAGACAAGGCCGACACCTTTGCCGACCTCGTAAGAAAAACCCATCGCCCGAATCAAGGTGCGGCAAACGATGACGCCGCCATAAACGCCATTGATGACTTCATCAATGCACACCCTGATATCTACCGTGACCCCAAATTCGATAACGAGCCAGAAGACGGGGATGACGATGACCTCGTCATCCCCATCACTAATGACGAAATCATCAACGTCATAAAAAAATGCAAAAGTTCTTCCTCACCCGGCGAAGACGAAGTAAGCTACAAAATTCGAAAACAAAGCCCATACTCCCTAATCGAAAAACTAAACAAACTGTTCAACGGATGCCTCATCCATGGCTACTTTCCCAAATGTTGGAAAAAAGCCATCGGTGTCATGATACCAAAACCGGACAAGGACCCCTCCGATCCAGCCAGCTACCGCCCAATCAGCCTACTCAGCTGCATTGGTAAGACATTCGAACGAATCCTTACCAATCGGCACAGGGGCACCTTGAAGACAACGATTTTTTTAATAACAGAGAAACATAACTTCTTTTACCGGACGCAAAACTGACAGGGAAACATTTTTGTAAGTAGTAAGTGTATTCAAAAATCGAGGTCTTAACCCATTTTTGACTAATTAAGGAGATATACCTCTTAAAAGTTTAAAATTCCAGTTTTCTGTGAATTTCTTATAAAAAAAATTCAAGAGAAATTGACCATTCGCAGGTCTTGGAGTGACATTACAAGTTGCATGGACAAAATATTTCGGTAAGCATTTGTTAACCCTCAAGAAATTGCCAAGCATAGACATTTGGAGAAAATGGGCTGTTCTTGGGCAACCATAACACCAAATGTGTACCTGCGAGATAAACATAACCTCCTTCATTGGAAGTGGAATTCACCGTCGATCATTTTTGTAAGTAATGAAGGTATTCACAAAACCAAGTAGTAACCCGTTTAGGACACTGGTTACAGATCGATACCCCTCAAAAGGTTAAAAATTCATGTTATCCGAGGATTTCTTTAAAAACATCCCGTAGATTTTCACGAAAAAATGGCCATTCTCAGATCTTAGTGTGACATTACAAGTTGCATGTACAAAATATTCCTGTAAGCATTTGTTAACCCTATGCAGGTTCTCAAACATCAAAATGTTGATAAAATGGGTTTTTTGCGTACCCACAGCACCCGAAGTTGAGAGGAGAGATGAAAATAAGTGGAAGTAGAATTCACTGAGAATTATTGTTGGAAGTAATAAGAGAATTAAAAAAACAACACTTAACCAGAATTGGTCTGGGTAAACAATGATACCCATCAAAAGCTTAAAATTCATGTTCTCCCTGGATTTCTCTGAAAACATCTATATTTTAAAGAAAATATGGCCATTCACAGTTCTTGGTGTGACATTACCAGTTGCATGAATAAATATTCCTGTTAGCACTTGTTAACTCTCTACAAGCTGCCAGACATCAATATTTTGGATACATTTGAGATAAAATGGACCATTTTCAAATAGACACAGCACTCAGTGGGTATGTGTCAAAGAAACATAACTCCTTTTGTCGGTCATTAACTTGTTGGACGACGATATTGACATTAACCCACTCCACCGTTAATGATGGTTTTTACCTAAACAATTTTTTTTATCAAACTGTGTCATTTGAGACTACTATACTCACTTTTCTCATAATATCAATAAAGGAACTTCAGTGAGACAGTTAAAAACAATTCACCAGACGCTGTGGGGTCATGACAAATCATGGAATCTCATCGGGAAAGCCATGATTCTCCAGAATCATAAAGTCTAGATGTTATTTTATATTCTGCTGTTGGTTGGGGGGGGGGGGGGGGGGGGGGGGGGGGGGGGGGGGGGGGGGGGGGGCTTGATTTCGCTTATTAATTTACATTGTGTTCATGTGCTATTGTTCTGATTTATTTCAAACTATAAAATAAAGAAAAATTAAACATTAAATCTTGTTATTTGTTGTCACAACCAGCTTAAATTAGCATTAAAGATTCAAAATCCGAATCTTCGACGAATCGTCCACACAACCACGGAAATTACCGACGAATCGTCCATTGGACGATTCATCGGCAATTTCCGTTCACAATGAATCGTCCACATTCTACGCCGAATGTGCAATCACGATGAATCGACCAGTATTCAATTCTGAATACATTCGGAATGGCCCACGGAAACGTACCCTTCGAAATCGGCGCACACCAGTTTTAAGGCGGTCCTCCTTAAATCCATAATCCCCTGGAATACCCCGGAATCCCCCGAAATACGCCGGAATCCCCCGAAATATCCCGGAATCCCCTTAAATTTCCCGGAATCCCTCATTAACCTCCCGAAATCACCACAGAATCTTAATTAAATCTCTGTTATGTGAAACGTTGCATGCAGATATAATAAATTACTATAGAATATGCAGATTCCGAAACCTTTTTGTACGTAGTTTGTAAAGTGCAAAATTATTACTTACAAAATTGCTTATCAGCTTAATTACAACCCCGTTGAACATTGCGACTCGACATATTTTTAAAGCTCTTGAGTGGGAAGACCTTGGCCCACATCTTGTTTGCACTTGAGTCATCGTTAGTAAAAGGCACAGAAGGAACACAGAAAGAAATCTCCACTGGTTAACAGTGGCATCCATGCAGTCACGGTATCAATTTGATGTGTCCTAGCACTAAGGAAATAATTTTTGAGTTAGTGTAGCCTGAATTTCAGTCAGATGCAACGTGTTTATTTTGCATTTTACAGACAATTACTGCCAGTTTGGTTTTGTCACCATTGGTAAGCCCTCCAAGAAAAGGTGGTTTTCACACGCAACTTCATGAGCTTAACATTTGTCTTTGGAATAATTGACTCGGGATGGGTCGGGAAGTGTTATGAAAACAGTGAGTTTCAATCAAATGCACAGTGTTTATTTTGCAGTTAGCAGACGACATTTTGATTTGTCACTATTGGTAGGATAGAATGGTTTTCACGGCTGGCTTCTGGGGTGGAAAGTGTTATAAAAATAATAGTGCTCTTTTTGATCCCTTGTTATCATACGATAAACCCAAATGCAAAATGTCTCTTCATGTCAATTGATGGTAAAAAACCCGTTAACCTCTGTTGCGACCCGACTGTTATTACCAGATAAACATGACTTCAGCATAAAAAGGGGGCGATTTTTGTCACGGTATTACGGTTATAACTAGGGTCCACCCCGATACACCCAGTGGAACCATAAACCTCAGCCTTAATAACTTCGAATGGGAGAGATTCCACTCCAGAGCCACGGACAAGGCCTCGTGGAAAATTAAAGTCACCTGTCCCAACAAGGAAACCAAAATAAAAATAATAAAAAATGGGATCCACATCAATGGCAGGTGGCACGCTGGGGAGGAATACAATACCTCCCCAAAGCCCATACAGTGCCACAAATGCCAAAAGTTCGGGCATATAGCCAACAAATGTAGAGGGAATCTAACCTGCATGAATTGCGGAGAATCACATCTCACCAAGTCATGCAGGTTAAAATCCCCCAACTGCCCCAACTGTAAAGGAAGTCACCCCAGCAGCCACCAGGGGTGTCCTCATTTCAAAAAAGTAAAAACTGCCATCGAGCTGAAAAACCTAAATCTCATCAAGCCTGACAATGCGTGATCTCCTCATACTGTCAGCTCCCTTATCGCCGGATCCCTTTACTCAGTACTAAGTAAACACGTCAAAACCAATCTGTCTGACATCTGCCAAGATGTCAGCCGATCGGCGTCCAGACTTTTCAAGACGCATATTTCGGAATCACTAATCAAAGCCGCTATCAGCTCAGACTAAAGCACCTGTCTAACCAATATCTAAAGCACCGCTACTAATTCCCGACCCCCGTCATGAATAAGCTACAAATAGCCGTGTGGAACGCTAGAAGCGTTAATAACAAAAAAATCCAAATGGGACGATACTTCGCAGATACAGACATTATCTGCATCTGCGAAAGTTGGCTTCAACCCAGCAAAAACTTCTCAGTAAGCGGGTTCAGCACTATTAGAAGAGACCGACTAATCACCACAGGTGGCGGCGTCGCTCTGTAAATGACCTTAACTTCTCCGAGGATCGTGTTCAAGTCTCCCAATTCGCGGATGACAAGGGCCTCTGCGACTCTAACAATACGGCCGATCTGCTCCAAAAACCCCTGCAACGCGCTCTCGATGACCTAGAACAATGGTGTGCCAAATGGAGAATTAAGCTAAACGCCAATAAAACCCATCGAATCACCTTTACACGCAAGAAAAATAAACGAGATTTTGACCTAAAACTTATGGATAACACCCTCCCAGAATGAAATTCCTTGGCATCACAATTGATCAAAAATTGTCCTTTAACAAGCACACCGACGACATGGCGAAAAAAGCCACCAAACGCATTAACTTACGGAAAATGCTTAAGGGAACTTCATGGGGGCCAACCAGTCCACCCTACTCAAACTATACAAATCCTTTGTGCGCCCAGTACTCGAATACGGTGCAATCATACTAACTGACCTCAACCAAACTAATATAGGAAAACTCCAGAAGGTCCAAAATCACGCGCTTAGAGTTGCCCTCCGCGCCCCATGGGACACACCCATCAAAACACTCCACGACAGGGCCGATATCCCCACCATTAAAGACCGCCTAGCCACCCTGGCCGCGAAAAATCATGACCGGTTAGCCGACAGCGAACTAATCTCCGAACTTGGAGCAATTTGCGAAAGCAGACAAAAGCCCAAAAATTGTAATCAAAACTAAGACCGCTCGAATAAAACTAGGGAACGAGAAGGTGAACTAACAGGCAGAAAAACAGCTTAACTGTGGCCTTCTACCAGAAAGGGCTGCCTTCACCGAAGCAATAAAAATTACATCAGGATTAAATACTGTTATAAAAACTAAATAATAAATAGGGAACGAGAAGGTAAATAAACAGGCAGAAAAACAGCTTAACTGTGGCCTTCTACCAGAAAGGGCTGCCTTCACCGACTCAACTAAAAATTACATCAGGATTAAATACCGTTATAAAAACTAAATAATAAATAGGGAACGAGAAGGTGAATAAACAGGCAGAAAAACAGCTTAACTGTGGCCTTCTACCAGAAAGGGCTGCCTTCACCGACTCTGCTTAAGATTAAACAAAATGTGCTACTTTTGTCTTTACAGTTTACATATTCTAATGAAAACTAATTCTACCTTCTTCTTTTAAGCAGGTACACAGAAGATGCTTTTGACCAGCACCCCAATAACCGCTACAGACAGTCAAACCGTTATGGAAACAGTCACCCCCATGGTTCCTGTACATCCTCCACTCCATCCCTAAAAGTGGTCGACCACTTTAAGGGAGGCAAGCGTTGGTCCTGCGTCCCGCCTCTGCCCCTTTTTGTAAGCGCAATGCGCATCTTTTTGTCCCAACCCAATAGGATTACAATGCAGGCCTGCCCCCGAACCAGGTAAGTTCGGGTCTTCTTCTTGGTGGTCCCCGAAAGGGGTCGTTGTTGTTTCCTTCAAAGACATCCTATCAAACAGAGACAGCCTGAGGCAGATTATACTTGCCAGTGATGGCCATCACTTAACATCACTTAAAATCATCTCCGAAGTGGCAGACTATACTTGCCCGAAAATCCAGATCGACTGCACCCTCGGGGAGAGGTAGTACCTTTGTGAGAGGACCCAACCTCTCACACTGGTCCTCACCCGAGGGTTCAACCGACATCAGTCAAAGAAACCATCACGCCGCAACCGGTGACACCTGCCGAGTACCTGAACCTGCTCCTCCTTCAACACGAGTAGACATGTGGAAATTAGTCATTTACAGTCAATGAGGGTCGAAAGGGGCTTGTTCCCCTTACCGTCCCTGCGCGCCTTCGGCGCGTTAAACCATTCCATCCGGTCACGGTATCGACCACTTTAAGGGAGGCGAGCGTTGGTCCTGCGTCCTGTCTCGGCCCCTTTTTGTAAGCGCATTGCGCATCTTTTTGTCCCAACCCAATAGGATTACAATGCAGGCCTGCCCCCGAACCAGGGAAGTTCGGGTCTTCTTTTTGGTGGTCCCCAAAAGGGGTCGTTGTTGTTTCCTTCAAAGGCATCCTATCAAACAGAGACAGCCTGAGGCAGATTATACCTGCCAATGATGGCCATCACTCAATATCATGTCCGAAGTGGCAGACTATACTTGCCTGAAAATCCAGATCGACTGCACCCTCGGGGAGAGGTAGTACCTTTGTGAGAGGACCCAACCTCCCACACTGGTCCTCAATCGAGGGTTCAACAGACATCAGTCAAAGAGACCATCACGCTGCAACCGGTGACACCTGCCGAGTACCTGAACCTGTTCCTCCTTCGACACGAGTAGACATGTGGAAACTAATCATTAACAGCCAATGAGGGTCGAAAGGTGCTTGCTCCCCATACCGTCCCTGCGCGCCTTCGGCGCGTTAAACCATTCCATTCGATTGTCAGGGTATCACTTGGGCAAGTTTCGCCGGAAAAGATGTACGCTAAACCTCGTTATGTAAAACCCAAACCTGCAAAGTACCCGTGTGGTGTTTGCACTCTAGGATGTGGCGTGAGTTCCATAGAATGTTCTGGGTGTAACCGCTGGGTTCATCGACGCTGCATCCCCATGTCGAGGGAGTTGCTTAGAAATGGTCATCAGACAACAGACTATGTTTTCATTGCAAGAAATGTTCGTTCCAAAGCGACAAACAAACATACAATGCCGGATCTGCTTTGAAAAGGTAAGTTACCATTAGTCAGTACACAATGCTCGAAATGGGGAGACAGGAATCGCTATTGGTGGTGAATATGAACTCAAAGTGGTTGTGAAGTGGGGGGAGGGGGAGGCTGTAAAACATCGTTCGTTATTTGATTTGAAGACCAGTATGTAATCTTGTAGACAATTGCAGTTCACTGTCTAATGTAATGGGGGCAGGGGGTGCAAATAGAGAGAGAGAGAGGGGAGGGGTGGGGATTATGAGGTAGTCCAAACTTGGACCGAAAAGTCCGTAATTTAATTTTTTGGTTTGGTACGTCCTGTGAACGTACCAAACCCAAAATTATATTACGGGAAATAAGTAGTACAAGAGGTCAATAATTTATAGGGAAGTCGCGAGATATGGATGTCAAGTCACATCAGTCTGCATTGCTACCTTATAAATCGTTGAACTTTGTGACTGGTGGGTTGGTCCATGTTTTAGTGAACCTCTTAATTCGGACATCCACCGGTGTTCAATAATTTATAAGAAAACCTGGGGGAGCTTTTCTTTTGTATGGTTTCAAATCAAGCCATGACTCCAGCAGCAGCCATGACTTGATTTGATGCCACACTCAAGAAAATTTAAGTTGGGAGTTTGTCCTGCTCATGCAAATTCTATGATACATCACGTTCAGAACTAGCTTACTTGTGAACAACTGTTTAACCATTTGTGAGAAAACCGCGCAGATATGGATGTCAAGTCACATCAGTCTGCGTTGATCTCTTGTACGTCGTTGAACTTTGTGTCTGGACATATTTGAAGGTTTTTAACTAATGCCACAAACACCTTTGCTGGGGAGATCGTGCAATAAGTTAATTATATTTTCAACCATAATGTACCACATTTTCTTGAGTATGGTTTCAAACCAAGTCATGACTGCAGCAGTAGCCATAACTTGATTTGATGCCACACCCAAGAAAATTTAAGTTGGGAGTTTGTCCTGCTCATGCAAATACTATGACACATCACGTTCAGAACTAGCTTACTTGTGAACAACTCATGTAATGCCACAAACACTGTTGCTGGGGAGATCGTGCAATAAGTTAATTATCTTCATGTTGTGTTACGATTCGCTATTGTGCATATACCTGCACACATATAATAAAAATAATGTGTAGTAATAAAAATACAATAATTTATTATTTTCAGACTGTTCGACAGCTTGAACGACGAGGAAAAGTTTTTGGATGTCGTGAAGAGTGAAAGACTATTATTAGAAACACACAACGTGACAGTTCCTCCCGGTAGACGCCTATGCCCACCGGTCAACAGAAGGATAAGATTGCACAACAGATTTTAGAACTTTATCATCCTGTCATTTTGAATGATTTTTACCCTGAACAAGTTGGTTGTGACGGTAGTTGCTTATACAGGGCTGTTTCTCTTGGACTGTGTGGAAACCAGAACAACCATGAGTTGATCAGACTTCTTACAGCACTGGAAATGGCAGAAAATAAGAAATACTATGACACGGGTGCTTCCGATTATGTTGATTTGACCCAGTGTGAAAATTTGGTACTCGATTGCTATCCAAACATCTTACGATCCACATGTAAAGATAATGGCTGGTCCGGCATTCCTCATTTTTATGCTATCAGTGCCGCACTAGGAATTTCAATCAATTCATATTGTCCACCAACTTTGTGTGACTATTTTGTCTCCGGACCGCTCACTCGACGTGTATGTGGTAGAGGTGTAAAAAACGCTGCTTCCAGCATGTATATAATGTGGTCACAGGTCTCGGTTCCTGTGAACATGAAAGATTTTATTCCAAACCAGTTTGTACTGTTAGTAGAAAACAAAGCAACAAAGAAAACGTGTATTCTGGAAATAAATAATTCTTTGCCAATTCATTCAACACCGAATAAATCAGACTTACTTTCTTTGACACCTGAGGTTATCGAAGTGGACAATCTGTTAACAAATGACTGTTCAATGTCCCAAATCAAATGGTTTTGCGCACCGAAGGCGCGCAGGGACGATTTGGGGAGCAAGCCCCTTTCGACCCTCATTAGCTGTAGAATTTGAAAGTGTCAGACCGTGGTAAAGGAGGAGAAGTTGTGGGTTGTTAGCTGCGCTTGTGCCTTTTCTGCTTCTTTTTTAGAGGTGGAGGTTTGGAAGGAGAGACAGTGGTAGTTGGTGGGCTGCCTGATGGTGGTTGCTGAGTTTTGTAGGGTCTGGTTCTAGCCGAGTCTGGAGTGGTTGTGGGTGATTGCTGAGTCTTTTGTTGTTGTAGATTTCTGGCGTCTATTAGTTTTTTGGCTTCTTCGACTTGTTGGAGGAATACTTGGTATTGCCTGTCCATCTCTTGCCTGTGAAGGTCCCCTTGTATTTCGTGTTCCCGTAAGATGTTCTCTATCCTGTCGTCCGCGTCCTGGCATTCTGGTTTAGAAGGAAGAGGCGAGTGGGGATTAGGAAGAGGCGAGAGGGCAGCTTTCATTTCCACCCAGCCTCCACAGACTCTTCCACATCCGACAATTCCGGCTGGGAAGCCGGCATTTGGATGGGGTTGTCTGTGGGAGTGGGAGGGGCCTCTGGCTTTCTTTTACTCACCTTTCTCTTTCTTCGTCTCCAAGAATGCCTCTAAGCGTCGGGAATCCCTCCGCTTGGTGGACGGGCTCTTCTTCTCTTTCTCTTTTCAGGGCCTCCTGACCTACTCAGGTGAGGACCAGTATGAGAGGGGATCCTCTCATCAAAGGTACTACCTCTCCCCGAGTAGGGTGGTAATTCTTTCTCTTCTTCAACCTTGAATTCGAGGTTCAGATGAACGCTCTTGCCTATCTCCTGGACGGTCCAGGTGATAAGGCAAGAGACGCCCAGAGTTGCTATCGTTCTCTTCAATCGTGCTGGTAGTTCCAGAGTTTCCATAATTAAGATTATAATTAGGATGCTCGCACTCCGAGTTCAGAGGTGCGAATGAAATGTGCAAGTGATGTGTTCAATGTTCAGGTACTCGGCAGGTGTCACCGGTTGCGGCGTCGTGATGGTCTCTTTGACTGATGTCGGTTGAACCCTCGGGTGAGGACCAGTGTGAGGGGTTGGGTCCTCTCACAAAGGTACTACCTCTCCCCGAGGGTGCAGTCGTTCTGGATTTTCAGGCAAGTATAGTCTACCACTTCGGAGATGATATTGAGTGATGGCCATCACAAGTATAATCTGCCTCAGGCTGTCTCTGTTAGATAGGATGTCTTTTGAAGGAAACAACAACGACCCCTTTCGGGGACCACCAAGAAGAAGACCCGAACTTCCCTGGTTCGGGGGCAGGCCTGCATTGTAATCCTATTGGGTTGGGACAAAAAGATGCGCAATGCGCTTACAAAAAGGGGCAGAGGCGGGACGCAGGACCAGCGCTCGCCTCCCCTAAAGTGGTTGACCACTTTTAGGGATGGAGCGGAGGATGTTCAGGAACCGTGGGGGTGACTGTTTCCATAACGGTTAGACTGTCTGTAGCGGTTATTGGGGTGCTGGTCAAAAAACATCTTCTGTGTACCTGCTTAAAAGAAGAAGGTAGAATTAGTTTTCATTAGAATATGTAAACTGTAAAGATAAAAGTAGCACCTCTTTAGTTGCGTGTTCAATGTCATCAGTGGCTCGGGCTTTTATATCCGACCTCGAAACATCGGCTATCCATATATCTGGTAATATGTGGGAAGTTCGGGTCTTCTTCTTGGTGGTCCCCGAAAGGGGTCTTTGTTGTTTCCTTCAAAGACATCCTATCAAACAGAGACAGCCTGAGGCAGATTATACCTGCCAGTGATGGCCATCACTCAATATAATGTCCGAAGTGGCAGACTATACTTGCCCGAAAATCCAGACCGACTTCACCCTCGGGGAGAGGTAGTACCTTTGTGAGAGGACCCAACCCCTCACACTGGTCCTCACCCGAGGGTTCAACCGATATCAGTCAAAGAGACCATCACGACGCCGCAACCGGTGACACCTGCCGAGTACCTGAACCTGTTCCTCCTTCAACACGAGTAGGCATGTGGAAATTAGTCACTTACAGTCAATGAGGGTCGAAAGGGGCTTGTTCCCCATACCGTCCCTGCGCGCCTTCGGCGCGTTAAACCATTCCATTCGAGAGCGAACCCGGCCCTGAGAAACCATTAGATGTTGGTCAGAAAACGGATTTAAAAACATTTTCAAGGACATACCAACCCCCAAAATTATTGCGGAATTTGCGTCCAAGTTTGGATTAGTTTCAATATTACTATGGTCTGTTATGAACTGTTGTGAGTTAGCGGTGTGCAAATATCTAAATATATAAAATGGACAGCGTCGCCGACACTATTGTTATTGTCAGAATACGCCCTGTTTGGGTACCCAGCTTTGGTGAAAAAAGTGTGTGCGTGGTTGTGTTCCCGGTTGTCACTAAAAAGTGTACTCCCACCCCGACCCCGACTCTGAAATTACCGACTCCAAAACTATTTCTTTTTATAACTCTTTTATTAATGGATCAATTACACTGAAATTCAACATAAATGTACAGAATTGTGTGTAGTATACATAAAATCATATAAATGTTACAAAAAAATTATGATTTTCATTAAATTTACTTTTATTGAGTTTTGACTCACTAAAAAGTGTACTCGGAGATTTCAACGAAATTTCATTCTCTCCTTCATATAATACATTCTTCCAGCTAATTTGTTGCAGTATTAAGAATATATACGTATTTTACGATGTCTAATGCAAGATTTATAATTAATATGGAAATTAATCGTGCTTAAAATGGAAATTTACTCGAATGAGATTCGCCTACTCCGGCTGCATGTAAAATTCAAACTTGCAATTGGCGGATCAATAGACAGAGGTTTTCCCGGACTATGGTAACTGACGCAGTTAACATGCACGAGAAGGCGTTGAAAGTGATTTTTTCATAGGTAGTTTGTTGGACCCTTCTTTTTCTCAGTGAAATTTATGTCCAAGAAAGCCTATCACATTTGCCTTCGAGTTGGCGTGTGTTGCTTGTAGACTTCCTGATCTTTTTGATGACATGGTGGAGTGTAGCAACGCCACTTGTCGTCGCTGTTATCATATACAGTGTGCTAATATTTCCAGTTCAATCACTGATAGCATTAATTTCAAGTGTGAACGGTGTTAAATTGTACCACCTACATCATGTATATTAAATTACTTTGTAACTTAGTGTGGAGATTGTGAGACAACATACTTTTCTAAAATTGACTTCTAACACCCACACCAAGAGAAGTTAGACACCACTTTTGTAATATAATTCCCGATTCTATATGCCTTCCGAGATATATAGCATTGGAAATTGTATTACGACCTTTGGGTTCAAATTCTTATTGAAAAATTACCTCCCGTGCTACTAACAGAAACTAGATTCCTTCTCCATAATATAATTCCCGATGTTATTTGCCTCAGAGTCCAACTTCTTATCGAAAAAAATACTACTACTGACAGGTGCTATAGACTCTATTGTTATAATTCCCGATGCTATATGCCTTCAGAGATATATAGCACTGGAAATTATTTTACAGCCTTAGGGTCCAACTTCTTCGAAAAAAAATTACGCCCTTCTCTGCTACTGACAGGTGTTAAGATTGATTGTGGTAAAACAATTTTCTTATCCGCGTCACTTACCACAATCCGGGAAAACTCCTGACTACTGATCCGCCAATTGCAAGTTTGGATTTTACCTGTAACCTCAAATGAAGCCGGAGTCGGCGATTCTCATTCGAGAAAATTTCCATTTTAAGCACGATTAATTTCCAAATTAATTATAAATCTTGCATTGGACATCGTAAAATACGAATATATTCTTAATACTGCAACAAATTAGCTGGAAGAATGTATTATATGAATGAGAGAATGAAATTTCGTTGAAATCACCGAGTACACTTTTTAGTGAGTCAAAACTCAATAAAAGTCAATTTAATGAAAATCATAATTTTTTTGTAACATTTATATGATTTTATGTATATTACACATAATTCTGTACATTTATGTTGAATTTCAGTGTAATTGATCCATTAATAAAAGAGTTATAAAAAGAAATATTTTTGGAGTCGGTAATTTCAGAGTCGGGGTCGGGGTCGGAGTACACTTTTTAGTGACAACCTGTGTTCCCACGTTTTACCTTTAGTTACTCGTGCGTTGTGGGCGAGTTAAAACCTTCAAATCAACAAATTAAAGAGGAGTTGCGGGGGCTTTAGGTGGGATTCTGGGAAATGTATGGGGATTCCGGGAAATTTAAGGGGGATTCCGGTGTATTTCGGGGGATTCTGGGGTATTTCGGGGGATTCCGGTTTTAAGGAGGACCCGTTTAAGGGTGCACCCAATCGAGTACAACCTGTTCTTCGTTCACAAAGCTTTGGAGCTTTCTTTTTAAAATGGCAAAGAACTTTGGGTTTTTGAAATGACAGAGGAGAAAAAAATATGGATAGAGCAAAAGCTATCATACCCAAAAAGCCTACAAAATCAGGGAAAGGTTCGTATGTGCAGATGTCTATTTGGGGATTTTTTTTTAAACTGGTCTTATTTCGAGGTATGAAACATGATTCCAACTTCCAGGTCAAATCCCACTCGTTTCATTGCTTTTCGCCAAATTCTGGCCTAGCGATTTTCGGTCTGACGCCTTTCGGCCCAACGCTTTTCGGCCTCTGAGTATGGCGCTTTTCGGCCTCGGGGTGTTTGGTGTTTTTCTAGTTCAGCGATCTGAACGCCCTTATCAATATCACCGGCTGCATTCGATAGTATACGTATTTTCATTACATTTGTGCAGAGTAAATTGATCAAAACTATATGTTATTGTTATCCTTTATTTATCGACATTTTAATTTAAAACATTTGAATCATCAACAATCGTTTCGATGTCATCCATGTTACGTTTCACATATATCGGCTATAAAATAATAACCCGGAGTTGCGCCTATACAAATATCGATGCGGAAATGGAAATACGATCGCATTCGAGCAAAGGAGTTTGATTATGATCATTGCTTGGGACATTTTATTAGGAGTTACCGTTTCCGCATCGATATTCGTTTTGGAAGCAACTCCGCGTTGTGCAAAAAACATGGGCGACATTGAAGCAGATCATACATTTCACTACGAAGAGGTATGAACATCGTTAAGACTTATAATAATTTGATAGTGTTATGACAAGTTGACAGATTAACTTCCTTGGCAAGACGACGAAGGTGCAATCAATTGTTTTTTGGGCAGTCGTAAGGGTGAATTGCTTTCCAAACTATCGCGACATCCATTGAATTTCAAACAAGCAGGTGATTGAAACTGCACTGAATACACACATTGTTTGGAAAACTATTTTTTTTTTTTAACAATATTTTTCTTTCCTCAATGAAATGGGGTTTGATGAACAGGCAATACCTATATTAACGCCGTACCATACAAAAACATACAATAATAATGGTGCAAGTGCAACTGTACATAAAAAAACTAATACAATGAATTGGAAAGCAAAAAAGTACCACACTATATCCTGTCATCTCTTATATACCTTTACCTACATGTATCGGGTATGGAGGTATTCTGGTATACACTTATATATTTATTAGGGTTTAACGACACTTTAACAGTCAGGGTCATATCATGTCGGTGACAGTTTTACAGGTGGAGGAAGCCGGAGTACCTGGAGAGAACCACCGAGCAATGATGTACAGCTGTCAGCTCTCCAACATCGTAACTCTGAACTCTGCACTGTGGGGCGGGCAGCCTAAGGCAGGGTTAGATTGGTTGAAGATATGTGCACATTCGACGTGCAGTATGTCTTAGTACACAACATCATCGTGCCCTCATGTAGGCAATCAGGGTTAGGTGTCTTGCCCAAGGATGCAATGCGGGAGTGCAAATCAGTCACTGAAATGGTCAGCCATGCAACTACTAACCACGCTCAATGTAGGTATGATAAACAACACCCCCCCCCCCCCCCCCCCCCCCAAAAAAAAAAAGTCTTGTCAGCATTCATTTCCACTGGCTAACAATTTTTCACTCGGATCTCATTGTTTCCGTAGTATATTCTTGAACCACACTAAATATACCGTCATTTTCCACTTCAGATTTCCCTGGGCAGGGCACAAAGTTTCAGAAATGACCCTAACTGATTGACCATTGACCTGGTTTTAGGATGGCTAACCGATCGTCCGTTATGCCAAAAAGTCTTGGTTAACCAATTCATTGTCATGAAAAAGTATTTGTTGTGTCATTGTTTTCTAGAGATGAGACGGTTAATCGGTGTAACATCGGCACTCGGCCGATAAGCACTCATCGGTTCACCATCGACGGTTCAACATTGGCACTCGATGGTTCAACATCGGCCCTTGCCGATTGTCTGAAACTCAGTGAAAGTGTTATGGATGATCTGTAATGAACTTTCTTCCCCTTCGTGGGACAACCACTGGCAAGTGATTTGTATATCAGTCGTCTGTTACTGATATCAGGAAAGTGATGATTCATGAAAGAAAAGGCAGAATATTATATTAAAGATTTTGATTGCGTAACTGTGTACCGAGTTGTATTTTATCCATCATGTGAATACAGATGCTCTTCACTGCCCAAACTGTACTGCATTCTGCAAACAGGGTTTGTGTTTTGTCGCGGCCGATCGGCACCGCCCCGGCCCCGAGATCGGCCACGAGAAGGTTGTCGTGGAGGCCATTTTTCTGGCCGCGATCGATCCGCGAACTACAATCTAAACTAACCCATCTGCCGTGAATATGCAGTTCTTCGATTTTAGCGTGCGCTGGCGCACGTAGTGTGCAGGTAAATGCCGATGGTAGCCACTAGCGTGTTATGTTGGCCGCACATAGCCGTTCAAAAAGTAGCGCTTGCAAATAAAAATAGACAGTCAAAATGTCCGAGGCCAACATTATCTACCCCAAATCACAGGCCCTCATGGTTTGATCAGTATTAAACACTGGCTTTTTTCAAATGTAAACAACACTTTCAAAGGAAGTATCCCTTACACCTGCGCAGTAAGGTTACTTCAGGAAAACATCTGTCAAATATTGAACATCGAGGATCGTTAACGCCCACGACAATTGTCAGTCTCCAACACTTGCATGGAAAATACGTCCACTCAATCACCAAACATCTCGGCACTCACCAGTTTCACCTGTCAATAATTTTGCAGTCTGCTCATACACCTACCAATTTCCAATATCAGGGACAAAACGTCTCCAACTGCTGTAAATAACCGGATTTCATACATTTATTTTGCCAAGAAGAAAATTTCTTTCACAACCTGTCTTAGAAAATCATGAATCGGAAATTTTTCCTGATAGATTAAAAATTACCGCAACTCATTTGAAGGAGCGAATCAATTGCAAAAAGCCAAAAATATTTTTGGAAAATCCGAAACACACAAAATCAAATCTTTGCGGTTTTTATCGCCCAACTCGAATGCCCATAATTAATAATATGCGTTTCATTTTGACATACCATTGTATTTTTTTTATATCAATCAAGGGTGAGTGTTAGATGTATCATCAGTTCCAACAATTATCCCACCTCATAAATTTATTTATATCGTCCAACTTGGGCACTTGACATACGTTTCGAACAACATAATGGCACCAGTCATTCCAAAAATAAACAAAAGTAACAAGCCATCTGAAGTGCAGGTTTGGGATGTTTCGGCCTTTTACAGTTTAGCCTTGGGACGTTTCGCCCCGGGATATTTCTTCCCCGATATGTTTTGAAATCAAAGACGAAACAAAAGAAGAAGAAGAAAAAAATGGGGGTGTTTTGGCCTCGACAGGCAGTACGTTTCGGCCCCAGTTGAGGCCGAAACGTCCCCCCCCCCCCCAAAAAAAAAACGAGGCCGAAACGACCCAGAACTGACGTGATTGTGGCATTTCAAACATTTTTTTACCCTACAAACCTGCGACGCTGTATTTGTAAACACAAAGCCTGGTGGATTCAGCTCTGGTCATTTACCCAGATGTATGGGTCGGAAGTCTTTCAACCCAAATGGGGGGAGGGGGGGGGGGGGGCGCGACTCTACAAAGGCGACAGCATATATGTAAAGGAAAAGAGGGGGGGGGGGGGGGCTATTTCAAGTTTTAACTGTAACTTATATCATAGAGTCATTTTCTTTGACTTTGGAAAATTGGCCCTGAATAGGCCCGACCCTCTGATCCCAGGGCCAGTTTTTTGGCCTCGACCATTTTCTAAATCACGAACCCTGCTGCAAAATGTTGCAATATTTCAACCACGCTTATCGTCTCATTAAATATATAATGGCATTCTTTATTTCCATATTGAACAGATAATTCCTCCATATTAGTAATCCGTGTTAGCTGTGAGAGGTTTGGGCACAATAAGTTTAATATTGGGCCATTCGGGGTGGGATTTATCAACACGAAGCCACTGAATTTTTCTCATGTTGAAATGTGTGGAACACTTGATAAAAATAGATAATGCAGTGCAACGTCATGACTCGTGTGACTCAGTCCCATATATTATATGGGTTTACCGAAAAGAAACTCCCACTTCAAAACATGTGGTTCCAGTGACGGCTTTTGACTCAGTTGTTAGCTGTTTCTTTTAAATCAAAAATATACTGCACTGATGGTGCTTCACTGACTTCAAATTATCCCTTTGATGTCTGTTATTGAACTTATTTAAGTGAGTATTAAAAGCGTGCTATCTTCCAGGTTGATGGGGATTAATGGCACGTAAATTAAATTCTGATTACTGTAAATCAGCCAGCTTCTGCAGTAAGCTTGAATAATAAAGAAACCATCTGACATCGGCATTCGGTACTGACTGATTGTTGTCTAAAATAATCAGCATTCGTCTGATGGGGCATTTTACTAATCGGCTGATCTCTATTCAGATCCATCAGTCAGAATACTTTCATGTTAATATTTAGGCTCCCTATGGTAGCTCGAATTGTAACTTTGTGCAATATGAGGGAATTTCTTTAAAAATCTTCTTCAGATCCACCAGTCGGAATGCTTTCATATTTGGTATACAACATCTCTAGGGGGTCAGATTGCAGTTTGTTCAAAATGGGCCCATAGGTTAATATTTGGGCTCCCTATGGCAGCCCAAATTTTAACTCTGTTCAATATAAGGAAATTTCTTTAAATACAACATCTCGAAGGGGGGGGGGGGGGGCAGGGGAGGGGGGTCACATTCAACTTTGTTCAAATGGAGTGCCTGGTTTAATATTTGGGCTCCCTTTGGGAACCCAAATTTTAACTTTGTGAAATATGAGGGAATTTCTTCAAAAATCTTCAGATTTACCAGTCAGAATTCATTCATTTTTAGCTTAACTTGACAAAGTCAAGATAAGCTATTGCCATCACGCGTGCGGAAGTCTGTTAGTCTGTGAGTCTGTTAGTCTGTGAGTCTGTGACGTCTGTCCACATTTCCTTTAGCACGGGCTACACCCCGCAGTTCTTGTCTGATCGTCACGAAATTTCATATGCAGGTTTGGGGTCATGTCTAGATGAGAACGTCCCCTTTTGGTCGCGATTGGGCAACCGGTATGGCTGCCCGAGCCCAAAACCCGAAAACCATTAGCACAGTCTACAGGTCGTATTTATGAAGGGATTTCATTGTAACTTGGTAGGATGCCTCTGTATAGTGCCTAGACAAGACGTCCCCTTTTGGGCATGATCTATCAACCGTGATGGCTGCCCAAGCCCGAAACCCAAAAACTTTTACCACAGTCTGCAGGTCATGTTTAATGTGGAGGGATTTCATTGTATCTTGGTAGGATGACTCCTTATGATGTCTAGATGCGAATTTCCCCATTTGGGCATGATCTGCCAACCGTGATGACTGCCGGAGCCCAAAACCCGAAAACCTTTAGCACAGTCTACAGGTCATATTTATTGAGGAATTTCATTGTAACTTGGTGGGTTGACTTCATACAATGTCTAGATGAGAAAGTCCCCCTTTGGACGTGATTGGGCAACTGTGATGGCTACAGGAGCCCGAAGCCCGAAAACCTTTAGCACAGTCTAGAGGTCATATTTATGAAATGATTTCATTGTAACTTGGCAGGATGACTCCAAATAATGTCTAGATGAGAACGTCCCATTTTGATCGCGATCATGCAGCCTTGATGGGTGCCCGAGCCCAAAAACCTTTAGCATAGGCAAAAGGTCATATTTATGGAAGGATTTCATTGTAACCTGTTAGATTGACTCCATATAATGCCTAGATGATGACATCCCCTTTCGGTTGTGATTGGTCAGTTGTGATGGCTACAAGTGCTCGAAGCCCGAAAACCTTGAGCACAGTCTACAGGTCATATTTATGAAGGGATTTCATTGTAACCTCTTAGGATCACTCCAGATGATGCTCAGATGAGATTGTCCCCTATGGTTGCGATCATTCAACCATGATGGCTGCCCAAGCCCGAAGCCCGAAAACCTTTAGCACAGTCTACAGGTCATATTTATGAAGGGATTTCATTGTAACTTGGTAGGTTAACTTCATATAATGTCTAGATGAGAACGTGTGATCATTCACCCATGATGGCTGCCCGAGCCCGAAGCCCGAAAACCTTTAGCACAGTCTACAGGTCATATTTATGAAGGGATTTCATTGTAACTTGGTAGGTTAACTTCATATAATGTCTAGGTGAGAACGTCCCCTTTTGGACATGATTGGGCAACTGTGACATCTAAAGGTGCCCGAAGCCTGAAAACCTTTAGCAAGTCTACAGGTCATATTTATGAGGGGATTTCATTGTAACTTGGTAGGATGACTCCAAATAATGTCTAGATGAGAACGTCCCCTTTTGATCGCGATCATTCAGCCTTGATGGGTGCCCGAGCCCAAAAACCTTTAGCATAGGTAAAAGGTCATATTTATGGAAGGATTTCATTGTAACCTATTAGGTTGACTCCATATAATGCCTAGATGATGACATCCCCTTTTGGTCGTAATTGGTCAGCTGTGTTGGCTACAAGTGCCCGAAGCCCAAAAACCTTGAGCACAGTCTACAGGCCATATTTATGAAGGGATTTCATTGTAACTTAATAGGATCATTCCAGATGATGCCCAGATGAGATTGTCCCCTTTGGTTGCGATTATTCAACCATGATGGCTGCCCGAACCCGAAGCCCGAAAACCTTAAGCACAGTCTACAAGTCATATTTGTGAAGGGATTTCATTGTAACTTGGTAGGTTGACTTCATATAATGCCTAGATGAGAACATCCCCTTTTGGACATGTTTGGGCAACTTTGACGGCTAAAGGTGCCCGAAGCCCAAAAACCTTTAGCACTGTCTACAGGTCATATTTATGAAGGGATTTCATTGTAACTTCGTAGGTTGACTCCAAATAAGGTCAAGATGAGAACGTCCCATTTTGGCCGTGATCATTCAGCCTTGACGGGTGCCCGAGCCCAAAAACCTTTAGCATAGGCAAAAGTTTATATTTATAGAAGGATTTCATTGTAACATTGTTAGGTTGACTCCATATAATGCCTAGATGATGACATCCCCTTTTGGTCGTGATTGGTCAACTGTGATGGCTACAGGTGCCCGAAGCCCAAAAACCTTGAACACAGTCTACAGGTCATATTTATGAAGGGATTTCATTGTAACTTCGCAGGATCACTCCAGATGATGCCCAGATGAGATTGTCCCCTTTGGTTGTGATCATTCAACCATGATGGCTGCCCGAGCCCAAAGCCCGAAAACCTTTAGCACAGTCTAAGGTCATATTTATGCAGGGATTTCATTGTAAATTGGTAGGTTGACTTCATATAATGTCTAGATGAGAACGTCCCCTTTTGGACACGAGTGGGCAACTGTGACTGCTTCAGGGCCCCAAAGCCCGAAAACCTTTAGAACAGTCTACAGGTCATAATTATGAAGGGATTTTATTGTAGCTTGGTAGGATGACTCCAAATAGTGTCCAGATGAGAACGTCCCCTTTTGGTCACGATCATTCAGCCTTGATGGCTGCCTGAAGCCCGAAAACCTTTAGCACAGTCTACAGGTCGTATTTATGGAGGGATTTCATTGTAACTTGGTAGGTTGACTTCATATAATGTCTAGATGAGAACGTCCCCTTTCTCTTTGGACGCAATTGGGAAACTGATGGCTACAGTGGCCCGAAGCCCGAAAACCTTTAGCACAGTCTACAGGCCATATTTATGAAGGGATTTTAATGTAACTTGATAGGATGACTCATTTTGGAATAATTTCATTGTAATTTTGTTGATATATGTTAACTGTGAGGGCCACATATATTAACTGTGAGGTCATATTAACCCACCCCTCAGATCTTTAGTACAGTGTACACCTCATATTATTTTTATCATAAACATAGCATACAGGGAACAGAAATGAACATATTCCCAATTATCACAATTCTTGTCTTATTTCATAATCCTTTTATAAACATTGAACATTATCCTTTTCATCAAACACAACACACAAGTTAAGCTACAGTGTCATTGACACTTTCATTGGTTTACAACATCTGTAGGGGAGTCAAGTTTGTTCAAATTGGGTCCCTGGGTTAATATTTGGGCTCTCTATGGTATCCCAAATTTTAACTTTGTGTAATATGAGAAAATTTCTTTAAAAATTTTCTTCTTCAGACTGCTTCAGATCCACCAATCAGAATGCTTCAGTATTTGATATGCAACATCTCTAGGGGGGTAGATTCAACTTTGTTCAAATTGAGTGCCTGGGTTAATATTTGGGCTCCATATGGGAGCCGAAATTGGCCATATGGCTGAAGAATTAGAAATTTTGTATTCAGTACCCTCTAGAGGTGTGTAACTAAGATTAATCCACATAGGTGGTGCACGGTGGCTCAGTGGTAGACTGTTGAACTTCTGTGTTCGAGGTCCCGAGTTTGATCCCTGTCCAGGATGACCCACTTTGTGTCCTTGGGCAAGGCACTTTATCCTGGTTGCCTACATGGGGACACGATGACGCCATGTGCTAATGGTGCGCATGTCTTCAACTGTTGTAACCCTGCTTGAACAGAGTTAGAATGTTGAGGAGCTGACAGTTGCTCATCGATGCTTATCCTATAGGGATGGATTGCTTAATGTGGATTCATCCATGGACTCTGTTTATATCGTGTTCTGTTCAAGGTGAGCACATCAGGCCCTGTGGGGCCTCTTGTTTATTTTTCAGTCCAAATTTTCATTGTTTTTTTTTCAGACTTGTTCAATTTTAGGTTGTAAAAGTTTGAGTTAAGGCGAGTTCTGTTTCTGTGGGTCTTTTCAGGTGATCGATATTGCAGACATATGTTACTGAAGCCAATTGAAGTAATATTTAACCCTTACTTTTTAAGTATATTTTAGGAATTTTATTGAGATTTTCAGCCCATAACTTCGCAATAATGAGAAATTAAGGAACTACAATCTGCATTAAAGCTTACCTTAACACGAAATCTTACAACCAGAAAATGCAGATTCCCTTGTTTCACAACTTTTGTCAATTTCAGCCCTCTAGACCTATCGGCTGCAGAATTATTAAGAAAAATGTGCTTAGAAAGTAGGGTTGTTTTACAAACCTGAACTTCGAGCCTCGTTTTCACCTTGATCCTGCTACCCCGTAAAATTTTTTTTTTTTTTCCGTTGTCATGGAGACCCATTATTTTTCTAACAGCTCCCACCCCTTTCATAAAGAAGTTCGAGTGGGTTTAGACGTTATTAATGTATCCCCAAACCACATACTTTTGGTGTTTCCATGGTTACCAACGAAATTGATCGAAAATGACACCATACTTGGTATGCAAGTGTATCTTCATGATGTCTACACCCTCTCAATAGTGCATGTCATTCGGATAATTTCTGTCACATTTATGGACTTGTCACCAACAAGTTTTTTTGTCACCAACAAGTTTTTTTGTCACCAACTAGTTTTAAAACATCATAACTCCTAAAATACTTAATGGAATGGCACCATACTTGGTATGAAAGTGTATCTTCATGATGTCTACACCCTCTCAATAGTGCATGTCATTCGGATAATTTCTGTCACATTTATGGACTTGTCACCAACAAGTTTTTTTGTCACCAACAGGTTTTTTTTGTCACCAATGAGTTTTAAAACATCATAACTCCTAAAATACTTGATGGAATGACACCATACTTGGTATGCAAGCGTGTCTTCGTGATGTCTACACCCTCGCAATAGTGCATGTCATTTGGATAACATCTGTCACATTTATGGACTTGTCACCAATGAGTTTTTTTGTCACCAACAAGTTTTAAAACATCATTGGCATTGCACGAATCGTCGCAGCTTCAGCACTGTGACATGCGCTCCAGTTTGTACAGAACTTCTGTATGAAAGTTCTGATTTGAATAAATTTTTGTCTGAATGTTTAGTAACATGGAATACATCACATATAATACAGGTTTTTTTCTCGTGCACAAATTCTGCAAATTAGATGAACTTTGTTTTTTTTCAGTGCTACTTATACAGAGTAAGTGCACGTCAATACGGCTCAGGCTAGGGGCTGTATTTATAAACCGATCGTCACAAAACTTCTTGGGTACCTTTGTCATCACCTTGGGACGAGATCGAGTGTTTCTGTGTGCGGTCCAAAATTCAAGATGGCTGCAAGTGGCCATTTTGTACCGAAATTAGGTCCAATCAGTTTCTTGTACACAACTTCTATATGGCTCAGACTAGAACCCGTATTTATGAACCGATCTTTACGAAACTTCTTGGGTCCTTTTGTTATCATCGTGGGAGGAGAACGAGAGTTTTTGTGTGCGGTCCAAAATTCAAGATGGCTGCCGGCAGCCATTTTGTACCAAAATTAGTGCAATCAGTTTTTTGTACAGAACTTCTATATGAAAGTTCTGATTTGAATAAATATGTGTAGGAATGTTTAGTAAAATGGCAATGTATCACATATAATACAAGTTTTTTTCTAGTGCAGAAATTATGCAAATTAGATGAATTTTGATTTGTTCAGTGCTACTTATACACAGTAAGTGCACATGTCAATACGGCTCAGGCTAGAGTCTGTATTTATGAACCGATCTTCACGAAACTTCTTGGGGTACCTTTATTATCACCTTGTGACAGGAACGGGTGTATTTGGGTGCCTTTGTTATCACTGTGCTATGAGAACAAATATTTTGGGGTTCAGTCAGACCCACTCTGGGACTCAAAGATTTCTTTTCTAGTTTAGCATCTAACTGTCACCCACCTTTACAATTCTTTACTTATATATTTGTTACAGGCTATGGTCAGCATTTATGTAAAGACCATTACAATACTTTGCATGTACCTTTGTTATCAGGTCATTACTAGGGCTGCACGATATTCAAAACTGAGTACTGGTATCGGTGTTAAAAAAATACCGCGGTATACCGGTATATCGAAAACTCTTCAGATATCTGAACATTAGTTCAGCATGCCTTGATGGTGCGGTTCGAAACACCTTTACCCAACGCAGATGATTTCAAAATTTCGTTTAGCAGATTTTTCCAAAAATTTATACAAAACAATATCATGTGACCCTTCATTGGAACGAGCTCTGCGAGCTCGTTCCAATGAGGGGGTCACATGTTATAGTTTTGTTGAAAATTATTTTTTCCACTGCTGAATTTGTATATTACGCGAGCACATGCAGACGATTCCTTGGGTAAAGGGATAATATTATTCATTTGGGGCTACAGTTAAAGACTAAAGACATCATGAGAATGAAATTGTGGGTAAATAATGACGATAAACCGTAATTACACTGGTATTCAATCGATACCGGTATATATCGGTTTATCGATATACCATGCAGCCCTAGTCATTACCTAGATATTTGTCATTGCTGCGTCACATACTATACATGTACATGTCTTAAACAAGTTGAGCTACAGTGTCATTGACACTTTCATTTGATTTCCTTCCCTTAATATAAGTACAGCTCCCCCCCCCCCCCCACACCCCCAAAAATGTCAGAATCCACCTCCTCACTCTCAACTAGGAACCCCACAAGGATTTCAGACCATGCCATGGCCCCACCACTGATGGGATCTGCCTTTTACTGTCAGATTTTTTTTTTTTTTTGGTGGGGGTAGGCTTTGTCAAGATGCCTAATTTAATTAGAAAGGCTACATTTTAACAAAAATCAACATTTCTTTATTTTTTTTAGGTGTCACTAAGCTCTTACCATGGTTTTCAGAGATAATATAGAATTGTTGTGTTTATTTTGATAATTAGACATCCTTCTAACAATACAAAAACGTCTTTATATTTCCCGCTTCAAATGCCAGTGAAATAAAAGAAACACAACACAAATCTTATTTCTTGTGATTTTGTTTACATTTATTGAAGGAAGTCGTGATATTTGAATCACTTTTGTTAATTACTCACTCCAATGTTTTGACCAACATCTTTCATAATTTCGACTGTAGAGGTTGGTTTTTTACAGAATTATTTCTTTTTTCATTTGTTTTTTTTCAATTTTTTTTTCAGTTATTCTTTCACACTAATGAATTACCTCTAGTCCAGGAGGAATTGTGCTTTGTTGGCCCCCTTCTATCTGCGAAGATTGTCGTTTGAGACAGCCTATTTTGAGGTGCCTTTGATTGAATTAATAATGGTCCGCAGAAATCAGGGTTAGACGGACGTTTACCGTCCCACAGAATTTTGAATTTAGGCGGGCGACTGCGACCCGGGGCAATCGCCCACCTGAAAATGACAGCCCTGATATTGTAGACTTGGGTTACTGAAGAAATTGCATTAATGTTTAACTTTGTAGTAATTACAATATATCCCATTAAAAATTTAATATACCAGCAGATATCGGTAGCCATTATTTGGAGTGATATAAGGTCATGGTTAGTTAATTTTCAGTTTAGTGTTAAACTGTTATTCCAGGTTATCAGAACAAAATGCAGAATGAGGTTATTATTGATTATCTCCTAGTGGTGAAATGGTGTAATATATATACAGAACCACACTTGTGTTAGATTATTGATTACTGGATGAGAGTGAGTGGCACAGGGATACCATGAAAGCCGTTAGGCCTGAGTGGTTTCCCAGTGCCAATCCCTTGAGTCGTTCAGCACCAGACATCGGAAATGATGAGCTCTGAAATGTGCTTTGAAAAGTGTGTGTGCAGGCATCATTATATCTGGAGGAAGGAAAATGTACAAGGATTTTAATTTATATACGGAGCAAACTGGTCACTCTGTTTAAATTTTGTGCTTTTTCAACTGAAATTAAACTTTAAAGTAGAACTTGGGTAGACGGTGCATTAGGCTATCGCTTGTGGACATTGGTCATTTCTGTTCTGCCTTGTAACAAAATTACTCACTAGACAAGAAAAGACATTTTTTGTGCAATAATTAACCTTTCCGGGGCATTTGTTTGATCATTTAGAGTAACTAGGGAAGTTTGTGATTCCATTCTGGATGGACTCGGCAGTCTTGGTATTAAATTAATGGTAAGTTAGTTAGCACTTTATTTTTCATTCCAAAGTTTCTGACTTGAAATTTAGCCTTCTTTTTATTTTACCTCAAGTCCTGATAGCCTTTGCTTGAAATGGACTACACTTACAATGAAGACTTTGTGTCGTCCACATTTACTACAAACAAAGCAAGAAATAAATTGTACGATAACTCAACTGCAGGAAAATGTCATTGTAATAGTCTTTTGTTGTCTCCACAATTATACAACTTTACAACTCCCCACCCCAATCCATCACTAACCAGACAGCATTTTAGCTGAACTTGACGAAGTCAAGTTTAACTATTGCTGTCACTTCTCGTCTGCCGGCGTACATATATATATATGTCTGTACATCCACAATTTCCTTTGGCACACCGCACAGAGCACATTTATGATCGGATTGCTTTGAAATCTGGTATACTTGTTTGGGGTGACCTCTAGATGGGGGCTATTGATTTTCTTCCATTTCCGTCAAAAAATGTTGCCGGTTGCAACAACCTTTGATGAACTGCAGTTATGCATCATTATTTCCCTTTTGCACACCCAGCAGTGCACATTTATGATTGGATTGTTTTGAAATTAGATGTGCTTCTCTGAGTGACCTGTAGATGGGAGCTATTGATTTGCTTCCTTTTCCAAAAAAAAGGTTAACGTTGGCAACAACCTTTGAAGTTAGTTTAGTCAGGCATCAATATTTCCCTTTGGCACGCGATACAGGCACATTTACAGGGTATTTGATGACTGGATTCGCATCGCAAAATACTAGTCAAAAATGGCCAAATACTAACCATTTTTCTTTCATATTGGCCTAAAATTCACGATTTATCATCACTTTTTGAAACCAAGATGGAAACTGCTAATCAAATTTTTAAAAACAAAAAATACCCTGATTTATGATCAGATCGCTTTGAAACCAGGTATGCTTGTTTGGGGTGACCTCTAGATGGGAGCTATCAATTTTCTTCCTCTTCCATCAAAAAAATGTTGCCACTGGCAACAGCCTTTGCACTTAGTTCAGTCAGGCATCAGTATATTTCCTTGGCACGCCCTACAGGGCATATTTATGATTGGATCACTTTAAAACTTGGTATGCTTGTTTCAGGTGACCTCTCGATGGGAGCTATCAATTTTCTTCCATTTCATCTTTTTGAACTTCGTTTAGTCAGGCCTCAGTATTTCCCTTTGGCACACTTTACAGGGCACATTTATGATCGTATTGCTTTGAAACTTGGTATACTTGTTTGGGGTGATCTCTGGATGGGAGCTATCGATTTTCTTCCATTTCCATCTCAAAATGTTTCCACTGGCAATGGCCTTTGAACTTCGTTTAGTCTGGCATCAATATATTCCTTTGGCATGTCTAACAGGGCTTATTTATGAGCGGATTGCTTTGAAATTTGGAATGCTTGTTTGGGATGACATCTGGTTGGGAGCTACTGATTTTCTTCCATTTCTATCAAAAATAGTTGCCATTGACATCGACCTTTGATGAGCTTAGTGCAGTTATACATCACTGAATTGATTTTCTTTCATTTCCATAAAAAATTATTGTTGTTAGTGCCAGTCTTTGAACTTAGTGCATTTGTGCAGCAACTTATCCCTTTTGCACTCTCTACATGGCATATTTATGAATTTCCATAAAAAAAGAAAAAAAGAACTTTGACACGCCTCAGAGGGCGTATTCATAATAATAATAACTCTTTGGCCAGCCGCTGATTTGTCGTGGTCCTCATAAGAGAAGGCCATCATTCCCCCTGCACCCCACCCCCTCTTCCCCTCCTCTTCTCCCAGCATTCAGATATAAACTGCTTAATAGTGTCCCTCACTTCCTCTTTTTCAATTTCTTCAATAAGCATTCCTACCCTCTCCCTCGTGTCCACCTTCAGCCATCTATCCTTTGTTTCTTCACCCCACTTCTGCATTATTCTTCCAGTAAATTTTATTCTATGAGGTATATACTGTGGGCATTCCAAGAGAAAATGTTCCAGGGTCTCCACTACTCCAGAGTGGCACATTTGGCATCCCTTTTCCCCATCTCTCCCAATTTTTCCCCGAAGCTCCAGTGATCTTGATCTCAGTTTGAACAGCAGTGACCCTCCAAAGGTGCCATCTAGGTACTTCTCAAAAGCTGGCTTTTCTTTATATTGTAACCCCTGCAGTGATCTTTTCACGCTAACCCCTGCTCGCCAGTTTCGATTGCAATCTTCCATGACTCTCTCTTTGACAAACCTTTTGCCTTCTTTCATTCCTACTTCTATGTTTGTGACCTCTATAGAGTAATTGTCCATTAGTTCCCTCACATGTTTTGACCACCCCGTTTCTATATTAGAATTCCAAATGGTATCGAGCATCAATTTGCACCACTGGTTGTCAGGCAGGTTTCTCAAGTAGTTAAAGTAACACAGTTTTCCCAAATCTACCCTGTCCTTGATTTTCATCCACCCAAGCTCCCCCCTTACTGCTTCCAAAGCTGCAGCATTACTCGACCCTGTTATCCATCTGCCGGCATCATTCTGAGTACTTTCCAACTTCTTAATAACGGTTTGGTTTAATGGAATCACGTCCGTGCCATACGTTATACTTGGTAAACCCACCCTCTCCCACAGTGTTTTCCCCACAAAGACCTTGTTGAAACTATTTTTCCCTAAAAGTTTTAGTTGGTTCAGAATTCTTTTCCCTTTCAGAATCAGTTTGGCTGAGTAATTTCTGTACACCCCTCTTCCCGTTATATTTATGCTTACCCCTAGATACTCATACTCTCCCTTTTCTCCTACAGTGATTTGTTGTCGGTCAGTCTGTCGGTCGGTCTGTCACCAACGAGTTTAAAAAACACCATAACTCCTAAAATACTTGATGGAATGACACCATACTTCATGATACTTGGTATGCAAGTGTATCTTCATGTTGTCTACACCCTCTCAATAGTGCATGTCATTCGGATAATTTCTGTCACATTTATGGACTTGTCACCAACAAGTTTTTTTGTCACCATCAACTTTTTTTTGTCACCAACAAGTTTTTTTGACACCAACAAGTTTTAAAACATCATTGGCGTTGCACGAATTGTCACAGCTTCGGAACTGTGACAGTGCGCTCTAGTTGTCTTGGTATCTGGTTCAAAACAAAAATAATTCTTTATGTGTCTGGTCCTACTGCTTGTCAATCTTAAACTTGGAATTATTTTGAATTTGCATTTAGTAAGTAGTTTTTAAAGAGGACTGATAGAATATGGCTAATGATAGGTTTTTGGAGGACTTTTTTTTTGGGTGGGGGGTGGGGAATGGGGACCAATCAAACTGCCTGAATTTTTGTTTCAAAATCAAAATGAAGGTCCTTATCTTGAATTTGTCCTGGTAGCCCCTGAAAATGCTCTGTCCACTGACCGGATATTTGCCAAAATTAAAAAAATACCCTTCCCTCTAAACAATATGTTCTGAAAATACCAATCCCTTGCTATGTAAACTGCAAAATTAGCTGGCTGTTGGAGGAGGGAGATGGGATTGCAGCACCCTCCATCCCATCTCATACACCCATGTGGCCAATTCATGTACTGTAGGCGGCATTCAATTTACGTTTTGATGTTGAGCGTTAAAGCAAAATAATATTCTTGTACAAAACAGAAATACCAGCAAAAATTCTTAATTAGTCATTTAAAAATACACATCCATCTATGTTTGGAAAATATTGTCATACTGACTACTGTCTATGTTTTAAATATCCTAATAATTATATTTCATGGAAGTTGTCTCATAAAAATTGACAATATGTTGCACCAGACCTCATGTATTTACCACCCCCCTCCCCTCTTCGTGGTCTCACTTCCACCCTACTCAAGACTTTTAGTAGTGGGTATGTGGTAACATTTGTTATATTCCCAGGTAAAAACTACAGATAGTGATATTTCAGCATTACTAAATAGGCAACCCCCCCACCGAAAGAAAAAAAAAAACACAAAAAAAACGTTGCCCCCCCCCCCCCCCCCCAACTCCCACAAACACGTAAAAGAATCAATTCACAAATGTAAACTGCTGAGTTTTTCTCAGACCGTGCTTTTAATTTTTCCACTTTATTTTCGTTCTTCAACTAGTGTGGCAGTGGGACTGAGGGGTGGCACCTAGTAAGAGAGGAATTGGTGATAGTTAATCCGTAAACTGCGTGTACTAGCTGTCAGCCATCTACGGGCAGCTGTCGTCTTGTCATCGGTTTTCTGCTTTGCAGTAACCACTTTTCACTGATTGATCTGGTCCTGCTTTCTGAGAGCTACTTCAACTTAACATGCTCTTCAAAGTGTGCTGCTTCATTGTTGTTCGAAGTGTAAATTGAATAGGATTACACGGTAGGCCTTGTATCGACTCGGCAGCACACAATGCTGATGGTAACAATGTTACAAAATTCTATAGGAACTGTACCAGTGCCAGATGCCAGTATTTGGACATTTTTACTCAAAATTAATCAAGTTTTCCTTGGTTTTCAATATCGAAAGCAAAGAAGGAGTTTCACTGTTCATTTTCCTAGCAGAGATCTTGTATCTGTGATGACTATCGATAGTTTTTAAAATAGTTGTGCATCAAACATTTTGTAATTCCAACAGATAAATATAACTGATGGTTCTCATTGGTTATTTTCCACTGAATGCTGCAAACCATAAGAACCAGTCTGACAAGAGAACTCATGCATGTGAAGGGTACTTTTTATCAGATCGCACTAGAGCTTTCCGGTTAAAATTACTGCATGCCCCTAACATCCATGTGATCGTGAGAAATACAGTTACGGGTGTGTAATAAATCCCTTTCCACAGGAAGCATATTTTATCATTTTGCACTTACTCACGGCTTCCAAGCATGTGTAGGTTGTCTCAGATAGTTGAACTTTCAATGGCCAGCGTTATATGCAGAACAGCCTGTAACAAAATGTATCATTGGTCAGCATTTTATCCTTAATGAAACCAGACTATAGCAATCTTTCAAACATGGGGCAGTAATCTGGCATTTCAATGGATGAGTTAGAAACATGAAATGGTGTTTCTTCTGGCCCTATAAAAAAGACGACCCATTTTCAGAGCCAATAATAAAGAAAATGTGTTATTATTTTGGGCATATAACAAAATGAGGTGATTAACGTTAAACCGAAAATTAAGTAATTAACTATGGCCTAAACAGTAAAAATGCAGCTTCAATGAGCTTTCTTGACATTGGATCCATGCTTATCAAGCACGGATTAGATGAGTGGATGGAATGTGATATCACTCTTGTTAAAGATATTTCTTACCTCTGTACATTATTATACTGGTCAAAAAAGAAAGTATCGAAAAAAATGTGAAAAATAGCATAAAGGATGAAATATAATAGTTCTAATGTTAAATGTTTGTGGACAAGAAGTCGTGCAAAGAGTTTAATGACATGTTGTTGTTGTCCACCCAACCGTATTCTATTTTGCTACAGATTTCAAAATAGCACATGCTACACGAGAATGTCAAATTGAATGGGTGACTGCCGGTTTTCTTTGTGTTATGTTGTGCTAGAGAGCCTTGATTATTGAGAAAACATGCTAGTTTTTGTCTTCCGACATTCTAAAAAATGCCAAGGTTAACCAAAAATCAGAGGTTGCATGTCATTGGTATGCATGAGGCTGGGATACCTCCAGATGAGCTCGCTGCTGAGTTTGGAGTCACTGTGGCCTCCATTTAACGCCTCATTGGAAGGTATATGACCCCTGCACAAGACTGACACATCAGGACGTCTCACTTGCGGGTTCACTTCCTTCCGGCGACGAGGACAGCAGCAATTACTCCTGGTAGAGCTAAAATAGAAGCAGTGCACAGACTGTTCACAAGAGACTCACTGAATATGGCATCTGAAGTAGGCGTCACCACGGACCAATCCTTATCCAATGTCATCGTACCGTCAGAATGGAATTGGTACCTCAGCATGTTCGCTGGACTCAGCAGTGTTGGAGCACAGTTCTTTTTAGTGATAATCATGATTTTGTCTACGGCACGCTGATGGTAGGGCAAGAGTGTATTGCCGACAAGCAGAACAGTTTTCTGATGCTTGCATGCGGGAATGTGAACGTTTCGGCGGAGTAGTGTAATGGTTTGGGCAGGAATTACCTTGCACCATTGAATGCAGTTGATCTTCATCGATGGTAATCTGAATGGACAGTGATATAGGGATGAAATTCTTAACGGTGTTGTTGTCCTGTTGTTCAACGCTAATGTCGGATTGCAGTTATTCCAGCAAGACCATGCTGAATGTCACATGGCACGTATCTATCATGACTCTCTTGAGGAGCAGAGCATTGAGCTTCTTCCCTGGTCCCACTTTCTCCAGATTTGTCACCAATCGAGCATTTTGTGATCAGTTGCACTGTCGGGTATGACTTCATGATCTTGTCGTTAGGCGATTTACGTAATGTTCTAAGACAGGAATGGAACGCAATACCACAGGGTGACATACAGAGACTTATCAGGTCCATGCGCCATCGATGTCTTACCATACAAGAGGCAAATGGTGGAACATGATATTGACTGCATGTGTGAACTTTTCATTTCACCCCATGTCTGAATTGCGACGTCCTGACGTGACGCTGGCAACAGTAAGAACATGAAATTATGCAAATTCATACAGCTAGACTCGAAATATGAATTTACAATAATTTGGTTGGGATTAAAATCAATAATACTAAAAAAAATTGCTCCTCGAACTTTATTATACTTCCTTTTTTGACTCAGTATATATAGTTTATGCCAAGGCTTGGAATAAATGACTGGACAAGGACAGTGACTGACACCAAACTTATTTTGACAGACACACTTTGAAATCCATTGGACATTTTGACTGAAACAAAATTCTGCTCGATTTTTTTAGAATCCCAGGTTAAAAAACACTGGTATAAACTTAAATTCCATTGCGAATTAATTACAAAATGGCCACACATTCCTTTGCAAAGAAAAAAAATAAAAAATAATTCTGATAAACTAAAAAACAGCCAAAAAAGTGGACATGACTAAGGCCACACAAAGTAGATCTTCTGTTTCTCAGGCCATTATTTGTGAAATTGCATGCGGGCGAGCGTTTTTTTATTTTATTTTTTATTTCAGTAATTTCTTCTTTGCCATCAAAAGTTCATGTTCTTGGTTCAAGTTTTAGGCCTCATAATCTACAGAATACCATGGGTGGTTGTGTATTTCATCCCTTGAGTGCAAGAAGGCTTTGCAATGCTAAAGCATTGCAAAGCCTTCTTGCACTCAAGGGACAAATTCATAAATTTTTTTAACTTGGGTAAAATATCAGACATAAACCATTTAATTTTTATTGTCTTTCAAGTTTAAATTGGTTATAAAAAGAGAGCATGCGGCAGCCAAAAGGACCATGCGGGAGGGCCTGAAAAACAGATTTTTTATTTTTTTTAGGCCTAATCACTTTTTTCACCTGACAGTAGCACATTATTAAAATTATAACAACATATTAAAAAGTGTTTATAAGTTTTAATATACAGACGTGTTCTATTTTTGAAGCAATCCGTCTTGAAAAACGTACAGGTGATCTTGTCTGTCAAAACTACAAGACTTGCATTGTTTATGGGATTACAACGACAAAGAACACATTTTATCCACTAATGTAAAATTAGTAACTCGTTACCGGTTCAGTGTCATGTGGTTAATGCCATCAATCAGAGACATTGGTTGTCTTCACAGTGCCGCTGTTAATCCAAGAGGAAAAATCTCGCTTTTGGTTCTACAAATACACCAATATACATAAGTAACACAATTATTCATGTGTTTCTTCAACCTTGGGCAGAAACACCATATACTTGTACACTTTGCGGGGAAATTTGTTATCTCCTATCCCAATAGGCCTAACATTATCTCAGTTTGCAGAATATCTGGGAAAATAAAACATTTTATATAACTTATGCCCATGTTTCGTTTTGTTTCGTTTCTTCTTGACTCTGGTCTAATTCTCAATTTGCTTTGTAAGCAGACGGAAGTTTGCCTCGAAATTTACAATGCATAAAGCAATATGTTTAAAATGACCTACACCAAATTACATGTAAGATAACCTGCACCAACTTCTTGGGGCAGGACACTTTGACCTGCACTTGAAAAAGATTATTTCAAGCCTTGATTTATGCTAGCATCTAATCCATTATATAATATCTCTGATCTGTGTCAAACAAGATATACAGTACGTGGAGAGTGTATTATCACTAAATCACCCGCAGAGTGGAGATTCCACCCAAGTAATAATTGCAAATTTGTTGCAAAGCCTAACCAGTACAAGCAAAGTTTCAGCCAATGGACCTCCGGGTTAAACCCGGAGGTCCATTGGCTGAAACATTGCTTGTGTTTTTTTTGTCGATATGTACAAAATTTGAAAGTTATAGCTTGGGTGATAACTCCACTCCGTGGGTGATTTAGTTACAATCCACTCTCCACGTACTGTAGTGTTCAAATTAAATACTCACAGTTTTGGGAATGAAAGGAGTTCTAGTTTATTGATATTCTCGTTAGGAGTTGCAAAATGGTTTTATTGTATGGAATAACAAACAACGAAACAACTGAAATACATGTAGTGCAAGGCTATATCTTAGGTAATGACCAAATTCAAATTCTCTTTGGAATAATATTTTGAATAGAAAGATGGTAGTGTTGAGTTTTACTTCATAAATACATGTTTATCATTGATAATAAAGGTTCTCTCTGCAGACAAATATTCTAATATTGGTAAGCCTTCTGAGTAGACATATTAACTCCTAGCACTCTGGTAGCATTTCAAAATGTTCATCATTGACTCCATATTGCCTATTTAACAAATTATATCTAGTTTGACAGAGCTCAATGAGCTCTGTCAATCGAGATATAATTTTTATTATTATTCCCCCGAAAAAAATTCGAGGGAATCTAGCCGTGACGTCGTGCGTCTGTCCGTCTGTCCATCTGTCTGTCTGTCCGTCCGTCCGTCCGTCCGTCCGCTCCATAACTTCTTACAGCCTTCAAGGATATTAATTATACTTGGTATTATTATTGCCCACAACCAGAGGGTGTGTCGCGAATAAGGTTGGAATGGCTATGAAGGCTTTTTTCGGGGGAATCAGCCACCCTTTGGTGGCCATCCTGTAGTTTTAATTCTCAGTTGCATTGTGGAAAAAATTCACTGCTGAAAACTTGGGTATTTTGACATCAGAGTGCAGAGGGTTAAGTTGATGAATTGTATAGTGGTGAGATTTCTTAGGAAAAAATAGTGAGATTTTAATTTTCACATGGCTCAAAGAGGAAAATACAGTACAGCTGCCGTGGACTGGTCGTAATTGACCCGTGGGCAGTGATGTCCATGCCAGCGTTTACCATGTAATAAAAATCATGAGAAACATTTTAATTTATGAAGCATCGGGTTACAACCTGGTGCTTCATTAATTAAATGTTTGATGATTATTCCTATAATTATTGTTTGGAATATGATATTAATGCATCTGTGGAAATAATGTCCACCCGTGGAAAGTGACCAGTCCACGGTTGCTGTACTGTATATTAAATTTAATAGTGAGCTTCTTTTAAAAATCCCAAGATCAGATTTGTTCAACAAAGCATTATTGGGGAAAATATTGAGTAACCTTGAAAATAGTGAGACAGAACAGGTCTTCAGAGGAGGAGCTTCCAGAGGGTCTTGCTGTTTAGACCTGGAAAACTCATTAGTATATTGAGTACAAGTTATCTGTACAAATGCAATTTTTTTTCTATACCAGCTCCTCCAAGTGATCTCATTGCTCTTGGTAAACAGTCAAAGAGTGGTGGAGAGAGTTCCACATCGAAAAAACCTAGCATCTCTGGAGAAAGGAAAAGGCCAGGAGAACAAAGCACAATCTTGCCAGTGACATCAAAGAAACCAAAACTTTCCAGTCAGACTTTAACTCCACTTGGTCGATCATCAGACACAGAAAGACGAGCTTCGCCTGCTCCTGTTTTCTACCAGTATGATGAAATTGCTGTTGAAGGTATGTTAGTGATTTTTTAAAAACTCATGTACAATGTACTAATGTTAATATATAGAAATACTAATGTTAATATTTCTTTTCAACCTACTCACAATTGTTTACAATTGGCTGTAACGTAAGTGCAAGCCCTACTTCGGAACTAACTCAAGCTTTAAGAAACTTTTCCAAACAAGTTGGAAAAGTAATAGAGTGCAAAAGATCGAAAAAGGGTTGAGTGAGACCGGCGCTCGAAATTACAGGTACTTTCTCTGCACACCTCTTGCATTTACCGAGCGCATGCGCAACAACCATGACGTCAATTCCTTTTATTTCCGCCATTGTACTGGTCGGAAATTTTGTGACTCTCACTATTATTTAGCTGTTATCTTCGTGAACAACTTATTTGTATGTGCTATCTTCTCTGATTATGTGCAAGTGGATTGTATCCTTTGCAAGCTTCTAAATTATTCCTTATTTGATGATATTTTTGATAATTTTTGCTTGCTTTTTCTCACATAGTCTTGTTTTTTCCCCCCGCGTGTGAACACAACCATTGTTGTTCTGTTTTCCGTTGGCGGGAAGCTTGATTTCATTTATCATATTATGCCTAAGACTATTCCTTGTTCCTCTTGCTTGCAGGTGAAACATGTGGATGACTCTCATTCCACATGTGTCACTTGCAACAAATGTACACAGGCCCAATCATGTAGTATTTGTGGGGTTTGGTCCTCAAAATTCTGGGCATCTGTAAACAAGGTGGTTCTGTCTAGAGCTAGAACCCCTCGTTCTCGGGGTAAGGGTAGCCATGCCTTATCAGACATTTGTGTAAGTGCACTTGGTGACTCTGTCACACAGGATTCTGATCTGTCTTTTTCTGTGGCGAGTTCCTCTGCAACTGTTGAGGTTGCTAGTGCGGTGATGCCTGAAGTGGAGACCGTAGTCTCTTTGTCTTCTGATGTCACTCTTGAGGCATTTTCGTTGAGAGCTTCTCCAAGGTCAGCTCGGTGACACTCTCCGATTTGCCTCCTACGCCTTTGACAGTTGCTGAGGAAGTTGTTACTACAGATCCTATTCTGTATGATGGTGGCTCTTCTATCTCTTCTGGGGATGGTATACAGTCCCGGGGGTCTGTATCTGCTGGTGTGTCTATGAGCTCTCAGTCTCCCCTGGCTTCGTGGCGAAGCTGTGCGGGTTTGCTGTCTGCTCCGTCTCATCTGGCCAGGTTTTCTCCTAGTCGCTTGAGCCGTTCGGTCGCTTCGGCAGCGATTCCTTGCCACTTGAGCGAATTGTTTATTGTTCCTCCTTCCCCTGCTAGTGTGCCGACTAGCAGGATGGGGCTGGGACATTGGGATCCAGGGCCTGCTGTTCGGCAGAGGTCAGTGACAGCCCCGGTAGCTCTCCCTCTTGGAACCTTCCTCCGGTGATTCCTCTGTTCCGGTGTTCCGAGTCTGTCTGTCGATCGATGCTTGCCGTCGGTCTCAGAGGATGGGCAGTTGGGGCCTTCTACCACGCAGAGGCCAATGGCAGGTTCCTGTCATTCTTGGGACAATCCTCCGGTGTCTTCTCATCGTGTCCCAGGTCCAACTACACATTGATGTATGCCGCCGCTCTCTTTAGAGGATTTGCAGGCAGGGCCTTCTGTTCCGCAGAGGTCAGTGATTGCCCCTGGGCATCACAATCGGGACTATCCTCTGGTGTCTTCTTACCGTCTCCCTATTCTGTCTGCTGATCGACGTTCGTTGTCGGTCCGTTCTCAGGATTTGGGTTCTTCTACCAGAAGGGTCCATTGGGAAGACACTCCGTTGGGCGATGCTGCTGCGACAGATTCTCAGAGTGACCTGCGTCAGGCCGTTTTGACGCTCACTCGGTTGCTTTCTAGCAACCCTCAAGTTGGCTTCCCTGTGCCTCCTGAGGAACAACCTCCTTTAGTTGGTCACCGAGATGTCTCGTCTGGCCCTTTGGATACTGCACAGTATTCACAGGAGGTTTCTGCTGGTCAGCCCGAGTTTGGCTACGTCTCTTCTGCAACAGAGGATGGCGATTTTCTTGAAGATGATGGGACCCCCCCCTCATCAGTCTTGGGGCAGGCTTTGGATTTTGTCTTTGGCTTATTGCTAGACATTCAACCTTCAGACCAGCCATCTGTGACCGTCCGGCCGCGGTCCTCTGTGGAGCGCCGTAACCCTGTTGAGCCTTCTAGCTCTGGGGCTTTGCATCCTCTGCAATCAGCTCAGGTTGTTGAGTCCTTCCAGGGCTTGGACGCCAAAATGCGTTCTAAGGCCCTCAAGGGTTCTTTCTTTTCTAGAGCTGATGCCTTTCTGCCTCCATCTCGGTTTCGTGTTTACGATTCTGTCTGTCCACCAGTCTTCCAAGAAATGACTACTGTGGATGAGGATTCTTCTTCCCTGGGGTTGCCTAAGTCGGCAGTTCTCCCGATGTCGGTAGTTGAGTCTATGGTGGGCCTGTCCTGAGAGATGCTGGGTATGTTATCTCTTGCGGACCATGTCATCGCTGCCCTGGTGGAATATTTTCCACCAGGGGAGTTTGATGATGCTCAGGCACATTTTCGCATTTTATCACAGGCTCTTATGAACTTGACACACGCTCATGCCTGTAACACGCCTAATTTGGATCTGGCACGGGATGCGGTGTTGGATTCTTCTCCATCCCTTCCTTCTGAGCAGTGTGCTGTTCTGAGGTCTGCCTCTTTGGTTGGACCTCAGTTGTTCCATGTTTCCGTGGAAGCTGTCCGTGGCGAGGTTCTTCGTCATTCGAAGGACCAGCATTTGCTACGACAGCTGGACCAACCTGCTGCTGCGGGTGGTGGTCGTTCCAGGCCCGCCAGGCGTCCTGCTGCGTCTGCCACATTGGCTATGCCTTCGGCTCCGTCTTCTCCTTCTGCTCAGAAGAAGTGCCGACACAGCCAGACTCGCTGACAGCCCCAGGCAGGAAAGTCTCAGGAGGTGGTTTCTCCTCTCGGGGGCCTCGTCGAGGCCGCAAGTGAAGGTCCTCACCTCGATTTGCTTCCAGTCGGGGGAAGGCTGTCGATGTTTTACTACCGTTGGGCAGAGATAATGTCAGACACTTGGGTCCCCAACGTCATCCAATCCAGTCTGCGATTGTCCTTCTATTGGCACCCCAGTTTATCTTGGGATCCATTCTCTACGTCGGGACCTTCTGGTGCAGGAGATCGACAATCTCCTCTCCAAAGGGTCAATCAAGGTGGTCAGGAAGACCCTTTCACCGGGGTTTTACTCAAGACTTTTCTTGATGCCGAAGAAAAACGGCCAGTTTCGTCCTGTCATCGATCTGAGTATCCTGAATGAGTACATTATAGCACCTCGTTTCAGTATGGAGACTTTCTGGTTGGTTCGCCATTCAGTTCATCATGTCGACTTTGCTGCCAGTATCGATCTGAAGGATGCCTACTTCCATGTACCCATTCATCTGGCGTCACGGAAATACCTTCAGTTCTTATTTCGGGATCGAGTCTATCAATTCAGAGCTCTCCCGTTCAGATTGAACCTGGCTGCTTGGGCCTTCACCCAACTGTGCTTGTATTTCACCGTACTCAGTCGGCTGTGACTTCGTCAGCCTACCTGGACGACATCCTCCAACGGCACCACGATGCTGCTGTTCTGGAGTCAGATTTCCGGCAGTTTCTTTGCCTACTAGCGTCGCTGAGTCAATCGCGAGAAGTCAGATCTCCTTCCTTCTCAGCAATTTCGTCATTTTGGGATGGATTTCGACACTCTTCACAATGTGGTGTCAGTCCCCAATGCTCGGGCGACGATTCTTTCTGTCTTAACTCGGAACCTGCTTCAATCTTCCTCAGTCTCGGCCAGGACTTTCCTTCGAATGATGGGCCTTTGCGGTTCGGTGACAGATCTCATTCCGCTCGGTCGCTTGTTTGTCCGACCTCTCCAACACTTCCTGTTGGATCATTGGCATCCGAATGTAGATCCGCTGGACCTGGAACTTCCTATTCCTCGGTCCCTGCTTTGTCACCTCCACTCTTGGGCCGATGTTCCCTGACTGAAAAAGGGTGTTCCGTTGGATCTTCCTTTGGCCAATCACATCCTTACTGCAGATGCCAGCGATTGGGGCTGGGGTGCAACGTTGGATCCTCTCGGTCTGTCCACTCACGGCGAGTGGGACAGCGAGCAGGTGGGCCTTCATATCAACCAGAAGGAGCTCCTTGCTCTTCTGTTGAGTTTTCGGCTTTGGATCACTCACCTTTCGGACTATATTGTCCTACTTCTTTCGGAAAATTCAACAGTAGTGGCCTACCTACGGAATCAAGGAGGCACACATTCGATTCCATGTATCGGCTATATCGGGATCTTCTTCTGTTGGCGCGGGATGTAAACACTCGGGTGTCCATTTGGCACATTCCTGGGCATCTCAACGTCCTAGCAGACTCCCTGTCCTGATGCGACAGTGTCCTTCCAACCGAATGGATGCTACATCGGTCGGTGTTTCAGGGGATTTGCGGGCGGTGGGGACGTCCTCTGGTCGACCTTTTCACCACTTGCTGGAATCATCAGGTAGAGACCTTTGTCTCTCCTTGTCCAGATCCTCTGGCATTTGCAGTAGACGCTCTATCTCCGGACTGGACAGGTTGGATCAGGCTATGCCTTCCCTCCTGCACCGTTTCTTCCTCAAGTATTGGCGAAGATTTGTGCTTGCAGTTGCAGGATATTCTGATCACACCTCTGTCTCCACAGAGGGTGTGGATCAATCTGCTGCGACCTCTGTTGGCAGATCGGCCGATTCGTCTTCCTCTACATCGCGATCTTCTTTCTCAGGGTCATCCCAGGAAGTATCACAACAACCTGGCGAGCCTGTCCCTTCACGTCTGTCTTTTATCAGGTCCTGTCTCCGACGTAGAGGTTTTTTGAGACGAATGGTGGAGTGCATTTCTGCATCGCGGCGACATTCCACTGGCATGACTTATGCTGCGAAGTGGGAGGTTTTCTGCCGCTGGTGTACAGATCACAAGGTGGCTTACCGTGATCCGTCAATCGCACAAATTGCGGATTTTCTGTTTTTTCTTTTTGACTCCAAGGGCCTCCAGCCTATTACGATTAAGGGCTATCGGTCTATGCTGTCTGATACTTTCTCTTATGTGGGAAAGCATTGCATCGGTCGTAATCTTTTTCTCTCCAAACTCATTTGGCACTTTTCTTTGAAGAGGCCTCGAGTTTTGCATCTTACACCCAAGTGGAACTTGGCATGGGTGTTGCACTGTTTGGAGGGGGCGCCATTCGAGCCTTTATCTGAGACCGATATGCGTTTTCTCACCTATAAGACGGCTTTCCTTCTAGCGTTTGCTTCTGCTCGACGTATCAGTGAGCCTCATGCTCTATCTGTTGATTCTGCTTTCTTCAGAAATGAGGCTAACAGTGTCACCTTCACTACTGATTGCTCTTTTCTGGCTAAGAATCAACTTCCTGATTCGGTACCTCCTCCCATCTGCATTCGGGCGCTCCCTGCTGTCGATGGGCGGAGCCTCTTCTTTGTCCTGTTCGTGCGATCAAGACTTACATTAATCGCACTCAGTTCATTAGGAGTGGTCGGAAGAGATTCTTTCTGTCTCTCATTCCTAAGAGGCAGTCTATCTCTTCCCATTCTATTTCCAGGTGGATCTCTCTTGAAATCAAGCTGGCATATTCCCGCTTGTCTGCTTCGGATCTTGTTTCAAACCGGTTTAATACTCTTGAGGTTCATGCTATTTCTACATCCTGGGCATTCTCCAATTCTGTTTTGCTCCGGGATGTTATGAATGCTGCTTACTGGAGGAATGCTTCTACCTTCTCCTCTTTTTATCTCCACCACCTACAGCAGCAATCTGAGGACCTTTATTCTTTAGGCCCTCTCGTTGCTGCTCAGGCTGTTGTGCACCCTCGTTAAATTTGTTTTTATCGGGTTTGTGCTTCACTCAGCCTTGTTCTTTTCAGGTGCCTTCTCTCTATCTTCCTTACAGGTTTCGCTATTGTTCTCTGCCCTCCTTGCTTTTCTTTCTGCTGCTCTTGTTGGAATTGGTTATGTGATTCACCTCCTATTGTTTATTCAGCCAATTGTAAACAGTTGTGAGCAGGGGTCAGCCTGGCAGCTGATTTTAGGGAGAAGTGACTTCTCCCTCCAGAGACTTTAGGGAGAAGTCAGGGGCCAGGAGGGAGAAGTCAGTAGACATGAAGGAGAAATCAGAAAAAAACATAAAACGTATATGACATCGTGACAAAATAAATGAACATAGAGGACAGAATTGTGGAGAAAAAAAACATATAAATATAAGTTATACAAACATACATACACACACAAAACTAAGTCAGATAGTATATAACAAGAATGCAGGTTAAAATCTCCCCCCCCCCCCCCCCCCCTATCCTTACAAAAAACTGTGTCGTTCATGGTTTCTGAATACCCCCTAACTCTTTACCTAACAGTGATGACTAAGGTTACCATGCAGTTGATTTTGTATTTGCCTCAATGCAGTGGATTTGAAATTAGCATTACCCATGGTGAGAGTGTTCTTCTCTGTAATAGAAGGTATATTCTTTTTAAAAAAATATTTGAAGTGTTTAAAATAAATTTCAAGTTCATATAAGAAGCTGGGTCATTCATGGTTTCTGAATGCCCTAATTGAATTGAAAAGCGTAGTTAAAAAAGTTTTCGATATCCTTTGTAAATTAAGCATTATTAACAATTTGAGTTAATTTATTTCTTTGGTAAATGACAAAATATTTCAGTTGTCTCCCTTCCCGGCTGCGCTGGGTAATAATACACTGTTCAGAAAACTGACAATTTCTGCCAGCCATCTTACACTGACACATGCGATTGGTGCTATGAAGGTCTGCCATTCTTATCCATCCTAATATCTGTGATTTCTATCGTAGCCTTATTACATTTAAGCCCCTTCCAATGCAATTTCACAAGTTTTCAAAGAAAAACATTCAATGCAAATTGCGGGGCGAATTTCAATGCAACCAATTTTTCAGTGGAACAGAGCGTAACCGCAAGCAATTTCGATATGGATGAACTGTCTCCAATACAATTTTGTTTGTTTTGAAATGGTGGTTAACTTTAATAAATTCTAATTAACTCGATGCGTGTCTTGTGTGATTCGTTGTTTTTGCTGGCACTTTGTTTTTAAATAGCCATTTTGTGCTGGTTGCTATCAGTTGAGGCATATTGTTCGAATGACTACGCAATTACAATTCTTTTCAGAAATCTAAAATTGGGCTAGTGTAGGCTATTTTCATAGCCGTTTGACGGACTTTAACAGCAGCCGTGTTTACTTTTTTTGCGAATGCGGAAGCGGGTGTTTTTAAAAAATAAAACATAAGAAAATACAGTAAACTGCCATGTCTCCCAAGGAAGTTTTGGAGGGTGACTTGAATTTCGCCCCCAATGTAAGCCAAGGCGAATTGAGGAATGACAAGGCGACTTCTTCGCCCAAGTCGCCTACTCGGCTGACCCCTGATTGTGAGTAGGTTGAAAAGAAATTAAAATTTTTTAGTAAATTTTGTTTCTTAACATACCTACCACAATTGTTTACCGGAGGCCCACCCTCCTTGGGGATATCTTTGATATCGATGCCTCACAAACTTCTCATTGGCGGAAATATGGAATTGACGTCACGGTTGTTGCGCATGAGCTCGGTAAATGCAAGAGGTGTGCAGAGAGAGTACCTGTAATTTCGCGCGCTGGTCTCGCTCAACCCTTTTTCGATCTTTTTCGTGCTTTTGCTCTCTATTACTTTTCCAACTTGTTTGGAAAATATTCTTGAGTTAGTTCCAAAGTAGGGCTTGCACTTACGTTACAGCCAATTGTAAACAATTGTGGTAGGTATGTTAAAAAACAAAATTTACTAAAAAATTTTAATATTTCTTAATCAGGGATGAGAAAATTCAGCTAATTAGTTAATTTCAGGTAAATGATAATCAAATTGCTTAAATTTTATTTTCTGTAAATTTGCATGAAAATGGTCTTTTAGACCATTTTCGTGTAAATTTAAAGAAGTAAAATATCGGCCAATTGATATCTCTTTTATTTTATGAAAAAAAACAACTAATTTTTTAAATAATTTTTTAAATATGAGATTTTCGTCCAATGCTCTTACCTTTCAGTCTCATCCCTGCTTAAACCCTATAAGTGTATTGAAGACAACAAGCACTTTTTCTGTATGCATCATTAAAAACAATCGTGGAAAATAATGCTTATATTTTTATCCCCCCGAAAAAAAATTTCGGGGGATATAGTCGTCACGCGTTTTTTTTGGTCCGTCCGTCCGTCTGTCCATCCGTCCGTACGTCCGTCCGTCTGTCCGTTTACATTTCGTTTCCGGATGATAACTTCCCTTGAAATAGTTTGATTGTAACCAAACTTGATATGTGGCTTAAACATATAAAAATACAGGTCAAGTTCGAATCCGGGTTCATCCTGATTAATATTACCAGAGTTATGCCCCTTTTTAATTTAGAAAATCTTATGATTTTTGGTTTCCGGATGGTAACTTCCCACAAGATAGTTTGATTGTAACCAAACTTGATATGTGGTGCAAACATATCAAAATACGGGTCAAGTTCGAAAATGGGTTTGTCCTGATTAATTTTACCAGAGTTATGCCCCTTTTCAACTTAGAAAATCTTATGATTTTTGGTTTCCGGATGATAACTTCCCTTAAGATAGTTTGATTGTAACCAAACTTGATATGTGGTGCAAACATATCAAAATACGGGTCAAGTTCGAAAATGGGTTTGTCCTGATTAATTTTACCAGAGTTATGCCCCTTTACAAACCAAATACAGGTTATGTAAGAATTAACCCTTTACCCCAAAAAAAATTTTCGAGAAAAATGAGGAAATTTTATCTCCCTCTTCTCTAAAATCACACCAGTATAGATGTCATTGTAACCAGCTCATCAAGCCAGTTACAATGACATCTATATCGTGTGTTTTTAGTGAAACTGTTGCGACATATTGTGGTCTGATTTAGCCCGATTCAGGCTATTTTTTTTGCTGTTTTTTGTCAGTTTGCTAGGTAAAGGGTTAAAGTGTGGTCTGGTCAATTTTTTCAGAGTTATGCCAAATTCAATGTACTTTTAAGTTTCTGGATGATGACCACACTTTTTTCGGGGGGATCAGCTGCCCCGTGGATGTGGCAGCCCTCTAGTTAAATTAGGCTGTAGTGTTGAGGCAGTTACATGTCGTAGGGTTTGTACAGATCTTTAACCCCTCCAAATTGATATCGACATATCAAAGTTTCAATCGGCTAATTTTTCCTATAATTTGCAGGTAGCTGAAAAATTCAGCCAATTCAGTCTTGTTTGACAGAGCTCATTGAGCTTTGTCAAATAAGATTGAATTGTTGTATAAGTTTCTAGTTGCAACAACGGCAAAATTTTCTACTTGAAATTTTGACATCAGTTTGCAGAGCTAAGAAGTACTTGAATTTTAAAACTGAAATTCCGCAAAGTTCTGTAAAGTACTTGAAAATCAGATTTTCTTGGAAAGTCAACAGAAGTGCTTGAAAAATATAAGAAGATAATTACTTGGCTCTTGTTAGTCAAACTGTATTCTTATAAGCTGTGGCTGTTGCTCTCATTGCTTAAACTGAATTTATTGTCCACCAAAGGAGACCCCGGACCTCAAAGTTATCCTTTGGATGCACTCAGAAAGCTTTCCACTGATCAGAAGTTTGGACAATGCACCATCCATCCATCATTTGGAAGGATATATTTTCACATTTGCAGGTGTTGGTATAAATAAGCACTGTTATTTATTTTTTTTATTTTGGCATGTCTATGAAGAATGTACCAAAATAAAAAAAAAGAAACCATCACCTTACTATTCATTTTTGGAATAACAGACATAAAAGTGAAAGGTATCAATGTTAACAATCACTGGATAACATTGTGGCAAAACCATTATATAGATTCTGAACATCCAATCCTTATCACTACATATTAGTGTGCAATAAATGCATGCAAGCCTTTAAATTGGTATAATTTGGGGACATCTCAGACTTGCTAAGTATGTATGAAATGCCATTTCCTGGTTTCTCTAGGCTTTATTGATGCCTCAGAATATCTTTTTTGCGGTAACCCTTTGGAGCCCTGTTCCAGCTGATCACTTTTTACTGAAACAGAACAGGTGTCCCAACGTTCAGTCTATGGGTATCTCTAGGAAAACATGGAAGTTGATCATAAGAACCCCTGCAGTTATTTCTAGGCAAGTCATGTCTACCTGTATAAGCAGCCAAAACTTGCTTAGGAACAACTGCAAAACAAACAAGATGGAGACTGCCATTGAGAAGCCAAAATGTTGACAAATCTCCAGTCCTTTCCAGGTTGAATCATTTCAATAAAAATGGAAAAAAGCATAAAAAACAAAGCATACTCTGTGTTATGCCCAAAATTTGGGAACATTCCGGTTATTTGGGAACACAGGTTACCAATGTGAGTTTGGTGGAATTGAAGGCCTGGCTTGTGAGTTTGGAACTTGTCATTGCAGATATGACAAAACAACAACAAAAAGCCAACCAACACTGTTCTCTACCCTAAGCTACAAAAGTGTAAATGGCACTTCAGAAAACCATGATTCAGACATGTACATGGACACTCAGATGGAAAATTCTCATTCGAATGAGAGGGTCACATGATATGATTTTGTTGAATTTTTGGAAAAAATTTTTTTTCTTAAACTGATGAATTATACAAGAGGATGTGGCCGATTCATAAGGTAAATGATAAAGTCATAGGCTCATATTTATTTACAAGGAATTGTATTGGTCATTATGTCAGGCACAGATGAATTGGTGCCAGTTAAACATGTAAGTTGAGACTACCAGTGACTTATTTGCAGGCTTGGTAATTCATAATCATTGTTTGAACAATATCAGGCTGCTTCTATTTAAAAAACAGTGATTAATTTAGATTTATAATTTGTTTTTTTTTTTCAGTTGATCCTCTTGATTTGTATGAAAAAATTCAGTCAGCCGAAGAGTCACAAGACACTGGGAAGACTTCTGCCTTTCTTTGCGGTGCAGTTAAACAACTCCAAGCAAGTCGATCCAAGCCAGATCCTGCATTGTTTCTCACTTTAATGCATTTGTCCAAGTCAAAAAGCTCAGTGTTCCAGAATGATGTTGTTACTGAGGTAAAATATTACCAAACCTATTTGTCTCTAACTCTCTACTTGAGGATTTATTTGGATTAGCAGACTTTCAATTTTGAGGTGTGTAACTGCACCCGAGCACCATAGAGTACTTGCATTCAAAAAGTGGTAAACAAAAAAACATGCACCTTGTGATTTTTTGCAATTTGGTTTTCATTTTAATGTGGCAAACATGTCTTTGAACTAGCAGTATCACTGGCAAGTCACCAGAATACCATTACATCAGAACTGTCTACCAATCTTCACAAACTTCTTGGGTACCTTTGTTATCACCTTGGGGTGAGAACGAGTGTTTCTGGGTGCGGCCCAAATTCAAGATGGCTGCCAGTGGCCATTTTGTACCGAAATTTGGTACAATCAGTTTTTTGTACACAACTTCTATACAGTTCAGACTAGAGGCTGTATTTATGAACTGATCTTTACGAAACTTCTTGGGTACCTTTGTTATCATCATGGGATGAGAACGAGTGTTTTTGGGTGCAGTCCAAAATTCAAGATGCCTGCCGGCAGCAATTTTATACCAAAGTTAAGTACAATCAGTGTTTTATACAGACACTCGTTCATAGAAGGTTCTGATTTGAAGAACTTTTTGAATGAATGCTTAGTAACATGGAATACATCACATATAATACAGGTTTTTTTCTCGTGCAGAAATTATGCAAATTAGATGAACTTTGATTTATCCAGTGCTACTTATACACAGTAAGTGCACATGTTAATATGGCTTGGGTAAGAGGCTGTATTTATGAACCGATCTTCACAAAACTTCTTGGGTACCTTTGTTATCATCTTGGGACGAGAATGAGTGTTTTTGGGGGCGTTCCAAAATTGAAGATGGCTGCCGGTGACCATTTTATACCAAAAGTAGGTACAATCAGTTTTTTGTACAGAACTTCTATATGAAGGTTCTGATTTGAATACATTTTTGAATGAATGTTTAGTAACATGAAATACATCACATATAATACAGGTTTTTTTCTCTTGCGGAAATTATGCAAATTAGATGAACTTTGATGTATTCATTACTACTTATACACAGTAAGTGCACAAGCCAGAGGCTGTATTTATGAACCGATCTTCACGAAACTTCTTGGGTACCTGTGTTATCACCTTGAGACAGGAACAAGTATATTTTTACACAACAAGCAATGGCCCATACTTAGCTGGTGCTAACTCAAAATTATCTAGGGCCAAACACAAATTTTGCCCCCCAATCCCCAAAATTTGCGTGTAAAACCAAAAATTTGATGTCCTATGTGGTCCGCCATACATTTGACATCTGTGCATGCGCAGTGTCCAGGAAGCACCGAAATTGGCGCCAAGTATCATTCCTTGTTTAGCCCTCTGTCAGATAACAACAAACTGACTTCTGTGCTCTTAAATCTCAGTTTTAATGATGCCAGACACAGATCAATGGTGATAATGATGGATCAAAGAACAGAATAGGATGATGGAAGGAAGAAACAGTGGTTTTAAGTGTTCAGGGCTGTAACTTTATAATTTTTTGACAAAAATATTTCATGTTTCCCAATTTCGGGACATTTGCCTGACGTCATCATTCTTGCAAATGATTTTGCCACTGTTTGTTAAGTGTTCCTTCCCTATCCTTCCTTGAAGCCCCCTAGTTAATCTCCCATGCTTTTTGGCTTTTTTTATTGAAATTTTTTTGTAAATTTCGTGGGAGTTTAACGTGTTTCACAGAATGTTTATTCTGTGTATCCCCATGGTTACATCCTCACCCTAAGGGTGTTTAGGCGTTTTTGCATCATCCATCCGATGTATCGTATTTTGTTCTAATGAAGATCTTGCTTTGCTTCTGATAGTTTAAAATCTGTTACTGACTTCGGGCCGTGTTGTTCAGTGACTGGAGTCTTGTTTCCGGTTTTCATTTCACGTTGTTTACATTGACAACGCTTTCCTTATGCATGTAGTTTCCTATGAATTAACTATGTTAGGACTATTATAAGATACATTATATATTCCGGTACTGTAGCTTTAATATTTGGAGAAGGAAAAAAAAATTTTTCCAGACTTAGGCTCTATCGGGATCCATTTGGGCTCATCGTTCCCTTTGGGAACTTTGGCTCATGTCAAATTTTTTCGAAATTTTTTTTATTGTAAATTATTTTTCAAATTATTGTTTTGATTAATATTATTATGTATCTTTTTCAGATATTTATTGGGAGTTTGTGCGAGTACTGTTGACTTTTATTCAAAATGAAAGCTTTTTGCTCTAATTGTAACTCGAGGAAGTCTTCCTCTGATTTACATGATAATTGTATCAGTTGTAGTCAGTGTACTCACACTAATTCCTGTGCAACTTGTGTTAATTGGGATGACACATGTTGGAGACGTGTGTCATGGTATGTTGTTAGTGGCAAGAGGACAGTGCCGGTCCTCTCACCACAGTCACTCTAGTTTTTCAGTTTCTATTTCAGAGGAATAAGAACATGGTGATGTTTATGTGACGTCGTCAGAAAGTGTGCACCCGTCTTCGCAATTAGATAGTCAGTCGGAGCTAGCGGCTAAAGTGCTCTTAAATATTAGACAGGGCAATAAACCACACGCCGGTGGTTTCAGATCCTCATCGCCAGCTAGCTCGACCGGTGAAGCGGTGTACACCGCGACACCGGGTGTGTCCGTTGCACTCAAGGAGGGGAAAAAGGGTAGAGCGAGCACTATAATATATAAACAGGCTCACCCTGCGGCAACGGAAAGGAAGAAGCCCTCAAGTTCGACAGTAAGCTCGGCGAGGTCTGCCAGGACCGCAAGCGAGAGGGTCCCCTCTCTTTCACAACAACATCTGAGGCCAGTTGTTGTAGTTTGGAACTTGCGTCAGTCGGAGCTTACGTCCACGCTTACTGTCTGTGGCGCTCCGTCAAATACACAGCCAGGGTCGGCTATAATTACGGCTTCTTCTACGTCTACAAAGCACACACGACCGCACCTTGGCTACGTGACTTCAGATATCCAACCTGCATCACCGAGAAAGGACCTCTCTTCTTCTAAAAAGACACACCATCCAGTAGCTAAGGAAATGAGGCCTCATTCATCGTGACGTCCACAGAAAAGAGCCATCTTGGACACACTGTCCCAGGAGCAGCTGGTGGCCAAGCAACAAAAGACTGCTGCTCCTCAGGCCTCTGTAACGGACTTGCTGTCACAAATCACGCAGCTTATCGCAGCATCCCAGCAGGTACAGGAGCAGCCTATGGCAGCCACGGAACATGAGCTGTCGGATGACGCTGGATCCGTCCAGTCATCTGCGTGTTCAGATGCCAATGACCGCGAGTCTTATCTGATTCCATCGGATGGTGAAAGGGATTCCATCGGAACAACATATGGTAGCGATGGATTTAATCCATCAATACATTCCAGAATTTGTTCCTGAGAATCAGACTGCTGCGACCGCTCATAAGAAGCTGCTAGCGTCATTAGACGCTGAATATCCGGTCAAAGGAGGAGGCCCTTTCCTTTCCAGTGCAGTCTAAACAGGTGTCACAGACTTTCGCTCTTCTTAACGATGCCATATTTAATCTTTCCATTGGAAAGAAAAAAGGCAGCTTTTTATTATCATCTTCCATACGTCTACCTTTATTGGACCACGTCCATTTAAAATGGTAGGGGAAGGTTTTCAGAGAGTTTCTCTGCATTTGGATGAGCAGGCTGAGGACCTAGATATGTCCTTACCTCCGTCATTCACAATTCGCTCGGACACAATTGAGACGGCAATTTCTTCTAACAGAGTGAATTTAGATGCTATGTCTTATGCAGATCACCTTACGAGAGCTATGGCGCAACGTCTCAATGGGAATTTGAGGATGTTCGTTCCTCTTTACGAGTTCTTTCCAGGGCTATAATGTTTACCACGTATAACTCCGCCCTAACAGTGGCTAATTTGGAGTTAATTAGACGTGATGGAGCCCTTGCGTCATCATCTTTGATAGATGACAGGGGGAAAAACTCTCTTCAAGTCGGGACACGATATCTTTGATGACAAGCTTGCTTTGGTCTACGACCAAGCTACAAAGAAAGTGTCTAATACTTTGCAACTGAAGTCGGTGTCAAACCCGCAACAGCAGAAAAGAGTAAAGGAGGAGGTTCGGGACAAAAATTGTCCATAGTGAACTCCTTGAGAGGACATAAAAGATCCTCATATAATTACTCTCAAAATTGTCAATTTAGCGACTCAGGTCGGGGGCGTGGGCCTGGCCGAGGCAACCGGTCAGATGCCTCCAAGCCGGCGGGTTGAGGCTTATCACCGGGAGGACATGGTTTCTCCTCCTGCAGGCCTCGCAGGTCCTACAGGTGATGGTCAGGACCTCTATTGAGTTCCAGTTGGCGGAATGTTATCAAGATTCGTGAGAAACTGGATAACTATTACGGAAGATCAGTGGGTGAGAAGTGTCTTCTCAGATGGCCTAAGGCTATCGTTGTGAGCAAAACCACCACTAACATGTAGTCTGCATTGGACACAACTTCTTGCAAATCCTGTAAAAAGAGAGTCTCTCCTTTCGGAAGTAAAGTCTCTCATGGAAAAGGAAGCGATAGAGGTCGTAGAGAACCAAGAATCTCTAGGTTTCTACGGTCACCTGTTCCTCGTACCGAAGCCAGATGGCTCATTCCGACCGGTAATAGACTTGAGCTGGATAAACAAACTTATCGTAGCTCCAAAGTTCTATATAGAGACCATTTGGTCAGTAAGTGTGAGCATATGAGTGAACGACTATGCGGCAAGCATAGATCTAAAAGATGCGTACTTTCATGTCATGGTACATCCGGCATTCAGAAGGGATAGTATATCAGTTCTGAGTAATGTGCTTCGGTCTGAATCTGGCACCCTGTGCGTTCACTCGAATTATGAACTCGGTAATGTCTTATTTCCGAGCTCATTCGTCTGCAGTAACGTCGGCTTACTTGGACGACATTCTTCAGAGGTACAGCAATGAAATTACTCTTCAGAATGATGTTCAGAGTCTGCTATTATTACTCCGACATTTTGGTTTCATCGTAAACGAGAAGTCGGATCTAGCTCTGACCAAGTCGTTCATTCACTTGGGAATGAGCTTCGAGACTCACAACAATCTGGTTTGTCTGCCATTACCCAGAGCGAAATTAGTCAGTTGTTATGCTTGCTTTTGTCTACACTCAGACGCATTAACAGCGAGGGAATTTATGTGACTGATGGGGTTGTGCAGAGCGGCTGCGGATCTCATTCTGATGTGTCGCTTATGCACACATCCACTCCAGATATTCTTTACTGAGAACTGGAGTGTGAAGACGCTTTCACTCGAGACAGTATTGTTTTAACGGACCAAGTAAAACAAAAAGTTCAGATTTGGGCAGACATTCAGTGGTTAACTCCGGGAGTTCCACTGGGACGGAATGATAGGATACGCGTATACTCCAACTCTGTTAATTCAACAGATCTTGTTAAAGATCAAGCAATCGCATTGCAAGATTCTGTTAGTAGCATCTCTGTAGTCACAGAAACCATGGATCAATCTATGGGATATTCTCCAGAAGCTTCCTCCACGGGAGGACCTTCTTTATCAGGGGAAGTCACGCACACTGCATCACAACCCGCAAGGTCTCAACCTTCACTTATTTCCGTTGCACGGTCCTTCTTGCACGGCAAGCGTTTTACCGTACGAGCAGTGGATGCAATTTCTAACTGTAGGAGGATCTCCTCTTCGCTGAATTACGGATCAAAGTGGAAGGGTTTCTTCTGTTGGTGTAAGGATCAGTCGATAGACGTTTATGATCCTTCCATACCGGATATTGCCAACTTTCTGGTCTACCTGTTTGACGTTCTCAAACTACAGCCTGTCACTATTAAGGGCTATAGGCCTATGCTATCGGACGCTTACACCCATCATGATAGCTTGGCAATTGGATCTATTGCTTCATTATCCAAACTAGTTAGAAAATTTCTCTATAAATAGACCTAGAACTCCCAGATTAATTCCTAAGTGGAATTTAGCTTGGGTTCTGTTGAAGCTTAAAGAAGCTCCATTTGAGCCGTTAGACGTTGTAGAGTTCAAATTCTTGACCTATTTCTCTTAGCCTTTGCTTCCGCTAGAAGAGTTAGTGAACTCCATGCTTTATCTGTTGACGAATCTCACTACCGTAGTGTTGGAAATACCATCACTTTAACTACACAGGTGCGATTTTTGGCTAAGAATCAAGTTCCAGATTTACGGCCTGAGCCTATTATTATAAAGGCTCTGCCGTCTATGAACAACTATAGACATTTGCTGTGTCCAGTCAGGGCTATGCGCATATATAAACGCCGATCAGAGTTTATTAGAAAAGGAAGAAAACGCTTCTTTTTATCATTAATTCCTAAGGCCAAAAAAAAAAGGAATTGATTCTCAGGCACCGCCGCGTTGAAAAAAATGGCCCGCGTTGGGCCTTTTTATTTGGACCGTCATTGCACGAAAATAGGAAACAGGGAAATTGAAAAGGGACTATTGGTTTTAAGGCTCAAAACCAACGAATAAACAGGTAAATATGCACAGGCGTCGCCCTCCCAAACTTTCTTGGGAGACATGGCAGTTTACTGTATTTTCTTATGTTTTATTTTTTAAAAACACACGCTTCCGCAAAAAACAGTAAACACGGTTGCTGTTAAAGTCCGTCACACGGCTATGAAAATAGCCTAAACTAGCCCAATTTTATATTTCTGAAAAGAATTGCAATGGCGTAGTCGTTCGAACAATTCGCCCCAACTGATAGCAACCAGCACAAAATGGCTATTTAAAAACAAAGTACCAGACAAAACAACGAATCACACAAGACACGCATCGAGTTAATTAGAATTTATTAAAGTTAACCACCGTTTCAAAACAAAAAAATGTATTGGAGACAGTTCGTCCATATCGAAATTGCTTGCGGTTACGCTCTGTTCCACTGAAAAATTGGCTGCATTGAAATTCGCCCCGCAATTTGCATTGAATGTTTTTCTTTGAAAACTTGAGAAGTTTGTTGGAAGGGGGTTAAATGTAATAAGGCTACAATAGAAATCACAGGTATTTGGATGGATAAGAATGGCAGACCTTCAAAGCACCAATCGCACGTGTCAGTGAAAGATGGTTGGCAGAAATTGTCAGTTTTCTGAACAGTGTATTATTACCCAGCGCAGCCGGAAAGGGAGACAACTGAAATGTTTTGTCATTTACCAAAGAAATTAATTAACTCAAATTGTTAATAACGCTTAATTTACGAAGGATATCGAAAACTTTTTTAACTAAGCTTTTCAACTCAGTTAGGGTATTCAGAAACCATGAATGACCCAGCTTCTTATATGAACTTGAAATTTATTTTAAACACTTCAAATATTTTTTTAAAAAGAATATACCTTCTGTTACAGAGAAGAACACTCTCACCATGGGTCATACTAAATTTCAAATCCACATCGTTGAGGCAAATACAAAATCAACTGCACGGTAACCTTAGTCATCACTGTTAGGCAAAAAGTTAGGGGGTATTCAGAAACCATGAACGACACAGTTTTTTTGTGGGATGGGGTGGGGTGGGGGGGGGGGGGGGGATTTTAACCTACATTCTGTTATGTAACCATCTGACTTAGTTTTGTGTGTGTTTGTATGTTTGGATAACTTTTATTTATTTTTTTCTCCACAATTGTGTCCTCTATGTTCATTTATTTTGTCACGATGTCATATACGTTTTATGTTTTTTTTTCTGATTTCTCCTTCATGTCCACTGACTTCTCCCTCCTGGGTCCTGACTTCTCCCTAAAGTCTCTGAAGGGAGAAGTCACTTCTCCCTAAAATCAGCTGCCAGGCTGATCCCTGGTGAGAGGGGAAAGGTTTTCGCCATATTTTCAGGAGATTGGGCGCACACGGCAGGGGAATTCAAACGCAAACTTGACTCGGTCGATGTTGGGCGAGTTGTCCAACACAGGCATAACCCACCTTGTCGAATACTAAACGTTAAATTTGCCAGGTACTGGCGTCAAGTAAACCTTTTTTGCTGTGAAAACACGAATGAGAAATAGTGAGAATAATCGGTACAGGTAAGTATATTTTCGGGGTGGGGAATTATCACTTACTAAAGAAATACAAAAGTCCAAATTCTGCTGACGTGTCATGAACATAACGGGAAAGAATGGGCAAACACTGAATGGAATCTGAAATTCAGATTTGTCCAGAGCAGTTGTGCATCAAGGGAGATTACTCAAAACACACGTGCGTTTCCCAATACGAATGACGTCTTCATTCAAAGTAAACAAATGAAGTCTTTACGGGCCGACACGTCCAGCTTATTTTGTGTATTGAGTTGGGCCTATCCATTTATTAATTTCACCCACGGGAGATCAGATAGTGATATGAATGAAAGGGCTTCGCCGCAGTGGAAAAATAAAGTGATGTTTCCCTTTTTTAAATATCAAACTTGATCGCTTGGATGAATACGGGTTCAAACTATTTTTAATAGGCATGGTCTTTGGGAGGGGCTCTTTGACAGACGGCTGATGACCTTACAAGTGCTGTGTAAGTTCCATGCCGAGTTGACACCGGAAGCTTGCTTCCATTCTGGTTTGTTTTTGTTTCCCTTCTAAAATTTCTATCGTAAAAATGTTAATTTCTATCAAAATAACTCACAATGATACCAAAATAATATGAGGGTGGTCAATAATATCTAGTATTCATAAAATAGTTCTGCTTTGTAAAAGTTTAAAAGTGAAGTCAGAGTTCTGTTTCTAAATACAAAAAGTGGTGATATCAGAAAATAAAGAAAAACAGTTTTAGTTTTCAATAAAATGAGTTTTATGTGTATATCATTTTACAATATGCACTTTCCATGCTTTTCAGGTAAAAACAGACATCAGAAAGTGACTTTTGCCTCTCAATCCTTTCTCACCATCTGGAAGAAATAAAAATAAAAAATAAAAATAAAATCCTCCCTCCCTCATTGATTTGAAAAAAAAATTGCCTGAGAATCAATTGATTTTTTTTTTTGGCCTAACAGAAAAGATTTATCTGTTCAGTCTATTGTTAGATGGATTCAGATGGCAATACGTATGGAAATCTATCTTCCGATCAGCATTCTGTTAATAACATATCAGCACATGAAGTTAGAGCGCTGTCCTCTTCTTTGGCCTATTCTAACAGTATAGCCATTACTGATCTCATGAAAGCTGCGTACTGGACGCAGCATTCTACATTTACAAAGTTTTACCTTAGAAATATAGAGTCCATCTCTGGCGACCTTAGGTGTTTAGGTCCTCTATCTGTTGCTCAGAATGTTGCCCACTAAAGGATTACAGCTATAGTTATTTAGGCATCCTGTTCCAGCAGTGTTGCTGTTCCGCCGCTCTCTTCGTTCTGTGGTTATGTGACCCAGAACAACGGGAAGGGGAAGGAGGAGGGGGGGGGGGGGGGCAGTTTTTCCCTTAATATCATCTGGCTTTATAGAGAAAAGCAAGGGAAGACCTCCTCCGGTGTCAGTAGTTCCGAGTCGGTGCTGGGATGGTTTTAATGTGTAGCTTGGTGGAAGCAATTATTATGTCTCATTTATGTAATATTTTTAAAGTGTAGTTCGGTGTGAAGCATTTGTATATGTCACGTGTCAAACGAGCGTTAATATACAATCCTCGGACACTTTTAAATGAGTATAAAGAGTCTCATTCTCTGGACTATCTTTACATATTGGCTTCCCTTCACAGAATTAGCAAAATGGGTTATGCTGGCATTAAAATGGAGAATTATATATTATGTAATGCTCAATTACATTGTTGGTGTTATGTCTTTCTTATTTTGCGTAAATGAGAAAGACATATGTAATTCCATTCTCTCCTATTCTCCTGTAGGAGATATCCTTTAAGAAGTGATTGAGTAATTGGATTTTCCTTTATGTCCTAGGCCCTCCAGCCTTTTTAGTCCCCTACCGGCATCGCCGGAGGGGACTATAGGTTTGCACTCTGTCCATCTGTCAGTCTGTCAGTCACACTAGTTTTCTGGAGTTTTTTTGGAAACGCTTCAATGGAATGATTTCATTTTTGGTGAACTACTATAGAACGATGACTTACAGATCAAGTTTGAGTTTCATGCTGATTGCATTATTCTTTTGTGAGTTATGGCCCTTGGAAATATGGAAAAGCGCCAAAATATCAGTTTTTCGGACTTTTTTTGGAAACGCTTCAACAGAATGATTTCATTTTTGGTAACCTACTATAGAACGATGACTTACAGATCAAGTTTCATTTGCACTCTGTCCATCTGTCAGTCAGTCATACTTTAGTTTTCCGGACTTTTTAGCTCATCTTGACAAAGTCAAGCTGAGCTAATCTCATCGCTTCCCGTCCGTCGTCCGTCGTCTGTCGTCCGCCGTCCGCCGTCCGTCGTCTGTCGTCCGTCGTCCGTCAACACCATGTTTTGGTCTTCTCCTCCAAAGCCACTGGGCCAATTCAAGTGAAAGTTTGTGTGAGTGATGGTCCCCAAGGGGCATTTCATTTTTGTTCAACTCAGCATGCCCAGCCCCATAGGGAGGGAGTGGGGGAAAATGCTCCAAAATATTTTTAAAATCTTCTTCTCAAGAACCAGTATGTACAATGACTTGATATTTGCTATGGAGCTTCCATATGAGGTGTAGAATCAAGTTTGTTCAAACGAAGTTCGTAAAGTAATATTTGGCTTTGTAATAGGAGGGGTAAGATTTTTGGCCCCGCCCAAAATTTCTATTTTCTGAACCGATGGTCCAGTATGAACCAAATTTGGTTTGTGGTAGTATTGGGTCATAAGTACATGACCCATGCAAAAAAAAAAATTCCCGCATCCCCATGGGAACCCTGGGAGCTAAAAATAGAAATATTTTCAAACGCCCATATTTCCCAAACCCCACGGAACAGAGAGTTTTTATTTGGTATGAAGTATCCTTATGACCAGTAGAATTGAATGGTAAAAAAAAATTGCCATCGGTTATGTTAGGGTGTTCTGTAATGGGCATCGAAAAAATGCTGAGTCAGCATATTTGCAAAAAATTAAAAAAATCTTTTCTCCAGAACCAATCATCAGAATCTTTTGATATTTGGTATACAGCATTCATAGGGGGGTCAGATAAAAGTTTGTTGAAATAAAGCTCATTGGTTCATATTTGGGCTCTCTACAGGAGCCCGAAGTTTTAACATAGGGTAATATGGGGAATATTCTTTAAAAATCTTCTTCTTCAGAACCACCAGTCAGAATCTTTTAATATTTGGTATACATCATTGTTATGAGGGTCAGATTCTAGATTGTTCAAACCAAGTCCCTAGGTTAATATTTGGGCTTCCTACGGAAGCCCAAATTTTATCTTTGTTCAATATGGAGGGTACTTTAAAAAAATCTTCTTCTTCAGATCCATCAGTCAGAATGCTTTGATATTTGGTATGCTACATCTCTATGGGGGTCAGATTCAAGTTTGTTCAAATCAAATCCCTAGGTATATATTTGGGCTCACTATGGTAGCCCAAACTTTTACTTAGTGCAATATGAGAAAATTTCTTTAAAAATCTTCTTCTTCAGATCCACCAGTTGGAATGCTTTTATATTTGGTATACAACATCTCTAGGGGGGTCAGATTCCAGGTTGTTCAATTCGAGTGCCTAGGTTAATATTTGGGCTCCATATGGGAACATGAAATTTAACTTAGTACAATATGAGGGAATTTCTTCAAAAATCTTCTTCTTCAGATTCACTTGTCAGAATGCTTTCACATTTGGTATACAACATCTCTAGGGGGGTCAGATTCAAGTTTGTTCAAATCGGATCCATAGGTCAATATTTGGGCTCGCTATGGTAGCCCAAATTTGAACTTAGTGCAATTCGAAGAAATTTCTTTACAATTTCTCTTCTTCAGATCCAACAGTCAGAATGCTTTCATATTTGGTACACAACATCTCTAGGGAAGTCAGATTTAACTGTGTTCAAATCAAGAGCCTGGGTTAATATTTGGGCTCTCTATGGGAGCCGGAAGTGGCCATTTTGCTGAAGAATTAAAAATTTTGTATTCAGTACCCTCTAGAGGTACTAAGATTAATCCACATAGGTTGTATCAAGGGGCTTGATAGGGGAGCTCTACATTTTACTCATGATCAACTGAAGAAAAGGCATGATGCCCAGATTATTTTTGTCACTCCTGAGGGACTCAAGGATTGACAGTGTAGCCTATGGAGATGGCTTGCTTAATGTAGACTCATTCTTGGACTCTGTTTAAATTGTGTTCTGTACAAGATGAGCGCTTCAGGCCCTGTGGGGCCTCTTGTTTTGGAAATGCTTCAACCGAATGATTTCATTCTTGGTAACCTGCTATAGAACGATGACTTACAGATCAAGTTTGAGTTTCATGCTGATTGCAGTATTCTTGTGTGAGTTATGGCCCTTGGAAGTATGGAAAAGCACCAAAATATCAGTTTTCCAGACTTTTTTTTGAAATGCTTCAACGAAATTCATGCTGATCACATCTAGGTTATAACATTTGTATAATTTTTAATGCTCATTAGTCCGGTAGGCGACATTGTATTGCTTCAGCGATACATGCGCTCTTGTTACTATTCAGCAAAGTCTGGGTCATTGGTTGTTGTGTAAAATTATGATAAATTTATAGCAAATTGTATATTTTTATACTTATCAATGGCCCAGACGGGGATGGCCCTCCCATGAGTGGGCACTCATACCTCCCCGCTGATTATAACATTTAGCAGGCACTGTAGAAAGAATGATACTTGGTGCCAATTTCGGTGCTTCCTGGACACTGCACATGCGCAGATGTCAAATGTATGGAGGACAACATGGGACATCAATTTTCGGTTTTACATGGAAATTTGGGGGATTTGGGGGCAAAATTTGTGTTTGGCCCTGGATAATTTTGAGTTAGCACCAGCTAAGTCTGGGCCATTGGTAAGTATAAAAATATGCAATTTACTATGAATTTATCATTTTTGGGTGCAGACCAAAATTCAAGATGGCTACTGATGGCCATTTTATACTGAAATTAGATGCAATCAGTTTTTAGTACAGAACTTCTAGGACTACATTTGTTATCATCATGGGATGGTAACGAGTGCTTTGGGGCTCGGCCAAAAATTCAAAATGCCTGTTGGTGCTCATATTCACAGGAATTCTGTGTATTACATTTTTTGTACAAAACCTGTAAAGAAGATTTTTTATTTCAGTAATGTTTGCTGTAAATTTATTGGGTGCCTTTCTGTGTCACATACTATACATGTACATGTCTTACACAAGTTGATCTACAGTGTCATTGACACTTTCATTTTTAGCTTAACTTGACAAAGTCAAGATAAGCTATTGCCATCACGCATGCAGAAGTCAGTGAGTCTGTTCATATTTTCTTTAGCACAAGCCATACCCCGCATTTCTTGTCCGATCATCACGAAATTTCATATGCAGGTTCGAGGTCATGTCCAAATGAGAACGTCCCATTTTGGTCAACATCAGTCAACCATGATGGCCATGTATACCCGAAACTCAAAAACCATTAGCACAGTCTACAGGTCATATTTATGAAGGGATTTTATTGTAACTTGATAGGATGACTCTGTATAATGTCTAGATTCGAACGTTCTTTTTTGATCGGATTCAGTGAACCGTGATGGCCGTGGCATGTTCTTAGATTCCTTTAGCACAGTCTAAAGGTTGCATTTATGAAGGAATTTTGTTGTAAATAGGTAGGATTACTTGGTATAATGTCAAGATGAGATCGTCATTTTTGACCGTGATCGGTCAACTGTGATGGCTGCACAGGCACGTGACCAAGATTTGTTTAGCACAGTCTACTGTTCATATTTATGAAGTGATTTCATTGTAACTTGGTAGGATAACTAGGTATGATTTCTAGATGAGACTTCCTGTTTTGGTAACGGTCAGTCAGTCGTTACTGCCACTTTGGCAAGAGACCTAGATTCCTTTAGCATTTGCTACAGGCTGTATTTTTATACTAAAGCCAATGGCCCAGTCTTAGCTGGTGCAACCTCAATATTATTGAGGGCCAAGCACAAATTTTGAACTCCCCAATCCCCAAAATTTGCATACAATACCGAAAATTAGAAGTCCTATCTGGCCCTCCATACTGTTAGTACTTTCACATGCGCAGTACCCAGGAAGAGACCGGAATTGTCGTCAACATCATTCTTCCTAGTTGTGCCTACTATAAGCTTTTTTTTAGCTGTATTACTCTTTATTGAGAATAACAGCAGCAGTGTAGCTTTGGGAATGTAGCGTGAAGTTTCTTTTTCATATAGTGAAAAAGGAATTTGTCACTATTCCAACCTTTAATATTACTGCGCCAGCCTGACTAGCGATTCAAGTAATGGGGGTGAGGGAGGTTCGATATGATTTATTCATCAAGGATACAGGCGGGATTCTGTTGATTGTGTGCATAATATGTATGTATTATTAGGCAGACATATTATTGAATAGATTCTCTTAAATTCGTGCTCAGCGTTGGTATAGAGCTTGTGAGAATTTTGGGGCTAGTTGGATCAGTTATGGAGTTTCCAACAGGCTGTCTATGCATACGTTCTCTATTTTTGGCTTCTTTATTTGGAGTGGTATATTCTTTCTCCGAACAGTCATTGGTTTTAACGGACCTAGGGAACAATGAATTATTTGGGGATGGTCCGTGACATGTTTTTTTTAATCGTATCCCTTTCATGTTCTGAATCCTGTCTTCAACCGGAAGCGTTTTCACAAGGGAAATTCCTATTCTCATATAATTGAACAGTTACAGTTTGGTGGTTCATTATTGGAATTGTACACCTGAATGTGGTTGCCTGTTGGTTGGCTCAGAAGCCTATAAGTTCTATCTGATAACTTTCCATTGGGATTCAATTGGACAAGTTTAAGGTTGTACATATTAATATCACCGGTTTTTGATCTATCTGCATATTCCAGATGCGGTATACGTTTAGAAGCTTGTGATTTTAATAACTGGGATTGCCATGATATAGCCTTAGCTGCTGATGTGGCGTTAAGCACCAATAAATTAATAATAATTAATAGCCTGGTTCCTTTTAGGTGAATATATATATTATATTGGTACTGCTTTTTCTCTGATTCCAGACTGCTTCCCTCTTTGTTTTGAAGATTATTCCTTCAAAAAAAGGGGGGGAGGGGGGGATTTTCTGGCCTTATAATAAGTGTGTCACTGTGAGTGAAGCTATTATCGTCTGTAGATTATTCTGATCTTACTTACAGCTTGCTACATTATATATGGCGTGTGTTTGTGGGCGTTAGTCTCTTACTCTTGGACATGCCTTTCCTAATTTTAAATGTCTTTTTCCGGACTAGCCTTAAAATTGGGGGCTCGTTACACCCAATTAGTGTAATCATTTATGCTAAGTAATAGGGAATTTCTTGGATATTACTCCTTATTTCGGCGGTATGTCTTTTCTATTGTTGTATAGAGAGACATACAGGTAATTCATCAAAATTTTAATCTTCTTTTCACCTTGGGGATTCTAATGCAGGCTAAGGAGCTGTATTTTGGTCTGTTATTTCTTCAAGTCCTAGGCCCTTTGCCTATTTACGATTCAGCTAAGTCTGGGCCATTGGTTTTAGTACAAAAATATGATAAAGTAATTTGTATATTTTTTATACTTACCAATGGCCCAGACAGAGATGTCCCTCCCATGAGTGGGAACTCATACCTCCCCGCTGAGTTATCACTTTAGTAGGCACAACTAGGAAGAATGATGTTGGTGCCAAATTCCGGTCTCTTCCTGGGTACTGCGCATGCGCAAGTAATAAAAGTATGGAGGAGCAGATAGGACTTTTAATTTTCGGTGTTGTATGCAAATTTTGGGAATTGGGGGGGTTCAAAATTTGTGTTTGGTCCTTAATAATATTGAGGTTGCACCAGCTAAGTCTGGGCCATTGGTAAGTATGAAAAATATACAAATTACTTTAAATTTATCATTTTTATGAAGGAATTTCATTGTAACTTGGAAGGATGACTCGTTTTGGAATGATTTTACTGTAACTTGGTGACTTTTGACATACGTTAATTGTGAGGGTCACATCAACCCAGGCCTCAATTCTTTAGTACAGTCTACACCTCAAATTATTCTTGTTGAAAACATAGCATCTAGGGTACAGAACTTAACATATTCTCAATTATCACAACAATTCTTGTCTTATTTCATAATCCTTTCATAAACAGTGAACATTTTCATTCATAAACAGTGAACATTTTCATTTTCATCAAACGGGGACGCGGTGGCATTGCGGTAACCAGTTCTCGTCAGATCACCGAAGTTAAGCAAGATTGAGCCTGGTTAGTCCTTGGATGGTTGACCATCTGAGCGATCGATTGGGACTCCCGTGTTGTGTCCTTGAGCAAGGCACTTAACCCTGATTGTCCACATGGGGGCACGATGACGCCGTGTACTAAGGCGTACTGCATGTTGATGGTGCGCATGTCTTCAACCAATCTAACCCTGCCTGTGCTGCAATGTGGAATTACGATGTTGGGGAGCTGGAAGCTGCTTATCATTGCTTGGTGGTTCTCTCCGGGTACTCTGGCTTCGTCCACCCGTCAAACTATCACTGACGTGATTTGACCTTGGCTGTTAAAGTGTTGTTCAACTTCAATAAATTAATAAATTTTCATCAAACACTACACACTGTCAAGTTAAGCTGTAGTGTCATTGGCACTTTCCTTTGCAAAGTTATTGACCTTAAATTTATTTTATGATGTGAGAACTCAAGAGAATCAGTTTTCCTGTCTTTTTTTCGATATACATTCTGATAATGGGCTACTTTCTGGTATGTGGCTTTGTCATGGAAACTACAGGCATGTAAAGCCAACACTTATGCTACCTCTCAGGAGGAATATGTGTCATACTGACACATCTAGTTTTAATTTTTTTTGCGTAATGATCTGAAAGAACTTTCAGTTCCACCTATCATCATGAGATCTGTCAATTAAGAAAAAAATAGAATAAATGTTCAGTTTATCTCTTGAATGCAGAAAAGTGACCATTTCTCTGTTAATTGAATATTTCTGTTAATTGAATGTTTTTTACTGGCAAAGTGTCCATTCAAAAATTAACAGGGTTCAAGCATATAACCATAGATGTTGAAGGTGACCTTGAACACTAATAAACAAACAATTACAGTTGAAGCAACAGACTTTGCTGGGAATCAAGGAGCAAATTCTAAAATATATGCCTGCTAAATCAAGGCACACAAGGGCAGCATATGTGTGGACTGATTAGTAATGGGGGGAAAACACAGAGTAATCTCTTTGCTGTGAACCTGGAGTGCTGTGGCTCAGTAGGTAGAGGTGCAGGCTGCAAGCCAAGAGGTCCTCGGTTCAAATTCCACCTGCGGCAATTGCGTTGTGTCCTTGGGCAAGACACTTCATCTCCATTGCCCGCGTGGGGGCACGGTGGCATTGTGTATTAAGGTGTACTGCACGTCGATGGTGCATGTGTCTTCAACCAATGCTAACCCTGCTTGTGTGGAGTTCGTATATTGCTAGCCGTTGCTCGGTGATTCTCTCCGGTTACTCCGGCTTCCTCCACCTGTAAAACTGTCGCGGTCATGATTAGCCATTGTGCATAAATATGTGACCTTAAAACACCAATAAATAAATAAATTCCTGTGAACCTGTGGCCACAAGGATGTGATATTTGGAAATCAACTTACTTCAGTGGTGTAGATTTAAGATTGTTCAAAGAAAGCTTCTCATTACAGACTTATATTAACAAGTTGTTTGTGTGAAACCGTGGAAAGGGTTATCACTGATTGTCTGATTTCTGGAATCGAACAGGCTACTTGCATATGTTCAATGTGTTTTTAGAAGACAGAGAAGCACTATGGGTTATTAGACTTTAAATGTTTATAAGAAATGTCTTTGCTAGGAAAGAACATGTGGTCACCATCTTTCTGGAGAAGGCATATGATACAACATGGAAGTGTGGAATTTTTAAGAGACTTTTTTGATGTAGGGTTGAGAGGGCGTATGTTTTTATAGAAATTTTTTGAAAGGATCGACATTATTTGATTCTCAGAAGCAAGAATTCGGGCTTTCTTCAGGGTAGTATTTCATCTGGGTTTTTAGCTCACCGAAGGGAGCTTAACTTATCACCGTCCGGCCATCGCCCGTTGTCCGTCGTCGTGAACATTTTTCAAACGACTTCTCTGAAACCACTGGTCCGATTTTCACAAAACTTCATGTGAATGTTCATTACTACATGGCAATTCATGTTTGTTCAAATGAAATGGCTACATCCCATGGGGCTCTGTATGGGGCATAACTCGGATAGCACCTTATGAATTATAGAAAAATTATTAAAAAATCTTCTTCTCCAGAACCAGTGGGCAGAATCTTTTGATATTTGGTTTGCAGCATCTTGGTATGGGTCTGATTCAAGTTTGTTCAAATCTGCCCCCCTGGATTCATATTTGGGCTCAGTATAGAAGCCCAAATTCCAACTTAGTGCATTTCAGGCAAATTTCTTAACTGGTAGAGTGCTGGAAGCCCTATTTTGGGCTTTACTAAAAGTGACAGGCAGTAACTGTCTGTAGCTACATTCTGCCTGAGGAAGCCTTTATTGTCCCTGATATGGATCAGATTTTTTATACAATACCTTGCTCTCTGACATTTAATTGGAATGTAAGGCACTATCCAATTAAATGTAATAGAGCAGTATATGATGAGCTTTGGTTTGTTGTCAGAAAAAAATCAGCACTTTACCAGTTAAAAAATCTTCTCCAAATCCAGCAGGCAGAATCTTTTGATATTTGGTATGCAACATTGTGGGGTGGATCTGATTCAAGTTTGTTCAAATTGGCCCCCTGGATGCACATTTGGGCTCAGTATAGAAGCCCGAATTCGAACTTAGTGCATTTCAGGCAAATTTCTTAAAAAATCTTCTCAAACTCCAGCAGGCATAATCTTTTGATATTTGGTATGCAACATTGTGTGGTGGATCTGATTCAAGTTTGTTCAAATTGGCCCCCTGGATTCATATTTTGGCTCACTATAAAAGCTCGAATTTGAACTTAGTGCATTTCAGACAAATTTCTTCAAAAATCTTCTTCTCCAGATCCAGCAGGCAGAATCTTTTGATATTTGGTATGGGGGGGGGGGGGGGGGGGGGATCTGATTCAAATTTGTTCAAATTGAACCCCTGGGTTCATATTTGGGCTCAGTATAGGAGCCCAAATTTGAACTTAGTGCATTTCAGGCAAATTTCTTTAAAAATCTTCTTCTCAAGATCCAGAAGGCAGGATCTTTTGATATTGGGTATGCAGCATGCTTAGTGGGGTGAGAGTCAAGTTTGTTCAAGCCAAGTCCCTGGGTTCATATTTGGGCTCACTGTGGTAGCCCGAATTATAACTTAGTTCAAAATGAGGAATTTTCTTTAAAAATCTTCTTCAGATTCAGCAGTCAGAATGTTTTGATATTTGGTATGCAGCATCTTTAGGGGGGTGAGATTCAAGTTTGTTCAAACCATGTCCCTAGGTCCATACTTGGGCTCACTGTGGGAGCTTGAATTGTAACTTAGTTCGAAACGAGGAATTTTCTTTAAAAATCTTCTTCTTCAGATCCAGCAGTCGGAATGTTTTGATATGTGGTGTGTAGCATCCTTAGGGGGGTGAGATTCAAGTTTGTTAAAGCCAAGTCCCTGGGTCCATATTTGGGTTCCCTGTGGGAGCCTGAATTATAACTTAGTCAATATGAGGAATTTTTCTTTAAAAGTCTTCTTCAGATTCAGCAGTCAGAATGTTTTGATATTTGGCATGCAGCATCCTTAGGGGGTGAGATTCAAGTTTGTTCAAGCCAAGTCCCTGGGTTCATATTTGGGCTCACTGTGGGAGCCCGAATGATAACTTAGTTCAAAATTAGGAATTTTCTTTAAAAATCTTCTTCTTCAGATCCAGCAGATGAATGCTTTTGATATTTGGTATGCAGTATCCTTAGGGGGTAAGATTCAAGTTTGTTCAAGCCATGTCCCTAGTTCCATAAAATTTGTCTCTCATGACTGCATTCCTTTGTAGTGTTGATGAATCATGTCTAACTGAATGTGACCCCAAATACTTCTTTGAACCACTTTGTTTGAATCACTTTGCCCGGTGAGCGATTAAGGCCCCTTGGGGCCTCTTGTTTTCTGTAAAAATTAATAGCATCATCAAAGCAACTAAAAATATGGTAGATTTTTCATTGTATGTCAATGACTTTTTAATTTGCTATAGGAGTAAACACATGAATTTCATCAATCGTAAACTTCAGTGTTCTGTGGTGAGGACCCATAGCCATAACACATGGTTTTGGTCTGGTAGGGGGAGGAGGGAAATTTTGAAAATTGCATGTGAAATTGCATGTGAAAAGTAGCAAAATCCTTGACTCTGTGAGTCGATGAATTTTAACGTAGTTCAACACGAGGAAAATTCTTCTACTTCAGATTCAACTGTCAAAATCATTTGATATTTTAACCTTCTGATATTTGAAATACAGCATCCTTATGGGGATCAGATTCAAGTTTGTTCCAAGTAAGACCCTGGGTATATATTTGGGATCCTTATGGGAGTGTAACATTAGCAAAATTATTTTAAAATCTTATGCTTTAAATCTACCAGTCAGAATTGTCTCTGCCTTCCCTAGGGAGATCGGAATTAAGTTTGTTCAAATCAGGTCTATGAGTTCATATTTGGGCTCCCTATTAGAGCCCAATGTTCAACATAGTGCAGTATGAGAAATAATAGGTAAGGAGGAATGTTCTTTAAAAATCTTCTTCAGATCCAGCATTCAGAATCTTTTCATGTTTCGTATGCAGCATCTGTATTTGGGGTCGGATTCAAATTTGTCTATGGGTTCATATCTGGGCATTATGGGATTCCGATTTTCAGCCTAGGGTAATATAAGAGGTATTCTTTAACATCTTTTTTTAGCTCCACATTCACAGTTAGAATTTAGTGGTAGTCGGTGTACAACTTCCTTATGGGGCCAGATTCAAATTTATCCCAGAGTTTATATTTGAGCTCTTTATTGGAACCCAAATTTTAACTTATTGCAATATGAGGAAAACTCTTTAAAAATAAACTTTTAATATTTGGTTTACACCATCCCTTGTAGTGGCAGATTCAATTAAGTTACATCAAATCCATCTGGTATTAATTTGGCTCCCTGGAGTGCAATATGATATTTGGTAAGAAAACAAATTTTGTTTCAATCAAATGTTTTGTTTTCATTAAATTGATATTAATGATTACATCTGTCCACATATATGTTAGACCACACAACCAGAAAGTCACAAGTTGTCATAAAAAAACCATGTCACAATCATGACCTTGTTGCCTGCCATTTCACCCATTTTCTTCACACAACTGATGTCTTCCAGAAACAAAACACTGAATATTTTTATACTGTACCAATGACCCAGACTTAGCTGGTGCAAACTCATTAAATTCAGGGCCAAACCAAATTTTGCCCCCCCCCCCCCCAATCCCCAAAATTTGCATCAAAAACCAAAAATAAGATGTCCTAGTAAGTCCTCCATACTTTTACTGTACTGCGCATGCGCAGTGTCAAGGAGGTCTCGAAATTCCTGCCAAAATGTCTTTCTTTCTTTGTTTGGCCCTGTAAACAGTGTCGCATCACTGATATTTGTGCTATAAATCTCAGTTCTAATGATGCCAGACACATAATTATGAGAGAAATGGTGTAGGAAGTGCATTTAGGATGAGGAGAGGAGAAAAACAGTGGTTTCCAATGTTCAGGGCTGTAACTTAAAATTTTTTTATAAAAATTTATTCATGTTGCCTATTTTCGAGGCATAGCCCTGCTATTGTCATTCTTGCCATGAATGTTCCATTGTTTGTTCAGTGTTTCCTCTCTCCCTTTCCTTCATTCCACCCTTGCCATTCTCCCATGCTTTTGGCTTATTTTTGTAATTTTTATTACTAAAAATTTCTTGGGAGTTTTGGCTTGGAAACAGAATTTTTTTTTCTGTTCTGTTCCCATGTTTACGTCCTCACCCTAGGGGTGTTTAGGCTTTAGGTCTGCATCTATCATCTGATGCTCTGCAGTCTCTTCTGGGGAAGGCTCTGTTTAGCATCAGATAGTGTTTAAATTGGACACTGATTACTGGGCCATGTTTTCCAGTGCCTGGTGTCAGTTTTCTGGTTTGTTTACACTGTTTGTTTATGTTGACAACAGTTACTTCCGATAAGTGTTTCCTTGCCTTCTACCTTGATTATTCATATTAAGATACATTAACATTGTCCGTAAGTGTTGCATTAATTTTTTCAGAATGATTTAAAAATTTTGTCCACACTTAGGCTTTTTTGGGATCCATTTGGGCTCTGGGAGGCTGTATCAAGGGCTTCTGCCTCCTCACGTCAGCGCACTCGACCGCACCTTGGCTACGTGACCGCTGATATCCAGCCGGCATCGCCTTCCAGAGATTCATCGACAGCCAGGTCATGCCATCCGATAGCCAAGGATTCGAGGCCACCTTCATCTGGACGTTTGTATAAGAGAAGTATGCAAGAGACAACGTCCACGGAGCTTCCTGCGGCTAAATCACGCAAGACCGCAGCTCCGCAGGCCTCGTTAACGGACGTGCTATCGCAGATAGCACAAATCATAGCAGCATCCCAGCATCCGGCGGAAGCCCTATCAGAACAGGAAGAATCTGATGATGCTGGGTCGGTACGTTCCGCAGCTGGATCGGGAGCGGACGACCAAGATATCCAGGAAGTCCGTCAGGATGGCGAAAGGGATATGGATGAATTGGAGTTCTCCCTTTCGGAACAACACAAAATCACCGTCGAGTAATCCGGCATTTTCTTCCTGATGTTGTTCCAGCGGACCAGGATGCTGCTCAGCCTGATATGAGGCTTATAGCGCCACTGGACACAGAATTTTTTAATCGGTTTAGGGACACTGTCCCAGAGTTTCCGTCTCAGTCCAGGAATGTCTCACGGACATTTGAACTTTTGAATGACGCTATCAATAAACTTACTGGTAAATCCGGCAAGTCAGCCTTCCTATCGGCTAATGCTCTTAATCTGTTTTTCATTAATGCTAGGAATAGATTTGAAATGGCAGGACAGGGCGTTCAGAGAGTTCCTCTGCTTCTAGACGACCAGGCTGAAGACCTAGAATTATCCATGCCGTCGTCTATGTCTATTCATAGCTCTACCTTGGAAACTACAATATCTTCGAATAGAGCAAATTTAGACGCACTCTCGTACGCAGATCACCTTACCAGAGCATTGTCGTTAGGGCAAGAAGGGCAAGAATTTCAGGGTGTTCAAATGTCTCTGAGAGTTCTGTCAAGGGCTATTGCATACAACTCCGCCCTTTCAGTAGCTAACCTGGAGTTGGTTGGACGTGACGGAACCCTAGCTACGCCCACGAGAGTGGATAGTAAGGTGAAAAACTCTCTTAGAGTCGCTCCGGTCTCCAGAGACCTTCTCTTTGACGGCAAGCTTTCTGCTATTTACGATAAGTTAACTAAGAAAGCTTCTGACTCTCTGCTTTTTAAGTCCGCTTCTAATAAGTCGGAACCAGCAGATAAAAGTAGGCCTGGATCTTCTGGGACGAACACGTCCAGGGGAAGTTCCTTTAGAGGTGCGTACGGCCTTATTCACGAGACCGTCAAGGCAGCGACTCTAGCATGGGCCGTAATAATAGGTCAGATGCCCCTAGGTCGACGGCGCGAGGTGGGGGTCGGGGAGGACGTGGTTTCTCCTTCCGCAAGCCTCGCAGGTCCAGGAAGTGATGGTGTAGACCTCTGTCGCGTTCCTGTGGGCGGAAGGTTGTCGAGTTATTTTCAAAATTGGGAATTGATTACGGAGAACCCTTGGGTTCGAAGGGTAATTGCGGAAGGACTGAAACTGTCCTTCAAAGGAAAGCCTCCGTTAACACGAAGTCCAAGATGGACTGAACTTCCGTCTCAGTCTCTTTTACTGAAGAACGTGATAGAGGTCGTAGAAAACCAGGAATCTCCAGGTTTCTACAGCCATCTGTTTCTGGTTCCCAAACCAGACGGCTCGTTCCGTCCAGTAATAGATTTAAGCTGGATAAACAAGCTGATTGTGGCTCCAAAATTTTATATGGAGACCATTCGATCGGTCAGAACGAGCATTCGAGTGAACGACTATGCTGCGAGCATAGATCTAAAGGATGCATACTTTCACGTCATGGTACATCCGGCGTTCAGAAAGTATCTTTGGTTCGCTGTCCTAGGGGTTGTATATCAGTTCCGTGTGATGTGCTTCGGTCTGCATCTAGTGCCCTGGGCTTTCACTCGGATAATGAACTCGGTCATGACTTACTTCCGAGCTCATTCATCTGCGGTAACGTCGGCCTACCTGGACGATATTCTTCAGAGGTACGGCAATGAGTTAACACTTCAGAACGATGTGCAGAATCTTCTACTATTGCTCCGACGTCTCGGTTTTATAGTAAACGAACAGAAGTCGGATCTGGTGCCGTCCAAGTCATTCACCCACCTGGGGATGAGCTTTGAGACGCACAACAATCTCGTTCGTCTGCCGTTAACCAGAGCGAAATTAGTCAGTTGTTATGCTCGCTATTGTCTAAACTCAGAGAAGGTTACAGCGAGAGAAGTCATGAGACTGATAGGTCTGTGTGGAGCTGCCGCGGATCTCATTCCAATGGGGCGGCTACGCACTCGTCCTCTCCAAATCTTTCTGACTCAGAATTGGAAAGTGAAGACTCATTCGCTCGATGTGGACATCCTCTTGTTAGACCAAGTGAAACAAGAGATTCAGACTTGGGCAGACAGTCAGTGGTTAACTCAGGGAGTTCCACTGCAATTGCCGGATCTGAGTTTTACTATCATGATGGATGCCAGTCAAACAGGTTGGGGCACGACACTATGCCCGTCGGATTCGAGGTGCCAGGGTCTTTGGAATCCTCAATTATTAGGCAAGCATATAAATATCAAGGAAATGATGTCAATTTGGCTTGCGTTGCGTCAATTGAGGGACATTATTCAGAACACACATGTTCAAATTTTGTCCAATACGACCGTAGTAGCGTATATTCGGAATCAGGGAGGCACTCATTCCATTCCGTTGTTCAACCTAACGGAAAGAATCCTTCTGTTTGTACTGGAATATCGGGTTCTACTATCGATCCGTCATATTCCGGGTTGTCTGAATGTGTTATCAGACTCCCTTTCACGGAAGGGTCGCCTGTTGCCGTCGGAATGGACTCTCAACAAACAGGTTTTCAATCAGATTTGCTACCAATGGGAGCGTCCAATGATAGATTTGTTTGCGACGTACCTCAACAATCAGTTGCAGACTTACGTGACCCCATGTCCGGATCCTCGAGCTTTTGCAGTAGACGCTCTATCGATCCCATGGGATGGGATAATAGGATATGCGTATCCTCCAGCGCCGCTGATTCAGCAGATATTGCTCAAGATAAAGCAATCCCACTGCAAGATTCTGTTGGTAGCATCTCTGTCACCACAGAGGCCGTGGATAAATCTACTCAGGTGTCTGTTGTGGGACATGCCATGGAAGCTTCCTCCACGGGAGGATCTTCTGTCGCAAGGGAAATTGCGCACGCTTCACCACAATCCGCAATGTCTCAACCTTCACGTTTTTCCGTTGTGCGGTCCTTCTTGCACAATAAGCGTTTTACAGGACGAGCAGTGGCCTCAATTTCTAACTGCAGGAGGACCACCTCTTCGCTAAATTATGCTGCAAAGTGGAAGGTCTTTCGCCAGTGGTGTAGGGATCACTCTGTGGATATATATGATCCCTCCATTCCTGACATTGCTAATTTCCTGGTCTATTTGTTTGACGAGATCAAACTGCAGCCTGTTACTATCAATGGTTATAGGTCTATGTTATCTAATACCTACGCTCACCATGATACATTGATGATTGGTTCTAATGTCTCTTTATCTAAATTAGTTAGAAATTTTTCGATAAATAGACCTAGAACTCTTAGATTAATTCCGAAATGGAATTTAGCATGGGTTCTTCTTAAGCTAAAAGAAGCACCTTTTGAGCCTCTTGATACTGTGGATTTCAAATTCTTAACATATAAGACAGCTTTTCTATTCTGCTAGCCTTCTCTTCTGCTAGAAGAGTTAGTGAGCTTCATGCTCTATCTGTTGATGATTCTCACACTATCGTAGTGTTGGTAATACTATTACTTTTACTACCAATGTTGGATTTTTGGCTAAGAATCAGGCTCCTGATAAGTATCCTGAACCTGTTGTTGTTAGGGTCCTTCCGTCTTCAGACGGGCGTAGGCCTTTACTCTGTCCTGTTAGAGCTATACGTATTTATAAACGTAGGTCTGAGTTTATTAGAAAGGGACATAAGCATTTCTTTTTGTCTTTGATGCCTAATAGAAAGGACATTATGGTTCATTCTATTGTTAGATGGATTCAATTAACTGTACGTACTGCTTATGAAAAGTTATCTTCTTCTCAGCAGGCTGCTCTCAAGATTTTGGCTCATGAAGTAAGAGCTCTATCAACATCTTGGGCTTATGCTAATGGCATTGCTATTACAGATTTAATAAAGGCTGCATATTGGTCTCAGCCTTCCACTTTCACTAATTTTTATCTTAGAAATATTGAGTCCATTTCTGGAGATCTACATTGTTTAGGTCCGTTATCTGTTGCTCAGAATAACGTCCATTAACCCTTTACCTAACGACCAAAACCGGCCAGCGCTATTCTAAAAAATCGCCAATTAATTTTCATTATTTTTTTAATTTTTTGTCTCAAAAACATAGGTTATGACACCTCGTTGGAACGAGCTTGTCGAGCTCGTTTCAACGAGGGGTCATAACCTATGTTTTTGAGACAAAAAATGAAAAAAATTAGTTATTCAAGAATTATTTTTGCAAGTGTCGTCTGCTTTTCAAGTTAGGTAAAGGGCTAAATAGTTGCAACTATAGTTATGTAAGCTTTCTGTTCTGGCAGTGACTCTGTCCTGCTGCCCTCTTCGCTCTGGAGTATTTGACCCAGGGCAAGGGGAAGGGGGGGGGGGGGGTGTTCCCTTAGGTCACCTGCTTTATAGTGAAAAGCAAGGGAATACCTCCCCCAGAGTCAGTAATCTCGAGTCGGTACCGGGATGATTTTAAAGTGTAAAGCTAATGTTTACTCATGTCATGTAATATTTTTAAAGTGTAGCTCGCTGTGAAGCATTTGTATATGTCACGTGTCAAACGGGCATTAATATACAATCTTCGGACACTTTTAATGAGTATAAAGAGTCTCATTTCTCTGGACTGTCTTTATTTATTGGCTTACCTTTAAAAATAATTAGTATAAAGGGTTATACTGGATATTAATAGAGATCACTGATGTATTTGTGCTCAATTTCGGAATGGTTTTGTGTCTTTCTTTTTTGATAAAATAAGAAAGATACATATAAATCCTATCTCTCCTTTTCTCCTTGAGGGGATAATTCTGTTGTATGTAATTGAGCCTATTGGATTTTCCTTCATGTCCTGGTCCCTCCAGCCTGTTTACTATTCAGCTAAGTCTGGGTCATTGGTACAGTGTAAAAATGTTAAAAAATTTATAGTAATTTATATATTTTTTACACTTACCAATGACCCAGACGGGGATGGCCCTCCCAGGAGTTGGGAACTCTTGCCTCCCCGCTGCATACATAACACTTACCAGACACTTGTCGTAAGAATGACATTTTGGCGGGAATTTCGAGACCTCCTTGACACTGCGCATGAGCAGTACAGTAAAAGTATGGAGGACTTACCAGGACATTTTATTTTTGGTTTTTGATGCAAATTTTGGGGATTGGGGGTGGGGGCAAAATTTGGTTTGGCCCTGAATTTAATGAGTTTGCACCAGCTAAGTCTGGGTCATTGGTAAGTATAAAAAATCTGTAAATTACAATAAATTTTTTAACATTTCAACGAATTTCAACCCCAAATATACAGAGGGAAGCTCTTCTGTCATTTTTTCATCATAATTTCAAGCCTAACATATGGTGTGTGCTTGGAGTAGGGAGTTGAAAAATAGACATATTTTGTCAGAGCCTTTTTGGTGACATCCATTGCAGTATGCACACATATACAGGTAGTCGCTTCCTTTTTTTCTCCACCTTTCTAATCCCTCAACAGAATACCTTTATTTCTTGTAGTAGACAACTTGATCAAGGTGAGCGGTTGAGGCTTACTTGAGCATCTGGTTTCAAAAAGCAATCAGAAGAAAAATCCCAAGAGGTACACTCATTAATAACAATGGACAATAAGGACATAATCTGTAACTTGCAAATGAGTTAGTTAACCTAACATTGCGCTTGCTTTTGCACAGTTAACCCTCTACCCAATGTACCCCATGGGAAGAACTGGCCAGCGTTATTCACAAAAATCAGGTGTGGATGATAGAAGTTGTTTTCATATCTGACATTTTGTTTTTATTTCAGTCATTTTGCAGTTTACTTAAGAGAGATGTGTCTGTAAATTTTAAATCCAAAGGTAATCCGTTGGTTCCTGTTCTGGTCTGTAATGTTCTGATGGCAGCATATTCTGAAGAAGATATCTGGCCTGAGCTGTTTGTGAAGGTAAATACTATAATGACACACACATTTTATCCAGTTTGTGACACTTTACCAACAGAATTTCAACATACAAAGCTGTTTGAAATTTTGTCTCTGTTTCAGCTCTGTTAAAAAACGTGGTCTTTCAAATTTTATTTTTGGTGTTTAAATAGGAGAAATCAATCTAGTAAATGCAGTGTTCCTTCAATTTTTGTGACTTCTGGTGGAATAAAATAATTTGGACATGTAATGAGATGTTGTAAGTAAGTTTATTAAAAATATACATATTTAAATGAATTTAACTCCACTTGAGAGACATACACAAATGTGTCAATGACTGATTCCCTGAATTCATAGAATGTCCTATTTGTAGAATGCTATTTAAACTGGTTGAAAAAAGTGACTCATGACTCTTTGATGTGAAATTATGCTATTATGTGAAAATGATATATCATTAGAGATCAACCTGTCAGCACTTTTAAATTGTATTGAATACTGAGTAGACTGTGAATATCCATCAAAGGGTGTCAGAAATTGTTTGGAAAATACTGTCAACTGTCAAAAATGGAACAAATTTTGTGGAAAGGGGTGGTTGTGTAGTCTAACATTTTGCCCCGAGGCTACTCAGGGAGCAATATGTTTGGCTTTGCACCTCAATTTGTGAAACAAAATCCCGCAATGTATTATCCTATATTGATTAGCAGAGCAGCAATGCAGTTATTCTTGACAGGAAAGCCTTTCAGCTGTGATAATCCAGCTGGCATATGTGCAGTGACATAGAATCTGTCAAGATCATGTCAAGATCTTTGGTGAACCTCTTGAAGTGTTCCTTTAGGATAGCACTGAGGATTTCAGCACACAGTATGAACAGATAGGGAGATAAGGGATCTCCCTGTCTCACACCCCTTCTTTTGTTAAAACATTCAGAACAGTGGCCATTGTTCAAGACACAACTGTATAGGCCTTTATAAAACGTCATAAACCATTTTATGATGGATAGACCAAATTTTAAGAATTTCATTGTGTGCTCAATGAAACTCCATTCTAACGAATTAAAAGCTTTCTTAAAATCTAACATTGTAACAAGAATACCAAGTATATTTTCATGTTCACATTATGGGTTACATCAAAGCATAGCCTAGTAGATTCACCAATATACCTTCCTTTTATAAACACTAATTGAGTCTGAGATATAACTTGGCAGAACAATTTATGTGCAGTTCTCTATGGCACTGAATGTGATTTTTATGTCAATGTTTATTGAAGATATTTGTCTCCAGTTTTTAGCTCACCTTGACAAAGTCAGGCTGAGCTAATCTCATCACTCTCTATCAGTCGTCCCCTTCCGTCAACACCATTTTTTGGTCTTCTCCTCCAAAACCACTGATCCAATTCAAGTGAAAGTTTGAGTGAGTGATGGCCCCGAAGGGGCATTGCATTTTTGTTTAATTCAACATGCCCAGCCCATAGGGAGGGGGTGGGGGAAAATGATCCAAAATATTTTAAAAGTCTTCTCATGAACCAGTGGGTAGAATGACTTGATATTTGTTATGGAGCTTCCTTTTGAGGTGTAGAATCAAGTTTGTTCAAATGAAGTTCGTGAAGCAATATTTGGCTTTGTAATGGGAGGGGTAAGATTTTTGGCCCGCCCAAAATTTCTATATTTTTATACTGTACCAATGACCCAGACTTAGCTGGTGCTAACTCTTAAATTCTAGGGCCAAACACAAATTTTACCCCCCAATCCCCAAAATTTGCATCTAAAACCGAAAATTACATGTCCTATATGGTCCTCCATACCTTTCCTCCACTGCACATGCGCAGTGTCAAGGAGGTCTCGAAATTGGCGCCAAAAGTCATTCTTTGTTTGGCCCTTCATCAGTTCACATCTGACTGATATTTGTGCTTGTAAATCTCAGTTTAAATGATGCCAGACACATAAATATGAGAGAAATGGTGGATCTAAAGAGGAAATAGAAGGATGAGAGGAAAATTCAGTGGCAGGAAATAATCAGGGCTGTAACTTAAAATTTTTTATGAAATTATGTTGTGTTCCCTAATTTCGAGGCATGAGCCTGTTGTTATCATTCTTGCTATGAAAGTTCCACTGCTTGATCAGTGTTGCCTCTCTCCCTTTCCTTCATTCCCCCCTTGCTATTCTCCCATGCTTTTGGCATATTTTCTGTAATATTATTACTAAAATTTCTTGAGAGTTTTGGCTTCGTAACAGAATGAATTTCTGTTCTTTTCCCCATGTTGACGTCCTCACTCTTGGGTGTTTAGGTGTAATCTGCATCTACCATCTGATGTTCTGCAGTTTCTTCTATGGAAATCTCTGTTTTGCATCAGATAGTGTTTAAATTGGTAACTGATTTCGGGCCATGTTTATCAGTGCCTGGAGTCATGTTTCCGGTTTTTGTACAACTTCTTGTTTTCATTAACAACTGTTACTGCTGATAGTGATTTCTTGTCTTTACATTAGTTTAGACATAGCAAGATACATTAATATTGAATGCAAGTGTTGCATTAATTTTTTGAAATATTTTAAAAAAATTTGTGCACACTTAGGCTTTTTTGGGATCCATTTGGGCTTGTTGTTCCCATTGGGAACTTGGGCTCTTCTGAAAAATTGTTTCAAAAAATTTTTTTTTTGAAAATTATTTTCTTTCAGAGATTATAATGGATTATGTTATATTATGTATCTTTATTTCAAGGGATAGTGCGACTAATATGACTGTGTATTTATTATTGATAAAAAAAATAAAAAATATTTTTTATTTATAATGCAAGGATATCTTCCTCTAATTCTCAGGTTCAATGTATTTGCACTAATTCCTGCTCTGTGTTTGTTGATTGAAATGACAACGTTGGAGGCGTGTGTCACGATATTGTGTTTGCGGGGAGGGGTCCATACCGGTCCTCTCTCCGTAGCGTCATTCTATATTATCATTTTATTTTTCAGAATTCAAAGTGATGTTTTCGTGATGTCTTCAACAAGTGTGTCTCCGTCGTTGCAGTGTTAGGGCTAGCAGCTAAGAGTGCTCAGGGTAATACGACAATTTCCAAAGAGGTCCCTAGTAGGATCGAAGGCATTGATCGTCCGCTAGTCCGCCCGGTGTAGCAACCATTCATCGAATGGCTCGGCAGCCGGGTTTGTCCGTTACTGCTCTGGGAAGCAGTGTGGGTGATGCGAGCACTATAAACTTGGAACGTGCACACCCAGCAACGACGGATCCGAGGATAATACGAAGGAAGCCTGTCAGTCTAGTAGCTAGCTCGTCCAGGTCTATCCGGACCGCGAGCGAGAGAGGCCCCCCTCTCTCTTACAACTACATTTGAGCCGCAATGTTGTTGTATGTTTGTTTGTTAGTCGGAACATACGTCCAATCCTCCTGTTCGGGACGTTCTGTCACATACACAGTCCGAACTGGCTGTGTTATGGGCTTCCTCATCCTCATGTCAACGCACACCACCGCACCTTGGCTTGTGACCACAGAGTTCCAGGGGATGTTCGCATATTATATAAATGCTGGAATGAACGTTCCTAGAGCTCCTGCTTTGCCGACCAGGGAATATTGTCGACCACGTTACTTCATCTGTTAGCCAAGGATATGAGGTCTTTCCTGATGGGACGTTCGCATATTATATAAATGCAGGAATGAACGTCCCTGGATCTGCCAGTGGATATTATGTAAATCACGGCTCCACAGGCCTCATTCAGGAATAAGAATGCGGTGATTTTCTGTAATGTCTTCAAAAAGTGTGCTTCCGTCGTCACAGTCAAATGAAGAGTTAGCGGATAAGTGCTCATGATATTACGTCAATTGCCTAAGAGGTCCCAAGTAGGATCGACGGCTTTGGCGTCCGCTAGCTCGCCCGGTGTAGCGTCCATTCATCGAATGGTTCGGTAACCGGGTTCGTCCGTTGCGTTCCAGGAAGGAGATTTGGGTGATGCAAGCACTATAAAATATACTACGTGCAGACCCAGTGACGATGGATACGAGGAGGGTACGGAGGAAGCCTTTAAGTCCGGTTCCTAGCTTGTCCAGGTCCACCCGGGCTGCGAGTGAGAGAGGTCTCTCTCTCGTACAACAACATCTGAGAACAGATGTTGTGGTACAAATGTTTCTCATTCGGAGCATACGTCCACCGCTCGGGACGCTCCGTTATATAGACAGTCCGGAGAGACTGCTCTAATGGCTTCCTCATCCTCACGGCAGCGCCGACCAAGGATTTCACGGCGACCAGGTCACGCCATCCGGTAGTCAGGAATACGAGGCCTGTAGACTCCGGACGTTCGCATAAGAAATATGCAGGAGTTAGCGTCCTGGAGCTTTCAGCGGCTAAGTAACGTAAGACCGCTGCTCCACAGGTCTCCGTAATGGACGTGCTATTACAAATAGCACAAATTATCGCAGCATCCCAGCAGATGACAGAATCTCTGTCGGATCAGGGTTTATCCGACGACGCTGGGTCGGCACGCTCCGCTGAAGCATCAGGTACGGACGACTGAGAATTTCAAGTGGTCCGACAGGATGGCAAAGGGATACGGAGGAGTTGTTTTTTTCCCTTTCGGAACAACATAAAGTTACCGTAGATATCATCCGGCATTATCTTTCAGAAGTTGTTCTGTCGGACCAAAAGGCTGCGATGCCGGATAAGAAACTGTTAGCATCACTGGACACAGAATAATTTTATCGGTTTAGGGACATCGTCCCTGAGTTTCCAACACATTCCAATAATGTCACAAGAACATTTGAACTATTGTAGGACGCTATATATAAGCTTGCTACCAAAATGAGCAAGTAAGGTTTCTTATCGGCGAATGCTCTACATCTGCCTTTCATCAATTCAAGGAATAATTTCGAAACGGCAGGACAGGGCATACCGAGAGTTCCTCTGCGTCTAGACGATCAGGCTGAAGATCTAGAATGATCTATACCGTTGTCTATGTCAATTTCAACCGCGATGTTGGAAACGACAATAATGTCTAACAGAGTTATCTTAGACACATTATCGTACGCAGATCACCTTACTAAAGCGTTTTCATTACGCTTTGAAGGGAAAGAATTCCAGGATGTACTATCTTTCTTAAGAGTTCTTTCAAGGGCAATAGCTTATTCCACGTATAACTCCGCCCTTTCAATGGCAAACCTGGAGTTGGTTAGATGTGACGTGGCCCTAACTACATCCACACGCGTGGATGGTAAGGTGAAAAACTCTCTCAGAGTCGCTTCGGTCTCCGGAGAGCTTCTCTTCGACGGCAAGCTTTCAGCAATCTATGATCAGATAACTAAGAAAGCTTCTCTGCTATTCAAATCTGCTTCTAAAAAGTCGGATACAGCAGAAAAGAGTAAGACAGGCACTTCTGGGACAAGTACGCCCAAGAGAAGTTCCTATAGAGGTTCCTATGTGTCCTCTAGGTCTTATTCTAGAGACCGTCAAGGCAGCGACTCACGTGGGGGACGTTATTCTGGCTGAGATAACCGGTCAGACGTCCCTAGGGTGCGAGGTGCAGGTCGTGGTGGGCGTAGTTTCTCCTTCCGCAAGCCTCGCAGGTCCAGGAGGTGATGGTATGAACCTCTATCGTGTTCCGGTAGGCGGAAGATTGTCGAGTTTTATAAACAATTGGGCATCAATTATGGACGACCCCTGGGTTTGAGGGGTAATTTCGGAAGGACTAAGAATATCCTTCAAATGAAAGCCTCCATTAACTCGAAGTCCAAAATGGACTCAGCTTCCGTCAAATCCGCAGAAAAGAGACGCTCTTCTATCAGAAGTACAGTCTCTTCTGGAGAAGAACTCGGTAGAGGTGGTAGAAGACCAGGAATCACCGGGTTTCTACAGCCATCTGTTTCTGGTTCCGAAACCAGACGGCTCGTTCCGTCCAGTCATAGATCTGAGCTGGATAAACAAGCTGATCATCGCTCGAAGTTCTATATGGAGACAATTCGATCAGTCAGAGCGAGTATTCGAGTGAACGACTATGTTACAAGCATAGATCTTAAGGATGCGTACTTTCACGTCATGGTACATCCGACATTCAGAAAGTATCTACGCTTCGCAGTCCTAGAAGTTGTATATCAGTTCCGAGCGATGTGCTTCGGTTTGAACCTAGCGCCTGGGCTTTCACTCGAATAATGAACTCGGTAATGATACATTTCCGAGCTCATTCGTCTGCGGTAACGTCGGCCTACCTGGACGACATTCTTCAGAGGTACGGCAACGAGTTAACGCTTCAGAACGATGTGCAGAATCTGCTTCTATTACTCCGACGTCTCGGTTTTATAATAAACGAGGAGAAGTCGGATCTGGTGCCGTCCAAGTCATTCACCCACTTGGGAATGAGCTTCGAGACGCACAACAATCTCGTTCGTCTGCCGTTAACCAGAGGGAAATTAATCAGTTGTTACGCTCGCTATTGTCTTCACTCAGACAAAGTTACAGCGAGAATTCATCAGACTGATAGGGTTGTGTGGAGCTGCTGTGGATTTTATTCCCATGGGGCAGCTACGCACTTGTCCTCTCCAAATCTTTTTGACTCAAAAAGAACAGAGTTGGAGGGTGAAGATTCTTTTGCTCGTTACGAACATCCTCTTGTAAGTCAAGTGAAACAGATTCAGACTTGGGCAGATATTCAGTGGTTTATTCAGGGAAATAACTTCCACTGCAATTGCCGGATCTGAGTTTTACAGTTTTGATGGATGCCAGTTAAATAGGTTGGGATCCAACATTGAGCCCAACGTTTTTTAAGTGCCGGGGTCCTTGGGATACGTAGTTCCTAATCAAGCACATAAACATCAGGAATTGATGTTATTTTGGCTTGCGTTACGTCATTGCATGAATGTTATCCAGATTGCCCACAGGCAATTCTGTCCGACAATTTGACGGTATAAGCGTATTTTCGAAACTAGGGAAGTACTCATTCCATTCTGTTATTCATTGTAACGGAATGAATCCTTCTGTTGGTACTAGAACATCAAGTTCTCCTATCGGTCCGTCGTATTCCGGGTCGTCTGAACATATTAGCGGACTCCCTTTCACGAAAGGGCCGCTTGTTGCAGTCAAATGGACTTTTAACAACGAGTATTTATATCAGATTTGCTACCTATGAGAGCGGCCAATGATGGACTTATTTGCGACGCATCTCAATAATCAGTTGCAAGTGTATGTGTCAACATGTTCGGATCCTCGAGCGTTTGCAGTTGACGCTCTATCCATCTCGTGAGACGGGATAATAGGATATGGGTATCCTCCAGCGCCGTTGCTTCAGCAGATATTGCTTAAGTTAAATAATCTCAATGCAATTCTGTTGGTAGCACCTCTGTCTCCACAAAGACCGTGCATTAATCTATTCAGGTGTCTGTTGTGGCTTATGCTGTGGAAGCTTCCTCCACATTTCGGTCCATTCTATAGCAAGATGGATTCTATTAGCTTTCAGTACTGCTTATGATAATATCTTCAACACAGCAGTCTGCGATTAAGATTTTAGCTCTTGAAGTAAGAGTTCTTTCTACTTCAGAGGCTTATGCTAATAGCGTTGCTATTACAGTTCTAATGATGGCTGCATATTGGTTTTAGCATTTCACTTGCACGAATTTATACCTCAGAAATATTGAGTCCATTTCTAGAGACCGGCATTGTTTAGGTTCATTATCTGTTGCTCAGAATGTCGTCCACTAAACACTTGCAACTATAGTTGTGTAGGCTTTTGGTTCCGGCAGTGACTCTGTGCTGCCGCCCTCTTCGCTCTGGCGTGTTTGACCCAGGGCAAGGGGAAGGGGGGGGGGGGGAGGGGGGTGGGTGTTCCCTTAGGTCACCTGCTTTATAGTGAAAAGCAAGGGAATACCTCCCCTAGAGTCAGTAATTCTAGTCGGTACCGGGATGATTTTTAATGTGTAAAGATAATTTTTTACTCATCCATGTAATATTTTTAAGTGTACCTCGGTGTGTAGTATTTGTATATGTCACATATCATGCAGACGTTAATATACAATTATCGGTCACTTTTAATGAATTTAAGAGTCTCATTTATCTGGACTACTTTATTTATCGGCTTTCCTTTAACAATAATTACCATAATGGATTATACTGGAGGTTAATAGACATCAGTGATGTTATTATGCTCAAGTACAGAATGGTGTTGTGTCTTTCTCGTTTTGATGCAGAATAGAAAGATACATGTAAAGCCTATTTCTCCTTTCTCCTTGAGGGGATAATTCTGTATATATATAGTTGAGTTATTGGATTGCTTTATGTCCTAGGCCCTCCAACCTTTTTACTATTCAGCTAAGTCTGGGTCATTGGTACAGTATAAAAATGTTAAAAAATTTATAGTAATTTATATATTTTTTATACTTACCAATGACCCAGATGGGGATGGCCCTCCCATGAGTTAGGAACTCATACCTCCCCGCTGAGTACATAACGCTTTTCCAGGCACTGCTTGTAAGAATGACTTTTGGCGCCAATTTCGAGACCTCCTTGACACTGCACATGCGCAGTGAAGGAAAGGTATGGAGGACAATATAGGACATGTAATTTTCGGTTTTAGATGCAAATTTTGGGGATTGGGGGGGTAAAATTTGTGTTTGGCCCTAGAATTTAAGAGTTAGCACCAAGTATAAAAAATATATAAATTACTATAAATTTTTTAACTTTCTGAACCAATAGTCCGATTTGAACCAAAGTTGGTCTGTGGTATTATTGGGTCATAAGTACTTGACTCGAGCAAAAAAAAATAATTCCCGCTTCCCCAAAGTTGGTCTGTGGTATTATTGGGTCATAAGTACTTGACTCGAGCAAAAAAAAATAATTCCCGCTTCCCCATGGGAGCCCCAGGAGCTAAATATAAAAATATTTTCAAATGCCCATATTTTTCAAACCTCATGGAACAGAGAGCTGTTATTTGGTATTAAGCATCCTTTGGACCAGTAGAACTAAATGGTAAAAAAAATTGCCATCGGTTATGTTAGGGTGTTCTGTAGAGGGCATCGAAAAAATGCTGAGTCGCCATATTTGCAAAAATTTTAAAAAATCTTTTCTCCAGAACCAATGGTCAGAATCGTTTGATATTCGGTATACAGCATTCATAGGGGGAGGGGGGGGGGGGGGGGGGGGGTTGTTAAAATAAAGTCCATTGGTTCATATTTGGGCTCAATACAGGAGCCTGAATTTTTAACTGGCAATATGGGGAATTTTCTTTAAAAATCTTCTTCAGAGTCACCAGTCAGAATCTTTTAATGTTTGGTATACATCATTGTTATGAAGGGCAGATTCAAGATTGTTCAAACAAAGTCCTAGGTTAATATTTGGGCTTCCTATGGAAGCCCAAATTTTAACTTAGTTCAATATGTGGTATTATTTTTAAAAATCTTCTTCTTCAGATCCACCAGTCAGAACACTTTCATATTTGGTATGCAACATCTCTACGAGAGGGGGTCAGATCCAAGTTTGTTCAAAACGGGTCCCTAGGTATATATTTGGGCTCCCTATGATGGCCCAAATTTTAACTTGAGGAAATTTCTTTAAAAATCTTCTTCTTCAGATCCACCAGTTGGAATGCTTTCATATTTGGTACTCAACATCTCTGGAGGGGTCAGATTCAAGTTTGTTCAAATCGAGTGCCTGGGTTAATATTTGGGCTCCATGTGGGAACCTGAAATTTGACTTAGTACAATATGAAGGAATTTCTTAAAAAATCGTCGTCTTCTGATTCACCTCTCTGAATCCTTTCATATTTGGTTTACAACATCTCTAGGGGAGTCAGATTCAAGTTTGTTCAAATTGATTCCCTGGGTTAATATTTGGGCTCCCTATGGAAGCCCGAATTTTAACTTCGTGCAATATGAGGACATTTTTAAAAAAAATTTCTTCTTCTTCAGATCCACTACTCAGAATGCTTTCATAATAATAATACTAATAATATTAATAATAATAATAATATAGTTTATAGCCGTGAATCCACCTAGGTGCTCTCAGGCTTTACACTGATAAATAAACAAATGTGTTGTGTAAGCTGTCGATTAGTTATATACAGGAGATCGCATAAAGAGGTGGGTCTTTAGTGACGATTTAAATTTCGTAAGAGATTGAGGTGCCTTCAGGTGATCAGGGAGAAGGTTCCATAAAAATGGTGCCGCAACTGAGAAGGGTGTGTCAGGTTACCCTAAACACAGGTATTTGGGGGGTGGGGGGACTAATTTTGCAATAGACTGAAGGCAAAAATAATTTTTCTCAAACTTGACACTCTTGAGATAATTTATGCAAATACAGTGTGCTCAGGAAATCAGAGTACCGGTATATTACTCAGGTGCATTGCCCTGGAAAGGGAGTCCCTGTGACACTGACTGATGCCAAATACATCTTTTTATATGCAAATGCAATGTATTGTTATGTTCCGAAACCGAAAACCAGTCTCTTTGAAGGAAACTTGAACCAACATGAAATTTGAAAACAGCCCATCTCTAGTCTGATTATTGGAAGTTGGGAAGTAGTTTCCAGACTCGTTTGAAACTTACATTGCGACAGTACCATGTAGTTGTATATGACCACACGTGGCCATGCACGCATCCCATCAGTAATTGATGAGCATTAACCCCACTTGTGTTTGTCCAACGCAGACAATATCAAAATTTATTATTTTAAATATAATTTTTTCAAATTTTAAAAAAAATTTCAACAAAACCATATCATGTGACCCCTCATTGGAACGAGCTCATCGAGCTCGTTCCAATGAGCGGTCACATGATATGGTTTTGTTAAAATGTTTTGAAAAATAATATGTTTTCAACTGCTGAATTTTCATATTACGCGGGTGGATGCGGCTGATTCGTTGGATAAAGGGTTAAACTAATTTGAACATGTAAGAAAGCTATCATATAGTGCTGCTTTTTTCCAATATGCGGCATTTCTGGGCCAGAGCTTTTCAAAATTGTGTTGCGGTAGTGCGCAAGCACGATAACGCGCCTCAAAATCGAAAGACTGTATAATATTTCCTTTGTTTGGGTGATAGGAAGTTCCTTTGTCTGATAACCATAATTCAATGATTTAACCAAAAAACTGCCCATGTCTTTCCAAAAAGAATTAGTAAAAATCATAATAGAAATAGTATTTATTAATAAGTTGTGGTAATTCATTAAAAAAAGTGAGGAAAACATCTGATTCATGATTTTATAAAGAAGACTGCGAAAAGAATTTTGCATTTAATGAAATACCTTTTTGAAAATAGGTATTTCCTAATTTTGTGTAAAAATATTTAAAATTGACTTGTGATGGATCGTCATAACTGCAGACATTAACAAACTAATTTGGCAGGAGCATGTCAGATTCAGTCAATCTTATTTGTTGCAGGTTTACATAGAAGATCTACTGGGCGAGAGAATATGGGTTGATAGAAAAGACTGTAAAGAGTTTGTAGACAACATACAATCAGCATTTAATACCAAAATTCCACAAGATAATTGTTTGTTATCAATGTCCGATAAAACTGACTCATCTGGGCCAGGTAATAATATACAATGATTTGTTTAGCAATAGGTTTAACTTCTCATCTCAGAACATTGGCGAAGTCCACCAGATGACATTTACTGATGGAGTTTGCTCAAATGCACAGTGGAAAGAAAATTAACACTGTCCTTTATATAAAATGCAATCAGTTGTGTTATTGGGTACCATATGGGGACACTGAGTGACTGTCTCTCTTGTTTTCAAAATAATATTCTTTTCCAGAACCACCAATCAGAATATTATTTGGTATACAACATCCTTGGGATCAGATTCAAGTTTGTTCAAATCAAGTACTTGGGTTCATATTTGGATTAAAAAAATCCTTCAACCGAAGGAGGAGGGGGTCAATCAGGTAAATTTTAATTTTTTTGCTTTAAATTACTCCTAACTCATTTTAAAACAAAAAAATTAAAAAATCGCATGATGGACATCCCCCACTCCTCACCTGACATATGGTTGTATAGTTATATGACCATGCTCTCAAGTGTCAGCTGTGTGTCCTCAGGTCCACTGAGGCCTCTTCTTTCCAGTCCTGCTTACAATAATATGATTCCTTATTGGAACAAAGTTTCATAGTTGTGTCTTTGAAGACATAAATTTAAAAATGATTCAGTGATAGATATTAAATTCAGTATTAACCCTTTGAACCCTGATGATGTCTTCTAAGTCAGTTCAGTGACAACATTTGGAATCATCCATATTCACCACCTGGGGGTAGACCATTCAATATTACAGTGAGCAGCCTTCGTGTTGCACATTGTAAATATTGATTGGTTACCCCACACATTCACTGAGCAGTTAGCCAACTTGGTGGAACTATGACATACCATGTTCCCAGACCAGAAAAGCAGTTTATGGGGTTCAAAGGGTTAAAGGATAAAAGTCTAGACATTTTAGACTGACATGAGATATAGGTTTGTTATCTCTGCCATTTACCCCTGTTTTCTGTGTAAAAAAGTTCCCCATGTAATGACTTTCTAAGACTGATTTTAATTAACTAAAAGTGGTTACAAAGGTTTTGTGAAAGAGTAATAACCCCATATTATTTTTTGGTCCAATGAGAGAAAACTCGGGTATAAAACATTTATACATATTCATTTCCTCAAAGCATTTTTGTAGGATCAGTTCAGGGATATGGAGGGGGTTTGTGGAGGTAGAGGGAAGTTTACAGAAAATAGACAAAGAAATTTTTAGACTTCCCAGCAAGCTTTGATGTTTTCATACAAAAGGTAAAAAGGAAATAATTCTGCAAAAGAGTTGATCAGATTGACAGGAGATGGATGGAGAGGAGCAGAGGATGTAAAAAGTTTGTACAAAAATGATTGTTGAAAAAGTTCCTTCCCCACTACCACCTTGTGTAATCTTTTAATATTTTTATACTGTACCAATGACCCAGACTTAGCTGGTGCTAACTCTAACAAAACCAGGGCCAAACACAAATTTTGCCCCCCAATCCCCAAAATTTGCATCCAAAACAAAAAGAAATCATGTCCTAAAGGACCTCCATACTACGCCCCCACTGCGCATGCGCAGTGTGACGAACGACCCGAAATTGGCACCAATTATCATTCTCTGTTTGGCCCTTCATCAGTCAACATCTCACTGATCTTTGTGCTTGTAAATCTCAGTTTTAAGGATGCCAGACACGTAATTTTTGGAGAAAATGTGATTCTAAGGAGGATAGAAGGAGGAGAGGAAAAAGAAGTGACAAAAAAAATAAAAATAATCAGGGCTGTACTTAAAATTTTTTGATGAAATTATGTTAAGTTGCCTATTTTCGAGGCATGGGCCTCTTGTTGTCATTCTTGCTAAATGTTGCACTGCTTATTCAGTGTTTCCTCTCCCCTAGCCTTCTAAAGTCCCCCCTTGCAATTCTCCCATGCTTTTGGCATATTTTTGAGAGAGTTCATTTCTAAAATTTTCCTGGGAGAGTTGCTTGGATACAGAATGTTTTCTGTTATTTTCCCCATAGTTACGTTTTCACCCATGGGTGTATAAACGTTGTGTTCTGCATCTTCCATCTGATGTTCTGCAGATTCTCCCCTGGGAGTCTCTGTTTTGCATCAGATAGAGTGCAATTTTGATGACTGATTCCGGGCCAGTTTTTTCAGTGCCTGGAGTCATGTTTTCTGGTGTTTTACACTGTTTGTTTACATTGGCAACAGCCTTTTTTGAGGGGGACTGTTTGCCTTTGCTGTAGTTTAACTCACTATAGATACATTTATATTATCCGTAAGTGTCTCATTAATTATTTAATATAAATTTAAAATTTTTGACCACACTTTGCCATCGGATCCATCGGGGCTCAACGTTACTTTTCAGCAACTTGGGCTTCGCTGAAAAAATATTTTTTCAAAATTATTTTGATTTGCAATTGTTTTTTCATTTATTAATGGATCATGTTATTATGTATCTTTGTGTCAGGGGTTTGTGCGAGTAACTAGGACTTGTTGTTGACTTTTCACAATGAAAGGAGTTTGTTCAAATTGTAATAGGAAGAAATCTTCCTCTGACTTTCATGATCATTGTATTAATTGTAGTCAGTGTTCTCGCACTAATCCCTGTCCTATTTGTCAATATTGGGATGATAAACACTGGAAACGTGTGTCACGGTATGTTGTTTCTGGAGAAAGGGCTATGCCGGCTCTTTCTCCGCAAGGTCACTCTACTCTCTCAGTTTCTATTTCAGAGGAACAAGAACAGGGTGATGTTTCCATGTTATCTTCTACAAGTGTGCGTCCGTCGTCACAAATGAATTCAGAGCTAGCGGCAAAAATGCTCATGGAGATTAGACAAATGTCATCCGCTAGCTCGCCCGGTGTAGCGTCCATTCACCGAATGGTTCGGCAGCCGGGTTCGTCCGATGCGGTCCAGGAGGAAATTTTGGGTGATGCGAGCACTATAAACATACTAGGTGCACACCCAGTGACGGCGGATAGTAAGCGAGAACGGAGGAAGCCTTTGAGTCCGGTTCCTAGCTCGTCCAGGTCCAGCCGGGCCGCGAGCGAGAGAGGCCCCTCTCTCGTACAACAACATCTGGGACCAGATGTTGTGGTACAAAATGTGTCGCAAGCGGAGCATACGTCCGTCGCTCGGGACGCTCCGTTGTATAGGCAGTCCGCGGAGACTGCTAAGGCTTCCTCTTCTCGTCAGCGCACACGACCGCACCTTGGCTGCGTGACCGCCGATATATTACCAGCTTCGCCGATCAAGGATTCTTAGGCGACCAGGTCACACCATCCGGCAGCCAGGGATTCGAGACCGATGGACTCCGGACGTTCGCATAGAAAAAGTATGCGGGAGCCATCTGATGCGGAGCTGCCCTCGGCGAAGCAGCGAAAGACTGCGCCTCCGCAGGTCTCGACGCCGGACATTCTTGTGCAGATAGCACAGCTTATCGCAGCATCCCAGCAGCCGACAGAAACGGTGTCGGATCGAGAATTATCCGACGGCGCTGGGTCGGTACGCTCCGCCGAAGCATCGTGGGCGGACGACCGGGAACATCATGAGGTCCGACCGGATGGTGAAAGGGATACGGATGATTTGGAGCTATCCCTTTCGGAACAACATAAAGCTGCCGTGGACTTCATCCGGCACTTTCTCCCTCAAGTTGTTCCATCGGGCCAGACTGCTGCGGTTCCGGACAAGAGGATTATAGCGTCATTGGACTCTGAATTTTTTGAGCGGTTCAGGGACATCGCTCCCAAGTTTCCGTCGCAGTCCAATAATGTTGCAAGAACATTTGAATTATTGAACGACGCTATATTTAAACTTGCTTCCAAGACGGGGAAAGCAGGTTTCTTGTCCGCTAATACTCTCAACCTGCCTTTCTTTAATGATAGGAATAAATTCGATACGGCAGGGCAGGGTATCCCGAGAGTTCCTCTGCGTATGGACAATGAGGCGGAAGACTTAGAGCTATCATTACCGTCGTCGGCTTCTATTCCAACCGCGGTGTTGGAAACAGCTATTGCGTCTAACAGAGCCAATTTAGATGCCTTATCTTACGCAGATCACCTTACTAAGGCGTTATCACTGCACCTTCAAGGGAAAGAGTTTCAGGATATACAATCCTCTTTAAGACTTCTTTCAAGGGCAGTAGCTTATTCCACGTGTAACTCCGCCCTTTCAGTGGCAAATCTGGAGTTGGTTAGACGTGACGCAGCCCTAGCTACATCCACACTCGTGGATACTAAGGTGAAGAACTCTCTTAGAGTCGCTTCGGTCTCCGGAGAACTTCTCTTTGATGGCAAGCTTTCTGCTATTTATGATAAAATTACAAAGGAAGCTTCGGATTCTCTGTTGTTCAAATCTGCTTCTAAGAAGTCGGATACAGCAGACAAGAATAAGACAGGCACTTCTGGGTCTAATGCGCCCAAGAGAGGTTCCTATAGAGGTTCCGGTGCGTCCTCTTGGTCTTATTCGAGAGACCGTCAGGGTAGCGACTCTCGTTCGGGACGTCCTTCGGGCCGGGACAATCGGTCGGCCGCCCCGAGGTCGACGGGGCGAGGTGCGGGTCGTGGAGGACGTGGTTTCTCCTACCGCAGGCCTCGCAGGTCCAGGAGGTGATGGCTTAAACCTCTATCGCGTACCGGTTGGCGGAAGGTTGTCGAGCTTTTCACAAGAATGGGCGTCAATTACGGACGACCCTTGGGTGAGAGGAGTGACTTCGGAAGGTCTAAAGATATCCTTCAAACGAAAGCCTCCATTAACTCGAAGTCCAAAGTGGACTCAACTTCCGTCAAATCCGCAGAAAAGAGACGCTCTGTTATCAGAGGTGCAGTCTCTTTTAATGAAGAACGCGGTAGAGGTCGTAGAAAACCAGGAATCTCCGGGATTCTACAGCCATCTGTTTCTGGTTCCGAAACCAGACGGCTCGTTCCGTCCATTCATAGATTTGAGCTGGATAAACAAGCTGATCGTCGCTCCGAAATTTTATATGGAGACGATTCGGTCGGTCAGAGCGAGTATTCGGGTGAACGATTATGCAACAAGCATAGATCTCAAAGATGCGTACTTTCACGTCATGGTACATCCGACATTCCGAAAGTATCTACGCTTTGCAGTCCTAGGAGTGGTGTATCAATTCCGGGCGATGTGCTTCGGATTGAATCTAGCACCCTGGGCTTTCACTCGGGTGATGAACTCGGTAATGATCTATTTCCGAGCTCATTCGTCTGTGGTAATGTCGGCCTACCTGGACGACATTCTTCAGAGGTACGGCAACGAGTTAACGCTTCAGAACGATGTTCAGAATCTTCTTCTATTGCTCCGACGACTCGGTTTTAAAGTAAACGAGGAGAAGTCGGATCTGGTGCCGTCCAAGTCATTCACTCATCTGGGAATGAGCTTCGAGACGCACAACAATCTCGTTCGTCTGCCGTTAACCAGAGCGAAATTAGTCAGTTGTTACGCTCGCTATTGTCTGCACGCAGACAAAGTCACAGCGAGAGAATTTATGAGACTGATAGGTCTGTGCGGAGCCGCTGCGGATCTCATTCCGATGGGGCGGTTACGCACACGTCCTCTTCAAATTTTCTTGACTCAGAATTGGAGTGTGAAAATTCATTCGCTCGATGTAGACGTTCTCTTGTCAGATCAAGTGAAACAAGAGATTCAGACTTGGGCAAACATTCAGTGGTTAACTCAGGGAGTTCCGCTGCAGTTGCCGGATCCGAGTTTTACCATTATGACGGATGCCAGTCAAACAGGTTGGGGTGCATCATTAATCCCAACAGATTCGAGATGCCAGGGTCTTTGGGATCCGCAATTCCTGTGCAAGCACATAAACATCAAGGAAATGATGTCAATTTGGCTTGCGTTACGTCACTGGATGGACATTATTCACAATGCTCATGTCCAAATCCTATCCGACAATACGACAGTAGTGGCGTATATACGGAATCAGGGAGGCACTCATTCAGTTCCGTTGTTCAATCTAACGGAAAGAATCCTTCTGTTAGCGCTAGAACATCACGTTCTTCTTTCGGTCCGTCACATACCGGGTCGTCTGAATGTGCTAGCAGACTCCCTTTCACGAAAGGGTCGCTTGTTGCCGTCGGAGTGGACTCTCAACAAACAAGTATTCAATCAGATTTGCTACCAATGGGAACGGCCAATGATAGACTTATTTGCGACACATCTCAACAATTAGTTGCAGACGTATGTGTCTCTGTGTCCGGATCCAAGAGCATTTGCAGTAGACGCTCTGTCGATCCCTTGGGACGGAATGATAGGATATGCGTATCCTCCGGCGCCGTTAATTCAACAAGTATTGCTAAAGATAAAACAATCTCAATGCAAGATTCTGTTGGTAGCATCTCTGTCACCACAGAGACCGTGGATAAATCTACTCAGGTGTCTGTTGTGGGACCTACCGCGAAAGCTTCCTCCACGGGAGGATCTTCTTTCGCAGGGGAAATTGCGCCAACTCCATCACAACCCGCAAGGTCTCAACCTTCACGTTTTTCCGTTGTGCGGTCCTTCTTGCATGGCAAGCACTTTACAGGACGAGCAGTGGACGCGATTTCTAACTGTAGGAGGACCTCCTCTTCGCTAAACTATGCGGCTAAGTGGAAGGTTTTTCGTCGTTGGTGTAGGGATCATTCTGTAGATATATTCGATCCCTCTATACCAGACATTGCAAACTTTCTAGTATACTTGTTTGACGAAATCAAACTGCAGCCTGTTACTATAAAGGGTTATAGGTCTATGTTATCTGATACCTATGTACATCATGATAGTTTACAAATTGGATCTAATGTCTCTTTATCTAAGTTGGTTAGAAACTTTTCGATAAATAGACCCAGAACTCTTAGATTAATTCCTAAATGGAATTTAGCTTGGGTTCTTCTTAAATTGAAGGAAAAGCCATTTGAACCTCTTGGGACAGTAGATTTCAAATTCTTATCTTATAAGACAGCTTTTCTCTTAGCTTTCTCTTCTGCTAGAAGAGTCAGTGAGCTTCATGCACTGTCGGTGGATGATCCTCACTATCGTAGTGTCGGGAACACTATCACCTTCACTACTAATGTGGGTTTTTTAGCTAAGAATCAGGCTCCTAATAAATATCCGGAACCTATTGTTATTAAGGCTCTTCCGTCTTCAGACGGGCGTAGGCCTTTACTCTGTCCTGTTAGAGCGTTACGTATCTATAAACAGAGATCTCAGTTTATCAGAAAGGGACGGAAACGTTTCTGTCTTTGATGCCTAATAGAAAGGACATTTCGGTCCATTCTATTGCTAGATGGATTCAATTAACTATCCATACTGCTTATGCGAGTTTATCTTCTTCTCAGCAGTCTGTGCTTAAGATTTCGACTCATGAAGTAAGAGCTCTTTCTACTTCCTGGGCTTATGCTAATAGTGTTGCTATTACAGATTTAATGAAGGCTGCTTATTGGTCTCAGCCATCCACATTTACAAATTTTTATCTCAGAAATATTGAGTCCATTTCTGGAGACCTGCATTGTTTAGGTCCGTTATCTGTTGCTCAGAATGTCGTCCACTAAACAGTTGCAACTATAGTTATGCAGGCTTTCTGTTCCGGCAGTGACTCCGTCCGGCTGCCCTCTTCGCTCTGGGCTATTTGACCCAGGGCAAGGGGAAGGGGGGGGGGGGGGGGGTGGGTGTTCCCTTAGGTCACCTGTTTTATAGTGAAAAGCAAGGGAATGCCTCCTCCAAGTCAGTATTTCTGAGTCGCTTCCGGGATGGTTTTAAAGTGTAATATTAATGTTAAAATTCATTCATGTCTTATTTTTAAAGTGTAGCTCGGTGTGAAGCATTTGTATATGTCAAGTGTCAAACGGGCTTTAATATACAATACTCGGACACTTTTAAATGACTATAAAGAGTCTGAATTCTCTGGACTACTTTATTTATTGGCTTACTTTAAAAATACTTAGTATAAGGGATATACTGGATGTTAATAGAGAACATGAATGTTATTGTGCTCAATTATTAAGGGTAGTGTATCTTTCTAATTTATTATTAAATAAGAAAGATACATGTAAAGCCTAATACTCCTTTTCTCCTTAAGGGGTTACCTCTTTACTATATAGTTGAGCTTATTGGATTTTCCTCTATGTCCTAGGCCCTCCAGCCTGTTTACTATTCGGCTAAGTCTGGGTCATTGGTACAGTATAAAAATGTTAAAAAATTTATAGTAATTTATATATTTTTTATACTTACCAATGACCCAGACGGGGATGGCCCTCCCTGGAGTTGGGAACTTTTGCCTCCCCGCTGAGTACATAGCGCTGACCAGGCACTGCCAGTAAGAATGATAATTGGCGCCAATTTCGGGTCGTTCGTCACACTGCGCATGCGCAGTGGGGGCGTAGTATGGAGGTCCTTTAGGACATGATTTCTTTTTGTTTTGGATGCAAATTTTGGGGATTGGGGGCAAAATTTGTGTTTGGCCCTGGTTTTGTTAGAGTTAGCACCAGCTAAGTCTGGGTCATTGGTAAGTATAAAAAATATATAAATTACTATAAATTTTTTAACATTTGGCATGTAACAAGGCTAGGGCTCAAAGATGTTAGTTTGTTCAGACTGTTTTCCTTCACTCAGATTGGTGCCCAAACGTGTTTAAATTGTTAGATGCATGTGCTGGTATTTCAGAATTTTGTCATCTTTTCTAGAACGTGGTAAAAATAAAGACAAAATTGTTAAAAAATGTTTCTCCCCTTTTCAGACAGGTTTTTTGGCAGGTCCTGGGAAGCTTTCTCATTTCATTAAGTAAGCAACTATTTGCCATTGTACACATAACTATTCATAGACATAGTTAAATGTGTGTACAGACGGGTTTGAGAGATCTTGGATGATCTCAGATTTCAATATACACATTCTTATAAATATATTGGACAGAGTTCTTTTTCTGCAGTCATCCAGCAAATATTTAAAAAGTAACAATTCTGTTTTTCAGCAAGTCCATCGTTCAACCTTTTTGAAGATGAAGATTCAAAGTCCATTGAAGGAGACACAGAATCAAGGCTTATAGAAGGAGAAAGTGATTCTGCCACTGTTTTTCCTAGGTATCAACAGTTTAGAAACTTCAAAATTTTCTTCACGATAATGTAGTGATGTGGTTCAGTAAAACCGTCTCGTACCATCCATTGTCGGATCATGGTTCATACCAGACCATCCCTTCTGTAATGGTACACAGACCAACTGGACTGGACTTGTGTGATCCCAGAGGGGCACTGTAATGTGTTAGATTATTGCTAGTTCAGGATACAATGCAGATTTTCTGGACTTTAAATAGCAACTTACCATGCAAACTTACTTGGAGATCAATTCTGGGACATGTTTCTCTCACAGTTCAAGATCACATCATACAACATAGGAGAAACATGGCCATGATAAGTAAAGGCATAAGTGTGACCATATTTGGCGACTCATTAGAAATGAATTAATTGTATTGAAAACAATTTTAAATGGCTGTGTACTGACATTGACAGGGGTGGAGATGTACCAGGCTACTGATTGGGACTCTTAGACTCTTACAGTAAATTCACACCAGAGGAGCAGGGGTCTATAATATAGTACTTATCAGAAAAAATAATTGTAAATTATACAAATCAGATGCAGTAATGAGATTATGCTCCAGGATGTGGTATATACCAGAAAATAATAATTCCATATTGTGCAAAGCAGATGCAGAAACTAGATTATGCTCTTGGAGGTGCACTTTCCCGAAAAATAATTTGTTAGTGTGCAAATCAGATGCAGTATCTAGATATGCCCTGCCATTTAAGGTATCAGACTTGTTCCTCTATTGCCAGCAAGAGAAGATATAAAACTCACTTATTACAAAGCCATAATGCACCGTAGTATTCTTCAGTTTTGCTGGCAGTTTTTCAAACACATCTGACATCCACTGAAAATCTGCTGCCACCCTCCAGCATCGAATATATACATGGAAGGCTCCAAAAATGCCCAATATTAGCTAATATATGAAAACACTGCAGTGGACCACCTTGGGCCAGTCCATTAGAAAAAGGCAGACTGACTTCCCATGTACCAGACCACGTCGGACCTCTGTTTATTGAACCTGACCACCAACAATGGTCCTGTTTGGTCCACATCACTACAACAGTGTTCATGGATAAGCTTCTTGATTCCTTGATACAATTTTTTTTTAACCCCTTAATTCCAGATAAAGATGCTGATATAAAGGTTATTTGCCGCTTAACTTTTTTTTGCACACTCACTTCACCCCTCTCACACTGTTGCAAAATAAATTTTAACATTTTATCGAACACAACTTGAAGATGACAGTACCAGTTATATGTCTGAAAAAAAAACAAAAATATTTCGTTGTTTTGGAAGGAAAAACAAAAATTGAAGGGTGATTGTTGTGTCAGGTGGCTTTGGCCATTTTGTTTGTTAAAGGGTTAAAAAATTTTAGAAGATGTTTTCCCTGTTGACATGTGGTGATGTGATGCCATATCAGCTGTGTTCACCACAAGTCCAGGGCTGAACTAGAAGTTAAGTTCTAAAAAAATGTATTTGATGTTTTTTATCAATTCTGTCAATACAAAATCTTTAAATATTTTTCAGTGTGCAGTTATAATTGACTTATTGTTTCAAATTATAAATGTTCAGCCTATTTTGATGGTGAATTGAAAAATGAAGGTGTAGTGTTAACCATTATAAAAAAATCATGGAAACAGTTAAAATCTAAAGTTGAAATTTGTTACTACAATTTATTAGTAACATATGAAAAAACGTGGCTGGTAAAACAAAAAGCAAAGATTTCAGTTGAACATGATGCTGAAAAGGCATGATGTGCAATCCTGGGATTCTAGTTTTTTAAATGGATGATCTTCCTTACCTTCACCTCTGCTAGGCATGTGCATCTCAACATTCTCATTTGATCATTTTCTACAAAATGAATGGCATGTCTTTTACAAATTGATTCAGAAAGAGAACGTTTTTACCTGCACTCATTAAAAACTGATTACACTACACATGTTGAGGCCACCGATTTTGATAACAGTAATTAAAAGGTAAATAAATCACCAACTCATCAAAATATATTTGACTTGACCATTTTTTGCCATGATGGTGTTTTTATGTATGCCAAGCACATGTTAAACTTGAAAAATAAAACAAAGTAACACACAGCTGAAACACTGCTATGAACTTCAATGGTTGTAGTACAAGTGGAGTAACAAATGGGGATTATATCATACATGGTGCATGAATTTCAATACCATAATGACCAGAGCTTCATTCATAAAAAATCGACTCACAGCTACTCACGATGCAGAATTATTGTCAAAATATTAGACTATGTCACCAAGTCAATAAAGGGACAAATAGTGTAAGATAAATTTGTTATTACCACCAAGTGGGTTTTTGAGATGGTGTATTGAAGTCTCGACCACGCCCCTGGGTCATATATTGACTCTTCCTAAAGGACTTGTCAATATATACCCAGAGATGAGGTCTTGACTTCAATACACCATCTCTGAAACCCACATTGTGGTAATGAACTATATTAGCAGGATACTTCTTCTTTACAGAATCACTTCACTTGATTTTTACCCTGAGATTAGGCTTATTTACTGGGGAATAAAATAATGCATGTAAATATGTTTATTGTTATTGTACCTCGTCAAAAATGTATTTCAGTTATAAACACACTTTTACATTTGAAATACTCCATTTGGTCTATTGGATCTTTACAGTTTAAGAAACATTTTTTTCAGCTAACCTGACTGAAAGTCAGGGGGAGCTTAATTGATCACTTTTGTCCATCCACCCATCCATCTGGCATGAACTTTAAATTATCAACTTCTCATAAACCACTGGGCCAAATTGAACCCAATTAGATTTGCTTGTTCCTTTTTGTATGTCAATTTAAGTTTGTTCAAATAAATTTGCCACACCCACAGGGGGCATTACTCTGATAGCACCCATAAATTGGTTCACTTTTTCGACTAAGTGAAATCTTCCAGCTGTTTGAATCTTAACATAGGTGCTGGACTATTTAAGGGCTAGACTGGTTACAGGCCATAACAGCATCAAATTCCTCACAGAATTAGACTGGTGGCTTGAGAGCTTTATAAAATTGATAAACAAACAAACCTGCAACTCGCTAGGTAATATAAATGTTTCTTCACCTGTGAAAAGTTTTAGCATAAACTGGGGTATTCATTTTTTTCAGATATTTGTATGAACAAAATATTGAAGAATATGTACTTGATATTTTAAAAGATCAGCTCAACAGAAGACAAGGCATGGACACAACACTAAGAAATGTAATCCGACTGATGACTGTTACTTGTGGCTGTGGAGAAGTTAGGTCACTGGCTGCACAGAAGTTGGAGATGTGGTTACAGAATCCTAAGGTGGTATTTACTAAAGCTGGATGTTATACCACATATTCATTGCAGTAAACCATATATACTGTATGATATTGGCGGTATCATGCCAATACTGATTTACTATACCAGGCAAATTTCAAAATATCAAAATTTCATTATTAATAAATACTTCTGTTGTTAGCTAAAAGTAGATCAGCCAATAGAACATTAATCAAAACTTACCAACAAGAAGAGTGTGTGGACTACTTATTACCACAAGGCACTTGTCGCCGATCATTTGATTTCTTAAAAAAGCTGAAAGAAAATACCTTTCTCAGCTTTTTTAAAACATCAAATGATCAATGGCAAGTACCTGTGTTATTTCCAATGTTTTGACAAATACATGTAATACATTTATTATTTGCTAAATTTGCCATAGGAACTCATTGTCATGGGTTGATAGTGGATTGTGAGCTTTCTGAACCTTCGAATTATCATAGAACATTGACAATAGTTGAATATGATCTTTCTGAGCCTTTGACTATCACAGAACAGTGACTTATACTGGGCAGGATACCAGACTATGTTATAAATTAAAAAATAATTTGAATGGCGTTGTCTATGAATAGTGCTGGTCAGATAGGGCCATTATATTATTTAATTCCTAACCAGCTGAGTATTTTCAAGACATTTTTCATCCGATCTAGTCATGGCTGCTGTGAAGTAGACATGACTAGATTGGTTGAAAAATTCATCTGAAGAACTCAAGAAATCATTGGTGAAAAAATCTATTCAATTTATGGGGGGGGGGGGGGGGGGGGGGGGGGGGGAGGGGGGGGGGGGTGGGGATATTCATTAAAAATCATTGTTTTGTTAGAATTTTTGGAGAGTGCCAGCAGGAACTCTTTAATAAATTCTAACAAAACCACTCTCTATTGAGGAAATAGAAGTTGATTTAAGCTGAATATGAAGCACCTGCTGAGAATATAACGTTCTTATCAACCTACCCACAATTGTTTACTACAGGCTTGCACTACAGTGGAAGTCCCTAACTCGGATAATATACTCTCTATTTTTGTCTTTCTCAAGCAATTTGGGAAAGAAAAGTGGTGCAAAAGCACCAAGAAAAAATAAGCCAAAACTGGGTCGAGTGCAACCAGCGCAGACCCAGTACAGGACGCTCTCTTCCAAGTACAACTCCACGACATCCGTTGCCAGTGCACATATGCGTCGCTAATGACTCATTCTTTTTTTATCCGAGACACGTGAAGGATGTGTCTCCGCCATATGCATTATGAAACAGTGATAATTCAACTCGTCGCTAATGGTTTTCCTGTGACTGGAATTATGGATCTGAAGATCGTATAATAACAGGACTGTGTTTTATATATTCTTGTTAATATTTTCAACCACATTCTCATTGTATATTATTTACTATTCCGTTTTCACGAATGTTTTTTCGACTTCGTGTCAACATGGTTCGACAATGAAATTTTTTCGGTTGATAAATTTAATTGTTACTGGAGTTAGGTGTCAATGAGGGACTATCTGGACAGGATTTCTTCACTCTGTTGAGGGCTGAATGTGTTTTTTCGGTCCATGTAGGCCGTCTGGGTTCTGTCGTGTACCCACCGGTTTTTTTCTGCCACCTTCTCTCGTAGTTGAGGGTGTTCTTCTACTTTCTGTATCTGTTGAGTTCACCTTTTTCTTCTACTGCTCTCACCTCTGTTTTTTCTGGTTCGGTTCCTTTAGGGCAATTCCTTTTGCCCTCGCCTTGGTGCATTCTCGTGGCTGTTTCTTCCGCACCCGCAGGTGGTGTGGAACGCTTCGTTTCGGGCCCTCCCGACTCGACCACGTCTGGTGTGAGTTATACCCCCTCCATGGGGGATGTGCAGCTCCTCCCACACCCGTGGGGGGGATGCTGTTGTTTTGGGGTCTTCCAACTCGACCACGTCTGGTGTGAGTTATACCCTCTCCGTGGGGGATGTGCGGTTTCTCCCACACCCACAGGGGGTGGGGAACGCTGTCATTTCGGGGCCTCGCGACTCGACCACGTCTGGTGAGAATTACTCTCCCTCCGTGGGGGATGTGCAGCACCTCCCGCACCAGCGGGGAGGGGGGGGGGGGAAGAACGCTGTCGTTTCAGGGCCTCCTGACTCGACCACGTCTGGTGAGAGTTATTCACCTTCCGTGGGGGATGTGCAGTTTTTTTTACTATGATGGATACTGCGGGAGCTGTTGGATTTCTGGTGAAGAGCTGCCTGGTTTCGGGACTATGCGCCCTCTCCAGTCGACATCTGAGGCTGTCACTAGGGTTGTGACTCCTCCTTTGGAGGCCAAGCTAGGTGGCTCTCTCCCCTTTTCCGCCAGTTCCAACAGCTCCTGTCGTATCTGCTGCTACTGCTGTTCCATCTACAACGTCATCGGGCACCGTTTTTAGCCGGCCTCGGCTTATCCCTGCAAGGGTCTGCAAGGATGTCTGTAGTGTGGTTGTGGGGTATCGACCTTAGCCTTCCCAGACTTCAACTCGGCAAAGTCGGAAGTGGCTGCCGACTGAACCCCCTACTCTGTCCTCTCAGCCGTTGAGCACAACAGTTTTATACCTGCAGTGGTCTGCAGCAGTGTCTGGGAGTGTAGACATGGGGGTATCGGCCTCGGCCATCCCTGACTTCAACTCGGCGAAGTTGGAAGTGGCTGCCAGACCCTCTACTGTGGTCTCTGCGCAATTGAGTACCACAGTTTTGTCATTGGCGTTTTCCGTCCACTTATTCTGGTCACACGGCCAGTTTTGCGGCACCAACGCCTTCTGTGCAGCCTGGACCTTCAGCCCTGCAGAGGTCTGCGGCAATTCTCCCGAGTTCCCGCCATGTTGATCATCGGGGTGTGTCGTACCCCTATACACGTCTGCCCTCAGATGTTTCGGCTGCCGCTCGTCGCCCCACTTCGGGTGTATTGGAAGATCGTGACCCTTCGCTGGTTAAGAGGGTCAGGTGTGAAGCCACTTTGCTGGTTCGTTTCCATGTCGAACCGGCTGGTACGGGCAGTGAGCTTAGGGAGGCCCTCTCCTTACTCACTCAGGTCCTGTCCAAGAGTCTTCCCATTGCTTCCAGCAAGGCAGCGAGTGGTTTCCAGGTGCCCCTATGGTGCCGCCTCCCAGGATTGGAAACGGGCCGCTTTCTGATCCCCCTGGTGCCTACACCATGGGAGGCGTTGGCTGGTTTGCCTACGATGGGCTATGTGTCTTCCGACTCCGGGGAGGAGTCAGACATCCTTGATGTCGAGAGCCAGCAGTCTTCTGACTTGGGGGCAGCTCTTGACTTTGTGTTTGGGTTCCTTCCAGATCTCAAACCATCAAACCAGCCGACAGTGTCAGCCAGGCCGCTATCATCAGTCGCACGCCTACAGCCTGTGGAGCAACCTGCTTCTGGGCATCTTCGACCATGCCAGTCAGTACAGGTGGTTGAAGCATTTTCAACATTGGACTCTAAGCTGAGTTCCAAGGCTATGAAGGCTCCATTCTTCACCAGGGTTGACACCTTTTTGCCTCCAGTGCGTTATCGTTACTACGATTTAGCCAATCCGTCAGTCTGCCAGACTTTGACGGTTTTGGATCAGGACTCCAATTCCCTCGGGCTTTCCAAGCCCAAGACGGCCGTCGTTCCTATGACGACTCTGGAGTCCATGTTGGGCTTATCGAGAGAAATGCTGGGTATGCTTTCTCTCTCCGATCACGTCGTATCTGCCTCCAGATAGGTTTGAAGATGTACAGGCTCCTTTGCGTGTGTTGTCCAAGGCGCTCATGCATCTTATTCACACGCATGTCTGTGACACGGCTATTTTGGAACTAGTTCGAAGGGACTCTGTGCTGGACACAGGCCGATCCCTTCCTGGGGGCAGCGCGCTGCTCTTCGATCTGCTTCTTTGGCAGGTCCGCTACTGTTCCATGGGTTCCGTGTCGACGGTCCAGGATGACATCCTACGTCATTCCAAAGATCAGCTGCTGCTTCGTCAGCTTGATCAGCCTTCTAGGGGAGGCAGGGACCGTCCAAAGCCTAACAAGTACCTTTCTGCTTCCTCTGCGAAGCAAAGGGCTGATTCTTCTGCCACTGCTTCTACTTCTTACTCGCAGGGTAAGGGTAAGCGCCGGCAGGCTAGAGAGAAGTCTCAGGATTCTTCATTCAGTAGAGGAGGTGGTTTCTCCTCTCGCGGGTCTCTTCGGGGCTCGAACTGAAGGTCCTCACCTCGATTCGTCCAGGTTGGAGGAAGGATATAGCAGAGTTCGCAGACTGTGGGCCACCATCACATCCGATCCTTGGGTGTTAGATGTTGTTCGGTCCAGGCTGCGAATATCCTTCTGAAGGCACCCCACTCTGTCTAGAGTGCCTCTTACCACCACAGTTCCTTCAGACGTTTTACGCCGCGAGGTTTTGTCCACTTAGATAGACAATCTCCTAGCCGAGGGGGCGATCGAGGTCGTCAAGAACATTCAGTCAGTGGGGTTTTATTCCCACCTGTTCTTGGTGCCGAAGAAGGGCGGCCGTCTCCGACCGGTTATCGATCTGAGTATCCTGAACCAGTCTATCATTGCTCCAAGTTCAGCATGGAGACTTTCAGGTCTGTCCGCTGTTCCATTCACCAGGGAGATTTCGCTTCCAGCATCGACCTGCAAGACGCTTACTTTCACATTCCGATTCATCGGGTGTCGCGGATGTATCTCAGGTTAGCTTTTCTGGGGCAAGTTTACCAGTTGAAGGCCATGCCTTTCGGCCTCAACCTGGCTTCTTGGGCCTTCACCTGACTGATGTCGCATGTGATAGCCTTCCATCGCACACAGTCCAGGGTGACTACTTCAGCATATGTAGACGATATCCTCCAAAGGCATTCCAATGCGGCCTTACTGGAGTTGGATGTCGATAGTCTGTTGAGCTTGCTTATGTCGCTAGGATTCAGAGTCAATGAGGAGAAGTCGGATCTGGTCCCTTGTCAGTCGTTTTGTCATCTGGGGATGGCCTTCTGCACTCAGTTCAATACGGTGGCAGTTCCCCAGGCCAGGGCTGTGATTCTCTCAGCTATTGCTCTGACTCTGTTCCCAGTCCACATCCGCGACAGCACAGGGTATTCTGTTCGGCCTCTGCGGTTCGGTGACGGATCTCATTCCTCTAGGTCGGCTGCATGTCAGACCTCTCCAACACTGTCTGCTCAGTTGTTGGAGACCGAATGTCGATTCTGTGGATCTGGGGCTTCAGTTCCCAGAATCTCTTATCCTCACCTTCTCCACTGGACGAATGTTCAGTGGATCACGCAGGGTGTCCTGTTGGACTTATCCACGTCCGATCGCATTCTGACGGCAGATGTCAGCGATCTCGGATGGGGTGCGATGTTGGATCCTCTAGGTCTTTCCCTTCACGGGATGTGGGACCAGGATCGGGCATCTCTACACATCAACCAGAAGGAGCTTCTTGCTCTTCTTCTGAGTTTCAGGCAGTAGATCCCTCACCTGTCGAATCGCCAGGTCCTTCTGTTGTTCGACAATTCGACAGTGGTTGGATACATTCGGAACCAGGGCGGCACGCACTCGGTTCCAGTGTATGAATTGGCTCGGGATCTTCTATTGCTTGCTCAGGATGTCAACGCCGGGGTGATTGTTCATCACATTTCCGGTCGTCTGAACGTCCTAGCCGACTCCCTGTTCCGACAGGGCAGGTTCTTTTCCACCGAGTGGATGCTCCACATGGCAGTGTTCCATCGATCTCTTTGCGACTCGTTGGAACCATCAGGTGGACACTTTCGTGTCCCCGTGTCCAGATGCTCTGGCTTTCACCGTGGACGCTATGGCCCTCCTTTGGGATGGTCTTTTCGGCTATGCCTTCCTGCCGGTTCCGATTCCACCTCATGTTCTCGCCCAGATATGAACCTGCAGTCATCAAATCCTTTCGATCACACCCCTGTCACCTCGGTGGGTGTGGATCAATCTGCTGCGCTCTCTGTTGGCAGCGGTTCTGGCATGTCTCCCTCTACATTGCGACTTTCTTTGCCAAAGTTGCCCGAGGAGGTTTCAAGTTGACCTGACTTCATTGTGCCTTTGCACATGTCTTTTATCGGGTGCTGTCTCCTCTGAAGTGGTTTTTCGAGACAAGCAGTGGAGTTGCTTTTCTTCTTCAAGGAGGCACTCACTCTACTGGTTTAGCCTCTGTGGCTAAGTAGAAGGTTCTTCTGTCGATGGTGTGCGATCACTCTGTTGCTTCTGTCACTCCTTCGATCACTCCGCTTGCGGAGTTTCTGGTATATGTTTGTTTCTGGGGGTCTCCAGCAATGGGTACAAGTCCATGCTTCGGAGACCTTTTTTATATGTGGTACCGCATTGTTTCGACACTCATCCCTGCCTCTCCAAGCTTGTTCAGCTCTTTTCCTTGCAAAGGCCTAGGACTTTGCAGTTTACTCCAAGATGGACACTTTCTTGGGCGCTGCTCTGCTTGGGGGTGGGGGGCATTCACGCCCTTATCCTGGATAGATATGCGTTTTCTCACATGCCAGATCTCTCCTGCATCCATTTCTCGATGGATTTGTCTTGCTATTCGTGCAGCTTCCGCTCGTCTAGCTACTGGTGATTGTATTACCAATTGTTTTTTTCTGCCACGAGGTGCATGCATTGTCTTCCCCTCGGGGTTTTACTAATTCCGTCATTGTTGTCGGATGTTATACCGGCAGCCTACTGGAGAAATGCTACCTTCTTCATTTATCTGCGACAGTTGCAAGAGCCGACAGAGGACCTTTGTCCTACGGGCCCTCTTTCTTCGGCTCAGGCTGTTGTCTATCCCAGCCATTTAGCTTTTTTACAGGGTCAGTTCCAGCTCCATGCTGTTATTGCCCTTTCTGTCTGTGCATCGCACAGAACCATACACCTCATCTTTCATTGTCTTTTACTAATGTTTGTGATGCTATGGTTGATAAGCCTCGGGACCTCTTTCATCTGTTCACGGTTCCAGTGCACTTGGGTTATGTGTAGGGTTGGTTATGCGATTCCCTCCAGCCTCTTGTCTATTCAGCTTGTAGTAAACAATTGTGGGTAGGTTGATAAGAAATTTAAATTTTATAATAAATTTCATTTCTTATTATACCTACCACAATTGTTTACATGGAGGCCCTCCCGTCTTCTTATACGGGTAAGAATCCTTCCTCCCCGCTGATCACATAACTCTTAACGTTGGCGGATTCAAAAAGAATGAGTGATTAGCGGCGCATATGCGCACTGGCAACGGAAGTCGTGGAGTTGTACTTGCAAGAGAGCGTCCCATACTGGGTCTGCACCGGTTGCACTCGACTCAGTTTTGGCTTATTTTTTCTTGGTGCTTTTGCACCAGTTTTCTTTCCCAAATTGCTTGGGAAAGACAAAAATAGAGAGTATATTATCTGAGTTAGGGACTTCCACTGTAGTGCAAGCCTGTAGTAAACAATTGTGGTAGGTATAATAAGAAAGGAAATTTACTATAAATATTTAAATGTTTCGTAACTGCTGCACACTTTAATAAACCTAATGATGGGCTACTAGCACCGAGCCAGTTAAGAGAGGATGCAATTTATTTTGTTTTCTTGCATCGTCTGGCTATCCCTTCTAACTACCAAGTCATGTCAATTTAATGTCAAATTAAGTCGATTTAAGTCAGATAAAGCCAAGTCAATTGGATTTCAAGTCAGGTCAAGTTGATTATCAAACAGATTATCAAGTTGAAGTGAAGTTGAGTAAAGTCAATTCAAATTAATGTCGATTAACAAATGAAGGTCGATTTTTTGGACGATTTCAAGTCAAGTTCAAATGGATTTTAAGTTGACTTCGAGTTGATTTCAAGTCAATTTCTAGTCGACGCCAGGTTGAGTTCGTTCATTTAAGTCGAAGTCACGTTGAATTCTAGTCCAGGCCAAGTTGAGGTCAAGTTGAAGTAAAGTCAGGCCAACCTCAAGCCAGGTCGTTTTCAAGTGATCATCACATCTTAATCAAGTCAAATAAGTCGATTATCATTCAATGCTAAAAATAGTTGATTTGAAGTTGATCCCAAGTCGGAGTCAAGATGACTCCTAGTCAACGTCTAGTCAATTTCAATTTAAAGTTATGTCAGCTTCAGGTCGAAACCAGGTTGATTTCAAGCGAGGTCATGTGAACTTCAACCTGAAGGTAAGATGATTTCAAGCCTACTCAAGTCGCTCTCAAGTTGACTTCCAATTGACTTCAGGTTGACTTCAAGTCGAAGTCAGGTTGATCTCAAATTGAGGTCAAGTTGATTTCGAGTTGAAGTCAAGTCAATTTCAAGTCAAGTCAAGTAATTTCAGGTAATGACTTCTTCCCAGTTCGTGTGGTCGTGCCTTTCACTGATCAAACTCAATCATTCGTTCTGTCCCTTTGCTCAATTTAATTCAAACCAATCAGTTAAGTAATTTTGTTCAATTTAACTTATTCCTGCTATCCAGTTGTTCATTCCATTCATTTATTCACTCGGTTAGTTATTTGTTCAAGTCTCTCATTTTCTCTCATTTTCTTAATTCATTCATTTTGTTCGTTCAAAAATTTGTTCATTTCTCATATTCAATTCACTCTTTTAATAATTCAGTTCACATTCAATTTCAGGTGACTTCAACTCATTTCATTCATTCATTCATCCATTCATTCATTCATTCATTCATTCATTCATTCATTCATTCATTCATTCATTCATTCATTCATTCATTCATTCATTCATTCATTCATTCATTCATTGTCTGACTGTGTCAGGGTTGCTGAGAAGCAGCCATGATACAGTCTGAGAGTGCACATTTGATTATTAATGCTTAGTGTCAATTTCTATTAACTGACGGTCTGCTACAAATGAATCTCAAGTCGAAGTCTTGTCAATTTCAAGTCAAAACAAGTTGATGTGAAGTCCGGTAAATCCAAATCAATTCAATGTCCTGTCGACAAAATGTCGAAGTCAAGTCGATTTTACGCCAAGTCATGTCAATTTAATGTCAAATTAAGTCGATTTAAGTCAGATAAAGCCAAGTCAATTGGATTTCAAGTTAGGTCAAGTTGATTATCAAACAGATTATCAAGTTGAAGTGAAGTTGAGTAAAGTCAATTCAAATTAATGTTGATTAACAAATGAAGGTCGATTTTTTGGACGATTTCAAGTCAAGTTCAAATGGATTTTAAGTTGACTTCGAGTTGATTTCAAGTCAATTTCTAGTCGACGCCAGGTTGAGTTCGTTCATTTAAGTCGAAGTCACGTTGAATTCTAGTCCAGGCCAAGTTGAGGTCAAGTTGAAGTAAAGTCAGGCCAACCTCAAGCCAGGTCGTTTTCAAGTGATCATCACATCTTAATCAAGTCAAATAAGTCGATTATCATTCAATGCTAAAAATAGTCGATTTGAAGTTGATCTCAAGTCGGAGTCAAGATGACTCCTAGTCAACGTCTAGTCAATTTCAATTTAAAGTTATGTCAGCTTCAGGTCGAAACCAGGTTGATTTCAAGCGAGGTCATGTGAACTTCAACCTGAAGGTAAGATGATTTCAAGCCTACTCAAGTCGCTCTCAAGTTGACTTCCAATTGACTTCAGGTTGACTTCAAGTCGAAGTCAGGTTGATCTCAAGTTGAGGTCAAGTTAATTTCGAGTTGAAGTCAAGTCAATTTCAAGTCAAGTCAAGTAATTTCAGGTAATGACTTCTTCCCAGTTCGTGTGGTCGTGCCTTTCACTGATCAAACTCAATCATTCGTTCTGTCCCTTTGCTCAATTTAATTCAAACCAATCAGTTAAGTAATTTTGTTCAATTTAACTTATTCCTGCTATCCAGTTGTTCATTCCATTCATTTATTCACTCGGTCAGTAATTTGTTCAAGTCTCTCATTTTCTCTCATTTTCTTAATTCATTCATTTTGTTTGTTCAGAAATTTGTTCATTTCTCATATTCAATTCACTCTTTTAATAATTCAGTTCACATTCAATTTCAGGTAACTTCAACTCATTCATTCATTCATTCATTCATTCATTCATTCATTCATTCATTCATTCATTCATTCATTCATTCATTCATTCATTCATTCATTGTCTGACTGTGTCAGGGTTGCTGAGAAGCAGCCATGATACAGTCTGAGAGTGCACATTGATTATTAATGATTAGTGTCAATACAAACACTATTAGTGAATGTTTTCATACATACAATCCCCACTGATAGCAGTGGGTTGATCAGTCGGTCCGGGGCATCTGGTTGTCCGCCTGTTTCGTCCGTCCATCTGTTAATTGGGATTTCTGAAATCCATTGTCCGCATAATCCTTGTGAACCTTATTACTCTTTGATACTACTTAATTACACACAGTCCGGATGTGACCTCGTTGCTGCCTTGCGGACTGTCGCATCTTGACAGGGAATGTATACTGTGCTCGCTCTTGGTTGTGGCATGTCTCGTTACGACCCACCAGTTTGCAAACTCAGTTTTTCAACTATCTATTTCTTTTTTTTTTTCTTTTTTTTTTGTAAAATCTTGGACCCCCTCCCCCTGGTAAGTACGTCCCTGACCAATTTCGTATTCAGTTGCGGTGACCTTGTATCCATACGTATCAAGCCACTCCAACACAATGAAATGCCATTGTAATAGAGATGATTTCCTGTCCTGTTTTATCCAATCACAATTATACCTATTTGAACATTTGGAGTCAGTCGGATTTCTCAAGTGTGAACTAAATTACTTTATTAAGTAGCCTTTCGCCGAGCATAGTTATGATAACGCCAATTTTTAGACAAGTAGCTCTCTTTGAGTTCAGTCAGCTAGCTAGCCCATGAAGAGGGGTTAATGTACATTGAACACCAGTCAGCAGTAGTTAGGAAACGTAATAAGTGCGATGTAGAATCCTTTCACCTATGTCTGTTTTAGATTGTAATTAATCTGTCCATCCACTTGAACTCTGCCCGACACATTTGGACTACGCCCATCACACCAAGGTATCTTTGATCCATCTTCTTGAAGATGATCATGAACATCTTAATTCTTTTATGTATATCCAACGAAGTGTGTCATGTGGACGGTGAGCAGGATGGGTCTGGCCATGGCCTAATCCAAACCTTTTTAGATACTACTGATTATGTAATAGTACTCTCGCAGGCAGATTTTATGGTGCATTCTATAAATCTTGGACCTATTGGATTTCTAGTTAATGATGGCAGGTAGCATAAATCTAGACGAAGTCCGGATGCAGGCAGAATTTGATTTTATCAAAATATATAACGAAAGGAATTTCAATGCTGAAGATGAAGATGCGTCCCCATTCAAGGAAGACAGTCGCTTATGCCATTACTATACCCCCGATGATTTTCAAGTCACATTTACTTCTTTAAATAGCAAGTTCTCCCTGTTTCACATAAATTGTCAAAGCCTCAGCGCTCACTGGGATGGGCTAAATGAACTATTATTCAAATTGCTAGAGCCTAGGAATACCTTTGATGTAATTGGGCTCACTGAGCTATTTCATATTCCCAGCAATATTTCGTACACTCTCCCTGGCTATCATCCACTAATTAAAAAAAATCGACCCGAAAATGATGATGGCAGAGGTGGGGTAGGACTTTTCATTAAGGATGATATTGATTATAAAATTCGACATGACCTGTCTGTCTTTATCCCTCACGTCTTTGAATCACTTTTTATAGAGTTAGTAAAATCTAAGAGAATAATCAGAGTTATCTATAGACCAAATACCCCTCCCAAGGCGGATATTGACCTATTCCTGTCTAGGTTAAATCTTCTAACCGACACTTTGAATCAAGAAAAAAAATTAGCCTATATTATGGGAGACCTCAATATTGATCTTCTAAAAATGGACTCCCATGCCAAAACTGGAGAATTCATTGACCTGATGTTTAGCCAAGGGTTTTTACCTTCCATTACGAAACCTACGAGAGTAACCCCAAACTCAGCCACTATCATTGACCATATTTTTTCAAATAATACACATTGCTCGCCATTCTCTCGTATTATATTAACTGATATCTCAGACCACTTTGGTACATTTTATTCAGAACCTCACAACGTGAAAGAAGACGACATTTATATTCCACCCAGAAGAAAAATAAATCCTCAAAATATGGAATACTTCAAATCACTTTTGGCTGAGTGCAATTTTTCTGTTGTTACGGAGGAAAACGGCCCAAATCTGAGTTACAACAAATTTATCGACATTTACTTAGATGCGTTTAATAATGCCTTTCCATTAATTCAGTCTAAACCGTGTAAAAAAAGTCTCAGACGACAGCCCTGGATGACCAGTGGCCTTATAAATTCATCTAATACTAAAAGAAAATTTCATCTCAAAATGCTAAAATGTCCAAATGAGAGAAATAAGCTAAACTATAAAAATTACTGTAGGATATATAATAGGGTTAAAAAACAATGTAAATCCATGTATTTTAAAAAGATATTTGATGAAAACAAACACAATATGCGAGCTACCTGGAAAATTCTAAACGATAGTATAAATAAGTCCAAAAAGAGGCATAAACTTCCATCCTTTTTCACTCTAAATAATAACGAAATAAGTGAACCCATCCAAATAGCGAAAGAATTCAATACTTTCTTTGCTAACATTGGAAAAGAAACTAGCGAGCAAATACCCAGTTCAAATAGACCAATCTTGGATTATATGAAAAGACATTTCCCGAATAATTTTTTTCTCAGCCCTACTTTTCCTGCAGAAATTAATAGTATAGTCAACTGCATGAAACCGAAGATGAGTGAAGATTGCGATAGCATCACGACTCGTCTTCTCAAGCTCACAGTTAATCTTATTGCCGTTCCCCTTGCTCACATCATAAATAGTTCATTTGCTCATGGTACAGTGCCCGAGCAAATGAAGCTTGCAAAAGTAATACCGGTATTCAAAAGCGGAGATGAACATTTATTCACCAATTACAGACCAATTAGTATTATACCGACATTTTCTAAAATTCTAGAAAAAGTTGTATCCGCTAGACTAATAAGCTTCCTAAACAAATTTGATATTATATACGAACAGCAATATGGATTTCGTAGAAGACATTCCACTTTCCATCCTATACTACAGTTTTTGAAGTATGTGGCGGAAGCAGACAATAAACGAAAAGAAAGTACACTGACTGTATTTCTCGATCTCTCAAAAGCATTTGACACTATAAATCATGACATTTTGTTGCAAAAACTTGAGTGGTATGGCTTTAGGGGCATAGCTTATGATTGGTTCAAAAGCTATCTTTCAGATAGAAAACAGTTTGTGAGTTATGGTGGTAAAAAATCTGACCTTGCAAATATAAGATGTGGTGTTCCCCAAGGCTCAGTTTTAGGCCCCATTTTGTTTCTATTGTACATAAATGACATCAACGAATCAACTTCACTAAATCTCCTGTCTTTCGCCGATGATACCACTGTATACTCTTCGGAAGCAGACATGAATAAACTAGCCAGTAATACTAGTGATGAATTAGAAAATATATTTGAATGGTGTTGTGTAAATCGATTGGCGCTGAACACAAAGAAAACAAACTACATTGTTACGAGGGGAATTTTAGGCAGATCGACTGCAAATAGCGTATTTATAAACAATCGAGAAATAAAGAAGGTGGGCTCTGATGAAAGTGATAAGTCTCTAAAGTTCTTAGGAATAAACCTTGACGATAAACTATCTTTTAAATATCATATTACTCAATTATGCTCTAAGATTGCCCGTGTAAACTACGCTCTAAATAAGGCAAAAAACATCCTTCCTCTAGAGGCATTGAAGACGCTCTATCATACCCTGGTCCAAAGTCACCTTGTTTACGGAATTCAGGCATGGGGGAATTCTAGATCTACAAATAGACTCTTATTGATGCAAAAACGATCGCTGCGAATAATAGGCAACAAAAAATACAATTCCCACACCGACCCCCTTTTTTACAAGTTTAATATTTTCAAGGTACAGGATCTGTTTAAGTTACATGCCTTACTATTCGTATTCGATTGGCATCAAGGAAATCTACCAACACCATTCAATTCGTTCTTTGAAACCGTTGATTTCCACAGCCTTAGAATTACTCGTCAATCTGGACTTCTTCATATAAGCCGAACAAGAACTAAATCTATAGAAAACCTCCCACCGTATTTTTTTCCGAAACTGTGGAATGATCTTGATCCAGAAGTACGCGCGATAAATAATAGAAAGATCTTTAAAAAAAGACTATCATGTATGTTTATATCATCTTATTCGAAGACAATGGAATGCAACAATCCATACTGTCCCGACTGTTCCACATAGACTTGGAATGGCCTTACGTACCTAACAACGTTTGCGAAAAAAAATTGAAAAATCTCAAATCTGATGCATCTGATTTTTTCTCGTCATCCTGTAATCCTGCAAAGACCTTTAGTAGTTCTGTAATTGATGGATGTTTTGTAAGTTACATACAGGAGATTATAGTTTAGTATAGTATAATACAGTGCGGTACGGCACAGTACAGTGCAGTGCAGTACAGTGCAGTATACGGTGCGGTATTGTACGGTACGGTGCTGTATGGTGCAATACAGTACAGTATAGTATAGTTAATGAGGTGGTCCGAGCTAGGAGAACAGTTAACTCTCCTTTTTCATCTTAGCTCCACATTTTGATATTACTAAATCCTCTGGTCCTGTCTTTGCATTGCACCCCAAATTAGCCTCGAATTCAATAGCCTATGACACTGTAACATTTCCTGCTCACCAGATCCGCATGCACAACCTTTTCTTTCTTTTTCATCACAATTTTACCTCAAGGGGAAGTCGGAAGACAGCCAGTCTGGCTATGACTTCTCCTAGCAGTATGCAGACTGTCCATTTAAATGTTTCGTACATGTCATGCATTTTTCTATTTGTATGTTTGTATTTATTGTCCTTTTTCTTCAATTATTGTAATGTATACTGCTGAATAAAGTCATCATCATCAACTACCTCTTTCCCCATACCCTTCTCTTTGTTTTGGAAATAAACAGGCAGTATGTACAGTGCCTGTGGAAAAACAACTCAATCAGAAGCTTGTAATCATTTATGATTATAATACTTTTCCCCAATTTTGTCTCTCTTATAACTGGAAATGATCTGAATAAGTTAAATATTATTTTTTTATTTGTTAGCTCACCTGACTGAAAGTCAGGGTGAGCTTTTCTGATCACTTTTCGTCCGTCGTCCGTCGTCCGGCGTCCGTCGTCCGGCGTGAAGGTGGTGTTTGGGTCTTTTTCTTCCAAACCACTGGCCGCATGTTAATGAAATTTCATGTGAGTAGGGGTTATATAGCGGCATTTTGATTTTTGGGCAAATTAGGTTTCGGCTCATATTAAGCAGAGGGGGTGGGGCAAAAATGCTCCAATTCTTAAAAAATCTTCTTCTCAAGAACCAGCAATAGCAGAGACTTGATATTTGGTATGCAGCTTCCTTTTGAGGTGTAGACTCAAGTTTGTTCAAGAGAAGTTTGTAGGTCTATACTTGGCGATGTTATGGGAGGAGCAAAAATTTTGGCCCCACCCCAAATTTCTATTTTTTAAACCGAGAGGCCAATTTGAACCAAATTTTATGTGAGGGCTTATTGGGTCATAAGTACCTAATTTATGCAGAAATTTTTTTTCCTGTAGCCCCGTGGGAACCACAGGAGCTAAAAATAGAAAAAAATTAAAACGCCCATATCTCCAAAACTGCACGGCACCGAGAATTTTTATTTGGTGTGAAGCTTCCTTAGGACCAACAGAAAGAACTGGTAAAAAAAAATTGCCATCGGTTTTATCATAGGGTACAGTTTCGGGACTTTGAAAAAGTGCTGAGTCAGCACTTTTTAACACTGTAGGCAATGGGAAAAACATTAAAAAATCTTCTTCTCCAGATCCAGCAGGCAGAATCTTTTGATATTTGGTATGCAACATTGGAGGGTGGATCTGATTCAAGTTTGTTCAAATCCGCCCCCTGGGTTCATATTTGGGCTCAGTATAGGAGCCCGATTTCGAACTTAGTGCATTTCAGGCAAATTTCTTAAAAAATCTTCTTCTCCAGATCCAGCAGGCAGAATCTTTTGATATTTGGTATGCAACATTGTGGGGTGGATCTGATTCAAGTTTGTTCAAATTGGCCCCCTGGGTTTATATTTGGGCTCAGTATAGGAGCCCAAATTTGAACTTACTGCATTTCAGGTAAATTTCTTTGAAAATCTTCTTCTCCAGATCCAGCAGGCAGAATCTTTTGATATTTGGTATGCAACATTGTGGGGTGGATCTGATTCAAGTTTGTTCAAATCGGCCCCTTGGGTTTATATTTGGGCTCAGTATAGGAGCCCAAATTTGAACTTAGTGCATTTCAGGCAAATTTCTTTGAAAATCTTCTTCTCAAGATCCAGCAGGCAGAATCTTTTGATATTGGGTATGCAACATTGTGGGGTGGATCTGATTCTATTTTGTTCAAATCGGCTCCCTAGATTCATATTTGGGCTCACTATAGAAGCTCAAATTTGAACTTAGTGCATTTCAGGCAAATTTCTTCAAAAATCTTCTTCTCCAGATCCTGCAGGCAGAATCTTTTGATATTTGGTATGCAACATTGTGGGGTGGATCTGATTCCAGTTTGTTCAAATCAGCCACCTGGATTCATATTTGGGCTCACGATAGAAGCCCAAATTCGAACTTAGTGCATTTCAGGCAAATTTCTTTGAAAATCTTCTTCTCACGATCCAGCAGGCAGAATCTTGTGATATTTGGTATGCAGCATCCTTAGGGGGGTGAGATTCAAGTTTGTTCAAGCCATGTCCCTAGGTCCATATTTGGGCTCACTGTGGGAGCTTGAATTGTAACTTTGTTCGAAATGAGGAATTTTCTTAAAAAATCTTCTTCTTCAGATCCAGCAGTCCGAATGGTTTGATATGTGGTGAGTAGCATCCTTGGGGGGAGGGGGGGATTCAAGTGTGTTAAAGCCAAGTCCATGGGTCCATATGTGGGCTCCCTGTGGGAGCCCAAATTATAACTTAGTCAATATGAGGAATTTTTCTTTAAAAATCTTCTTCTTCAGATTCAGCAGTTGGAATGTTTTGATATTTGGCATGGAGCAACCTTGGGGGCTGAGATTCAAGTTTGTTCAAGCCAAGTGGTTCATATTTGGGCTCACTATGGGAGCCTGAATGACAACTTAGTTCAAAATGAGGAATTTTCTTTAAAAATCTTTAGATCCAGCAGATGAATGCTTTTGATATTTTTTATGCAGCATCCTTAGGGGGGTAAGATTCAAGTTTGTTCAAGCCATGTCCCTAGGTCCATATTTGGGCTGATTGTGGGAGCTCGAATTGTAACGTGGTTCAAAATGAGGAATTTTCTTTAAAAATCTTCTTCTTCAGATCCAGCAGTCGGAATGTTTTGATATTTGGTGTGCAGAATCCTTAGGGGTGTGAGATTCAGGTTTGTTAAAGCCAAGTCCCTGGGTTCATATATGGGCTCCCTGTGGAAGCCCGAATTATGACTTAGTTCAGTATGAGGAATATTCTTTAAAAATCTTTTTTTAGATCCACTGGTCAGAATATTTGGATATTTGGTTTCAGCTTTTCTTAGGAGGAGCAGATGCAACTTGTGGAAATCAATTCTCTGGGTTGATATTTAGGCTACCATGTCAGGTGAGCGCCCTCAGGCCCCCTGGGGCCTCTTGTTTATTTATTTATTTATTTATTTATTTATTTATTTATTTATTTATTTATTTATTTATTAGGCTTTCCCAAACCCAGTTTGGGAAAGACTATTGTTATTCTTCTTTTTCAAAATTTTTCTTCTCTATTTTTTTTTTTTTTAATTTTTTTTTAATTTTTTTATTTTTTTATTTTTTTTATTTTTTTTTTTTTCGTCCCTGAATTTTGTCTGTTGAACTGCTCGAAAACAACTCCAATATTTTTATACTGTACCAATGACCCAGACATAGCTGGTGCTAACTCTTAAAATATAGGGCCAAACACAAATTTTGCCCCCCAATCCCCAAAATTTGCATCTAAAACTAAAGAAAAAATGTCCTGAGAGGCCCTCCACACTTCGCCCCTACTGCGCATGCGCAGTGTCAAGGACGTTCCGAAATTGGCGCCATTTATCATTCTAAGTTTGGCCCTTCATCAGTTAACATCTGACTGATCTTTGTGCTTTTAAATCTCAGTTTAAATGATGCCAGACACATAAATATTAGTGAAATGGTGATTCTAAGGAGGATAGAAAAGGAGGAGAGGAAAAGAATGTGTGACAGAATATTATCAGGGCTGTAACTTAAAATTTTTTAATGAAATTATGTTAAGTTACCTATTTTCAAGGCAGCAGCCATTTTGTTGTCATTCTGATTATTTAGTTACACTGTTTTTTCAAGTGTTTTTCCTCTCTCCCTGTCCTTTAAGTTCCCCCTTGCTATTCTCCCATGCTTTTGGCATAATTTCTGTAATTATTATTACTAAAATTTCTTGGGAGTTTAGCTGAATAACAGAATGAATTCTGTTCTTTCCCCATGTTTACGTCTTCACCTACGGGTGGTTAGGCGTTGTGTTCTGCATCTACCATCTGATGTTCTGCAGTTTCTTCCCTGGAAGTCTCTGTTTTGCATCAGATGGTGTATTTTTGGTAACTGATTTCGGGCCTGGGTGCCTGGAGTCTTATTTTAGTGTTTTTACACTCATTGTTTACATTTACAACAGCCCTCTGTGTGAGGGGGGGGATTTCTAAATAATAATATCTTTATGTTATTTCAATCATAACTAGATACATTATTATTGTTCGTAAGTGTTGAATAAATTGTTTAAAATATTTTTAAAATTTTTGTCCACACTTAGGCTTGGGATCCATTGGGGCTCAACGTTACTTTTCAGAAACTTGGGCTGTTCTGAAAAAATATTTTTTCAAAATATTTTGATTTCAATTATTTTTTCTATATTAATGGATCATATTATTATTATGTATTTTGATTGCCAGGGGTTAGTGCGAGTACCAGGACTTGTTTTCTTTTCACATGGAAAGGATATTGATCAATTGTTTTAAGAGGAAGTCTTCCTCTGACCTTATTATCATTCTATATGTGGTCAGTGTACTCGCATTAACTCCGGTTCTGTATCGTATGATTTCGATGACAATATGGGAAGCGTATGTCACGGTATGTTGTTGGGGATTTGGACACTCCGGTCCTTTCCCCGCAGGGTCACTCTACTTTATCAATTTCTATTTCAGACGATCAAGATTAGGGTGATGTATCTGTGATGTCTTCCAACAGTGTGCCTCCGTCGTCACAATTAATGAAGGGCTAGCGGAAAAGTGCTCATGTAATACGCCAATTGCCTAAGAGGACCCTAGTAGGTTCGACGGCCTTTGACGTCCGCTAGCTCGCCCGGTGTAGCGTCCATTCACCGAATGGTTCGGCAGCCGGGTTCGTCCGTTGCGGTCTTGAAGGAATTTTGGGGTGATGCGAGCACTATAAAATTAACTTAATGCACACCCAGTGACGGCGGATCGGAGGGAGAACGGAGGAAGCCTTTTAGTCCGGTTCATAGCTCGTTCCGGTCCATCCGGACGGCAAGCGAGAGAGGCCCCTCTCTCGTTCAACAACATCTGGCCCCAGATGTTGTGGTACAAATGTGTCGTTAGCGGAGCATACGTCCGTCGCTCGGGACGCTCCGTTGTATAGGCAGTCCGCTGAGACTGCTAAGGCTTCCTCTTCTCGTCAGCGCACACGACCGCACCTTGGCTGCGTGACCGCCGATATATTACCAGCTTCGCCGATCAAGGATTCTTCGGCGACCAGGTCACACCATCCGGCAGCCAGGGATTCGAGACCGATGGACTCCGGACGTTCGCATAGGAAAAGTATGCGGGAGCCATCTGATGCGGAGCTGCCCTCGGCGAAGCAGCGATAGACTGCGCCTCCGCAGGTCTCGACGCCGGACATTCTTGTGCACATAGCACAGCTTATCGCAGCATCCCAGCAGCCGACAGAAACGGTGTCGGATCGAGAATTATCCGACAGCGCTGGGTCGGTAGCCGGGGACTCGAGGCCTGCAGACTCCGGACGTTCGCATAGGAAGTATGCGGGAGTCAACGTACACGGAGCTTCCAGCGGCAATGCATCGTAAGTCCGCTACTGCACAGGCCTCGGGAACGGACGTGCTTTCCTTAATAGCACAGTTTATCGCAGCATCCCAGCATCAACTGAATCTGTCGCATATATTTTATCCGACGATGCTGGGTCGGGACGCTCCGCGGAAGCGGGTACGGACGTCCGAAAGTTTCATCCAGTCCGACGGGATACCGAAAGGGATTCGGTGGATTTCAAGCTTTCCCTTTCGGAACAACATATGCTGCGATGCCGGATAAGAAACTGATAGCGTCGGTGGACTTAGAAATTTTTGGTTCGGTTCAGGGACATCGTCCCTCAGTTCCGACATAGTCCAATAATGTCACACAAACTTTCGAATTATTGAACGACGCTATATATATTATTATTTTATGCTTGCTATCCAAGCATTTCTGGTTTCTTGTTCGAAGAGTTATGGAGATGTCTTTCAAAAGTGTGCCTCTGTCATCATAGTTAATGAAGAGTTAGCGGCAATAAGTGCTCATGGAATATGTCTATCGCTTACGGAGTGACATTCGCTAGCTCACCCGGTGTAGCGTACATTCATCGAATGGTTCGGCTGCCGGGTTCGTCCGTTGCGGTCTAGGAAGGAGATTTGGGTGATGCGAGCACTTTAATTACTTTAGTACTCACCCAGTGACGGCAGATTGAGGACAGATCGGAGGAAGCCAACAACATAGGGGACCGCATGTTGTGGTTCAGATATTTTACATTCGGAGCATATGTCCGTTGCTCGGGACGCTCCGTTATATTGACAGTCCGAGAGACTGTCTTTAATGCTTCCTCATCCTCACAGCAGGGCACATGACCGCACATTGGCTACGTGACCTCGAGTATCCGATCAGTTTCGGCATTCAGTGATTCCACAGCGAATAGGTCGCGCCATCCGGTAGCCAAGGGACACGAGGCCTATACACTCCGTTCGCTCGCATATTGGAAGTATGCACGGGGTAACGATCTCGGAGCTTCCTGCGGCAATGCATCGTAAGACCGCTGCTCCTCAGGCCTCAGTGACGGACGTGCTATCCGAGTTAGCACAGTTGTTTCGCAGCATCCCAGCAATTGACGGTTTCTCGGTCGAATCAGGAATTATCCGACGGCGCTGGGTCGGTGCGGTCCGTGGTTGCATCAAGCTACGGACGACCGAACGCTTTATACGGTCCGACAGGATGGCGAAAGGGATTCGAAAGATTTCGAGTTTTCCCTTTAGTAGTATCGGAAGATGCCTTTCATATCTTCTGGCATTTCTTCCAGTGATTATTTTTCGGACTTCATTGCTGCGATCTTGGATAAGAGACTTATAGCGTCATTGGACTCGGATTTTTCGATCGGTACAGGGACTTTGTCCCTGACTTACCGACGCAGTCCAATATTGTAATTACAACATGTGTTTTATTTTTCGACGCTATATATTTATATATATATACAAGCCTGCTACTAAGCATGATAGTTTAGTTTCTTGTCCGCGTGGCTCATTTCTGCCATTTTATCTTTTTTACATATAGTTTATTTTGGCAGAGCAGGGCATACCGAGAGTTCATATGCGTCTAGACGGTGTGATTAAAGACTGCATATATTCTTTTTCACCGTTTATGTCTTTTCCAATTTCAATGTTGGGAACGACATTATGTATAGTAGACTTAACTTAGACGCTTTATTATACGTAATCCGCCTTACTGAGGCGTTATCATTACGTCTTCAAGAAAAGATTTACGGGATATTATTCTCAATGTAATTTCTTTTGAGGGCAGTAGTTTGTTCACGTATAACTCCGCCCTTCAGTGGCTGATTGGAGTTGGTTAGACGTGATGCAGCCCTAGCTACATCCACGCGTGGATAGTAGGTTAAGAACTCTCTCAGAGTCGCTTCGTTCTCGGAGGAGCTTCTCTTCGACGGCAACTTCCGGCAATCCATGAATTGCTTGATTTTTACATTCTCTTGTCTATCTAGTGTTACAAGAGATTCAGACTGGGGCAAACATTCGGTGGTTGACTCAGAGAGTGCCGCCGCAGTTGCCGGACCCGAGTGTGGCTGTTATGACGGTTGCCAGTCAAACAGATTGGGATATATACTGATCCCTACGGATTCGAAGTGCCAGGGTCTTTGGGTTCCGCAGTCTTTTAGCTATCAGTTAACTTCCGCGGAATAATGTTTTTTAGGCTTGCTTTATGTCATTGCATGAACATTATTCAGAAACGCATGCCCAAATTCCTGTCCTTTAATTCGACAGTAGTGGCGTATCTCCGGAACCAGGGAGGCACTCTTTCGTTTCCGTTATTCAATTTAATGGAAAGAATCCGTCTGTTGGTTATAGTACACCAAGTTCAGTTTTGGTCCGTCATATTCTGGGTCGTCTGATTGTTTTATTGCACTCCCGTTCTCTTACGGGTCGCTTGTTGCTGTCAGAATGGACTCTCAACAAACAAGTATTCAATCAGATTTGCTATCTATGGGTGCGCCCAATGATGTTTTATTTATGACACAGCTGGCTAATCAATTGCAGACGTATGTGTTGGCTTGTCCAGATCTCTGAGCTAATACTGTTAACGCTCTATTGATCTATAGGACGGAATGATAGGATACGCGTATGCTCCGGCGCTGTTGTTTTTAGCAGGTATTGCTAAGATAAACAACCACAATACATTTCTGTTGATAGCATCTCTATCTTCACAGAGATCATGAGTAATTTACTCTCTTGTCTACTGTGGATCTTAACGTGAAATCTTCCTCTATGTGAGGATCTTTTTTCACTGGGTAAATCGTGTCATCTTTATCACAACCAGCAAGGTCGCAACCTTCATGTATTCCGTTGTGTGGTCCGTATTGCATTGTAAGCACTGTACTGGACGAGCTTTGGACGCGATTTCTTACTATAGGAGATCCTCTTCTTCGCTATTCTATGCGACTAAAGTGGAGGCTCTTCCGTCGTGGTGTAGGGATCATTATGTTCATATGGTTGATCCCTCCATACTACTCATTGCTATTTTTTAGTATACTTGTTTCACAAGATCTACTGCAGCCTGTTGTTATTTAGGTTATAGGTTTATGTTACCTCATACCTATGCACTCTACGATAGTTTACAATTGAGTCTTTTGTCTCTTTATCTAAGTCAGTTAGTAACTTTTTGATAAATAGACTTAGAATCTTTAGATTAAAATTCCTATACGGATTTTAACTTCAGGTTCTTATTTAGCTAAGTAATCATTTGAGCCTCTGGAAACAGTAGTTTTCAAATTCTGACCTTTTAGACAGTAATTCTGTTGGTTTCTCTTATACTGTAGAGTCAGTGAGTTTCATGCACTATCGATGGATGATTTTCACTTTCATAGTTTCGGAATCAATACTTCCGTTACTATTTAGGTTGGATTGTTGCATAAGAGTTAGGCTCCTATTATCCGGAACCTATTATTTTAAGGTCCTTCCGTCTTCGTATGGGCATAGGCCTTTACTCTTTCCGGGTACAGTTTATGTATTTATAAACAGATATCTGTTTATTACAAGGGCGTAAGCTTCTTCTGTCTTTGATGTCTAGTAGAAGGACGTTACGCTCCATTTTATTGTTAATGGATTCTATTAACTAGCGTACTGCTTATGGTATATCATTGGCTTAGCAGTTGTGCTTAAGATTTCGGCTCATGAAGTAAGAGTTCTTCTACTTCTTGGGCTTACATTAATAGTGTTGCTATTATAGATTTTTGAAGGCTGCTCATTGCGCTCAGCCATCCATTCATGAATTTTATCTCAGAAATATCGAGTCCATTTCTGGAGGCCTCTATTGTTAGGTCTATTATCTACTGCTCAGAATGTCATTCACTTAACAGTTGCTACTATAGCTAGGTAGGCTGTCTGTTTCGGCAGTGTCTCCGTTCGGCTGCCCTCTTCGCTCTGGGCTATTTGACCCAGGGCAAGAAAAAGGGGGGGGGGGGAGGGTGTTCCCTTGGGTCACCTGTTTTTACTATGAAAACAAGGGGATACCTCCTCCGGAGTTAGTAATTCTGAGCTGTTATTGGGATGGTTGTTTAGTGAGAAGTTTAAGTTTATAAAATTCATTCAAGTCTTAGTTTTTAAAGTATAGCTTTTGAATATTGCATATGTCAACGGACATGATTATGCAATTCTCACACACTTTTAGGAGTATAAGAGTCTCTATTCTCTAGACTTACTTTATTATTGGCTTACTTTAAAAATTATTAGTATAAGGATTATTGGATATTAATAGAGTACATGGATGTATGAAGCTCAATTTTTGGAAGGTGTTGTATCTTTCTTTTTTATCATAAATAAGAAAGATACATGTAAGGCCTATTACTTCTTTTCCCTACAGGGGATGACTCTATTTTATTTTATTGAGCGTATTCCATTTTGCTCTATGTCCTTGGCCCTCCAGCCTTTTTACTATTCAGCTATGTCTGGGTCATTGGTACAGTATAAAAATGTTAAAAAATTTATAGTAATTTATATATTTTTTATACTTACCAATGACCCAGACGGGGATGGCCCTCCCAGGAGTTGGGAACTCTTGCCTCCCCGCTGAGTACATAGCGCTTACCAGGCACTGGTTATTAGAATGATAAATGGCGCCAATTTCGGAACGTCCTTGACACTGCGCATGCGCAGTAGGGGCGAAGTGTGGAGGGCCTCTCAGGACATTTTTTCTTTAGTTTTAGATGCAAATTTTGGGGATTGGGGGGCAAAATTTGTGTTTGGCCCTATATTTTAAGAGTTAGCACCAGCTATGTCTGGGTCATTGGTAAGTATAAAAAATATATAAATTACTATAAATTTTTTAACTTTTTCAGAATTTGGTAAGTTTAGGTGACGATTTACTCCATTTTTAATTGCTTGAGTTCTGAATGTTTTCTATAGCTGCTTGCAGCCGTCAAAGTATGACAAATTTTGTTCTATATGTTATTATTAAAAGTTTAACCCTTGGCAGATTTGAGACTTCCCATAAGGGTACTGTCGGAATATTTGTTATTTTCGCCAACTTCAAGAGCAAATTTTTCTAATTACAAGGTAGTTGTAATAATTATTTTGGTATGGCTAGATGCAACAATGATTGTGGAAGAAAGTTACTGTTTACTTCTTAATCTCAGATTTAACCCTCTAGCACAATGAGGGCGAGAATAAGAGTACCGTTTGAAAATGCCAAAATTAGCCATTTGTGGTTGCCTTTTCTATCATTTTGGAAAGGGTTAATTTCAAACACTTTTCATGTACATATTCACAATTGACTATCGAGCATATTTGCTGTTGTTAGTTTGGTTATAAAGTTTAACCCTATCCCATTCTGGTTGCATAAAAGTAGGTACCGTCCAAAAAATTTCCAATTTTTTCCAAATTTGGTAAATTTAGGTGGCAATTTACTCCATTTTTAATTGCTTGAGCTCTGAATGTTTTCTATAGCTGCTTGCAGCAGTCAAAGTATTACAAATTTTGTTCTATATGTTATTTTTAAAAGTTTAACCCTTGGCAGATTCGAGACTACCCATATGGGTATGGTCGGAATAATTTTAATTTTCATAAAATCACTGAATATTGATAAGCGTGCAGTGGTAGTTAGGAATAGAATATCCGAAAATGCTTTCGAAATTCGGATTCACAGTTCAATTCCAACAATATTTTCTGTTATAAGGTTGCTATAAAGTTTAACGCAATCCCTGTAGATGGCGTTGAAAAAAACCTCATTTTTTCAGAATTTCGTAGGTTTAAGTGACAATTTACCTCATTCCTAATTCATTGAGCGCTGAATGTTTTCTATGCCTGCATGCAGCAAGCATAGCATGACAACTTCTGTTTTATATGTCATTATCAAAAGTTTAACCCTTGGCATATTTAGGAATTCCCATGTGGGTATAGTCGGAATAATTGTTATTTTCGTAAAATCAATCCCTGAATATATTGGTAACCGTTCCCCGTGGGAACCCCGGGAAGTAAGCAGCACTTGTTTACTGTGGTAAACCAGTTCCGCTTTACTAGTACAATAGGACCCAGTCACCAATGCTTGGGGTGAAAGTCCTCTAAAATGGGCAACATATTGATCAACGATTTACTAAACTTGACTTCATCTCCATGTTGTGTCACGATTAGACATGGTGCATAAATATGTGACGTTAACCACCAACAAACAAACAAACATATTGGTAACCGTGAAGTGGCCTTTCAGTGGTGCTACATGAAGCCGCAAATAGTTAAGGTTGAAAAGTTCATCAAATAGACAAATATAATACCTAACTCAGCCGGTAACAGGTAAATAATGAATGGAAAAGTCGTTGAGTTGAGAATAAAGTAGGGATGAATCGTACCCTCGGTTTCCACCTGATCCACTGTATTTCCACGCGGTCTTGGAACTTGACAAAGATACTAAACTGTCGGGCAGGGACAGTAGGAAACATTCTGAGAATTTCAAGTTGCTGCCTTGCTTGATCGGGACATAATTGGAATATATCCGACATTGTATCTGTCGTATATATTCCAAATATGTCCCAATCACTTCAACCCGACTGTCTGCATGGGGGCACCATGATGCCGTGCACTAAGGCATACTGCACGTCGATGGTGCGCATGTCTTCAACCAATCTAACCCTGCCTGTGCTACAGTGCGGAGGCACTATGTTGGGGAGCTGGCAGCTGCTCGTCATTGCTCGGTGGTTCTCTCTGGGTACTCCGGCTTCCTCCACCCATACAACTGTCACTGACATAATATGACCTTGGCTGTTAATGTGTCGTTAAAACCTAATAAATAAATCCAGTACCAGTTTTGCTCGTACAAATATTAGTACCGTCAGACAAAATTCATTTTCTGATTAATTTCGTACTTTTCTGTACTCAAGATTGGTATACCTTTTCAATCTCAGATTTAACCCTCAAGCACAATGAGAGTGAGAATAAGTGTACCATTTGGAAATACCCAAATTATCCAACTTTGGTTACTCTCTACTATCATTTTGAAATGGGTTAATTTGAGACACTTTGCTTTGCTATATGCAGAGATGTTTAATCAATAAATCCGGCTTTAGTTATGTTCTGGGACTTAATGAAACATGTGCTTTGGCCACTTAAAAATAGCACTGTCTGCAAAAAATGACTTTGAGTGAATACTCACTTGTACAAAAACAAAAAGGTGCTACATGAAGCCGCAAATAGTTAAGGGTGAAAAGTTCATCAAATAGGCAAATATAATACCTAACTCAGCCGGTGACAGGTAAATAATGAATGGAAAAGTCGTTGAGTTGAGAATAAAGTAGGGATGAATCGTGCCCTCGGTTTCCACCTGATCCACTGTATTTCCACGCGGTCTCGGAACCTGACAAAGATACTAAACTGTCGGGCAGGGACAGTAGGAAACATTCTGAAAATTTCAAGTTGCTACCTTGCATGATCGGGACATAATTGGAATATATCCGACATTGTATCTGTCGGATATATTCCAAATATGTCCCAATCACTTCACCCCGACTGTCCGCATGGGGACACCATGACGCCGTGTACTAAGGCATACTGCACGTCGATGGTGCGCATGTCTTCAACCAATCTAACCCTGCCTGTGCTACAGTGCGGAGACACTATGTTGGGGAGCTGGCAGCTGCTTGTCATTGCTCGGTGGTTCTCTCTGGGTACTCCGGCTTCCTCCACCCATACAACTGTCACCGACATAATATGACCTTGGCTGTTAATGTGTCGTTAAAACATAATAAATAAATCCAGTACCAGTTTTGCTTGTACAAATATTAGTACCTTTAGACAAAATTCATATTTTTCTACTGTACCAATGACCCAGACATAGCTGGTGCTAACTCTTAAAATCTAGGGCCAAACACAAATTTTGCCCCCCAATCCCCAAAATTTGCATCTAAAACCAAAAGAAATCATGTCCTGAAGGACCTCCATACTTTGCCCCCACTGCGCATGCGCAGTGTCAAGGACGTTCCGAAATTGGCGCCAATCACCATTCTTTGTTTGGCCCTTCATCAGTCAACATCTCACTGATCTTTGTGCTTGTAAATCTCAGTTTAAAGGATGCCAGACACATAATTATTGGAGAAATGGTGATTCTAAGGAGGATATAGAAGGAGGAGAGGAAAAAGGAGTGACAGAAAATAATCAGGGCTGTAACTTAAAATTTTTTAATGAAATTATGTTAAGTTGCCTATTTTCGAGGCATGGGCCTGTTGTTGGCATTCTTGCTATAAAGTTGCACTGCTTATTCAGTGTTTCCTCTCCCCTGGTCTTCTATGTCCCCCCTTGTTATTCTCCCATGCTTTTGACATATTTTTGAGAAAGATCATTTCTAAATTCTCTTGGGAGAATTAGCTTGGTTACAGAATGAATTCTGTTATTTTCCCCATGTTTACGTTTTCACCCATGGGTATTTAAACGTTGTGTTCTGCATCTACCATCTGATGTTCTGCAGATTCTCCCCTGGGAGTCTCTGTTTTGCATCAGATAGTGTGTAATTTTGATGACTGATTTTGGGCCAGTATTATCAGTGCCTGGAGTCATGTTTTCTGGTGTTTTTACACTGTTTGTTTACATTGGCAACAGTCTCTTTTGAGGGGGACTGTTTGCCTTTGGAGTAGTTTATCTCACTATAAGATACATTATTATTATCCGTAAGTGTTGCATTAATTATTTAATATAATTTTAAAATTTTTGACCACACTTAGCCTTGGGATCCATTGGGGCTCAACGTTACTTTTCAGAAACTTGGGCTTCGCTGAAAAAATATTTTTCAAAAATTATTTTGATTTTCAATTGTTTTTTCAATATTAATGGATCATGTTATTATGTATCTTTGTGTTTAGGGGTTTGTGCGAGTACTAGGACTTGTTGACTTTTCACAATGAAAGGATATTGTTCAAATTGTAATAGGAAGAAATCTTCCTCTGACTTTCATGATCATTGTATTAATTGTAGTCAGTGTACTCGCACTAACTCCAGTTCAATATGTCAATATTGGGATGACAAACATTGGAAACGTGTGTCACGGTATGTTGTTAGTGGAGAGAGGGCTATGCCGGCCCTTTCTCCGCAGGGTCACTCTACTCTATCAGTTTCTATTTCAGAGGAACAAGAACAGGGTGATGTTTCCATGTTATCTTCCACAAGTGCGCTTCCGTCGTCACAATTGAATGCAGAGCTAGCGGCAAAAGTGCTCATGGAGATACGACAGTTGCCTAAGAGGTCCCTAGTAGGATCGACGGCGCTGTCGTCCGCTAGCTCGCCCGGTATAACGTCCATTCACCGAATGGTTCGGCAGCCGGGTTCGTCCGATGCGGTCCAGGAGGAAATGTTGGGTGGTGCGAGCACTATAAACATTCAAGGTGCACACCCAGTGACGACGGATAGTAGGACAGATTGGAGGAAGCCTTCTAGTCCGGTTCCTAGCTCGTCCAGGTCCAGCCGGGCCGCGAGCGAGAGAGGCCCCTCTCTCGTACAACAACATCTGGGACCAGATGTTGTGGTACAAAATGTGTCGTTAGCGGAGCACACGTCCGTCGCTCGGGACGCTCCATTGTATAGGCAGTCCGCTGAGACTGCTCAGGCTTCTTCTTCCTCTCACCAGCGCACACGACCGCACCTTGGCTACGTGACCACCGACATTCTACCAGCTTCGCCGATCAGGGATTCTTCGGCGACCAGGTCACGCCATCCGGTAGCCAGGGACACGAGGCCGGTTGACTCCGGACGTTCGCATAGGAAGAGTATGCGGGAGTCACTAGATGCGGAGCTGCCCTTGGCGAAGGAGCGAAAGACTGCGCCTCCGCAGGCCTCGATGTCGGACGTGCTTGCTCAAATAGCACAACTTATCGCAGCATCCCAGCAACCGACAGAAACGGTGTCAGATCGGGAATTATCCGACGGCGCTGGGTCGGTACGCTCCGCCGAAGCATCGGGTGCGGACGACCGGGAGCATCATGAGGTCCGACCGGGTGGTGAAAGGGATACGGATGACTTGGAGCTATCCCTTTCGGAACAACATAAAGCTGCCGTGGACTTCATCCGGCACTTTCTTCCTCAGGTTGTTTCGTCGGGCCAGACTGCTGCGGTACCGGAAAAGAGAATTATAGCATCATTGGACACTGATTTCTTCGAGCGGTTCAGGGACATCGCTCCTGAGTTTCCGTCTCAGTCCAATAATGTCACAAGGACATTTGAATTATTGAACGACGCTATATTCAAGCTTGCTTCCAAAACAGGAAAAGCGGGTTTCTTGTCCGCCAATGCTCTTAACCTGCCTTTCATTATGCAAGGAATAAATTCGATACGGCAGGACAGGGTATCCCGAGAGTTCCTCTGCATATGGACGACGAGGCAGAAGACTTAGAATTATCATTACCATCATCTACGTCTATCCCAACCACGGTGTTGGATACGACTATTTCGTCTAACAGAGCCAGTTTAGACGCTTTATCTTACGCAGACCACCTTACAAAGGCGTTATCACTGCGGCTTCAAGGGAAAGAATTCCAGGATATTCAATCCTCTTTAAGACTTCTTTCTAGGGCGGTTGCTTATTCCACGTATAACTCCGCCCTTTCAGTGGCAAACCTGGAGTTGGTTAGACGTGACGCAGCCCTAGCTACATCCACACTCGTGGATAGTAAGGTGAAGAACTCTCTCAGAGTCGCTTCGGTTTACGGAGAACTTCTCTTCGACGGCAAGCTTTCTGCAATTTATGATAAAATTACTAAGAAAGCTTCAGATTCTCTGCTGTTTAAATCCGCTTCTAAGAAGTCGGACACGGCAGATAAGAGTAAGACAGGCACTTCTGGGTCTAATGCGCCCAAGAGAGGTTCCTATAGAGGTTCTGGTGCGTCCTCTTGGTCTTATTCAAGAGACCGTCAAGGCAGCGACTCATGTGCAGAACGTCCTTCGGGCCGGGACAATCGGTCGGACGCAGCGAGGTCGACGGGACGAGGTGCGGGTCGTGGAGGACGTGGTTTCTCCTCCCGCAGGCCTCGCAGGTCCAGGAGGTGATGGCTTCAACCTCTATCGCGTTCCGGTTGGCGGAAGGTTGTCGAGTTTTTCAGAAGAGTGGGCATCGATTACGGACGACCCTTGGGTGAGAGGGGTGATTTCGGAAGGTCTAAGAATATCCTTCAAACGAAAGCCTCCGTTAACTCGAAGTCCAAAATGGACTCAACTTCCGTCAAATCCGCAGAAAAGAGATGCTCTGTTATCAGAGGTGCAGTCTCTTTTAATGAAGAACGCGGTAGAGGTCGTAGAAAACCAGGAAACACCGGGATTCTACAGCCATCTGTTTCTGGTTCCGAAACCAGACGGCTCGTTCCGTCCAGTGATAGATTTGAGCTGGATAAACAAGCTGATCGTCGCTCCGAAGTTTTATATGGAGACGATTCGATCGGTCAGAGCGAGTATTCGGGTGAACGATTATGCTACAAGCATAGATCTCAAAGATGCATACTTTCACGTCATGGTACATCCGACATTCAGAAAGTATCTACGCTTCGCAGTCCTAGGAGTGGTGTATCAATTCCGGGCGATGTGCTTCGGATTGAACCTAGCATCCTGGGCTTTCACTTGGGTAATGAACTCGGTAATGATGTATTTCCGAGCTCATTCGTCTGCGGTAACGTCGGCCTACCTGGACGACATTCTTCAGAGGTACGGCAACGAGTTAACGCTTCAGAATGATGTGCAGAATCTGCTTCTATTGCTCCGACATTTCGGTTTTATAATAAACGAGAAGTCGGATCTGGTGCCGTCCAAGTCATTCACACATCTGGGAATGAGCTTCGAGACGCACAACAATCTCGTTCGTCTGCCGTTAACCAGAGCAAAATTAGTCAGTTGTTATGCTCGCTATTGTCTTCACGCAGACAAAGTCACAGCGAGGGAGTTCATGAGACTGATAGGTCTGTGCGGAGCCGCTGCGGATCTCATTCCGATGGGGTGGTTACGCACTCGTCCTCTCCAAATTTTCTTGACTCAGAATTGGAGTGTGAAAATTCATTTGCTCGACATAGATGTTCTATTGTCAGATCAAGTGAAACGAGAGATTCAGACTTGGGCAAACATTCAGTGGTTAACTCAGGGAGTTCCGCTGCAGTTGCCGGATCCGAGTTTTATGATTATGACGGATGCCAGTCAAACAGGTTGGGGTGCATCATTGATCCCAACGGATTCGAGATGCCAGGGTCTTTGGGATCCGCAATTCCTAGGCAAGCACATAAACATCAAGGAAATGATGTCAATTTGGCTCGCGTTACGTCATTGGATGGACATTATTCACAATGCTCATGTCCAAATCCTGTCCGACAATACGACAGTAGTATACAGAACCAGGGAGGCACTCATTCAGTTCCGTTATTCAATCTAACGGAAAGAATCCTTCTGTTTGCTCTAGAACAACAAGTTCTACTTTCGGTCCGTCATATACCGGGTCGTCTGAATGTACTAGCAGACTCCCTTTCACGAAAGGGTCGCTTGTTGCCGTTGGAGTGGACTCTCAACAAACAAGTATGCAATCAGATTTGCTACCAATGGGAACGGCCAATGATAGACTTATTTGCGACACATCTCAACAATCAGTTGCAGACGTATGTGTCTCCGTGTCTGGATCCAAGAACTTTTGCAGTAGACACTCTGTCGATCCCTTGGGACGGAATGATAGGATATGCGTATCCTCCAACACCGTTGATTCAGCAAGTATTGCTAAAAATAAAACAATCTCAATGCAAGATTCTGTTGGTAGCATCTCTGTCTCCACAGAGACCGTGGATAAATTTACTCAGGTGTCTGTTGTGGGACCTACCGCGAAAGCTTCCTCCACGGGAGGATCTTCTTTCGCAGGGGAAACCGCGTCAATTTCATCACAACCCGCAAGGTCTCAACCTTCACGTTTTTCCGTTGTGCGGTCCTTCTTGCATGGCAAGCACTTTACAGGACGAGCAGTGGACGCGATTTCTAACTGTAGGAGGACCTCCTCTTCGCTAAACTATGCGGCTAAGTGGAAGGTTTTTCGTCGTTGGTGTAGAGATCATTCTGTTGATATTTTCGATCCCTCCATATCAGACATTGCAAACTTTCTAGTATACTTGTTTGACAAAATCAAACTGCAGCCTGTTACTATTAAGGGTTATAGGTCTATGTTATCTGATACCTATGCACATCATGATAGTTTACAAATTGGATCTAATGTCTCTTTATCTAAGTTAGTTAGAAACTTCTCGATAAATAGACCCAGAACTCTTAGGTTAATTCCTAAGTGGAATTTAGCTTGGGTTCTTCTTAAACTGAAGGAAAAGCCATTTGAACCTCTTGGGACAGTAGATTTCAAATTCTTGTCTTATAAGACAGCTTTTCTCTTAGCTTTCTCTTCTGCTAGAAGAGTCAGTGAGCTTCATGCACTGTCGGTGGATGATTCTCACTATCGTAGTGTCGGGAACACTATCACCTTCACTACTAATGTGGGTTTTTTAGCTAAGAATCAGGCTCCTAATAAATATCCGGAACCTATTGTTATTAAGGCCCTTCCATCTTCAGACTGGCGTAGGCCTTTATTCTGTCCTGTTAGAGCATTACGTATTTATAAACAGAGATCTCAGTTTATCAGAAAGGGACGAAAACGTTTCTTTCTGTCTCTGATGCCTAATAGAAAGGACATTTCGGTCCATTCTATTACTAGATGGATTCAATTAACTATCCGTACTGCTTATGAAAATTTATCTTCTTCTCGGCAGTCTGTGCTTAAGATTTCGGCTCATGAAGTAAGAGCTCTTTCTACATCTTGGGCTTACACAAATAGTATTGCTATTACAGATTTAATGAAGGCTGCTTATTGGTCTCAGCCATCCACATTCACGAATTTTTATCTCAGAAATATTGAGTCCATTTCTGGAGACCTGCATTGTTTAGGTCCGTTATCTGTTGCTCAGAATGTCGTCCACTAAACAGTTGCAACTATAGTTATGCAGGCTTTCTGTTCCGGCAGTGACTCTGTCCGGCTGCCCTCTTCGCTCTGGGCTATTTGACCCAGGGCAAGGGGAAGGGGGGGGGAGGGTGTTCCCTTAGGTCACCTGCTTTATAGTGAAAAGCAAGGGAATTCCCTCCTCCGAAGTCAGTATTTCTGAGTCGTTTCCGGGATGGTTTTAAAGTGTAATATTAATATTAAAAATTCATTCATGTCATGTTTTTAAAGTGTAGCTCGGTGTGAAGCATTTGTATATGTCAAGTGTCAAACGGGCGTTAATGTACAATCCTCGGACACTTTTCAAGAATATAAAGAGTCTCAATTCTCTAACTTTATTTATTGGCTTACTTTAAAAATAATTAGTATAAAGGGTTATACTGGATGTTAATAGAGAACATGAATGTTATTGTGCTCAATTATGAAGGGTATTGTATCTTTCTAATTTATCATAAATAAGAAAGATACATGTAAAGCCTAATACCCCTTTTTCTCCTTGAGGGGTTGACTCTATATTATATAGTTGAGCTTATTGGATTTTCCTCTATGTCCTAGGCCCTCCAGCCTTTTTACTATTCAGCTATGTCTGGGTCATTGGTACAGTATAAAAATGTTAAAAAATTTATAGTAATTTATATATTTTTTATACTTACCAATGACCCAATGACCCAGACGGGGATGGCCCTCCCAGGAGTTGGGAACTCATACCTCCCCGCTGAGTACATAGCGCTGACCAGGCACTGCTTGCAAGAATGGTGATTGGTGCCCATTTCGGAACGTCCTTGACACTGCGTATGCGCAGTAGGGGCAAAGTATGGAGGTCCTTCAGGACATGATTTCTTTTGGTTTTAGATGCAAATTTTGGGGATTGGGGGGCAAAATTTGTGTTTGGCCCTAGATTTTAAGAGTTAGCACCAGCTATGTCTGGGTCATTGGTGAGTATAAAAAATATATAAATTACTATAAATTTTTTAACTTTCTGATTAATTTCGTACTTTTCTGTACTCAAGATTGGTATACCTTTTCAATCTCGGATTTAACCCTCAAGCACAGTGAGAGTGAGAATAAGTGTACCATTTGGAAATACCCAAATTATCCAACTTTGGTTACTCTCTACTATCATTTTGGAATGGGTTTATTTGAGACACTTTGCTTTGCTATATGCAGAGATGTTTAATCAATAAATCTGGCTTTAGTTATGTTCTGGGACTTAATGAAACATGTGCTTTGGCCACTTAAAAATAGCACTGTCTGCAAAAAATGACTTTGAGTGAATGAACCCTTTTAGCCCGAAAAAGTTGAATCTTAGGAGGAAATGCCAAATGTGGGTATGGGAGGGAGGGGGGTCTCCCTCCCATTAAGTACCTGGAGAGAACCAATGCAAGCGACTCAGACTCCCCAACATACTAACTCCACAAAAGCAGGGTTAGCATTGGTTGAAGACAAGTGCACCCTCAAAGTATCCTTAGTACACATCGCCATCATCCCCCCCCCCATGCCCCCCCCCCCCACCCCCCACATGGGAAATTAAATTGGGATGAAGTGTCTTTCTGAAGGACACAATGTGGTTGCCACAGGCGGGATTCAAACCGAGGACTTCTTGGATTGCAACAATCATCTCTACCTTCTGAGCCACCGTGCTCCCGTAATATGCAATAAAAGAGCTCTTTATGTGTACTTGTGTGATTATAAATGAATAACATTAACGCGGATACGGTTCCACTGAATCAACTTGTACAGTATAATGGTCAGTTTACTTGCAACTTCTTAGTGATGAGATAGGAAAACAACATTTTGTGTGGAAAACCAAAATGTTTTGTGGTCATTTCTGGCAACTAAATTGTCCAAAAATTTCTGGCATATTGGCCGAAAAATCGTCTCCTTCCTGACTCAGGGGTGGGTTGGGGCACAGTCTTTCATGAAACCCCGGCCCATATGCCCATAATTCATATGTACTAATTTTTTCCAAAGCACAAAGGACATAGCTTGTTTTGCTTTCTATGAAAATATTCTGTAATTATTGAAGAGCAAATTTTGTGTTAAATGTTTTGGTGTCCTGCTGTATCTCAAATATCTGTTTTGTCTGCATAAAAACTAGTAGCATCACAAAAACTTTGATTTCCACTAAATTTTCTGTTTTCAAAACTAATTGATAGTTTTGTGTACAATACAGTTTGCCTTTTCACATTAAAAAGTTGGGAAAGCCTGTAATTTGTCCAACAAATTACAATTCTCTAGTTCATTTTGGGGTTTAACAACACTTGATAACCAGGGTCACCTTGTGTCGGACAGTTTTACGGGTGAAGGAAGCCAGAGTACCTGGAGAGAACCACTGAGCAGTGGTGAGTAATGCAGTATACCTTATTACCCAGGGCCACTGCTCCCCACGTGGGCAATCAGGATTAAGTGCCTTGCCCAAGGACACCACACAGTTGCATATGGCGGGGATCGGATCAGGGATCTTTTGGTTTGAAGTCCAGTGCCATAACCACTGAGTCACTGTGCTCCCTAAGTAAAATAATAAGGTAACCTGATTTAAATTGAACCCTCACCTGGCTGTAGAGTTTGTTGAGTGTCCATTGTCTGATCTTTACAGGACTGTACAGGTACCGGAGATTTGGAGTGTGGGGTGGGGTGCAGGTATGGAAATTTGATATAAAATGAAACCTTCAAGAAAATTATCAAAGATAGAAAGAAAAATTGTTTTAAAAAAAATGCATTAGACAAAACAGAAAACACTTTTATTATTTTCTGTTTTTCAGCTTGCCAGGGCATCTCAGAATTTGTTGATGTCTATTTGTATGAACTGTAATCAGGGAGGACAGAATGATATGGACGTTGTTTTGCAGCTCACAAAAATACGACTCAAGACCAAACCACTTATTACACATTATCTGAACTGTATCAAGTAAGAGTACATATATCACATAACCACTGATTCTGGTCTTTACAGCATACAGTTTGAATTAAGACTGGTGAATAGAATATCTCGGTTAATTGCATATATTTTGTAGCTGAGGCATAGATAAAGGCTCTCTCCCCCACCCAAATGTTTTGTCAGAAATTTTTGGTTTGGGCATATTTTGAGCTTTTTGTTGGTAAACGTTTGCAAAATAGAATAAAAATGATTGATATTTTGGCTAAAATATATGTTATGGGACCAAATTTTTGATATTAAACACATTTTGGATGCTAAAATTTACTAGTTGAATCGGAAATCTGTCAAATTGTTTTTATGGTCTGTCAGAAAATTTTGGTATTGCACAGCAATAACCTAACCATGCCACTATTTTGTAATTCAAACTTTAACATCATCAGGTATTCAATACAGTGCAATACACTTTGTGGGGTGGTCGGTTCTCCCCATTTTTTGGTTTGTGGCGGTGCTGCAGAGAAATTTTAGAGCCTTTTCCAAACATGAATAGTACACAATACTTCCTCAAAAATTGTGAACAACTAAAATGTTCACTTTTGCTTCAGAAACATAGCTTACGACCATTCTTAGGTACATGTTAACTGAACTGGTTCCAAGAAGGGGTCATGAGCTATGTTCTTAAGGTAAAAACTGAAAAAAATATATAAAATTCTAATGGAATTTTTTGTGTGGATACTGTTATCTGGTTTTGGTTGTTATTGGAAGAGGTTAATGTCAAATACATTATTATATATATCATTCCAGCACAAAATCCAAAACCACATATGCTGTAAAATCTGACCTGGTTACTGTATTTTAGCAAACTCCTTTTAATTGAGTGTAAAAATTCTTATCCACCTGAAAGTTGTGTGGAAGCATCCACTATGTCGAGCTTTATTATCACCATATTTTTATACTGTACCAATGACCCAGACTTAGCTGGTGCTAACTCCTTCAATTATAGGGCCAAACACAAATTTTGCCCCCCCCCCCATCCCCAAAATTTGCATCAAAAACCAAAATTCAATGTCCTATATGGTCCTCCATACTTTCTATCCACTGCGCATTCGCAGTGTCAAGGAGCTCTCGAAATTGGCGCAAATGTCATTCTTTGTTTGGCCCTAAAATCAGAAACATGTCACTGATATTTGTGCTTGTAAATCTCAGTTTAAATGATGTCAGGCACATAATTATGAAAGAAATGGTGGATCTAAGGATGAAGTAAAAGATGAGAGGTAGAAACAGTGGCAGAATGCGTTCAGGGCTGTAACTTATAATTTTTTTACGAAATTATTTCATGTTTCCTAATTTTGGGGCATGAGCCTTATGTTGTCATTCTGGCTATGAACTTACCATTGTTTGTTCAGTGTTTCCTCTCACCCTTTCTATAATAACTCCCTTGCTATTCTCCCATGCTTTTGGCATAATTTTGGAATTTTTTCTTACTAAAATTTCTTGGGAGTTTTGGCTTGGTAACAGGATGATTATTCTGTTTTTTCCCCATGTTTACGTCCTCACCCTTGGGTGTTTAGGCGTTGTTATCTGCATCTACCATCTGATGTACTGCAGTTTCTTCCCTGGAAGCCTCTGTTTTACATAAGATAGTATTTAAATTGGTTACCGATTTTGGGCCATGATTTCAGTGCCTGGAGTCATGTTTCCGGTTTCTGTACACTTTTGCTTATGTTGACAACGGTTACTTCTGCTAGTGATTACTTGTCTTCTATTAGTTCTGCTCATAGCCAGATACATTAATATTGTCCGGAAGTGATGCATTAATTTTTAAAAATGTTTTAAAATATTTTGTCCACACTTAGGCTTTCTTTGGATCCATTTGGGCTCATTGTTCCCATTGGGAACTTGGGCTCTTCTGAAAATTTTTCAAAAAATTTTTTTTAAGTATTTTTTCGAAATGTTATAATGGATTATATTATATTATGTATCTTTGTTTCAAGGTTTAGTGCGAGTACTATGACTGTTTATATTTTTTCATGATGAAAAAATATTGTTCAAATTGTAATGCGAGGAAATCTTCCTCTGATTCTCATGTTCATTGTGTTTCTTGTAGTCAGTGTACTCGCACTAATTCTTGCTCAGTGTGTGCTAATTGGAATTACAACATTGGAAACGTGTGTCACGGTATATTGTTAGCGGTGAGGGGTCCATTCCGGTCCTCTCTCCACAAGGTCACTCTAGTTTGTCAGTCTTATTTTCAGAAGAACAAGAACAGGGTGATGTTTCCGTGATGTCTTCAACAAGTGTGTCTCCATCCTTGCAGTATTAGGGCTAGCGGCTAAACGCTCATGGAAATACGACAATTGCCGAAGAGGTCCCTAGTAGGATCGAAGGCGTTGATCGTCCGCTAGTCTGTCCGGTGTAGCGACCATTCAGTTTCCGACCCAGTCCAGAAATGTCATGGACATTTGAACTTTTGAATGACGCTATATTCAAGCTAGCCTCAAAGACTGGCAAATCAGGTTTCTTACCGCCTAGCGCTATTCAGTAGCCTTTCATCAATGCAAGACATAATTTTGAAACGGCCGAGAGTTCCTTTGGACGACTAGGCTGAAGACCTGGAATTGTCATTGCCGGCGTCCATGTCTATTACTCCAGTATACTGGAGACAACAATATTGTCTAATAGAATTTAGACGCATTATCTCACGCAGATCACCTTACCAAGAAGAACTTGGACGGCATTCTTCAGGGTTACGGCAGCAAGTTAACGCTTCAGAATGATGTTCAGAGTCTGCTTCAATTGCTCCGACATCTTGGTTTCTTAGTAAACGAAAAGAAGTCGGATCTAATGCCGTCCATTCACCCACATGGGAATGAGCTTAGAGACGCACACCAGTCTCATTTGTCTCTGCTGTTAACCAGAACGATTTTAGTCAGTTGCTGCACTCGCTTTTGCCTTCACTCAGATGTAGTAACAGCGAGAGAATTCATTAGCCTGACAGGTTTGTGTGTACCCGCTGCGAATATTATTCCGATGAAGCAGATACGCACTTGTCCACTCCACAGATATTTTATCTCAGAATTGGAATGTGAAGACTCATTCACTCGAATTGGACATTGTCTTGTCGAATCAAGTGAACAAGGGTTTCAGACTTGGGTAGATTTTTAGTGGTTAACTCAACGAGTACCACTGCAACTGCCGGATCCGAGTTTAACGATAATGACAGATGCGAGTCAAACAGGTTGCGGCGCAACTCTGAGCCCAACAGATTCAGGGTGCCAGGGTCTCTAGGATCTGCAGTTCCTAACAAGTACATAAACATCAAGAAATGATGTCAATATGGCTTGCGCTACGTCAATGAATGAATATTCTTCAGAATTTGCATGTTCAAGTTCTGTCCGACAATTCGACAGTAGTAGCGTATATTCGGAACCTGGGAGGCACTCATTCCATTCCGTTATTCAATTTAACGGAAAGGATCCTTCTGTTTGCCCTAGAGCATCAAGTTCTTCTATCGGTCAGTCATATTCCGGGTCGTCTGAATGTTCTAGCAGACTCCCTTTCTCGGATAGGTTGTTGGTTGTCGTCAGAATGGACTCTCAACAATGATTTTTCAATCAGATTTGCTACTAATGGGATCGTCCAAGGGTAGACTTTTTTGTGACGCATCTCAACTATCAGTTGCAGATGTATGTGTCACCGTGTCCAGATCCTCGAGTGTTTTGAAGTAGACGCTCTCTCAATCTCTTGGGATGGAATGATAGGATACGCGTATCCCCCAGCACCATTGATTCTGCAGATATTGCTTAAGATAAAGCAATCTCACTGCAAATTCTGTTGGAAGCATCTCTGTCACCCCAGAGAATATGGATAATTCTTTTCAGGTGTCTGCTGTGGGACATGCTGCAGAAGCTTCCTCCACGAGAGGATCTTCTTTCGCAGGGGAAATCGCGCACACTGCATCACAACCCGTAAGGTCTCAACCTTCACGTAATTTTCATTGTGCGGTCCTTCTTGCACGGCAAGCAATTTACAGGACGAGCAGTGGACACAATTTCTAATTGTAGGAGGACCTCCGCTTCGCTAAATTATGCTGCTAAGTGGAAGGTTTTCTCACAGTGAGGTTGGGATCATTCTGTTGATACCTATGCACATCATGATAGTTTATAGATTGGATCTAATGTCTCTTTATCTAAGTTACAAAAAAATTTTCGATAAATAAACTTAGAACCCTTAGATTAATTCCTAAGTGGAATTTAGCTTGGGTTCTTCTGAAGCTTAAAGAAGCACCATTTTAGCCCCTTGATACAATGGACTTCAAATTCTTATGTTATAAGACAGCTTTCTCTTAGCCTTCTCTTCGCTTGAAGAGTTAGTGAGCTTCAGGCACTATCTGTTGATGATTCTCACTTTCGTGGTGTAGGTAATACTATTACCTTGACTACTAAGGTTGGATTTTTGACTAGATTCAGGCTCCTATAAGTATCTGGAATCTATTTTTATTAAGGCTCTTCCATCTTCAGATGGGCATAGGCCTTTAATCTGTCCTGTTAGAGCTATACATTTTTTACAAACGTAGATCTGAGTTTATCAGAAAGGGACGTAAATGTATCTTTCTGTCTCTGCTGCCTTATAGTAGGGACATTACGGTCCATTCTATTGCAAGGTGGATTCAATTAACTATCCGTACTGCTTATGAAAAATTATCTTCAACTCAGCAGTCTGTGCTTAAGATTTCGGCGCATGAAGTATCTGTTCCGGCAGTGAATCTGTCCTGCTGCCCTCTTCGCTCTGGGGTATTTGACCCAGGGCTAGAGAAAGGGGGGAGGGGGTGGGGGATGGTGTTCCCTTAAATCACCTGCTTTATAGGGAAAAACAAGGGAATACCTCCTCTTGAGTCAGTAATTCCGAGTCGGTGCCGGGATGGTTTTAAAGTGTAAAGCTAATTAATATAATATTTTAAAAGTGTAGCTCGGTGGGAAACATTTGTATATGTCACGGATCATACGAGCACTAATATACAATCCTCGAACACTTTTTAATGAGTATAAAGAGTCTCATTATCTGGACTATCTTTAATTATTGGCTTTCCTTTAATAAGATTAGTATAAGGGATTATACTGGATGTTAATAGAGATCATTGATGATTATTGTGCTCAATTACGGAATGGTATTGTGTCTTTCTTTTTTGATACAAACAAGAAAGATACATATAAAACCTGTGCTCCTCTTCTCCTTGATGAGATAATTCTGTTTTCATGTAATTGAGTCTATTGGATTTTCTTTTATGTCCTAGGCTCTCCAGCCTTTTTTTCTATTCAGCTAAGTCTGGGTTAATGGTACAGTATAAAAATGTAAAATTTATAGTAATTTATATATTTTTTATACTTACCAATGACCCAGACGGGTATGGCCCTCCCATGAGTTGGGAACTCATACCTCCCCACTGATTACATAACGTTTTCCAGGCACTGGTTGTAAGAATGACATTAGCGCCAATTTCGAGAGCTCCTTGACACTGCGCATGCACAGTGGATAGAAAGTATGGAGGACCATATAGGAGATTGAATTTCGGTTTTTGATGCAAATTTTGGGGATTGGGGGCAAAATTTGTGTTTGGCCCTACAATTTAAGGAGTTAGCACCAGCTAAGTCTGGGTCATTGGTAAGTATAAAAAATATATAAATTACTATAAATTTTTTAACTTTCTTTACAATGGTGAATTTTGACTTTTAATTTATTACATCTTGTTTGACAGAGCTTGTGAGTGAATTCTTTGTTTTGAGCCAGTTCATATCAAAACAACAAAATAAGTACTGTTCAGCCACTGTAATTAAAAATATCACATATATTTGCAGCCCACGTGTCTGTTGTCATTAACCGTTTGAGTGCTAGAAGCCACTGCCATGGCTCTATTGAAAAATGCTGAAATCCACTTCATTGACTTTACACTGTGTGCCTGGGCTTGATGTTTTCTCTGTGTTTAAAAATATATGTTTAATTAACATTGATTTGTTACAATATATTCTGGAGAGTGTCAAGAGGCACTCTCCAATACATAGTAACAAAACAATTATTTAGGAACAGATGCTCGCTAAAATGTGGCTCTCTTAGCTGTTAGCATGGTATCTTTTAAAAAAAATACCCATGCTATAAATTACCTTTGTAAATTAATTTTCAACTGATGTAAAGGCTTAATTCATTTGATAAAGTTCAGTCCATGCATTGTTTGACATCCCAACAGTCCATGTAATTGTCACATACTCAAGCATCAGACCCAAAAAGGTAGATACTGACATTTCAGATAAGTCTATCAGAGGGGGTGGGGGGTTCATTTCCTTCAAACGGGGGCTATTAATCAGTTTGTCCACATAAGTATTCAATTTTTTCCCTAAAATAGGGAATTGGCAGGCAGCAGTTGTTCCTTACATGGATAGAGAGCACATATTTCCCAGGTTAAGTTTAGTTTAAACAGTATTTATTTCCAACAGCAAGTAATGAAAACATGGATACAATTAATACAGATGAGTTTGGGTGATGGAAACGGATTCAGCAACAAGCTGTGTAGCTTATACTAGGCTGTTTCCGTGGCACAGGTTTTATCACAAAAGAAATTATATAGCGTGACAAACACATTGTACTTGTAGCATTTGACTAAACCAGTTGAGTGAATACATATAAAGATTTACTCTACGTGGGCATGCATTCACTCACACGCGCAGGTGCGTGCCCAGACACACAAAGACACAGACACACACCCCACACACACACACACACATCCTCACACACACACACACACACACACACACACACACACACACACACACACACACACACACACACACACACACACACACACACACACACACACACACACAGAGAGAAAAGAAAATAAAAAAAAAATGATGGGAGAAAAAGTGGAAAGAGAGAGGGAGAAGGAGCAGGGAACAGAGAGATAAGTCACTTGTTCACCTCCCTGCTGCAGTGGCATAGACTTTAAATGAGTGGAAGAAAAGACAGAGAGGTAATTGCTTATAAGAAGATTCGGAGAAGCAGTGACCAGGGTTAACAGACTCGAGCTGCTGACAAGTGGTGGTGCCAGGTTTGGATAGATTATACAGGCGCGGTCCGGCCTTGAGAAGTGACGTGGTGAATGTGTGAACAGTTTCGAAGATCTCTCTGTTGATTGCATTTGGGTAGAATTCACTTCCGTATAGGAGTATGGTTGTATTTATCACATATGGTAATTTACCAAGAGTGTCTATTCTTATGTGGTCGAAATATGGACACTGGAAGAAGTAGTGATCAGTTGTTTCGTGTTCGCCACACAAGCATGCACAATGCCTCGAGAGGTGGTTATTGTACAAGGTACAAGTCATCGTTCAGATTACTGCAGTGTAATCGGAGTCTACAGTGTAAGATTTGTGCCTTGCGGGATTTGTGGTTACAGTAGAATTGAGGTACTCTTGGCCTATTGGAGTCAAGAAATACTTTGAAGTTGGGAAATGACTTATTAAGCCTTATTTCAGTGGGTAATGTATTCCACAATCTTGTGGTAGATGGAAGGAAGGGGTTGCTGTGCTGCTCGGTTTGGCATAAAGGAGTAGTTAAATCAGTAGTCTCGCGTAGATTGTATGAGTGTCTTTCTGAGGATGCAGGTGGAATCATGTTGGAGATGTAAGAGGGTACCAAGTTGTGGTACATCTTAAAATATTGTTTTAGTCTGTGCTTTTCACGCTGTGTTTCTAGTGTCTCCCACCCCATTTCAGTAAGAAGTGAGGTTCCACTCACACTCCTAGTTCCCCCTGGATATGATGTGGGCTGCCTCGGTCTGTATTTTGTCAAGTTAATTTTTTTGCTGGTGAGTACAGTTGTCCCAAACAGAGTCTGCATATTCTAGAAGAGGGCGTATAAACGCAAGGTATATTTTCTCAAAGGCTTTTCGGTCTAATTGGAATTTAAGCTGTCTGATGAGATTAACTCTTTTTCATGCTCTGGACTTAATGTCATTAATATGAGTGGCCCAGCCACCATTGGGGTCAAATGTCAGGCCAAGATGTTTGTGATAGTCAACTTCCTTGATATCAGTGCCAATCATTTGTAGTATGGGGTGGTTCGGTTTGTTAGTTTTACAGGACATGATCAGAGATTCGGTTTTGCATGGGTTGAAATCAACAAGCCAGTCGCTTGACCATTTTTCTATCTTTGGTAAGCATGTTTGCCGCAAGTTGAGGGTTTTCTACGACGAGAAAAAGAGTAGTGTCATCGGCAGAGACATATATTACTCCTAATATCTTGGACAAGGTCATTTATATAAATTAGAAATAACAAGGGCCCCAGTATAGACCCCCCTGGGGAACTCCAGCTGTGACTTCTCTCCAAGACGATAACGCTGAGTTGAGTACGACACACTGTCGTCTATTGTTGAGATAATTTGCAAACCATTTCAGTAAGATACCTGTAATTCCGCTTTTTTCAAGTTTATACAGAAGGCCAGTATGCCACACCTTATCAAAGGCTTTACTGACGTTACAAAAAATTACTCTCATTTCTTTACCTTCGTCAAGGGCAATGCTAAATGTATGGTAAATATCAGTCAACTAAAGGACTGTAGAGTCTGAGGGCAGAAACCCAGATTGGAGATGGGTTAAAAGGGAATTGTTTTTAAGAAATTTTAATACTTTTCTGAAAACACATATTTTTACACAGTTAGACCAATGGCCCAGACATAGCTGGTGCCACAGGTACTCGGCACAAGCTGGGAAATCGAAAGAAAAATGATATTTGATACCATTTTTGAATCTATGCTGACGTGCCCCTGCAATGGTATATAAATATTAACAAGGTAAACAACTCGCTTTTCGAAAACGATAGCACTCATCTTCGTTTTTCCCCCCTCAAATTTGATTCACACAACGTATCTAACAATACCCAGTATCAGTGGAAAGGGGAATGAATAAGCTTTACAGTGGTGTATTACATGACCGTTGGGTGTTCTTGGGTTGTTCATGATAACTGGGAGAAGTCGCAGAAAAGGCCGAAAAACATTTAGTCGGACAAGAAAGTGCACAGTGAAATGAGGTTTACGAGCGACAGTTATCCGATTTATTATAAATAATTCGAGGTCCCATTGTATATGGAGGGCAGATTCAAATATTAACCGTATACCTTTATCAATTACTAATCTCGGATCCACATTTATTAATTTCTGGAGTTCACATTTAACATTTATACACTTTTTAGCCGTAACTTTGACATCTTTTCCCAAGTTGACCTGAGTAGACGGCATCCTTAGATACGCGACTTGTGCAAAAGCTTTCCCCATTCTCCCATTGGCTTATTTTCATCGATGATTTTCTCAGCATAAATAGTAGCCAATGGGATGTCATTGTGCTTTTATGGATGCCGCTAGCTTGTTCAATTCCAAGGGAAGCAGAGGGAAGGTTAAAAAAATGTATAAACGGCAAATCAATGGTTAATTTGGTGGATCCAAGGACACAACTGGATGAAGGAAGGAAGGAACAGTGGTTTGAAACGTTCAGGGTTGTAATTTTATAATATTTATAAAAATTAGTTCATGTTCCCCAATTTTGGGACATGGGCCTGACGTCATCATTGTTGATAATGATATATTTTTATACTGTACCAATGACCCAGACATAGCTGGTGCTAACTCTTAAAATATAGGGCCAAACACAAATTTTGCCCCCCAATCCCCAAAATTTGCATCTAAAACTAAAGAAAACATGTCCTGAAAGGCCCTCCACACTTCGCCCCTACTGCGCATGCGCAGTGTCAAGGACGTTCCGAAATTGGCGCCATTAATCATTCTAAGTTTGGCCCTTCATCAGTTAACATCTGACTGATCTTTGTGCTTTTAAATCTCAGTTTAAATGATGCCAGACACATAAATATTAGTGAAATGGTGATTCTAAGGAGGATAGAAAAGGAGGAGAGGAAAAGAATGTGTGACAGAATATTATCAGGGCTGTAACTTAAAATTTTTTAATGAAATTATGTTAAGTTACCTATTTTCAAGGCAGCAGCCATTTTGTTGTCATTCTGATTATTTAGTTACACTGTTTTTTCAAGTGTTTTTCCTCTCTCCCTGTCCTTTAAGTTCCCCCTTGCTATTCTCCCATGCTTTTGGCATAGTTTATGTAATTATTATTACTAAAATTTCTTGGGAGTTTTAGCTGAATAACAGAATGAATTCTGTTCTTTCCCCATGTTTACGTCTTCACCTACGGGTGGTTAGGCGTTGTGTTCTGCATCTACCATCTGATGTTCTGCAGTTTCTTCCCTGGAAGTCTCTGTTTTGCATCAGATGGTGTATTTTTGGTAACTGATTTCGGGCCTGGGTGCCTGGAGTCTTATTTAGTGTTTTTACACTCATTGTTTACATTTACAACAGCCCTCTGTGTGAGGGGGGGATTTCTAAATAATAATATCTTTATGTTATTTTAATCATAACTAGATACATTATTATTGTTCGTAAGTGTTGAATAAATTGTTTAAAATATTTTTAAAATTTTTTTCCACACTTAGGCTTGGGATCCATTGGGGCTCAACGTTACTTTTCAGAAACTTGGGCTGTTCTGAAAAAATATTTTTTCAAAATATTTTGATTTCAATTATTTTTTCTATATTAATGGATCATATTATTATTATGTATTTTGCCAGGGGTTAGTGCGAGTACCAGGACTTGTTTTCTTTTCACATTGAAAGGATATTGATCAATTGTTTTAAGAGGAAGTCTTCCTCTGACCTTATTATCATTCTATATGTGGTCAGTGTACTCGCATTAACTCCTGTTCTGTATCGTATGATTTCGATGACAATATGGGAAGCGTATGTCACGGTATGTTGTTGGGGATTTGGACACTCCGGTCCTTTCCCCGCAGGGTCACTCTACTTTATCAATTTCTATTTCAGACAATCAAGATTAGGGTGATGTATCTGTGATGTCTTCCAACAGTGTGCCTCCGTCGTCACAATTAATGAAGGGCTAGCGGAAAAGTGCTCATGTAATACGCCAATTGCCTAAGAGGACCCTAGTAGGTTCGACGGCCTTTGACGTCCGCTAGCTTGCCCGGTGTAGCGTCCATTCACCGAATGGTTTGGCAGCCGGGTTCGTCCGTTGCGGTCTAGAAGGAATTTTGGGGTGATGCGAGCACTATAAAATTAACTTAATGCACACCCAGTGACGGCGGATCGGAGGGAGAACGGAGGAAGCCTTTTAGTCCGGTTCATAGCTCGTTCCGGTCCATCCGGACGGCAAGCGAGAGAGGCCCCTCTCTCGTTCAACAACATCTGGCCCCAGATGTTGTGGTACAAATGTGTTGCTAGCGGAGCATACGTCCGTCGCTCGGGACGCTCCGTTGTATAGGCAGTCCGCTGAGACTGCTAAGGCTTCCTCTTCTCGTCAGCGCACACGACCGCACCTTGGCTGCGTGACCGCCGATATATTACCAGCTTCGCCGATCAAGGATTCTTCGGCGACCAGGTCACACCATCCGGCAGCCAGGGATTCGAGACCGATGGACTCCGGACGTTCGCATAGGAAGTATGCGGGAGCCATCTGATGCGGAGCTGCCCTCGGCGAAGCAGCGATAGACTGCGCCTCCGCAGGTCTCGACGCCGGACATTCTTGTGCACATAGCACAGCTTATCGCAGCATCCCAGCAGCCGACAGAAACGGTGTCGGATCGAGAATTATCCGACAGCGCTGGGTCGGTAGCCGGGGACTCGAGGCCTGCAGACTCCGGACGTTCGCATAGGAAGTGTGCGGGAGTCAACGTACACGGAGCTTCCAGCGGCAATGCATCGTAAGTCCGCTACTGCACAGGCCTCGGGAACGGACGTGCTTTCCTTAATAGCACAGTTTATCGCAGCATCCCAGCATCAACTGAATCTGTCGCATATATTTTATCCGACGATGCTGGGTCGGGACGCTCCGCGGAAGCGGGTACGGACGTCCGAAAGTTTCATCCGGTCCGACGGGATACCGAAAGGGATTCGGAGGATTTCAAGCTTTCCCTTTCGGAACAAAATATGCTGCGATGCCGGATAAGAAACCGATAGCGTCGGTGGACTTAGAAATTTTTGGTTCGGTTCAGGGACATCGTCCCTCAGTTCCGACATAGTCCAATAATGTCACACAAACTATCGAATTATTGAACGACGCTATATATATTATTATTTTATGCTTGCTATCCAAGCATTTCTGGTTTCTTGTTCGAAGAATTATGGAGATGTCTTTCAAAAGTGTGCCTCTGTCGTCATAGTTAATGAAGAGTTAGCGGCAATAAGTGCTCATGGAATATGTCTATCGCTTACGGAGTGACATTCGCTAGCTCACCCGGTGTAGCGTACATTCATCGAATGGTTCGGCTGCCGGGTTCGTCCGTTGCGGTCTAGGAAGGAGATTTGGGTGATGCGAGCACTTTAATTACTTTAGTACTCACCCAGTGACGGCAGATTGAGGACAGATCGGAGGAAGCCAACAACATAGGGGACCGCATGTTGTGGTTCAGATATTTTACATTCGGAGCATATGTCCGTTGCTCGGGACGCTCCGTTATATTGACAGTCCGAGAGACTGTCTTTAATGCTTCCTCATCCTCACAGCAGGGCACACGACCGCACATTGGCTACGTGACCTCGAGTATCCGATCAGTTTCGGCATTCAGTGATTCCTCAGCGAATAGGTCGCGCCATCCGGTAGCCAAGGGACACGAGGCCTATACACTCCGTTCGCTCGCATATTGGAAGTATGCACGGGGTAACGATCTCGGAGCTTCCTGCGGCAATGCATCGTAAGACCGCTGCTCCTCAGGCCTCAGTGACGGACGTGCTATCCGAGTTAGCACAGTTGTTTCGCAGCATCCCAGCAATTGACAGTATCTCGGTCGAATCAGGAATTATCCGACGGCGCTGGGTCGGTGCGGTCCGCGGTTGCATCAAGCTACGGACGACCGAACGCTTTATAGGGTCCGACAGGATGGCGAAAGGGATTCGAAAGATTTCGAATTTTCCCTTTAGTAGTATCGGAAGATGCCTTTCATATCTTCTGGCATTTCTTCCAGTGATTATTTTTCGGACTTCATTGCTGCGATCTTGGATAAGAGACTTATAGCGTCATTGGACTCGGATTTTTCGATCGGTACAGGGACTTTGTCCCTGACTTACCGATGCAGTCCAATATTGTCATTACAACATGTGTTTTATTTTTCGACGCTATATATTTATATATATATACAAGCCTGCTACTAAGCATGATAGTTTAGTTTCTTGTCCGCGTGGCTCATTTCTGCCATTTTATCTTTTTTACATATAGTTTATTTTGGCAGAGCAGGGCATACCGAGAGTTCATACGCGTCTAGACGGTGTGTTTAAAGACTGCATATATATTCTTTTTCGCCGTTTATGTCTTTTCCAATTTCAATGTTGGGAACGACATTATGTATAGTAGACTTATCTTAGACGCTTTATTATACGTAATCCGCCTTACTGAGGCGTTATCATTACGTCTTCAAGAAAAGATTTACGGGATATTATTCTCAATGTAATTTCTTTTGAGGGCAGTAGTTTGTTCACGTATAACTCCGCCCTTCAGTGGCTGATTGGAGTTGGTTAGACGTGATGCAGCCCTAGCTACATCCAAAATGGATAGTAGGTTAAGAACTCTCTCAGAGTCGCTTCGTTCTCGGAGGAGCTTCTCTTCGACGGCAACTTTCCGGCAATCCATGAATTGCTTGATTTATACATTCTCTTGTCTATCTAGTGTTACAAGAGATTCAGACTGGGGCAAACATTCGGTGGTTGACTCAGAGAGTGCCGCCGCAGTTGCCGGACCCGAGTGTGGCTGTTATGACGGTTGCCAGTCAAACAGATCGGGATATATACTGATCCCTACGGATTCGAAGTGCCAGGGTCTTTGGGTTCCGCAGTCTTTTAGCTATCAGTTTAACTTCCGCGGAATAATGTTTTTTAGGCTTGCTTTATGTCATTGCATGAACATTATTCAGAAACGCATGCCCAAATTCCTGTCCTTTAATTCGACAGTAGTGGCGTATCTCCGGAACCAGGGAGGCACTCTTTCGTTTCCGTTATTCAATTTAATGGAAAGAATCCGTCTGTTGGTTATAGTACACCAAGTTCAGTTTTGGTCCGTCATATTCTGGGTCGTCTGATTGTTTTATCGCACTCCCGTTCTCTTACGGGTCGCTTGTTGCTGTCAGAATGGACTCTCAACAAACAAGTATTCATTCAGATTTGCTATCTATGGGAGCGCCCAATGATGTTTTATTTATGACACAGCTTGCTAATAAATTGCAGACGTATGTGTTGGCTTGTCCAGATCTCTGAGCTAATACTGTTAACGCTCTATTGATCTATAGGACGGAATGATAGGATACGCGTATCCTCCGGCGCTGTTGTTTTAGCAGGTATTGCTAAGATAAACAACCACAATACATTTCTGTTGATAGCATCTCTATCTTCACAGAGATCATGAGTAATTTACTCTCTTGTCTACTGTGGATCTTAACGTGAAATCTTCCTCTATGTGAGGATCTTTTTTCACTGGGTAAATCGTGTCATCTTTATCACAACCAGCAAGGTCGCAACCTTCATGTATTCCGTTGTGTGGTCCGTATTGCATTGTAAGCACTGTACTGGACGAGCTTTGGACGCGATTTCTTACTATAGGAGATCCTCTTCTTCGCTATTCTATGCGACTAAAGCGGAGGCTCTTCCGTCGTGGTGTAGGGATCATTATGTTCATATGGTTGATCCCTCCATACTACTCATTGCTATTTTTTAGTATACTTGTTTCACAAGATCTACTGCAGCCTGTTGTTATTTAGGTTATAGGTTTATGTTACCTCATACCTATGCACTCTACGATAGTTTACAATTGAGTCTTTTGTCTCTTTATCTAAGTCAGTTAGTAACTTTTTGATAAATAGACTTAGAATCTTTAGATTAAATTCCTATACGGATTTTAACTTCGGTTCTTATTTAGCTAAGTAATCATTTGAGCCTCTGGAAACAGTAGTTTTCAAATTCTGACCTTTTAGACAGTAATTCTGTTGGTTTCTCTTTTACTGTAGAGTCAGTGAGTTTCATGCACTATCGATGGATGATTTTCACTTTCATAGTTTCGGAATCAATACTTCCGTTACTATTTAGGTTGGATTGTTGCATAAGAGTTAGGCTCCTATTATCCGGAACCTATTATTTTAAGGTCCTTCCGTCTTCGTATGGGCATAGGCCTTTACTCTTTCCGGGTAGAGTTTATGTATTTATAAACAGATATCTGTTTATTACAAGGGCGTAAGCTTCTTCTGTCTTTGATGTCTAGTAGAAGGACGTTACGCTCCATTTTATTGTTAATGGATTCTATTAACTAGCGTACTGCTTATGGTATATCATTGGCTTAGCAGTTGTGCTTAAGATTTCGGCTCATGAAGTAAGAGTTCTTCTACTTCTTGGGCTTACATTAATAGTGTTGCTATTATAGATTTTTGAAGGCTGCTCATTGCGCTCAGCCATCCATTCATGAATTTTATCTCAGAAATATCGAGTCCATTTCTGGAGGCCTCTATTGTTAGGTCTATTATCTACTGCTCAGAATGTCATTCACTTAACAGTTGCTACTATAGCTAGGTAGGCTGTCTGTTTCGGCAGTGTCTCCGTTCGGCTGCCCTCTTCGCTCTGGGCTATTTGACCCAGGGCAAGAAAAAGGGGGGGGGGGGGGGGGGGAGGGTGTTCCCTTGGGTCACCTGTTTTTACTATGAAAACAAGGGGATACCTCCTCCGGAGTTAGTAATTCTGAGCTGTTATTGGGATGGTTGTTAGTGAGAAGTTTAAGTTTATAAAATTCATTCAAGTCTTAGTTTTTAAAGTATAGCTTTTGAATATTGCATATGTCAACGGACATGATTATGCAATTCTCACACACTTTTAGGAGTATTAGAGTCTCTATTCTCTAGACTTACTTTATTATTGGCTTACTTTAAAAATTATTAGTATAAGGATTATTGGATATTAATAGAGTACATGGATGTATGAAGCTCAATTTTTGGAAGGTGTTGTATCTTTCTAATTTATCATAAATAAGAAAGATACATATAAGGCCTATTACTTCTTTTCCCTACAGGGGATGACTCTATTTTATTTTATTGAGCGTATTCCATTTTGCTCTATGTCCTTGGCCCTCCAGCCTTTTTACTATTCAGCTATGTCTGGGTCATTGGTACAGTATAAAAATGTTAAAAAATTTATAGTAATTTATATATTTTTTATACTTACCAATGACCCAGACGGGGATGGCCCTCCCAGGAGTTGGGAACTCTTGCCTCCCCGCTGAGTACATAGCGCTTACCAGGCACTGGTTATTAGAATGATTAATGGCGCCAATTTCGGAACGTCCTTGACACTGCGCATGCGCAGTAGGGGCGAAGTGTGGAGGGCCTTTCAGGACATGTTTTCTTTAGTTTTAGATGCAAATTTTGGGGATTGGGGGGCAAAATTTGTGTTTGGCCCTATATTTTAAGAGTTAGCACCAGCTATGTCTGGGTCATTGGTAAGTATAAAAAATATATAAATTACTATAAATTTTTTAACTTTTATACTGTACCAATGACCCAGACATAGCTGGTGCTAACTCTTAAAATATAGGGCCAAACACAAATTTTGCCCCCCAATCCCCAAAATTTGCATCTAAAACCAAAGAAAACATGTCCTGAAAGGCCCTCCACACTTCGCCTCTACTGCGCATGCGCAGTGTCAAGGACGTTCCGAAATTGGCGCCATTAATCATTCTAAGTTTGGCCCTTCATCAGTTAACATCTGACTGATCTTTGTGCTTGTAAATATCAGTTTAAATGATGCCAGACACATAAATATTAGTGAAATGGTGATTCTAAGGAGGATAGAGAAGGAGGAGAGGAAAAAAATGTGTGACAGAATATTATTAGGGCTGTAACTTAAATTTTTTTAATGAAATTATGTTAAGTTACCTATATTTTTATACTGTACCAATGACCCAGACATAGCTGGTGCTAACTCTTAAAATATAGGGCCAAACACAAATTTTGCCCCCCAATCCCCAAAATTTGCATCTAAAACTAAAGAAAACATGTCCTGAAAGGCCCTCCACACTTCGCCCCTACTGCGCATGCGCAGTGTCAAGGACGTTCCGAAATTGGCGCCATTAATCATTCTAAGTTTGGCCCTTCATCAGTTAACATCTGACTGATCTTTGTGCTTATAAATCTCAGTTTAAATGATGCCAGACACATAAATATTAGTGAAATGGTGATTCTAAGGAGGATAGAGAAGGAGGAGAGGAAAAGAATGTGTGACAGAATATTATCAGGGCTGTAACTTAAAATTTTTTAATGAAATTATGTTAAGTTACCTATTTTCAAGGCAGCAGCCATTTTGTTGTCATTCTGATTATTTAGTTACACTGTGTTTTTAAGTGTTTTCCTCTCTCCCTGTCCTTTAAGTTCCCCCTTGCTATTCTCCCATGCTTTTGGCATAGTTTTTGTAATTATTATTACTAAATTTTCTTGGGAGTTTTAGCTGAATAACAGAATGAATTCTGTTCTTTCCCCATGTTTACGTCTTCACATACGGGTGGTTAGGCGTTGTGTTCTGCATCTACCATCTGATGTTCTGCAGTTTCTTCCCTGGATGTCTCTGTTTTGCATCAGATAGTGTATTTTTGGTAACTGATTTCGGGCCTGGGTGCCTGGAGTCTTATTTAGTGTTTTTACACTCATTGTTTACATTTACAACAGCCCTCTGTGTGAGGGGGGGATTTCTAAAAAATAATATCTTGATGTTATTTTAATCATAACTAGATACATTATTATTGTTCGTAAGTGTTGAATAAATTGTTTAAAATATTTTTAAAATTTTTTGTCCACACTTAGGCTTGGGATCATTGGGGCTCAACGTTACTTTTCAGAAACTTGGGCTGTTCTGAAAAAATATTTTATCAAAATATTTTGATTTCAATTATTTTTTCTATATTAATGGATCATATTATTATTATGTATTTTGATTGCCAGGGGTTAGTGCGAGTACCAGGACTTGTTTTCTTTTCACATTGAAAGGATATTGATCAATTGTTTTAAGAGGAAGACTTCCTCTGACGTTATTATCATTCTATATGTGGTCAGTGTACTCGCATTAACTCCTGTTCTGTATCGTATGATTTCGATGACAATATGGGAAGCGTATGTCACGGTATGTTGTTGGGGATTTGGACACTCCGGTCCTTTCCCCGCAGGGTCACTCTACTTTATCAATTTCTATTTCAGACGATCAAGATTAGGGTGATGTATCTGTGATGTCTTCCAACAGTGTGCCTCCGTCGTCACAATTAATGAAGGGCTAGCGTAAAAGTGCTCATGTAAATACGCCAATTGCCTAAGAGGACCCTAGTAGGTTCGACAGCCTTTGACGTCCGCTAGCTCGCCCGGTGTAGCGTCCATTCACCGAATGGTTCGGCAGCCGGGTTCGTCCGTTGCGGTCTAGAAGGAATTTTGGGGTGATGCGAGCACTATAAATTAACCTAATGCACACCCAGTGACGGCGGATCGGAGGGAGAACGCAGGAAGCCTTTTAGTCCGGTTCATAGCTCGTTCCGGTCCATCCGGACGGCAAGCGAGAGAGGCCCCTCTCTCGTTCAACAACATCTGGCCCCAGATGTTGTGGTACAAAATGTGTCGTAAGCGGAGCATACGTCCGTCGCTCGGGACGCTCCGTTGTATAGGCAGTCCGCTGAGACTGCTAAGGCTTCCTCTTCTCGTCAGCGCACACGACCGCACCTTGGCTGCGTGACCGCCGATATATTACCAGCTTCGCCGATCAAGGATTCTTCGGCGACCAGGTCACACCATCCGGTAGCCAGGGACACGAGGCCTGCAGACTCCGGACGTTCGCATAGGAAGTGTGCGGGAGTCAACGTACACGGAGCTTCCGGCGGCAATGCATCGTAAGACCGCTACTGCACAGGCCTCGGGAACGGACGTGCTTTCCTTAATAGCACAGTTTATCGCAGCATCCCAGCATCAACTGAATCTGTCGCATATATTTTATCCGACGATGCAGGGTCGGGACGCTCCGCGGAAGCGGGTACGGACGTCCGAAAGTTTCATCCGGTCCGACGGGATACCGAAAGGGATTCGGAGGATTTCGAGCTTTCCCTTTCGGAACAACATATGCTGTTGTGTATGTCATCTGACTTGGTCTTCTACAGCTTCTTTCGTCGGACCAGAATGCTGCGATGCCGGATAAGAAACTGATAGCGTCGGTGGACTTAGAAATTTTTGGTTCGGTTCAGGGACATCGTCCCTCAGTTCCGACATAGTCCAATAATGTCACACAAACTTTCGAATTATTGAACGACGCTATATATATTATTATTTTATGCTTGCTAACCAAGCATTTCTGGTTTCTTGTTCGAAGAGTTATGGAGATGTCTTTCAAAAGTGTGCCTCTGTTGTCATAGTTAATGAAGAGTTAGCGGCAATAAGTGCTCATGGAATATGTCTATCGCCTACGGAGTGACATTCGCTAGCTCACCCGGTGTAGCGTACATTCATCGAATGGTTCGGCTGCCGGGTTCGTCCGTTGCGGTCTAGGAAGGAGATTTGGGTGATGCGAGCACTTTAATTACTTTAGTACTCACCCAGTGACGGCAGATTGAGGACAGATCGGAGGAAGCCTGTTAGTCCGGTTCCTGGCTTGTCCAGGTCCGTCCGGGCTGTGAGCGAGAGAGGTCCCTCTCTCGCCCAACAACATAGGGGACCGCATGTTGTGGTTCAGATATTTTACATTCGGAGCATATGTCTGTCGGTCGGGACGCTCCGTTATATTGACAGTCCGAGAGACTGTCCTTAATGCTTCCTCATCCTCACAGCAGGGCACACGACCGCACATTGGCTACGTGACCTCGAGTATCCGATCAGTTTCGTCATTCAGTGATTCCACGGCGAATAGGTCGCGCCATCCGGTAGCCAAGGGACACGAGGCCTATACACTCCGTTCGCTCGCATATTGGTAGTATGCACGGGGTAACGCTCACGGAGCATCCAGCGGCAATGCATTGTAGGACCGCTTCTTCTCAGGCCTCAGTGACGGACGTGCTATCCGAGTTAGCACAGTTGTTTTGCAGCATCCCAGCAATTGACAGTTTCTTGGTCGAATCAGGAATTATCCGACGGCGCTGGGTCGGTGCGGTCCGCGGTTGCATCAGGTACGGACGACCGAACGCTTTATAGGGTTCGACAGGATGGCGAAAGGGATTCGAAAGATTTCGAGTTTTCCCTTTAGTAGTATCGGAAGCTGCCTTTCATTTCTTCTGGCATTATCTTCCAGTGATTGTTATTTCGGACTTCATTGCTGCGATCTTGGATAAGAGACTTATAGCGTCATTGGACTCGGATTTTTCGATCGGTTCAGGGACATTGTCCCTGACTTACCGACACAGTCCAATAATGTCATTACAACATGTGTTTTATTTTTCGAGGCTATATATATACATACAAGCCTGCTACCAAGCATGATAGTTTAGTTTCTTGTCCGCGTTGCTCATTTCTGCCGTTTTATCATTTATACGAATAGTTTATTTTGGCAGAGCAGGGCATACCGAGAGTTCATATGCGTCTAGACGGTGTGGTTAAAGACTGGAAATATTCTTTTTCGCCGTTTATGTCTTTTCCAACTTCAATGTTGGAAATGACATGATGTATAGTAGACTTAACTTAGACGCTTTATCATACGTAATCCGCCTTACTGAGGCGTTATCATTACGTCTTCAAGAAAAGATTTACGGGATATTATTCTCAATGTAATTTCTTTTGAGGGCAGTAGTTTGTTCACGTATAACTCCACCCTTCAGTGGCTGATTGGAGTTGGTTAGACGTGACGCAGCCCTAGCTACATCCACACGCGTGGATAGTAAGGTTAAGAACTCTCTCAGAGTCGCTTCGTTCTCGGAGGAGCTTCTCTTCGACGGCAACTTTTCGGCAATCCATGAATTGCTCGATTTACACGTTCTCTTGTCTATCTAGTGTTACAAGAGATTCAGACTGGGGCAAACATTCGGTGGTTGACTCAGAGAGTGCCACCGCAGTTGCCAGACCCGAGTGTGGCTGTTATGACGGTTGCCAGTCAAACAGATTGGGATATAATACTGATCCCAACGGATTCGAAGTGCCAGGGTCTTTGGGTTCCGCAGTCTCTTAGCAACCAATTTTCTTCCGTGGAATAATGTTTTTTTAGGCTTGCTTTATGTCATTGCATGAACATTATTCAGAAACGCATGCCCAAATCCTGTCCTTTAATTCGACAGTAGTGGCGTATCTCCGGAACCAGGGAGGCACTCTTTCGTTTCCGTTATTCAATTTAATGGAAAGAATCCGTCTGTTGGTTATAGTACACCAAGTTCTGTTTTGGACCGTCATATTCTGGGTCGTCTGATTGTTTTACCGGACTCCCGTTCACTTACGGGTCGCTTGTTGCTGTCAGAATGGACTCTCAACAAACAAGTATTCAATCAGATTTGCTATCTATGGGAGCGCCCAATGATGATTTATTTACGACACAGCTTGCTAATCAATTGCAGACGTATGTGTTGGCTTGTCCAGATCTCTGAGCTAATGTTGTTAACGCTCTATTGATCTATAGGACGGAATGATAGGATACGCGTATCCTCCGGCGCTGTTGTTTCAGCAGGTATTGCTAAGATAAACAACCACAATACATTTCTGTTGATAGCATCTCTATCTTCACAGAGATCATGGGTAATTTACTCTCTTGTCTACTGTGGGTCTTAACGTGAAATCTTCCTCAATTTGAGGATCTTTTTTCACTGGGTAAATCGTGTCATCTTTATCACAACCCGCAAGGTCGCAACCTTCATGTTTTCCGTTGTGTGGTCCGTATTGCATTGTAAGCATTGTACTGGACGAGCTTTGGATGCGATTTCTTACTATAGGAGATCCTCTTCTTCGCTATTCTATGCGGCTAAAGTGGAGGCTCTTCCGTCGTTGGTGTAGGGATCATTATGTTCATATTGTTGATCCCTCCATACTACTCATTGCAATTTTTTAGTATACTTGTTTGACAAGATCTACTGCAGCCTGTTATTATTAAGGTTATAGGTTTATGTTACCTAATACCTATGCACTCTACGATAGTTTACAATTGAGTCTTATGTCTCTTTATCTAAGTCAGTTAGTAACTTTTTGATAAATAGACTTAGAATCTTTAGATTAAATTCCTATATGGATTTTAACTTCGGTTCTTATTTAGCTAAGTAATCATTTGAGCCTCTGGAAACAGTAGTTTTCAAATTCTGACCTTTTAGACAGTAATTCTGTTGGTTTCTCTTTTACTGTAGACTCAGTGAGTTTCATGCACTATCGATGGATGATTTTCACTTTCATAGTTTCGGAATCACTACTTCCGTTACTATTTAGGTTGGATTTTTGCATAAGAGTTAGGCTCCTAATATCTGGAACCTATTGTTTTTAAGGTCCTTCCGTCTTCGTACGGGCATAGGCCTTTACTCTTTCCGGGTAGAGTTTATGTATTTATAAACAGATATCTGTTTATTACTATGGGCGTAAGCTTCTTCTGTCTTTGATGCCTAGTAGAAGGACGTTACGCTCCATTCTATTGTTAATGGATTCTATTAACTATCGGTACTGCTTATGGTATATTATTGACTTAGCAGTTGTGCTTAAGATTTCGGCTCATGAAGTAAGAGTTCTTCTACATCTTGGGCTTACATTAATAGTGTCGCTATTATAGATTTTTGAAGGCCGCTCATTGCGCTCAGCCATCCACATTCATGAATTTTTATCTCAGAAATATCGAGTCCATTTCTGGAGGCCTCTATTGTTAGGTCTATTATCTACTGCTCAGAATGTCATTCACTTAACAGTTGCTACTATAGCTAGGTAGGCTGTCTGTTTCGGCAGTGTCTCCGTTCGGCTGCCCTCTTCGCTCTGGGCTATTTGACCCAGGGCAAGAAAAAGGGGGGGGGGGGGCAGGGTGTTCCCTTGGGTCACCTGTTTTACTATGAAAACAAGGGGATACCTCCTCCGGAGTTAGTCATTCTGAGCTGTTATTGGGATGGTTGTTTAGTGAGAAGTTTAGGTTTTAAAATTCATTCAAGTCTTAGTTTTTAAAGTATAGCTTTTGATTATTGCATATGTCAACGGACATGATTATGCAATCCTCAGACACTTTTAGGAGTATAAGAGTCTCTATTCTCTAGACTTACTTTATTTATTGGCTTACTTTAAAAATTATTAGTATAAGGATTATATTGGATATTAATAGAGTACATGGATGTATGAAGCTCAATTTTGGAAGGTGTTGTATCTTTCTAATTTATCATAAATAAGAAAGATACATGTAAGGCCTATTACTTCTTTTTCCCTTCAGGGGATGACTCTATTTTATATTATTGAGCGTATTCCATTTTGCTCTATGTCCTTGGCCCTCCAGCCTTTTTACTATTCAGCTATGTCCGGGTCATTGGTACAGTATAAAAATGTTAAAAAATTTATAGTAATTTCTATATTTTTTATACTTACCAATGACCCAGACGGGGATGGCCCTCCCAGGAGTTGGGAACTCTTGCCTCCCCGCTGAGTACATAGCGCTTACCAGGCACTGGTTTTTAGAATGATTAATGGCGCCAATTTTGGAACGTCCTTGACACTGCACATGCGCAGTAGAGGCGAAGTGTGGAGGGCCTTTCAGGACATGTTTTCTTTGGTTTTAGATGCAAATTTTGGGGATTGGGGGGCAAAATTTGTGTTTGGCCCTATATTTTAAGAGTTAGCACCAGCTATGTCTGGGTCATTGGTAAGTATAAAAAATATAGAAATTACTATAAATTTTTTAACTTTTCAACTGTTGGTTAAGTATTCCTTGCCTACCTCCCTTGATCCCCCCTCCTCCCCCCCCCCCCCCCTCCCCTGTTAAACTACCAAGCTTTTTGACTTGTTTTTTTTAAATTTTTCTATAAAATTTCTTGGGAGTTTAACCAATGTATCGTTTTTTCTTCTGATGAAGATTTTGCCTTACATTGGATAGTTCAAAAATCTGTTTCTGACTTCAGGCCGTGTTGCCTGGGATTTCGTTTCCGGTTTTCAGTCTGACGTTGTTTACATTAGCAACGTTCGTTATTTATATGTAGGTTCCTATTTATTATATGGTTGGTCTGTTGTAAGATACATTATACAGTCCCGTAGTGTGGCAGTTAATTTTTTGGATGAAAAAATAAATTTTGTCTACACTTGGGCTCTTTTGGGATACATTTGGGCACTTCGTTCCTTTTGGGAACTTGGGCTCTTATCAAAATTTTTTGAAAATATTTTATGTGTAAACTATTTTTCGATTTATATTTTGAATGTTTTTGTTATGTATCTTTTTATTTTTTGGAAGTTGCGTCAGTCGGAGCATACGTCCACACCTCCCATCCGGGATGCTCTGTTCTGTTTACAGCCGGGATCAGCTATAGGTACAGCTTCTTCTTCAGCGTCTACCAAGCACGCACGACCGCACCTTGCCTACGTGACTTCTGATATCCAGCCTGCATCGCCGAGAAAGTCACTCTTCGTCAGAGAAGTCACACCATACAGTAGCCAAGGAAACGAGGCCTCATTTATCGGGACGTCCGCAGAAAAGAGCCATCTCGGACACACTGTCCCAGGAGCAGCCGGCGGCCATGCAACAGAAGACTGCTGCTCCTTTGGCCTCCGTAATGGACTTGCTGTCGCAGATTGCGCAGCTCATCGCAGCATTCCAGCAAATGCAGAAGCAGATGACGGCAGTCTCAGAACTTGAGCTGTCAGAGGGTGCTGGGTCGGTCCAGTCATCTGCGCGTTCAGATGCCGATGACCGTGAGTAAAATCTGATTCAGTTGGATGATGAAAGGGATTTGAAGGAGAATTACACTTCCCTTTCGGAATAAAGGGTGGCGATAGCGCTTATGCATCGATACTTCCCTGAGTTTGTTCCTGAGAATCAGAATGCTGCGACAGCTCGAAAGTAGCACTATTCAGTAGCTAAGATGAGGCCTCATATATCGGGACATCCGGAGAGAGAACAGTCTCGGACACACTGCCCCGGGAGCAGCTGGCGGCCAGAAGACCGCTGCTCCTCAGGCCTCTGTTAGGCATTTGTTGATGCAGATTGCGCAGCTCATTGCAGCATCCCAGCAAGTGCAGAAGCAGTCGACGGCAGTCTCAGAACCTGAGCTGTCGGGTGATGCTGGATCGGTCCAGTCATCTGCGCGTTCAGATGCTGCTGACCTTGATTTTCAACTGATTCAGATGAATGATGAAAAGGATATGGAGGGGAATTACCCTTCCCTTTGGAACAACACATGGTTGAGATGGATTTATTCCATCAACACTACCCTGAATTTGTTCCAGCAAATCAGAATGCTGCAACTACTTACAAGAAACCGCTAACGTTGTTGCATGCTGAATTTATCCGGAAAAAGAGGAGGAAATGTATTTTCCGGTTAAGTATAGAGAGGTGTTGCAGGCCTTTGGCCTTTTAGACGACTCCATATTCAACTTTCCAGTTGGCGGTTTCTTGTCATCATCCTCTGTAATTTCACTGATCGGAAAACAGGGAAGATGTATTGAGAGTTCCTCTGCGATTGAATGAGTAGGCTAAGGACCTAGCTATGGCTTTACCTTCGCCATTCATTATTCGCTCGGTCACAATTGAGATGGCATTTCTTCATTCAGAGCAAATTTAGACTCACTGTATTACGCAGATCACCTTCAAGAACTGTGACGCAACATCTCTACGGAAAGGAATTGGAGGACGTTCATACCTCAATTAGAGTCCTTTCCAGGGCTATTATATTTATTACGTATAACTCTGTCTTAACAGTTGCTAATTCAGAGTTAAACAGACATGACAGAGACCTTGCATTGTCATCCTTAATAGATGACAAGGTGAAAAACTCTCTTCGAGTCGCTCCGGTTTCCGGACACTAAGTTTTTGATGATAAGCTTTCATTGGTTTATGACCAAGCTGCTAAGAAAGCATCAATACTCTGCTCCTTAAGTCGACGTCTAATCGACCCGCAATAGCAGAAAAGAGTAAGGGAGGACGTCCTAGACAGAAGGTTGCCTGTAAGGACTCCTCGTGAGGATATAGTTAACCCTCCTATAATTACTCTAGGGATCGTCATACAGCGACACGGATACGGGGCTTAGGTCTGATCGAGACTACCGGTCAGATGCCCCTAAACTGCTGGGTTGAGGCTCTTCGCGAATGAGGTACAGTTCTTCCTTCCATAGGCCTCGCAGGTACTACAGGTGTGGGTTAGGACCTCTATCGCTTAGCAATCGACGGATAGTTATCAAGAGTAGCATCAATCTGGATAACTATTACGGAAGACTAGTAGGCGAGAAGTGTGGTTTTGGAAGGCCTATCTTTCCGAGAGATCCACCACTAACTTAATGCCTGATGGACAATGCTTCCGTCAAATCCTTGCATAAGAGTCTCTCCAAGCGGAGGTAAAGGTTCTCTTGACAATGAAAGTAATAAAGGTTGTCGAGAATCAAGATTCTCGAGGATTCTGTAGTTACCTGTTACTCATACCGAAGCTATGGAGCTTGTTCCGACAGATAATAGACTAGAGCTTGATAACAAGTTTATCAAAGCTCTAAAAGTTTATTTATGGTTATCATTTAGTCGGTTAAAATGAGTGTTTGAGTGATTGAATATGCTATAAGCATAGATCTAAGAATAGCTTCGGTCTGAAGATAACGCCCTGTGCTGTCACTGGAATATTAACTTGGTAATGTCTCATAACAATCTGGTTCATCTGCTATTATCCAGAATGAAATTAGTTTTATGCAACTGATGAGGTTGCGCTGAGTGGCTACGCTTCTTGTTTAGATGGGTCGCTTACTCACACGTCCCCTCCAGTTATTCTTACCCAGAACTGGAATGTGATAACGCATTCGCTCAGGACCAGTATTGTTTTAACGGATCTAGTAAACAAAGGGTCCATGTTGAGGCAGATATTTAGTGGTTAACTCATGAGTTCCGCTGCAACTGCCAGATCCGGCTTTCACGATTATGATGGGTATAAGTCAATAGTTTGGGGCATGACCCTGAGTCCGGCAGACTCTAAATGTAGAGGCCTTGGGACCCTCGTTCCTGCAGAAACAACATAATCATCAAGAATGATGTCAGTATTGTTAGCGCTACATCAATGCAGACTCGCTTGTTCAGATATTATTGAACAACTCAATAGTGGTAGCGTACATCAGGAACCAAGGAACCAGGGCGTTACCCATTCAGTTTTGTTATGATACCTAACGGAAAAGAATTTCTTATCGACCTACTCACAATTGTTTACTACAGGCCTGCACTACAGTGGAAGTCCCTAACTCGGATAAAATACTCTCTATTTTTGTCTTTCCCAAGCAAGTTGGGAAAGAAAAGTGGTGCAAAAGCACCAATAAAAATAAGCCAAAACTGGGTCGAGTGCAACCGGCGCAGACCCAGTACGGGACGCTCTCTCCCAAGTACAACTCCACGACTTCCGTTGCCAGTGCGCATATACCATCTCTAAAGACTCATTCTTTTTAAAATCCGCTTCGTGTCGAGATGTTTTTGCACGCTTATCAGTGTTCCACCAGCTCGATGTTTGATGATTCCTGATTCATTATACCACAGTGTATCCTTTGTATTCTCAGGAACAGTGTTTTATATTCTCTTTTCTATTATATGTCCATAATGTATATTTATTTGCTCTCTCTCGAGTCGCGCGCGAATTTCGCGTGCCATGCGGTTCGGACTTAGATTTTTCACAATTATTGTTAATGCTTTTTTTGCAAAATTTTCTAATTGTGTTAGAGTTAGGTGTCAGCGGGGTACCACTCCTACAGTGTTTCTTCTTTCTTTTGAGAGTAGTCTTCCTGTTGGGTGGTTCCCAGTCGACCGTCTGGGGTCTTTGTTTCTGTCACCTTTCTCTCTTCTTTGGTGGTGTTCTGTTTTCTCATCTCACCTTCTCTGCTCCTCTCACCTCTATCATGCCCAGGACAATTCCTTGTGGGCAATGTCTGCTGCCAAAGCATGTGGACGATGTACATTCGTCTTGTTCCTCCTGTAATGGGTGTTCGGCCGAGCGGCCGTGTGGTGTCTGTGGAACATGGTCTTCCACCTTCTGGGCGTCAGTAAACCGTGTCGTTCGTTCTCGTGGCCGTGCCTCCCGCTCCCGCGGGAAAGGAGAACGTGGTCGTTCGGGGCCTCCCGAGCCGACTTTGTCTGGTGAGAGTTATTCCTCATCCGTGGGGGATGTGCAGTCTTTTCCTGTGGTGGATACTGCAGGAGCCGTTGAGTGTTCTGGTGTAGAGATGCCTGGTTCCGGGACTACGGTCCCCCTCCAGTCGACATCTGAGGCTGTCACTAGGGTTGTGACTCCTCCTTCGGAGCCGAGCCGGTGTGCTCTCTCCACTATTTCACCAGCCTCAACGACTCTCAACGTATCTACTACTGCTGCTGGCCCGTCTGCTTCGATGTCTGTTTCAGCCGGCCTCGGCTTTTCGCTGCAGGAGACTGCAGGACTGTCCGATACTGTAGACGTGGGATATCGGCCTCAGCCTTGCCTGACTTCAACTCGGCGAAGTCGGAAGGGGCTGCCGGCCGAGCCCCTCGCTGTGGTCTCTTCGCCGTCGAGCACCACAGTTGTGTCTTTGAATTTGGATGTTCGTAGTGGAAACACTATGAACTCCGTGGCGTTTCCGTCTACTCACTCTGGTCACACGACCAGTTTTGGGGGACCAACGCCTTTTGTGCAGCCTGGACCTTCTGCCCCGCAGAGGTCCGCGGTGACTCTCATGAGTTCTCGCAATATTGATCCTCGGGGTGCATCGTACCCCTATACACGTCTGCCTTCAGATGTTTCGGCTGCCGCCCGTCGTCCCGCGTCGGGTGTTTTGGAGGATCGTGACCCTTTGCTGGTTAAGAGGGTCAGAGGTGAAGCCACTTTGCCGGTTCGCTCCCATGTCGAAGCGGTCGGTACAGGCAGTGAGCTTAGGGAGGCCCTCTCCTTACTCACTCAGGTTCTTTCTAAGAGCCTTCCTGTTGCTTCCAGCGAGGCTATGGGTGGTTTCCAGGCGCCTCCTATGGCGCCGCCTCCCGGGATTGGAAACAGGCCGGTTTCCGATTCCTCCTGTGTCCCGACACCATGGGAGGCGTCGGCTGGTTTGCCCACGATGGGCTATGTGTCTTCCGACTCAGGGGAGGAGTCCGACATGCTTGAGGTCGAGGGCCAGCAGTCTTCGGACTTGGGGGCGGCTCTTGACTTTGTGTTTGGGTTTCTGCCTGAGCTCAAACCTGCTAACCAGCCGACAGTGTCAGCCTGGCCGCGATCATCGGTCGCGCGCCAACAGCCTACGGAGCAACCTGCTTCTGGGCGCCTTCGACCGTGCCAGTCGGTACAGGTGGTTGAAGCTTTTTCAGCATTGGATGTCAAGCTGAATTCCAAGGCTTTGAAGACTTCGTTCTTCACCAGGGTTGACACCTTTTTGCCTCCTGTGCGTTATCGTTCCTACGATTCCGCCAATCCGTCAGTCTGCCAGGCTTTGACGGTTCTGGATCAGGACTCCACTTCCCTCGGGCTTTCCAAGCCCAAGTCTGCCGTCATTCCAATGACGACTCTGGAGTCCACGTTGGGCTTATCTAGAGAGATGCTTGGCATGCTTTCTCTCTCAGATCACGTCGTCTCAGCTTTGGCTGCTTATCTGCCTCCAGATAAGTTTGACGAGGTACAGGCTCCTTTGCGTGTGCTGTCCAAGGCGCTTATGCACCTTACTCACACGCATGCCTGTAACACGGCTAATTTGGAATTAGTTCGAAGGGACGCTGTGCTGGACACAGGACGATCCCTTCCCGAGGAGCAGCGTGCTACTCTTCGATCTGCTTCTTTGGCAGGTCCGCAACTTTTCCATGGTTCCGTGTCGACGGTCCGGGATGACGTCCTACGTCATTCCAAAGATCAGCTGCTGTTTTGTCAGCTTGATCAGCCTTCTCGGGGAGGCAAGGGCCGTTCCAAGCCTAACAAGTACCCTTCTGCTTCCTCTGTGAAGCAAAAGGCTGGTCCTTCTGCCGCCGCCTCTACTTCTTACTCACGGGGTAAAGGTAGGGGTCGGCAGAATCGAGGGAAGTCTCAGGATTCTTCATTTAGCAGAGGAGGTGGTTTCTCCTCTCGCGGGCCTCGTCTGGGCTCGAAATGAAGGTCCTCACCTCGTCTCGTCCCAGGTTGGAGGAAGGATAGCAGAGTTCGCAGACCGTTGGACCACCATCACATCCGATCCATGGGTGTTAGATGTTGTTCGGTCCGGGCTGCGCATATCCTTCCGACGGCACCCCACTCTGTCAAGGGTGCCTCTTCCAACCACAGTTCCTTCAGACGTTTTACGTCGGGAACTTTTGTCCACGGAGATTGCCAATCTCCTGGCAAAGGGGGCGATCGAGGTCGTCAAGAACGTTCAGTCAGTGGGTTTCTTTTCCCGCCTGTTCTTGGTGCCGAAGAAGGACGGCCGACTCTGACCGGTTATCGATCTGAGTATCCTGAACCAGTCTATCATTGCTCCCAAGTTCAGCATGGAGACTTTCAGGTCGGTCCGCCAATCAATTCACCAGGGAGATTTCGCAGCCAGCATCGACCTGCGAGACGCTTACTTCCACGTTCCGATGCATCGGGCGTCACGGAAGTATCTCAGGTTCGCTTTTCTGGGGCGAGTTTACCAGTTCAAGGCCATGCCTTTCGGCCTCAACCTGGCTCCTTGGGCGTTCACCAGACTGATGTCGCATGTGATAGCATTCCATCGCACACAGTCCAGGGTGACTACTTCGGCATATCTGGACGATATCCTCCAGAGGCATTCCAATGCTGCCTTACTGGAATCGGATGTCGCCACTCTGTTGAGCTTGCTCACGTCGCTAGGATTCAGAGTCAACGAGGAGAAGTCGGACCTGGTCCCTTCTCAGTCGTTTTGTCATCTGGGGATGTCTTTCCAAACCAAATTCAATTTGGTGGCTGTTCCCCAGGCCAAGGCTGTGATTCTCTCAGCTTTTGCTCTGACTCTGTCCCAGTCCAGGTCCGCGACCGCTCGGAGTTTTCTCCGGCTGATCGGTCTCTGCGGTTCGGTGACGGATCTCATTCCTCTAGGTCGGCTGCGTGTCAGACCTCTCCAACACTTTCTGCTCAGTCGTTGGAGGCCGAATGTAGATTCTCTGGATCAGGTGCTTCCGTTTCCGGACTCTCTGTATCCTCACCTTCTTCCCTGGACAGATGTTCAGTGGATTACGCAGGGTGTTCCGCTGGACTTACCCACGTCCGATCGCGTTCTGACGGCAGATGCCAGCGATCTCGGATGGGGTGCGATGTTGGATCCTCTCGGTCTTTCCCTACACGGGATGTGGGACCAGGATCAAGCAGCTCTACACATCAACCAGAAGGAGCTTCTTGCTCTTCTTCTGAGTTTCAGGCAGTGGATCCCTCACCTGTCGAATCGCCAGGTCCTTCTACTATCCGACAATTCGACAGTGGTTGCTTACATTCGGAACCAGGGCGGCACGCACTCGCTTCCGTTGTACGAGTTAGCTCGGGATCTTCTCCTGCTCGCTCAGGATGTTCACGCCGGAGTGGTTGTTCGTCACCTTCCCGGTCGTCTGAACGTCCTAGCCGACTCCCTGTCCCGACAGGGCAGGGTTATTTCCACCGAGTGGATGCTTCACAGGGCAGTGTTCCAGTCGCTTTGCAATCTCTGGGGTCGTCCCCACATCGACCTCTTTGCGACTCGTTGGAACCATCAGGTGGACACTTTCGTGTCCCCGTGTCCAGATCCTCTGGCTTTTGCCGTGGACGCTCTGTCACTCGATTGGAATGGTCTAGTCGGCTACGCCTTCCCGCCGGTTCCGATTCTTCCTCAGGTTCTCGCCAAAATTCGAACCTGCAGTTGTCGAATCATTCTGATCGCTCCCCTGTCGCCTCAGCAGGTGTGGATCAATCAGCTCCGCTCGCTGATGGCGGCGGTTCCGGCACGTCTCCCGCTACGTCGCGACCTTCTTTGTCAAGGTCGCCCGAGGAGGTTTCACGTCGACCCGACTTCATTGTGCCTTCACGCATATCTTTTGTCAGGTCCTGTCTCCTCCGTAGAGGTTTTTCGAGACGAGCAGTGGAGTGCATTTCTTCTTCAAGGAGGCACTCCACTGGTTTAGCTTATGCAGCTAAATGGAAGGTCTTCTGTCGATGGTGTGCTGATCACTCTGTTGATTATGCCAATCCTTCGATTTCACAGATTGCGGAGTTTCTGGTATATCTGTTTGATTCTCGGGGGCTCCAGCCTGTTACCATCAAGGGTTACAGGTCTATGCTTTCAGAGACTTTTTCTTATGTGGGGAAGCGTCGTATCGGCACTAATCCTTACCTCTCCAAGCTTGTTCGGCACTTTTCTTTGAAAAGGTCTCGGACTTTGCAGCTTACTCCACGATGGAATCTTTCGTGGGTGCTGCTTTGCTTGGGGGGGCGCCGTTCGAACCTTTATCCCAGGTGGATATGCATTTTCTCACATATAAGACGGCTTTTCTGATGGCATTTGCTTCGGCCAGACGGGTTAGTGAGCTTCACGCCCTCTCGGTTGACCCGGCCTTTTTTAGGAGCTCTCCCAACAGTGTTACTTTTACCACTTATTGCTCCTTTTTGGCTAAGAATCAGTTACCAGATACTACTCCTCCTCCTATCTGTATCAGGGCTCTTCCCTCTGTTGAGGGTACTCGCACTTTGCTCTGTCCGGTCCGTGCTATTCGCATTTATCTTGATCGGACACGCTTCATACGGAAAGGCAGAAAACGTTTTTTTCTGTCTCTCATTCCGGATCGACAGAAGATCTCTCCTCAATCCATTTCTCGATGGATTTGTCTTGCTATTCGTATGGCTTATAGTCGTTTAGCAGCTGGCGATTGTATTACCAATCGTATTTCTGCCCACGAGGTGTGGGCACTGTCTACCTCTTGGGCTTATTCTAACTCCGTCAAGTTGTCGGATGTTATGCAGGCAGCCTATTGGAGAAATGCTTCTACTTTCTCCACCTTTTATTTGCGCCAGTTGCAGGAGCAGTCGGAGGACCTTTTTGCCCTGGGTCCTCTTTCTTCTGCTCAGGCTGTTGTCTGCCATAGCCATTAGGCTTCTTGAAGGTCAGTTTCAGCCTTGTGCTGTTACTGCCCTTTTTCTGTCTGTGTGTCACACAGGCTCATATGTCTCTTTTCATTGTCCTTTACCAATGATTGCGACATTATGGTTGATAAGCCTCGGGACCTCTTCCTTCTACTTCACGGTTCCAGTGCACTAGGGTTATGTGGGGGTTGGTTATGCGATTCCCTCCAGCCTTTTGTCTATTCAGCCTGTAGTAAACAATTGTGAGTAGGTTGATAAGAAATCTAAATTTTATAGTAAATTTCCTTTCTTATTATACCTACCACAATTGTTTACATGGAGGATCTCCCGTCTTCTTTACGGGTAAAGAATCTTTCTTCCCCGCTGATCACATAACTCTAACGTTTACGGATTCAAAAAGAATGAGTCTTTAGAGACGGTATATGCGCACTGGCAACGGAAGTCGTGGAGTTGTACTTGGGAGAGAGCGTCCCGTACTGGGTCTGCGCCGGTTGCACTCGACCCAGTTTTGGCTTATTTTTATTGGCGCTTTTGCACCACTTTTCTTTCCCAACTTGCTTGGGAAAGACAAAAATAGAGAGTATTTTATCCGAGTTAGGGACTTCCACTGTATTGCAAGCCTGTAGTAGACAATTGTGGTAGGTATAATAAGAAAGGAAATTTACTATAAAATTTAGATTTTCAGGTTCATCTCTCTATCCGTCATTTACCGGGTCGTCTGAACATACTAGCAGACTCACTCCTCAGAAAGGTCGCCTGTTTTATATGTATGGACTCTCAACATGCGTTTATTTGTACAGTTTTGCTACCAGTAGGATCACCCCATGATTGTTCAGTTTGCGACGCACTGGAACATTTAGTTACCGTCATTTGTGTCGACATGCCCAGATTATTGAGTGCAGGCAGTAGACTATCTGCAATTCATGGGGAGGAATGATAGGATATGCATATCCACCAATTCATTCGATTCAATAAGTTAAAGTTTAAACAGTCTCCTTGTGAATCCTACTGGTAGCACCTCTGTTGTCACAGAAATCTTGGATCAGTATTTTCAAGTGTCTGTTATGCAGGGCTCGATTTAACTGGATTAGCATAGCACTTTGCTCTCCAATTTCTGAATTTTGCTATTCAAGATTTATTAGTTTCAAGTGCTTTTGGATCAACTGCTAATCAATTTTCCAGGGTGAATAGTAAATTGCTATTCAAAATTTTCAGATTAAATCAAGCCCTGCTGTTATGGGACGCTCCCCAGAAGCTTTCTCCATGAGAAATGTTTGTAAGTGGCGGTCTATAAATGGTCCATAATAGTAAATCGCCTTGTTTGTTGTGTATTTGGACCCAAACACACTCGAGGCCAATGATCTCCAGATCGGTGTGACACTTATATGGGATATAATTTCGTACGTATGTCACTACTCCACCCCCTCTTGACTCGCGACCGTTCCTAAGCGGTGGGTGAAAGTGGGGTAATTGTATATCGATATTACTTACAGAGTCGTCAAGCCATGATTCTGTAAAAGTACAAATGTCATAGTGAACCGCTTCACAACACAGAATGTCTAGTTTGGGCTGGAGACTTTGGATATTGAGATGGAGGATGGAAAAGTCTTGCGTAACAATGCTAGAGTTAGTCCCATGATAGTCACCCTTGTCTGTGTCAAAGGAAGTATGGTTTGAAGGGCCAAGGTTTTTTTCGATGTCACCCGCCAGATGGATGAGTAGGCTTTGCCAATATGGTGAATTGGGATGTGCACCAGCTTGGTTTACATTGGGTCTTACCTTGTTTGGGTTTTGGCTTGGATTGTATTCCGATTTGCTGTAGTGTGTTTTAATAGTGAATGTTTGTCTGGATAGGTTGAGTAGTTCCAATAGTACTTCGAAGGCGCATGGTTGGCTCTGGAGTAAGGATTGGGCATAGAACCCTGACTCCAAGCTTGGAGACCAACATGACAAACAATACTTCAGGATATCCTATTTGTCGCTTAGGATGCTTACCGCAGCGCACGATAGGTGCAAACAGACCCACTCTGATTCTGTAAGACTCGACGTTAGCCATGACAATACAGTGCTATTTTCAGTAAAAAAATCAGGAGTGGGATCTGTTCTTGGACTACAATCAGGACGAACATTCCTATCCACACCTGGTACCACACTATTTGGATGAGGCTTATAAGAGAATAGAAAGAAGAGAAGTCGGGACTCACAAGAGAGAGTGATAGAAAGATAAAAGTTGGTAAACAAACAAACGAGTTGAACATATTTACATGAATAATAAGTGATGCAGTAAGATAATCCTGCTAGGTCGCCGTCTTAAAGAGAAGTATAATCAGAGCAGGATAGTTGCATCTAGTGATATGGTCATGAATACCAAGTCTGAAAGCACTGTGGACCTATGCTAGCCTAACAATCTGTAGGCTGTCTCAGTTCATTTTCATTGGAAGCTAGGGAACCAGGTGGCCAGGTTATAACCTGGAAGAGCAATTATCGTTCAGCCAGGTCGAGGGATCAGGAGATATGCAATACAGCTCAGCTTAACAGGTTACATTTGTTAAGGTTAACTCTTAGAAATTGGTAAGGACTGGTATCACGAGGGTATACGCTGTCATTGGATAAACAGCCTCACCGCCTGCAATCTTGATGGAGAGATGGGGGGCTCTCACTTGTAGTCAAAGACCACCAGTGAGATCCCTCGTATTCACATCGCTGTCATTGTAGTCATTAGATAAACATTAATCTCATCACCCGCGGTCGAGATGGACATGCAGGGGCTCCCACATATGGTCAAGGACCATCAGTGAGAGCCCCTGCATCCACATCGCCATCGTTGGATGAACATTAATCTCATCACCCACATTAATTTCATCACTCACGGTCAGGATCGAGATACGGGGGCTCTCACACGTGGTCAAAGACCACGAGTGAGAGCTCACGCATCCACATCATCACCTCGAGGGATGCAACTACGACGCGCACACCAAGACACACATTTACATTTTAAGTTTGAAAATGTGTTATAACATATAAATATTATCTTATCGGTTCTACTTTTATTTGCATTCCCTATTTGGTGAGATGAAGGGGGGCATTGTCACCACATAACCAGGGAGCTTGGCCCTCAGGAATAGTGAGTATGGAGATATTGGAGTTCACACAGATTCCCAAGGATTACCGGAAAGAGCGACACCCCCAGTCTCCCCTCATCATGGAGGAAGTAACTTCGATGCTATCCACAAAGAGTATGTTACCAGTTCCATTATTTACAATATTGGTGTCCCAGTTGACACACAGGACCAAGGAAATAATCGTCCTGTGTGTCAACCTGGACACCAATATTGTAAATAATGGTGAGGTGAAGGGGGGGGGGGGGGGTGGATTGTCACCTCATAACCAGGGAGCTCGGCCCTTGGGAATAGCGAGTACAGAGATATTAGAGTTTGCACAGATTCCCAAGGATTACCGGAAAGAGCAACGCCCCCAGTACCCCCTCATCATCGAGAAAGCAACTTCGATGCTATCCACAAAGGGTATGTTACCAGTTTCGTTATTTACAATATTGGTATCCCGGTTGACACACGGGACCAAGGAAAAAACACTCAGACAATTTGTACAAAATTCGACCAAAAGGTAGTCAAAGAGGGGTTCAAGAGTAAATGGGGCAGACATCATATCAGGTATTACTTTCACCACAAACTTGCATGAACAAATGTGCGAATTAGGTTATCACTTATTTCTGATGGGTTTGCTTTTCAGCTTTTGACTGTGGGGAGTATAATCCAAAATAGAGGTAGTCGCTGCTAAGTTAGTTTTTAGGGCTGCGTAAGTCGGTACTTCAGTACAAATGTATGGAAGTATGGGGAAAGTAAGCTAGGGTAGGTGATTGATGGTTGCTAAATACTACTGACTTTGTCAGACCAATACTAGCAAAATGTGAGACGACAGTGCTTGAGAGATCGCTTTCTAGACCAGTTTTTGGGGTAATTTTCTGGCTTTAACTTGAGCATATTGGACCTTTCAATAACGTATAACACAATGATATGATTTGGGTTATAACAATGTTCTGATAAAACACATAATCGTGCTGTCATTTTGACAGCAGGTGTGACATACCGCGTGCTATTTAACATGTCATATGGTTACTGAGTGTAACTGGGGCAGTCTGTGTAGTAGTAGTATGCAGGTGAGCGGGAGGGGGTAGGGGGAGCAGTATGAGTACACTAGTATAATAGAGTAACATAGGTCAGAGTGTCACAAGATAGGTATTGGCACATCACTCGGTAATGTTTTGGCTGGATGAGATTGTTCTTATAAGGTGGAAATCGTCCTCTATAGCCGACATTTTAGTTACATTCGTGACTCTCACTACCTTACCATCTTTAAATTTTATAAAAATAACACTGTCAAGGTCCAAGTGTCAAGGATCTTGCCATCTTTATGCAGAGTACGAGCTCATTTTGCAATTTCGGCTCGATTAGTGAGGTCCTCGTTTATGAACACTAGTTGCTTGAGATCTCACACCTTTCAAATTTGAACGTGCTCTAAAAAGTCTGTTGCGAACCCTATAACTAATGAGCCGAAATATTATCGGTCGGGGCTGGCCTGATTGATTCTTGGGTCCTACATGGTGACTCCTTGATATTTTGTCAATTGATAGTGGGACCTTAATGTCTTTGAAAATTTTATCACAATTTCATCGGTATTTTCTCTGGCAGTCTTGGGAACTCTTTACAGGCATAGGTTAGTGCGTCTGTCATATTGTTGGAGGTCATCTAGGTCGTTTTTCAAATATTCAGTCACATTGTCTTTTTCACGAACACTTGTCTCAAGTTCACGAACCCTACCCTCAAGATGTTCCAAACGTTCAGCCATTGACTCATGAATGATTTCTTTAAACATTTGGAGAATCAGATTAAGTCAATAATTGAGCTCCAAAATATTTGGCTATCAAATTAGCCTAGATTATTACCTGGACTAACATGTCGGTGATTTTGAAGGGCTCCCACAGTCACGTAGGGTGTCAAGAGGAGCCATCCCATATTAAAATAAAACTTATTGAGGCTGTGTGAGTGCAAGCCAAAAATAAACATGATACAAGAACAAATTCAACTGTTTGCAACAAATTCATGAAATAGAGTGTGGTAACCCCCCATCATGTATCTGGTTTTCATTAGCCACATTTTTACTAATTAGTATTGGCTTGTCCACCTCTGACTTATAAACACTCTTAGACACCTCTGCCCCATATTGCAAATGAAAGTACAAATTTGATCACGATTTAATTAATCTCATTCTTGGACTAGAATGTTACACTAAAATTTTAACATTGCTTGATATTGCACTAGGACATTAGCTCTCTCATGAGCAGATAATAATCTACCTGAGGTATCTACATATTAATGGCTTCCTGATTTACAAGCCATTAGTACAAAAGTAAAGTTTTAGAAACAGGCAGTTACAGAAGCCACTCAGGCCATTTATCAAGTTTTGTATGAATGGAAATATTTTGTTGAGGTCATTCATGTTGAACTATTCCAATTTGCCAACGGGGGCTTCTTAACTTCAAGCTCCAGCACCAGGATAATAAAAAGACCCCTCCAAGATGCTTGTTTTTTTTTACCTCAACTTTGGCAAAGCCAAATTTGAGGTATTGCCATGGCCCGTCGTCCATCTGTCCATCTGTCGTGATGTATACACGGCTTGGGCTAGAGGCCGTATTTATGAACCGATCTTTATGAAACTTCTTGGGTACCTTTGTTATCACTGTGAAACGAGAACAAGTGTTTTGGGTCCGGTCCGAAATTCAAGATGGCCGCTGGCAGCCATTTTGTACAAAATTAGGTGCAATCAGATTTTTTGCGCAGAACTTCCATATGAAAGCTCCGATTTGAATAATTTTTTGTATGAATGTTTAGTACCATAGGATACATCACATAAAATACAGGTTTTTTTCTCGTGCGTAAATTATGCAAATTAGACTAACTTTGATTTATTTAGTGTTACTTTTAGCACTGTAAGTGAAAATCCAATACGGCTTGGGCTAGAGGCTGTATTTATGAACCGATCTTTACGAAACTTCTTGGGCACCTTTGTTATCACCGTGGGACGAGAAAAAGTGTTTTTGGGTCCGGTCTGAAATTCAAGATGACCGCTGGCAGCCATTTTGTACAAAATTAGGTGCAATCAGATTTTTGCGCAGAACTTCCATATGAAAGTGCTGATGTGAATAATTTTTTGTGTGAATGTTTAGTACAATGGGATACATCACATATAATACGGGTTTTTTTCTCGTGCATAAATTATGCCAATTAGACTAACTTTGATCAATTTAATGTTACTTTCAGCACTGTTACTGCAAATGCCAATAGGGCTCGGGCTAGAGGCCATATTTATGAACCAATCTTTACAAAACTTCTTGGGTACCTTTGTTATCACCGTGGGACGAGAACGAGTGGTTTTGGGTGCAGTCCAAAATTCAAGATGGCCACCAGCAGCCATTTTGTACTTTAGTTAGTGTAATCAGTTTTTTGTACAGAACTTCTGTATGAAAGTTCTGATTTGAATAAATTTTTATGTGAATGTTTAGTAACATGGAATACATCACATATAATACGTTTTTTTCATCTCGTGCAAAAATTATGCAAATTAGATGAACTTTGATTTATTCAGTGCTACTTATACACAGTAAGTGCACATGTCAATACGGCTTGGGCTAGAGTCTGTATTTATGAACTGATCTTCACAAAACTTCTTGGGTACCTTTGTTATCACCTTGGGACGAGAACGAACGCTTCTGGGTGCGGTCCAAAATTTGAGATGGCTGCCAGTGGCCATTTTGTACCGAAATTAGGTCCAATCAGTCTTTTACACACAACTTCTATACGGCTCAGGCTACAGACTGTACTTATGAACCGATCTTTACAAAACTTCTTGGGTACCTTTGTTATCATCGTGGGACGAGAACGAGTGATTTTGGGTGCAGTCCAAAAATCAAGATGGCCGTCAGCTGCCATTTTGTACCAAAATTAGTGCAATCAGTTTTTTGTTCAGAACTTCTGTATGAAAGTTCTGACTTGAATAAATTTCTGTATGAATGTTTAGTAACATGGAATACATCACATATAATACAGTTTTTTTTCTCGAGCAGAAATTATGGAAATTAGATGAACTTAGATTTATTCAGTGCTACTTATACACAGTAACTGCATGTGTCAATATGGCTCGGGCTGGAGGCTGTATTTATGAACCGATCTTCACAAAACTTCTTGGGTACCTTTGTTATCACCTTGGAATGAGAACAAGTGTTTCTGGGTGCCGTCCAAAATTCAAAATGGCTGCCAGTGGCCATTTTGTACTGAAATTAGGTCCAACCAGTTTTTTGTACACAACTTCTATACGGCTCAAGCTAGAGGCCGTATTTATGAACTGATCTTTACGAAACCCCTTGGGTACCTTTGTTATCACCGATGGACGAGAATGAGTGTTTTTGTGTGCGGTCCAAAATTCAAGATGGCCACCAGTAGCCTTTTTGTACCAAAATTAGTGCAATCAGTTTTTTGTACAGAACTTCTGTATGAAAGTTCTGATTTGAATAAATTTTTGTATGAATGTTTAGTAACATGGAATACATCACATATAAAACAGGTTTTTTTCTCGTTCAGAAATTATGCAAATTAGATGAACTTTGATTTGTTCCGTGCTACTTATACACAGTTAGTGCACATGTCAATACGGCTCGGCTAGAGTCTGTATTTATGAACTGATCTTCACGAAACTTCTTGGGGTATCTTTGTTATCACCTTGTGACAGAACCGCATGTTTTGGGGTGCCTTTTATCACTATGCTATGGGACTCAAAGATTTCTTTTCTAGTTTAGTATCTAACTGCCACCCCACTTTTACAATACTTTACCTATATATTTGTTACACGCTACGGTCTGCATTTATGTACAAACCGTTAGAATACTTTACATGTACCTTTGTTATCAGGTCATTACCTAGATGTTTATCATTGCTTGTCAGATACTATACATGTACATGTCTTAAACAAGTTGAGCTACAGTGTCATTGACACTTTCATTTGTTGAATATTAGAGAATAATATTTATTGTTTTGCATGTTACAGAGAATTGTTAAACCAGCACCAGGAGAATTTGAGGATCATCATGACTCATACTTTGTATAACGAATTGTCTAATGCTCGGAATCCTGTAAATATGGCTATCATAAATGTGCTATTTCAACAAGAGAAAGATCATTCGCCAAGGGTGAGCATGTGTTTAACTATAATTACAATTCATTCCAGGAAATGATACACTCTTTGTATTGATACACCTAAATTTTGCATACAGATAATTTCTAAAACTGCACTAATTATTGAGACTGTTTGTAAATTATTTTTCCAAATTCAGTATTGATACAGCCTGAGGGAGGTTTAATGAATCTGAGTGATTGTTTTTGTGTGTACATTTTGATGAAAAAAATGAACTTCATTTTGAACAGAGCTATACTTTGTAGACACTTTTAATATGCATATTAAAAGGTCGATATCAACTGTGTTTGTTACTACTCATGTTGGAGAAATATCCAGCGTATAATGTGTTCAGGATAAGTTGAATTCAGATAGTTACAGTGAAGCTTTGAAGAAAATAGTATTTGGTTTTTTCCCCTTTCTGTTCAGTGCAACTGCATGTGCAAAGAGATAGATCATGAAGCCAGGAGATTTTGCTTTATTCTCTCTCACAGCTTTGAGAATGTAACAGAAAATTTTGAGAGTGTGAATGAACCATGGTCTGTGAAAAGGGACCTCACAGCATACCAAATGAAATTGAAGAAAAATGTCCGAAAAGTTTGACTTGAAAATTATGAGCATGATCAAATAAACACTTCTGGCCTGTTGATTTGAGGTGAATGGCCATTTGGGTCACATAGAGGTTACCTAAAATGAAAAACACACAAACAAAAAACGGGTCATGTTAAATTGTCACTGGGTCACACAATTTTTTTGCCAAGTTGAATGATGTAGTACAAATGAATGGTGGAATGATGTTGAACATCAACCAATCAACAGCTGCATAGGTGTTTGCATCTGCCTATACTTCAGGCAGATGTAAAAACCTATGCTGATGATTGGTTGATGCTCAACATTTTAAACTGTTGATCATCTTGAGATGTAACACAGGTACGAGTGGTGGTCGAGTGGATAAGTCCGCTGGTCTCTCATGCCCAATGTCCCGGTATCAATTCCTGGCCTGGGAAGGTTCTCGAGGTGTCCGAATGCTCTCAGTCAGCATCAATTGTGGGGTTGATGCTGTAACAGCGTACCATCCTATCGGGTGGGGACGTAAAATGGCTGTCCTCTGTGCGGAGAGAGACACACTCTGTGCAGGCCAAAGATCCCTGCATAGTATTTGAGAAGATCGAGGCAACAAAGTTGCCGCTACGAAGGTAATCCCACACACCTGCACCATTGGGCCAAGGAGAGGTGTTAATATAAGTTGCATAACTTGTTTGCCAATCCTTGTAAAACAAATAAGATTAAATAAATGGCCAAAAAATCAGGAAATCTCAATAATACATGTCTCTGCCACAAACAGTGATTATGGTTGCCATACTCTTCTGCAGCATGCTGCCAATGCCAAGATTAGGCTGTAATTGCAACTAATTTGTATCTAAATTGCTGCAACACAGCTTCATAATTGTTCCTAAGGATTCATCTCTATTCATCAGAATATTGCCCATAGGGGCAAGAACTTGGCAATGATACAACAGTTCATATATCAGCATAGTTGCGATACATATATATTTAGGTTACCTAACAGGTTACCTGAATCAAGTACAGGGTAACGAACGATAAGTTACTAAAGCCCAGACCAGGTGAACGATAAATGGGTTCAGGCTTTTTTCCATTTTATATTTTTATACTATAACCCAGTGGCCCAGACTAGCTGGTGCTAACTCAAAAATATCTAGGGCCAAACACAAATTTTGCCCCCCCCCCCCCCCCCCAATCCCCCAAATTTGCATGCAAAACCGAATATTAAAAGTCCTATCTGGCCCTCCATACATTTACTCTCCGCCAATGCGCAAACATCAGGAAGTGACCAGAATTGGCGCCAATATCATTCTTTGTTTGGCCCTCAGTCAGATAACAAACTGACATCGGTGCTGTTAAATCTCAGTTTTAATGATGCCAGACACAAATCAATGGTTAATTTGGTGGATCCAAGGACATAACTGGATGAAGGAAGGAAAAAACGGTGGTTTGAAACGTTCAGGGCTGCAACTTTATAATTTTTATAAAAATTAATTCATGTTCCCCATTTTCGGGATATGGGCCTGACGTCATCATTCTTGCTAATGATTTTTCCACTGTTTGTTAAGTGTTCCTTCCCTATCCTTCCTTGAAGCCCCCCAGTTAAACTCCCAAGCTTTTTGGCTTGTTTTATTGAATATTTTTATAAATTTCATGGGAGTTTGACGTGTTACACAGAATGTTTATTTTGTATGGTTACATACTCACCCTAGGGGTGTTTAGGCGTTTTTGGACATGCATCATACATCCGATGTATCGTTTTTTCTTCTCATGAAGATCTTGCTTTACATTGGATAGTTCAAAATCTATTACTGACTTCGGGCCATTGTTATTATGCCTGGAGTCTTGTTTCCGGTTTTTCTACTGACGTTGTTTACATTGACAACGCTCTATTAATATATGTAGTTTCCTATTTATTATTATGGTAGGACACGGTGGCTCAGTAGGTAGAGGTGCAGGCTGCAAGCCGAGAGGTGCTCGGTTCGAATCCCACCTGCGGCAACCGCGTTGTGTCCTTGGGCAAGACACTTTATCTCCATTGCCCGCATGGGGGCATGATGCCGCCGTGTACTAAGGCGTACTGCACGTCGATGGTACGCATGTCTTCAACCAATCTAACCCTGCCTGTGCTGCAGTGCGGAGTTACGATGTTGGGGAGCTGGCAGCTGCTCGTCGTTGCTCGGTGGTTCTCTCCGGGTACTCAGGCTTCCTTCACCCGTAAAACTGTCATGGTCATGATTAGCCATTGTGCATAAATATGTGACCTTAAACACCAATAAATAAATAAATAAATTATGGTTGGACTGTTGTAAAATACATTAAATATTCCGGTAGTGTAGCAATTAATTTTTTGGATAATAAAATCATTTTTGTCCACACTTAGGCTCTAGCGGGATACATTTGGGCTCATCCTTCCCTTTGGGGACTTAGGCTCTTGTCAAAATTTTTCAAAAAATTTTTTTGTTTAAATTATTTTTCGATTTATATTTTGAATGTTATTTATTATTTATCTTTTTCTAATATTTAATGTGGAGTTGGTGGGAGTACGATTAACTTTATTTTGCTTCATAATGAACATATTGCTCAAAATGCAAGGCGAGGAAGCCTTTCCTCTGATTTACACGTTAGTTGCCTTGCTTGTTGTCGATGTACTCCCACTAATTTTTGCTCAACATGTGACGGATGGTATGACAAACGTTGGAGACGGGTGTCACGATACGTTGTTAGCGGCGAGAGGCCACTGCTGGTCCTCTCGCCAAAGAGTCATTCTTGTTTCTTAGCTTTATATTTCAGAGGAACAAGGACATGGTGATGTTTACGTGATGCCTGCAGACAGTGTGCTGCCGTTGTCGCATTCAGATGATCAAACAGAGCTAGCGGCAAAGGTGCTCATGAACATTGGACAGGGCTATAAACCACAAACCAGTGGTTTCAGTTCCCTGTTGCCAGCTAGCTCGACCGGTGAAGCGTTACTCTGTCTATGGGTACCGCGACACCGGGTGTGTCCATTGCGGTCTACGAAGTGGATTGGGTAGAGCGAGCACCTTGAAATATAAACAGGCTCACCCGGTGATGACGGAACAGAAGAAGAAGCCGGCAAGTTCATTGGGAAGCTCGGCGAGGCCTGAAAGGACCACAAGTGAGAGAGCCCCCTCTCTTTCCCAGCAACATCTGGGGCCAGATGTGGTGATTAGGAACTTGCATCATTCGGAGCATACATCCGCGCCTCCCGTCCGGGACACGCCGTTCAGTTCACAGCCAGAGTCGGCTACAGTTTTGGATTCTGCATCAGCATCTTCCAAGCACACACGACTGCACCATAGCTACACGACTTCAGATATCCAGCCTACATTGCCGAGAAGGGACCACTCATCATCAGGAAGTTGGACCATCCGGTAGCTAAGGAGACAAGGCCTCATTTATCGGGATGTCCAGAGAAAAGAGATGTCTCAAACACACTGTCCTGGGAGCAGCCAGCGGCCAGGAAACAGAAGACCGCTGCTCCTCAGGTCTCTGTAACTCCGGAACAGATTTGCTGTCGCAGATTACGCAGCTCATCGCAGCATCCCAGCAAGTGCAGCAGCTGCCGACGCCAGTCTCAGAACCTGAGCTGTCGGATGGTGCTGGGTTGGTCCAGTCATCTGCAAGTTCAGATGCCACTGACTTGTGATTTTCAACTGATTCAGACGAATGATGAAAGGGATATGGAGGGGGATTACCCTTCCCTTTCGGAACAACACATGGTTGCGATGGATTTAATCCATCAACACTACCCTGAATTTGTTCCAGCGAATCAGAATGCTGTGACTACTAGGAAGAAACTGTTGATGTCGTTAATGCTGACTTTATCCAGACAAAGGAGGAGGTCCTGTTTTTCTGGTTCAGTCTAGACAGGTGTCGCAGGGCTTTGGCTATTTAGACGACGCCATATTCAAACTTTCCCGTGGGAAGAAAAAAGGCGGTTTCTTGTCATCGTCTTCCGAAAATTTACTGTTTGTTGGACTACGTTAATTTAAAATGGTCAGGGAAGATGTACAGAGAGTTCCTCTGCGGTTGGATGCGCAGGCTGAGGACCTAGTCATGTCCTTGCCTTCGTCATGTCCTTGCCTTCGTCATTCACTATTCGCTCGGACACAATTGAGATGGTAATTTCTTCAATCAGAGCGAATTTAGATGCATTGTCTTACACACATCACCTTCAAGAGCTGTGGTGCAACATCTCAACGCAAAGGAATTTGAAGATGTTCATACCTCTTTAAGAGTCCTTTCCAGGGCTATTATGTTTACCACGTATACTCTGCCTTAACAGTGGCTAATTTGGAGTTAATCAGACATGACGGAGCCCTTGCGTCGTCATCTTTAATAGATGACAAGGTGAAAAACTCTCTATGGGTCGCTCCGGTATCCGGACACTAAGTTTTTGACGATAAGCTTTTATATGTTTATGACCAAACTACAAAGAAAGCGTAAATACTCTGCTCCTTAAGTCAGCGTCTAATCGACCCGTAGCAGCAGAAAAGAGTAGGGGAGGATGTCCTAGATGGAAAACGTCTAAAGGGGACTCCTCGCAAGGGTCTAGTAAACCCTCAAATGATTACTCTAAGGATCGTCAATACAGCGACCCAAGAAGGGAGCGTAGGTCAGATCAAGACTACCGGTCAGACGCCCCTAAGCCGGCGGGTTGAGGCTCTTCGCGAAGGAGACGCAGGTACTACAGGTGATGGTCAGGACCTCTATTGCTTAGCAGTTGGCAGAAGGTTATCAAGATTCGCATCAAACTGGATAACTATTACGGAAGACCAGTAGGCGAGAAGTGTGGTCTCGGTCGGCCTACGGCTATCTTCCTGAGTGAAACCACCCCTAACATGATGTCCGCAATGAGAAAATATGCGTCAATCCTTGCATAAGAGAGTCTCTCCATTAGGAGGTAAAAGCTCTCTTGGCAAAGGAAGCAATAGAGGTCGTCGAGAACCAAGATTCTCTAGGATTCTATAGTCACCTGTTCCTCGTTCCGAAGCCAGACAACTTGTTCCGACCGGTAATAGACTTAAGCTGAATAACAAGTTCATCATGGCTCTAAAAGTTTATTTATGGTAATCATTCAGTCGGTAAAAGCGAGCGTTCGAGTGATCGACTATGCCTCAAGCATAGATCTAAGGATCTGTACTTTCATGTCCTGGTTTATCCAACATTCAGAAAGTACCTACGGTTCGCCGTTCAAGGGATAGTATATCAGTTCCAACTGATGTGCTTCGGTCTGAATCTAGCGCCCTGGGCGTTCACTCGAATAATGATCTTGGTAATGTCTCACTTGCGAGCTCATACGTCTGCGGTAATGTCGGCTTACTTGGACGACATTCTTAGAGATGTGGCATCAGCTACTCTTCAGAACGATGTTCAGAGTCTGCTTCTCTTGCTCCGATGTCTTGGCTTCATCATAACAAGAAGGAATCGGTTCTAGCTCCGTGTAAGTCGTTCATTCACTTGGGAATGAGCTTCAAGACTCAGAACAATCTGGTCTGAGAAATGAAGGTCGAAAGTTGTTACGTCTGGCGTTACCCAGAGCAAAATTAGTCAGTTGTTATGCTCCCTTTTGTCTACACTCGGAAGCATTAACAGCGAGGGAATTTATGCGACTGATGGGGTTGTGTGAAGCGGCTGCGTATCTTATTCCGATGGGTCGATTACGCACATGTCCCCTCCAGATATTCTTTACCCAGAACTGGAGGGGAAAACGCCGCATTCACCCGAGACCAATATTGTTTTAACAGTTCTAGTAAACAAAAGGTCCAGATTTGGGCAGATATTCAGTGGTTAACTCAGGGAGTTCCGCTGCAGCTGCCGAATCCGGCTTTCACGATTATGACGGATATGAGTCAACAGGTTGGGGCACTACCCTGAGCCCGGCAGACTTGAAATGCCAGGGTCTTTGGGACCCTCGGTTCCAGGAGAAACACATAAACATCAAAGAATGATGTCAATTTGGTTAGCACTACAACAAAGGTTTCATTGTAGCGGATGCGTATGTTGAAATATAGTCGTACAACTCGACAGTGGTTGCATACATCAGGAACCAGGGCGGCACCCATTCATTTCCATTATGCCAATTAACGAAGATTTTCCTATTACGTCATGTATCATCATGTTCATCTTTCTATCCATCATATACCGGGTCGTCTGAATGTACTAGCAGACTCGCTCCTCGGAAAGGTCGCCTGTTGCAATTGGAATGGATGTTCAACAAGCGAGTATTTGGACTGTTTTGCTGCCATTGAGATCGCCCCATGATAGATCAATTTGCGACGCACCGGAACAATCAGTTACTGTCGTTAGTGTTGCCATGCCCAGACCATTGAGCACATGCAGTAGACACTCTGCCAATCTCATGGGGATAGATGATAGGATACTTGCATTACCCCAAATTCATTTGATTCAGTATTATGTTTAAGATCAAACAGTCTCGTTGTGAATCCTAATAGTAGCACCTCTGTTGTCACTGAAACCTTGGATCAGTTTTCTCAAGTGTCTGTTATTGGACGTTTCCTGGAAGCTTCCTCCACGAGAGGACCTTCTTTATCAGGGGAGGTTTTTGTTCTTCACGTCCTTCTCCACCCATAGAGGCATAATGGAGTCTGTTAGACGTGAGGGAACCATTGTGGTTCCTATATTATTTGAGGACTAACACAGGAACGATTTAGTAATGCGGGTGAGGAGATTTCAATAGGACTTATAATCTCTCCCCCACACACACACACACATACACCGCACTGCCAATGTGTTTAGAGGCAATTACTGGTCAAGACATAGTTTTCTTCCTGCAAGCCTCGTATAGTTTAATACATAAATACTATGCATTTCTTCACTTTTCTATTGGTGGCTGGGTCGTGTTCTATGGCGACCTCATAGGCACATCCGCTTTTTAGTTGGATTAGTTTCCTGTGATTATTTGTGGATTTGTTATATACAAGCACATATTTCTTCATAATTAAATTCCTAGTCTTTGGATACCTCGGAGGCTGCATAACCAGTTTACTGGTATTCAGATGATTACATGCTCGATTTTAATGCTCTCGCACATTATAATTATTAGACTGACACTTTTTTGTATATTATGGACCTTTGAAATTATGAATTATTTTGGGGGCGGTCCGTGTCGAAGCCTGTTAATCCTACCTACTTCCATTTCTAGATCCAGGTTTCTATTAATGTCAGTACTGAAATCGCATATTCACATGTGTATGCGGTCATAGATATCGTACATTACACGTTGGTGAGTGCTCTTACTGGAATTTATTGTACACCTCAATGAGGTCGCCTGTGGGTTACCTCGGAAGTGTGTTTTCTCTCCAGAAATCGTTCAGTGTGGCTCGATTGGATATGTGTATGTTATATTTTATATCACTGATTTTCGACGTATCTGTGTATGCCGTCTGCGGTGTACGTTATATAGCAGGCAATATTAATTACTGGGATCATCGCTATAGCCTTCTGAAGTGGCATTAAGCACCATTTATTAGTCGAGTTGTGACGAAGTCAAACTCGACTTATAGTTTGGTGAATGGCGGGCGGGCGGGCGGGCGGGCGTAAACAATTGGTTTCCGGATGATAACTTGATAGTGGTTCAACTCACATTCATTAAACTTCATATGTAGGTTGGTCTTGGGGGGAGGAAGAACCCTATTGATTTTGGACATGCTACGTCGAAGGTCAAGGTCACAGTGACCTTGAACATAGTAAATCTTAAACAATTGGTTTCCGGATGATAACTTGATAATGGTTCAACTCACATTCATGAAACTTCATAGGTAGATTGGCCTTGGTGAGGGGAAGAACCCTATTGATTTTGGACTCGCTACGTCAAAGGTCAAGGTCAACATGACCTTGAACATAGTAAATCGCAACAATTCCTTTCCGGATGATAACTTGATAGTAGTTCAACCTACATTCATGAAACTTCATAGGTGGGTTGGCCTTGGTGCGAGGAAGAACTCTATTGATCTTGGACTCACCAGATCAAAGGTCAAGGTCACAGTGACCTTTAACATAGTATATCGCAACAATTGGTTTCCGGATGATAACTTGATAGTGGTTCAACCTAGAGTCATGAAACTTCATAGGTGTGTTGGCCTTGGTGCGAGGAAGAACCCTATTGATCTTGGACTCACCAGGTCAAAGGTCAAGGTCACAGTGACCTTGAACATAGTATATCGCAACAATTGGTTTCCGGATGATAACTTGATAGTGGTTCAACCTAGAGTCATGAAACTTTACAGGCGTGTTGGCCTTGGTGCGAGGAAGAACCCTATTGATGTTGGACTCACCAGGTCAAAGGTCAAGGTCACAGTGACCTTGAACATAGTATATCGCAACAATTGGTTTCCGGATGAGAACTTGATAGTGGTTCAACCTAGAGTCATGAAACTTCATAGGTGTGTTGGCCTTGGTGCGAGGAACTGTTGTCACAACTCGACATTGGATCGGTGATCCTGAGCGGCATTTTTAATTATAGATCAATACCTGAGTGTCTGTTCGACGGGTATTTACATTGTTTTTTGGTACCACTCTTACTGATTCCAGAGCTCTCCCCTCTTTCTTTTGAAGATTCCTTCAAAAGAAAGGGTGGGGGGGGGGGGTTGATTTTTACCTCTCCTCTGGCTTGATAGGTATGTAACTATGAAGGAAGCTGTTTTGTCCGTAATTATATCCTGCATACAGCTGGAGTTGTATTGTGTATGGTGTATGTGTTTGTAGGGGATTTTCTCTCATTCTCAGATACTCCATCCTAATTTTGGGGGGGCTTAGTCCAGACTAGCCTTCAAAATTAGGAACTTGTTACATTCTAATTAACATAGTCCTCATTCTTAGAATAAGGAATTACTTAAATTGGGCTCCTTATTTAGGATATGTCTCCTCTATCACTGTATAGAGAGACATACATGTAATTCCTAATAATTTTAATTTCCTTTCATCTTGGATTACAAGATTGGAAATATGTTGATCTACTAATTATGAAGTCCCAGGCTCTCCACCTTTTTATGAGTCAGCTAGTCTGGGCCATTGGGTTATAGTATAAAAATATTATAAATTCATAGTAAGTTCATACAAAGTTGATTGTCTGTTTCTCAGGCCTTTTTTTTCCCAAAAAGCATGCGGGCGGGCAGTCTTTTTTCTTTCTTTTTATTTTCTCCCGAGAGGTTGTTTGTGGTAATTCGACCCCCACCCAAACGCCTGGTGGACCATGCAAAATTTCGCAAATATATTGGTTATTCACCGTAGGGGTGTTGGGTCATAAATGAAGTGTGGTTTGAATGTTTGTTTTTTCAGTGGAATGTGAAAATTATGACACAGGACGAAACGCCTCCTGGGTGAAACTTCTCGGGATGAAACGTCTCTGGGACAAATCAAATGTCAAAGTGGCAACTTTCACAGATTTATTTTACCAAAAAAAAAAATCCTTTCACAACCCGCCTAATAAAATCGTGAGTCTCAATTTTTCCCCATTATATTCAAAATTATCACAACCCATTTGAACGGGCAGTTCATCCATAAATCATATATTTTTATACTGTACCAATGACCCAGACATAGCTGGTGCTAACTCTTAAAATATAGGGCCAAACACAAATTTTGCCCCCCAATCCCCAAAATTTGCATCTAAAACCAAAGAAAACATGTCCTGAAAGGCCCTCCACCCTTCACCTCTACTGCGCATGCGCAGTGTCAAGGACGTTCCGAAATTGGCGCCATTAATCATTCTAAGTTTGGCCCTTCATCAGTTAACATCTGACTGATCTTTGTGCTTGTAAATCTCAGTTTAAATGATGCCAGACACATAAATATTAGTGAAATGGTGATTCTAAGGAGGATAGAGAAGGAGGAGAGGAAAAATGTGTGACAGAATATTATCAGGGCTGTAACTTAAAATTTTTTAATGAAATTATGTTAAGTTACCTATTTTCGAGGCAGCAGCCATTTTGTTGTCATTCTGATTATGTAGTTATACTGATTTTTCAGTGTTTTCCTCTCTCCCTGTCCTTTAAGTCCCCCCTTGCTATTCTCCCATGCTTTTGGCATAGTTTTTGTAATTATTATTACTAAATTTTCTTGGGAGTTTTAGCTGAACAACAGAATGAATTCTGTTCTTTTCCCCATGTTTACGTCTTCACCTACGGGTGGTTAGGCGTTGTGTTCTGCATCTACCATCTGATGTTCTGTAGTTTCTTCCCTGGAAGTCTCTGTTTTGCATCAGATAGTGTATTTTTGGTAACTGATTCCGGGCCTGGGTGCCTGGAGTCTTATTTTAGTGTTTTTACATTCATTGTTTACATTTACAACAGCCCTCTGTGTGAGGGGGGGATTTCTGGAAAATAATATCTTGATGTTATTTTAATCATATCTAGATACATTATTATTGTTCGTAAGTGTTGAATAAATTGTTTAAAATATTTTTAAAATTTTTGTCCACACTTAGGCTTGGGATCCATTGGGGCTCAACGTTACTTTTCAGAAACTTGGGCTATTCTGAAAAAATATTTTTTCAAAATATTTTGATTTCAATTATTTTTTCTATATTAATGAATCATATTATTATTATGTATTTTGATTGGCAGGGGTTAGTGCGAGTACCAGGACTTGTTTTCTTTTCACATTGAAAGGATATTGATCAATTGTAATAAGAGGAAGTCTTCCTCTGACTTTTATAATTATTCTATATGTGGTCAGTGTACTCGCATTAACTCCTGTTCTGTATCGTATGATTTCGATGACAATATGGGAAGCGTATGTCACGGTATGTTAGGGGGGAATTGGACACTCCGGTCCTTTCCCCGCAGGGTCACTCTACTTTATCAATTTCTATTTCAGACGATCAAGATAGGGTGATGTATCTGTGATGTCTTCCAACAGTGTGCTTCCGTCGTCACAATTAATGAAGGGCTAGCGGAAAAGTGCTCATGTAAATACGCCAATTGCCTAAGAGGACCCTAGTAGGTTCGACGGCCTTTGACGTCCGCTAGTTCGCCCGGTGTAGCGTCCATTCACCGAATGGTTCGGCAGCCGGGTTCGTCTGTTGCGGTCTAGAAGGAATTTTGGGGTGATGCGAGCACTATAAATCAACCAAATGCACACCCAGTGACGGCGGATCAGAGGGAGAACGGAGGAAGCCTTTTAGTCTGGTTCATAGCTCGTTCTGGTCCATCCGGACGGCGAGCGAGAGAGGCCCCTCTCTCGTACAACAACATCTGCCCCCAGTTGTTGTGGTACAAAATGTTTCGCATTCGGAGCATACGTCTGTCGCTCGGGACGCTCCGACATATAGTCAGTCCGGAGTAGACTGTCAATAAGGCTTCCTCATTTCTCATGGTAGCGCACACGACCGCTCTTGGCTATGTGACCTCCGATATCCAGTCAGCTTCGCCAGTCAGAGAATCACCGGCGACCAGGTCACACCATCCGGTAGCCAGGGATACGAGGCCTGCAGACTCCGGACGTTCGCATAAGAAGTGTGCGGGAGTCAACGTACACGGAGCTTCCGGCGGCAATGCATCGTAAGACCGCTACTGCACAGGCCTCGGGAACGGACGTGCTTTCCTAAATAGCACAGTTTATCGCAGCATCAACTGAATCTGTCGCATATTTTTTATCCGACGATGCTGGGTCGGGACGCTCCGCGGAAGCGGGTACGGACGTCCGAAAATTTCATCCGGTCCGACGGGATACCGAAAGGGATTTGGAGGATTTCGAGCTTTCCCTTTCGGAACAACATATGCTGTTGTGTATGTCATCTGACTTGGTCTTCTTCAGCTTCTTCGTCGGACCAGAATGCTGCGATGCCAGATAAGAAACTGATAGCGTCGGTGGACTTAGAAATTTTTGGGTCGGTTCAGGGACATCGTCCCTTAGTTCCGACATAGTCCAATAATGTCACACAAACTTTCGAATTATTGAACGACGCTATATATATATTATTATTTTATGCTTGCTATAACCAAGCATTTCTGGTTTCTTGTTCGCAAAGTTACGGAGATGTCTTTCAAAAGTGTGCCTCTGTCTTCATAGTTAATGAAGAGCTAGCGGCAATAAGTGCTCATGGAATATGTCTATCGCCTAAGAGATCCCTTGTAGGATCGACGGAGTGACATTCGCTAGCTCACCCGGTGTAGCGTGCATTCATCGAATGGTTCGGCTGCCGGGTTCGTCCGTTGCGGTCTAGGAAGGAGATTTGGGTGATGCGAGCACTTTAATTACTTTAGTACTCACCCAGTGACGGCACATTGAGGACAGATCGGAGGAAGCCTGTTAGTCCGGTTCCTGGCTTGTCCAGGTCCGTCCGGGCTGAGGTCCCTCTCTCGTCCAACAACATAGGGGACCGCATGTTGTGGTTCAGATATTTTACATTCAGAGCATACGTCTGTCGGTCAGGACGCTCCGTTATATTGACAGTCCGAGAGACTGTCCATAATGCTTCCTCATCCTCACAGCAGGGCACACGACCGCACATTGGCTACGTGACCTCGAGTATCCGATCAGTTTCGTCATTCAGTGATTCCACGGCGAATAGGTCACGCCATCCGGTAGCCAAGGGACACGAGGCCTATACACTCCGTTCGCTCGCATATTGGTAGTATGCACGGGGTAACGATCACGGAGCTTCCAGCGGCAATGCATTGTAGGACCGCTTCTCCTTAGGCCTCAGTGACGGACGTGCTATCCGAGTTAGCACAGTTGTTTCGCAGCATCCCAGCTATCGACAGTTTCTTGGTCGAATCAGGAATTATCCGACGGCGCTGAGTCGGTGCGGTCCGCGGTTGCATCAGGTACGGACGACCGAACGCTTTACAGGGTCCGACAGGATGGCGAAAGGGATTCGAAAGATTTCGAGTTTTCCCTTTCGTAGTATCGGAAGCTGCCATTTATATCTTCGGGCATTATCTTCCAGTGATTGTTATTTCGGACTACATTGCTGCGATGTTGGATAAGAGACTTATAGCGTCATTGGACTCGGAATTTTGGATCGGTTCAGGGACATTGTCCCTGACTTACCGACACAGTCCAATAATTTCATTACAACATGTGTTTTATTTTTCGACGCTATATATGCATACAAGCCTGCTACCAAGCATGATAGTTTAGTTTCTTGTCCGCGTTGCTCATTTCTGCCGTTTTATCATTTATACGTATAGTTTATTTTGGCAGAGCAGGGCATACCGAGAGTTCATATGCGTCTAGACGGTGTGGTTAAAGACTGCAAATATTCTTTTTCGCCGTCTATGTCTTTTCCAACCTCAATGTTGGAAATGACAATGATGTCTAGTAGACTTAACTTAGACGCTTTATCATACGTAATCCACCTTACTGAGGCGTTATCATTACGTCTTAAAGAAAAGATTTACGGGATATTATTCTCAATGTAATTTCTTTTGAGGGCAGTAGTTTGTTCACGTATAACTCCGCCCTTCAGTGGCTGATTGGAGTTGGTTAGACGTGACGCAGCCCTAGCTACATCCACGCGCGTGGATAGTAAGGTTAAGAACTCTCTCAGAGTCGCTTCGTTCTCGGAGAAGCTTCTCTTCGACGGCAACTTTTCAGCAATCCATGAATTGCTCGATTTACACGTCCTCTTGTCTATCTAGTGTTAGAAGAGATTCAGACTGGGGCAAACATTCGGTGGTTGACTCAGAGAGTGCCACTGCAGTTGCCGGACCCGAGTGTTGCAGTTATGACGGTTGCCAGTCAAACAGATTGGGATATAATATTGATCCCAACGGATTAGAAGTGCCAGGGTCTTTGGGTTCCGCAGTCTCTTAGCAACCAATTATCTTCCGCGGAATAATGTTTTTTAGGCTTGCTTTATGTCATTGCATGAACATTATTCAGAAACGCATGCCCAAATCCTGTCCGTTAATTCGACAGTAGTGGCGTATCTCCGGAACCAGGGAGGCACTCATTCGTTTCCGTTATTCAATTTAATGGAAAGAATCCGTCTGTTGGTTATAGTACACCAAGTTCTGTTTCGGTCCGTCATATTCCGGGTCGTCTGATTGTTTTACCGGACTCCCGTTCACTTAGGGGTCGCTTGTTGCTGTCAGAATGGACTCTCAACAAACAAGTATTCAATCAGATTTGCTATCTATGGGAGCGCCCAATGATGATTTATTTCGACTCAGCTTGCTAATCAATTGCAGACGTATGTGTTGGCTTGTCCGGATCTCTGAGCTAATGTTGTTAACGCTCTATTGATCTATAGGACGGAATGATAGGATACGCGTATCCTCCGGCGCTGTTGTTTCAGCAGGTATTGCTAAGATAAACAACCACAATACATTTCTGTTGATAGCATCTCTATCTTCACAGAGACCATGGGTAATTTACTCTGTTGTCTACTGTGGGACTTAACGCGAAATCTTCCTCAATGAGAGGATCTTTTTTCGCTGGGTAAATCGTGTCATCTTTATCACAACCCGCAAGGTCGCAACCTTCACGTATTACGTTGTGTGGTCCGTATTGCATTGTAAGCATTGTACTGGACGAGCTTTGGACGCGATTTCTTACTATTGGAGATCCTCTTCTTCGCTATTCTATGCGGCTAAAGTGGAGGCTCTTCCGTCGTTGGTGTAGGGATCATTATGTTCATATTGTTGATCCCTCCATACTACTCATTGCAACTTTTTAGTATACTTGTTTGACAAGATCTACTGCAGCCTGTTATTATTAAGGTTATAGGTTAATGTTGCCTCATACCTATGCACTCTAGGATAGTTTACAATTGAGTCTTATGTCTCTTTATCTAAGTCAGTTAGTAACTTTTTGATAAATAGACTTAGAATCTTTAGATTAAATTCCTATATGGAATTTAACTTCGGTTCTTATTTAGCTAAGTAATCATTTGAGCCTCTGGAAACAGTAGTTTTCAAATTCTGACCTTTTAGACAGTAATTCTGTTGGCTTCTCTTTTACTGAAGAGTCAGTGAGTTTCATGCATTATCGATGGATGATTTTCACTTTCGTAGTTTCGGAATCACTACTTCCTTTACTATTTAGGTTGGATTTTTGCATAAGAGTTAGGCTCCTAATATCCGGAACCTGTTGTTATTAAGGTCCTTCCGTCTTCGTACGGGCATAGGCCTTTACTCTCTCCGGTTAGAGTTTATGTATTTATAAACAGATATCTGTTTATTACTACGGGCGTAAGCTTTTTCTGTCTTTGATGCCTAATAGAAGGACGTTACGCTCCATTCTATTGCTAATGGATTCTATTAACTATCGGTACTGCTTATGGTATATCATTGACTCAGCAGTTGTGCTTAAGATTTCGGCTCATGAAGTAAGAGTTCTTCTACATCTTGGGCTTACATTAATAGTGTCGCTATTATAGATTTTTGAAGGCTGCTCATTGCTCTCAGCCATCCACATTCATGAATTTTTATCTCAGAAATATCGAGTCCATTTCTGGAGGCCTCTATTGTTAGGTCTATTATCTACTGCTCAGAATGTCATTCACTTAACAGTTGCTACTATAGCTAGGTAGGCTGTCTGTTTCGGCAGTGACTCCGTTCTGCTGCCCTCTTCGCTCTGGGCTATTTGACCCAGGGCAAGAAAAAGGGGGGGGGGGGGAGGGTGTTTCTTTGGGTCACCTGTTTTACTATGAAAACAAGGGAATACCTCCTCCGGAGTAGTAATTCTGAGCTGTTATTGGGATGGTTGTTTAGTGAGAAGTTTATGTTTTAAAAATTCATTCAAGTCTTAGTTTTTAAAGTATAGCTTTTGAATATTGCATATGTCAACAGACATGATTATGCAATCCTCAGACACTTTTTAGGAGTATAAGAGTCTCTATTCTCTAGACTTACTTTATTTATTGGCTTACTTTAAAAATTATTAGTATAAGGATTATGTTGGATATTAATAGAGTACAGGGATGTATGAAGCTCAATTTTGGAAGGTGTTGTATCTTTCTAATTTATCATAAATAAGAAAGATACATGTAAGGCCTATTACTTCTTTTTCCCTACAGGGGATGACTCTATTTTATATTATTGAGCGTATTCCTTTTTGCTCTATGTCCTTGGCCCTCCAGCCTTTTTACTATTCAGCTATGTCTGGGTCATTGGTACAGTATAAAAATGTTAAAAAATTTATAGTAATTTCTATATTTTTTATACTTACCAATGACCCAGATGGGGATGGCCCTCCCAGGAGTTGGGAACTCTTGCCTCCCCGCTGAGTACATAGCGCTTACCAGGCACTGGTTATTAGAATGATTAATGGCGCCAATTTCGGAACGTCCTTGACACTGCGCATGCGCAGTAGAGGTGAAGGGTGGAGGGCCTTTCAGGACATGTTTTCTTTGGTTTTAGATGCAAATTTTGGGGATTGGGGGGCAAAATTTGTGTTTGGCCCTATATTTTAAGAGTTAGCACCAGCTATGTCTGGGTCATTGGTAAGTATAAAAAATATAGAAATTACTATAAATTTTTTAACTTTTCGGAAATCTGAAAATGAAATACAAAACGAATGTTTGCGTGTTTTTATTAACCAATTCGACCGCACATACCTTCCTGTATGCGATTTATTTTCAACTATGACTGTTACTTTTATATCAAGCAATGGTTACTATTAGTTATCCAATTATCCTGCATCTCAAATGCATTTATTTAAATTAACTGGGAAACTCGTAACGGTTTCAAATAACAGTACACAAATTCCCAATGACGTCCATTTACAATACAGATGTTACTAAAAATAAATGCCAGGAGACTGTGTTCCATTCAATATAGCACCTGACTTTGCAGACTTTCTGAGGGTTGGTGCGAATCAAACGTAGTGCGAATCGACCATTCCCCTTTGTGACTGTTTGTTGTCAGACTGAAAGACACCTTCCTTCTTGCTGTCATTAAGACTTACCTTTTACAGAATAAAACACTTTCTGTTATGAATATTGCTAAAACCCACCCACTTTATTAAAGTATGATGTAGAAAAAGCTTGAAGTGTGTTAATTTAAAATTTGCGAACGCATCGATATCGATTTACCGAAATGAGTACAATATCTCAAATTTTTTTTTAAAGATTTTTTGGTGTCATAGAAAGGTTGCATGCGCACCAAAAATGACTATGCGCGCGAGCCTGAGAAACAGAGGGGTTTTTTATGGCCTAATTTGTATATTTTTAGCTCAACTTTGATGAAGTCAAATTTGAGCTATTGTCATGGCCCGTCGTCCGTCTGTCCGTCTGTCCGTACGTCAACAATTGGCTATGGCTCGGGCTAGAGGTCGTATTTATGAACAGATCTTTCCGAAACTTCTTGGGTACCTTTGTTATGACCGTGGGACGAGAACGAGTGTTTTTGGGTGCGGTCCGAAATTCAAGATGGCTGCCAGCCGCCATTTTGTACCGATGATGCAGAAATCTGTTTTTTGTACAGAACTTCCATATGAAAGCTCTGATTTGAATAATTTTTTGTATGAATGTTTAGTACCATGGGGTACATCACATATAATACGGGTTTTTTTCTCGTGCGTAAATTGTGCAAATTAGACTAATTTTGATGTTTTTTGGTGTTAATTTCAGCACTGTAAGTGCAAATGCCAATACGGCTCGGGCTAGAGGCCGTATTTATGAACCAATCTTTACGAAACTTCTTGGGTACCTTTGGTATCACCGTGGGACGAGAACGAGTGTTTTGGGGTCCGGTCCGAAATTCAAGATGGCCGATGGCAGCCATTTTGTACAAAATTAGGTGCAATCAGATTTTTGCACAGAACTTCCATATGAAAGCGCTGATTTGAATAATTTTGTGTGTGAATGTTTAGTACCATGGGATACATCACATATAATACGGGTTTTTTTCTCGTGCAGAAATTATGCAAATTAGATGAACTTTGATATTTCAGTGCGACTTACACACATTCTGGGTGCGGTCTAAAATTCAAGATGGCTGCCAGTGGCCATTTTGTACCGAAATTAGGTCTAATCAGTTTTTTGTACACAACTTCTATACAGCTAAGACTAGAGGCCATATTTATGAACCAATCTTTACGAACCTTGTTGGGTTCCTTTGTTATCACCGTGGGATGAGAGCGAGAGTTTTTGGGTGTGGTCCGAAATTCAAGATGGCCACCAGCAGCCATTTTGTACCAAAATTAGTGCAATCAGTCTTTTGTACAGAACTTCTGTATGAAAGTTCTGATTTGAATAAATTTTTGTATGAATGTTTAGTGACATGGAATACATCACATATTCTAAGTGGTTTTTTTTCGTGCAGAAATTATGCAAATTAGATGAACTTTGACTTATTCAGTGCTACTTGCACAATGTGAGCACACATGTCAATACGGCTCAGGGTAGAGGCTGTATTTATGAACCGATCTTCACAAAACTTCTTGGGTACCTTTGTTATCACCTTGGGACGAGAATGAGTGTTTCTGGGTACGGTCCAAAATTCAAGATGGCTGCCAGTGGCCATTTTGTACCAAAATTAGGTCCAATCAGTTTTTTGTCATAAGTTCTATACAGCTCGTATTTATGAATTGATCTTCACAAAACTTCTTGGGTACCTTTGTTTTCACCTTGGGACAGGAACGAGTGTGTTTTGGGGTGCCTTTGTTATCACTGTGCTATGAGAACAAATATTTTGGGGTTCAGTCAGACCCACTCTGGGACTCAAAGTTTTCTTTTCTAGTTTAGCATCTGACTGTCACCCACCTTTACAATACTTTACCTATACATTTGTTACAGGCAACGGTCAGTATTTATGTACAGACCATTACAATACTTTATATGTACCTTTGTTATCAGGTCATTACCTAGATGTTTGTCATTGCTGTGTCACATACTATACATGTGCATGTGTTTGTCTTGACAAGTTGAGCTACAGTGTCATTGACACTTTCATTTATACTTACCAATGGCCCAGACAGAGATGGCCCTCCCATGAGTGGGCACTCATACCTCCCCGTTGAATTATTATGTAGTACTCTCTTCTACAAAGAATGATGTTGGCGCCAATTCAAGTCACTTCCTGACGTCTGCGCATGCGCAGAGAGTAAATGTATAGAGGGCCAGATAGGACTTTTAATTTTCGGTTTTGCATGCAAATTTTGGGATTGGGTGACAAAATTTGTGTTTGGCCCTAGATATTTTTGAGTTAGCACCAGCTGGTCTGGGCCATTGGTAAGTATAAAAAATATACAAATTACTATGAATTTCTAATTTTCCCTTTCACATCAGCAATTCCCCACTTTATAGTATTTTTAATAGATTATCACTGCTTATAATTAAGAACCTGAAGTTTTATCTTAACTGGTAGAGTGCTGGAAGCCCTATTTTGGGCTTTACTAAAAGTGACAGGCAATAACTGTCTGTAGCTACATTCTACCTGAGGAATCCTTTATTGACCCTGATATGAATCAGATTTTTTATACAATACCTTGCTCTCTGACATTTAATTGGATAGTGCCTATAAGGCACTGTCCAATTAAATGTAATAGAGCAGTATATGATGAGCTTTGATTTGTTGTCAGAAAAAAACTCAGCACTTTACCAGTTAAAGAATCACACATCTCAAAAACCTCAAATGTTCATGAATTAGAAGTGAAATTGCCAAAGCAGGAATACACCACTTGTTTTTGACATTCAGTATGTGCATTTATTGTGTAGCAAACAACTCGAGGCATATCAGATTTTTGATTGTTTGCTTTTGGCTTTATTTTTTCCCCTATTAAACTGTGAAGTTAAAAGTGATAAACTGTGATGAAGTCCAATGCTCTAATCCCTGAGACACTGCACACCCTAAACACTTTTGGAAGTCGTGAAGAAAATTATATTTTTATACTGTACCAATGACCCAGACATAGCTGGCTGGTGCTAACTCTTAAAATATAGGGCCAAACACAAATTTTGCCCCCCAATCCCCAAAATTTGCATCTAAAACTAAAGAAAACATGTCCTGAAAGGCCCTCCACACTTCGCCCCTACTGCGCATGCGCAGTGTCAAGGACGTTCCGAAATTGGCGCCATTAATCTTTCTAAGTTTGGCCCTTCATCAGTTAACATCTGACTGATCTTTGTGCTTATAAATCTCAGTTTAAATGATGCCAGACACATAAATATTAGTGAAATGGTGATTCTAAGGAGGATAGAGAAGGAGGAGAGGAAAAGAATGTGTGACAGAATATTATCAGGGCTGTAACTTAAAATTTTTTAATGAAATTATGTTAAGTTACCTATTTTCAAGGCAGCAGCCATTTTGTTGTCATTCTGATTATTTAGTTACACTGTTTTTTTAAGTGTTTTCCTCTCTCCCTGTCCTTTAAGTTCCCCCTTGCTATTCTCCCATGCTTTTGGCATAGTTTTTGTAATTATTATTACTAAATTTTCTTAGGAGTTTTAGCTGAATAACAGAATGAATTCTGTTCTTTCCCCATGTTTACGTCTTCACCTAGGGGTGGTTAGGCGTTGTGTTCTGCATCTACCATCTGATGTTCTGCAGTTTCTTCCCTGGAAGTCTCTGTTTTGCATCAGATAGTGTATTTTTGGTAACTGATTTCGGGCCTGGGTGCCTGGAGTCTTATTTTAGTGTTTTTACACTCATTGTTTACATTTTCAACAGCCCTCTGTGTGAGGGGGGGATTTCTAAAAAATAATATCTTGATGTTATTTTAATCATAACTAGATACATTATTATTGTTCGTAAGTGTTGAATAAATTGTTTTAAATATTTTTAAAATTTTTGTCCACACTTAGGCTTGGGATCCATTGGGGCTCAACGTTACTTTTCAGAAACTTGGGCTGTTCTGAAAAAATATTTTTTCAAAATATTTTGATTTCAATTATTTTTTCTATATCAATGGATCATATTATTATTATGTATTTTGATTGCCAGGGGTTAGTGCGAGTACCAGGACTTGTTTTCTTTTCACATTGAAAGGATATTGATCAATTGTTTTAAGAGGAAGTATTCCTCTGACTTTATTATCATTCTATATGTGGTCAGTGTACTCGCATTAACTCCTGTTCTGTATCGTGTGATTTCGATGACAATATGGGAAGCGTATGTCACGGTATGTTGTTGGGGATTTGGACACTCCGGTCCTTTCCCCGCAGGGTCACTCTACTTTATCAATTTCTATTTCAGACGATCAAGATTAGGGTGATGTATCTGTGATGTCTTCCAACAGTGTGCCTCCGTCGTCACAATTAATGAAGGGCTAGCGGAAAAGTGCTCATGTAAATACGCCAATTGCCTAAGAGGACCCTAGTAGGTTCGACGGCCTTTGACGTCCGCTAGCTCGCCCGGTGTAGCGTCCATTCACCGAATGGTTCGGCAGCCGGGTTCGTCCGTTGCGGTCTAGAAGGAATTTTGGGGTGATGCGAGCACTATAAACTAACCTAATGCACACCCAGTGACGGCGGATCGGAGGGAGAACGCAGGAAGCCTTTTAGTCCAGTTCATAGCTCGTTCCTGTCCATCCGGACGGCAAGCGAGAGAGGCCCCTCTCTCGTTCAACAACATCTGGCCCCAGATGTTGTGGTACAAAATGTGTCGTAAGCGGAGCATACGTCCGTCGCTCGGGACGCTCCGTTGTATAGGCAGTCCGCTGAGACTGCTAAGGCTTCCTCTTCTCGTCAGCGCACACGACCGCACCTTGGCTGCGTGACCGCCGATATATTACCAGCTTCGCTGATCAAGGATTCTTCGGCGACCAGGTCACACCATCCGGTAGCCAGGGACACGAGGCCTGCAGACTCCGGACGTTCGCATAGGAAGTGTGCGGGAGTCAACGTACACGGAGCTTCCGGCGGCAATGCATCGTAAGACCGCTACTGCACAGGCCTCGGGAACGGACGTGCTTTCCTTAATAGCACAGTTTATCGCAGCATCCCAGCATCAACTGAATCTGTCGCATATATTTTATCCGACGATGCTGGGTCGGGACGCTCCGCGAAAGCGGGTACGGACGTCCGAAAGTTTCATCCGGTCCGATGGGATACCGAAAGGGATTCGGAGGATTTCGAGCTTTCCCTTTCGGAACAACATATGCTGTTGTGTATGTCATCTGACTTGGTCTTCTCCAGCTTCTTTCGTCGGACCAGAATGCTGCGATGCCGGATAAGAAACTGATAGCGTCGGTGGACTTAGAAATTTTTGGTTCGGTTCAGGGACATCGTCCCTCAGTTCCGACATAGTCCAATAATGTCACACAAACTTTTGAATTATTGAACGACGCTATATATATTATTATTTTATGCTTGCTAACCAAGCATTTCTGGTTTCTTGTTCGAAGAGTTATGGAGATGTCTTTCAAAAGTGTGCCTCTGTCGTCATAGTTAATGAAGAGTTAGCGGCAATAAGTGCTCATGGAATATGTCTATCGCCTACGGTGTGACATTCGCTAGCTCACCCGGTGTAGCGTACATTCATCGAATGGTTCGGCTGCCGGGTTCGTCCGTTGCGGTCTAGGAAGGAGATTTGGGTGATGCGAGCACTTTAATTACTTTAGTACTCACCCAGTGACGGCAGATTGAGGACAGATCGGAGGAAGCCTGTTAGTCCGGTTCCTGGCTGGTCCAGGTCCGTCCGGGCTGTGAGCGAGAGAGGTCCCTCTCTCGCCCAACAACATAGGGGACCGCATGTTGTGGTTCAGATATTTTACATTCGGAGCATATGTCCGTTGGTCGGGACGCTCCGTTATATTGACAGTCCGAGAGACTGTCTTTAATGCTTCCTCATCCTCACAGCAGGGCACACGACCGCACATTGGCTACGTGACCTCGAGTATCCGATCAGTTTCGGCATTCAGTGATTCCACGGCGAATAGGTAGCGCCATCCGGTAGCCAAGGGACACGAGGCCTATACACTCCGTTCGCTCGCATATTGGTAGTATGCACGGGGTAACGATCACGGAGCTTCCAGCGGCAATGCATCGTAAGACCGCTTCTCCTCAGGCCTCAGTGACGGACGTGCTATCCGAGTTAGCACAGTTGTTTCGCAGCATCCCAGCAATTGACAGTTTCTCGGTCGAATCAGGAATTATCCGACGGCGCTGGGTCGGTGCGGTCCGCGGTTGCATCAGGTACGGACGACCGAACGCTTTATAGGGTCCGACAGGATGGCGAAAGGGATTCGAAAGATTTCGAGTTTTCCCTTTAGTAGTATCGGAAGATGCCTTTCATATCTTTTGGCATTATCTTCCAGTGATTATTATTTCGGACTTCATTGCTGCGATATTGGATAAGAGACTTATAGCGTCATTGGACTCGGATTTTTCGATCGGTTCGGGGACATTGTCCCTGACTTACCGACGTAGTCCAATATTGTCATTACAACATGTGTTTTATTTTTCGACGCTCTATATATATATACAAGCCTGCTACTAAGCATGATAGTTTAGTTTCTTATCAACCTACTCACAATTGTTTACTACAGGCTTGCACTACAGTGGAAGTCCCTAACTCGGATAAAATACTCTCTATTTTTGTCTTTCCCAAGCAAGTTGGGAAAGAAAAGTGGTGCAAAAGCACCAATAAAAATAAGCCAAAACTGGGTCGAGTGCAACCGGCGCAGACCCAGTACGGGACGCTCTCTCCCAAGTACAACTCCACGACTTCCGTTGCCAGTGCGCATACCGTCTCTAAAGACTCATTCTTTTTAAAATCCGCTTCGTGTCGAGATGTTTTTGCACGCTTATCAGTGTTCCACCAACTCGATGTTTGATGTTTCCTGATTCATTATACCGCAGTGTATCCTTTGTATTCTCAGGAACAGTGTTTTATATTCTCTTTTTTCTATTATATGTCCATCATGTATATTTATTTGCTCTCTCTCGAGTCGCGCGCGAATTTCGCGGGCCACGCGGTTCGGACTTAGATTATTTCACAATTATTGTTAATGCTTTTTTTGCAAAATTTTTTAATTGTGTTAGAGTTAGGTGTCAGCGGGGTACCACTCCTTCAGTGTTTCTTCTTTCTGTTGAGAGTAGTCTTCCTGTTGGGTGGTTCCCGGTCGGCCGTCTGGGGTCTTTGTTTCTGTCACCTTTCTCTCTTTGGGGGTGTTCTGTTTTCTGATCTCACCTTCTCTGCTCCTCTCACCTCTTTCATGCCTAGGACAATTCCTTGTGGGCAGTGTCTGCTGCCTAAGCATGTGGACGATGTACATTCGTCGTGTTCCTCCTGTAATGGGTGTTCGGCCGAGCGGCCGTGTGGTGTCTGTGGAACATGGTCTTCCACCTTTTGGGCGTCTGTAAATCGTGTCGTTCGTTCTCGTGGCCGTGCCTCCCGCTCCCGCGGGAAAGGAGAACGTGGTCGTTCGGGGCCTCCCGAACCGACTCTGTCTGGTGAGAGTTATTCCTCCTCCGTGGGGGATGTGCAGTCTTTTCCTGTGGTGGATACTGCGGGAGCCGTTGAGTGTTCTGGTGTAGAGATGCCTGGTTCCGGGACTACGGTCCCCCTCCAGTCGACATCTGAGGCTGTCACTAGGGTTGTGACTCCTCCTTCGGAGCCGAGCCGGTGTGCTCTCTCCATTATTTCACCAGCCTCAACGACTCTCGACGTATCTACTACTGCTGCTGGTCCGTCTGCTTCGTTGTCTGTTTCAGCCGGCCTCGGCTTTTCGCTGCAGGGGACTGCAGAACTGTCCGATACTGTAGACGTGGGATATCGGCCCCAGCCTTCCCTGACTTCAACTCGGCGAAGTCGGAAGGGGCTGCCGGCCGAGCCCATCGCTGTGGTCTCGTCGCCGTCGAGTACCACAGTTGTGTCTTTGGATTCGGATGTTCATAGTGGAAACACTATGAACTCCGGGGCGTTTCCGTCCGCTCACTCTGGTCACACGGCCAGTTTTGGGGGACCAACGCCTTTTGTGCAGCCTGGACCTTCTGCCCCGCAGAGGTCCGCGGTGACTCTCATGAGTTCTCGCAATATTGATCCTCGGGGTGCATCGTACCCCTATACACGTCTGCCTTCAGATGTTTCGGCTGCCGCCCGTCGTCCCGCGTCGGGTGTTTTGGAGGATCGTGACCCTTCGCTGGTTAAGAGGGTCAGAGGTGAAGCCACTTTGCCGGTTCGCTCCCCTGTCGAACCGGTCGGTACAGGCAGTGAGCTTAGGGAGGCCCTCTCCTTACTCACTCAGGTTCTCTCAAAGAGCCTTCCTGTTGCTTCCAGCGAGGCTATGGGTGGTTTCCAGGCGCCTCCTATGGCGCCGCCTCCCGGGATTGGAAACAGGCCGGTTTCCGATTCCTCTGGTGTCCCGACACCATGGGGGGCGTCGGCTGGTTTGCCCACGATGGGCTATGTGTCTTCCGACTCTGGGGAGGAGTCCGACATGCTTGAGGTCGAGGGCCAGCAGTCTTCGGACTTGGGGGCGGCTCTTGACTTTGTGTTTGGGTTTCTGCCTGAGCTCAAACCTGCTAACCAGCCGACAGTGTCAGCCTGGCCGCGATCTTCGGTCGCGCGCCAACAGCCTATGGAGCAACCTGCTTCTGGGCGCCTTCGACCGTGCCAGTCGGTACAGGTGGTTGAAGCTTTTTCAGCATTGGATGCCAAGCTGAATTCCAAGGCTTTGAAGACTTCGTTCTTCACCAGGGTTGACACCTTTTTGCCTCCTGTGCGTTATCGTTCCTACGATTCCGCCAATCCGTCAGTCTGCCAGACTTTGACGGTTCTGGATCAGGACTCCACTTCCCTCGGGCTTTCCAAGCCCAAGTCTGCCGTCATTCCAATGACGACTCTGGAGTCCACGTTGGGCTTATCTAGAGAGATGCTTGGCATGCTTTCTCTCTCAGATCACGTCGTCTCAGCTTTGGCTGCTTATCTGCCTCCAGATAAGTTTGACGAGGTACAGGCTCCTTTGCGTGTGCTGTCCAAGGCGCTTATGCACCTTACTCACACGCATGCCTGTAACACGGCCAATTTGGAATTAGTTCGAAGGGACGCTGTGCTGGACACAGGACGATCCCTTCCCGAGGAGCAGCGTGCTACTCTTCGATCTGCTTCTTTGGCAGGTCCGCAACTTTTCCATGGCTCCGTGTCGACGGTCCGGGATGACGTCCTACGTCATTCCAAAGATCAGCTGCTGTTTTGTCAGCTTGATCAGCCTTCTCGGGGAGGCAAGGGCCGTTCCAAGCCTAACAAGTACCCTTCTGCTTCCTCTGTGAAGCAAAAGGCTGGTCCTTCTGCCGCCTCCTCTGCTTCTTACTCACGGGGTAAAGGTAGGGGTCGGCAGAATCGAGGGAAGTCTCAGGATTCTTCATTTAGCAGAGGAGGTGGTTTCTCCTCTCGCGGGCCTCGTCGGGGCTCGAAATGAAGGTCCTCACCTCGACTCGTCCCAGGTTGGAGGAAGGATAGCAGAGTTTGCAGACCATTGGACCACCATCACATCTGATCCATGGGTGTTAGATGTTGTTCGGTCCGGGCTGCGCATATCCTTCCGACGGCACCCCACTCTGTCAAGGGTGCCTCTTCCAACCACAGTTCCTTCAGACGTTTTACGTCGGGAACTTTTGTCCACGGAGATTGCCAATCTCCTGGCAAAGGGGGCGATCGAGGTCGTCAAGAACGTTCAGTCAGTGGGTTTCTATTCCCGCCTGTTCTTGGTGCCGAAGAAGGACGGCCGACTCCGACCGGTTATCGATCTGAGCATCCTGAACCAGTCTATCATTGCTCCCAAGTTCAGCATGGAGACTTTCAGGTCGGTCCGCCATTCAATTCACCAGGGAGATTTCGCCGCCAGCATCGACCTGCGAGACGCTTACTTCCACGTTCCGATGCATCGGGCGTCACGGAAGTATCTCAGGTTCGCTTTTCTGGGGCGAGTTTACCAGTTCAAGGCCATGCCTTTCGGCCTCAACCTGGCTCCTTGGGCGTTCACCAGACTGATGTCGCATGTGATAGCGTTCCATCGCACACAGTCCAGGGTGACTACTTCGGCATATCTGGACGATATCCTCCAGAGGCATTCCAATGCTGCCTTACTGGAATCGGATGTCGCCACTCTGTTGAGCTTGCTCACGTCGCTAGGATTCAGAGTCAACGAGGAGAAGTCGGACCTGGTCCCTTCTCAGTCGTTTTGTCATCTGGGGATGTCTTTCCAAACCAAATTCAATTTGGTGGCTGTTCCCCAGGCCAAGGCTGTGATTCTCTCAGCTTTTGCTCTGACTCTGTCCCAGTCCAGGTCCGCGACCGCTCGGAGTTTTCTCCGGCTGATCGGTCTCTGCGGTTCGGTGACGGATCTCATTCCTCTAGGTCGGCTGCGTGTCAGACCTCTCCAACACTTTCTGCTCAGTCGTTGGAGACCGAATGTAGATTCTCTGGATCAGGTGCTTCCGTTTCCGGACTCTCTGTATCCTCACCTTCTTCCCTGGACAGATGTTCAGTGGATTACGCAGGGTGTTCCGCTGGACTTACCCACGTCCGATCGCGTCCTGACGGCAGATGCCAGCGATCTCGGATGGGGTGCGACGTTGGATCCTCTCGGTCTTTCCCTACACGGGATGTGGGACCAGGATCAAGCAGCTCTACACATCAACCAGAAGGAGCTTCTTGCTCTTCTTCTGAGTTTCAGGCAGTGGATCCCTCACTTGTCGACTCGCCAGGTCCTTCTACTATCCGACAATTCGACAGTGGTTGCTTACATTCGGAACCAGGGCGGCACGCACTCGCTTCCGATGTACGAGTTAGCTCGGGATCTTTTACTGCTCGCTCAGGAGGTTCACGCCGGGGTGGTTGTTCGTCACATTCCCGGTCGTCTGAACGTCCTAGCCGACTCCCTGTCCCGACAGGGCAGGGTTATTTCCACCGAGTGGATGCTTCACAGGGCAGTGTTCCAGTCGCTTTGCGATCTCTGGGGACGTCCCCACATCGATCTCTTTGCGACTCGTTGGAACCATCAGGTGGACACTTTCGTGTCCCCGTGTCCAGATCCTCTGGCTTTTGCCGTGGACGCTCTGTCACTCGATTGGAACGGTCTAGTCGGCTACGCCTTCCCGCCGGTTCCGATTCTTCCTCAGGTTCTCGCCAAAATTCGAACCTGCAGTTGTCGAATCATTCTGATCGCTCCCCTGTCGCCTCAGCGGGTGTGGATCAATCAGCTCCGCTCGCTGATGGCGGCGGTTCCGGCACGTCTCCCGCTACGTCGCGACCTTCTTTGTCAAGGTCGCCCGAGGAGGTTTCACGTCGACCCGACTTCATTGTGCCTTCACGCATATCTTTTGTCAGGTCCTGTCTCCTCCGTAGAGGTTTTTCGAGACGAGCAGTGGAGTGCATTTCTTCTTCAAGGAGGCACTCCACTGGTTTAGCTTATGCAGCTAAATGGAAGGTCTTCTGTCGATGGTGTGCTGATCACTCTGTTGATTATGCCAATCCTTCGATTTCACAGATTGCGGAGTTTCTGGTATATCTGTTTGATTCTCGGGGTCTCCAGCCTGTTACCATCAAAGGTTACAGGTCTATGCTTTCAGAGACTTTTTCTTATGTGGGGAAGCGTCGTATCGGCACTAATCCTTACCTCTCCAAGCTTGTTCGGCACTTTTCTTTGAAAAGGCCTCGGACTTTGCAGCTCACTCCACGATGGAATCTTTCGTGGGTGCTGCTTTGCTTGGGGGGGGCGCCGTTCGAACCTTTATCCCAGGTGGATATGCAATTTCTCACATACAAGACGGCTTTTCTGATGGCATTTGCTTCGGCCAGACGGGTTAGTGAGCTTCACGCCCTCTCGGTTGACCCGGCCTTTTTTAGGAGTTCTCCCAACAGTGTTACTTTTACCACTGATTGCTCCTTTTTGGCTAAGAATCAGTTACCAGATACTACTCCTCCTCCTATCTGTATCAGGGCTCTTCCCTCTGTTGAGGGTACTCGCCCTTTGCTCTGTCCGGTCCGTGCTATTCGCATTTATCTTGATCGGACACGCTTCATACGGAAGGGCAGAAAACGGTTTTTTCTGTCTCTCATTCCGGGTCGACAGAAGATCTCTCCTCAATCCATTTCTCGATGGATTTGTCTTGCTATTCGTACGGCTTATAGTCGTTTAGCAGCTGGCGATTGTATTACCAATCGTATTTCTGCCCACGAGGTGCGGGCACTGTCTACCTCTTGGGCTTATTCTAACTCCGTCAAGTTGTCGGATGTTATGCAGGCAGCCTACTGGAGAAATGCTTCTACTTTCTCCACCTTTTATTTACGCCAGTTGCAGGAGCAGTCGGAGGACCTTTTTGCCTTGGGTCCTCTTTCTTCTGCTCAGGCTGTTGTCTGCCATAGCCATTAGGCTTCTTGAAGGTCAGTTTCAGCCTTGTGCTGTTACTGCCCCTTTTTTCTGTCTGTGTGTCACACAGGCTCATATGTCTCTTTTCATTGTCCTTTACCAATGATTGCGACATTATGGTTGATAAGCCTCGGGACCTCTTCCTTCTGCTTCACGGTTCCAGTGCACTAGGGTTATGTGGGGGTTGGTTATGCGATTCCCTCCAGCCTTTTGTCTATTCAGCCTGTAGTAAACAATTGTGAGTAGGTTGATAAGAAATCTAAATTTTATAGTAAATTTCCTTTCTTATTATACCTACCACAATTGTTTACATGGAGGCCCTCCCGTCTTCTTTACGGGTAAAGAATCTTTCCTCCCCGCTGATCACATAACTCTAACGTTTACGGATTCAAAAAGAATGAGTCTTTAGAGACGGTATGCGCACTGGCAACGGAAGTCGTGGAGTTGTACTTGGGAGAGAGCGTCCCGTACTGGGTCTGCGCCGGTTGCACTCGACCCAGTTTTGGCTTATTTTTATTGGTGCTTTTGCACCACTTTTCTTTCCCAACTTGCTTGGGAAAGACAAAAATAGAGAGTATTTTATCCGAGTTAGGGACTTCCACTGTAGTGCAAGCCTGTAGTAAACAATTGTGGTAGGTATAATAAGAAAGGAAATTTACTATAAAATTTAGATTTCTTGTCCGCGTTGCTCATTTCTGCCATTTTATCATTTATACAAATAGTTTATTTTGGCAGAGCAGGATATACAGAGAGTTCATATGCGTCTAGACGGTGTGATTAAAAACTGCATATATTCTTTTTCGCCGTTTATGTCTTTTCCAATTTCAATGTTGGGAACGACATTATGTATAGTAGACTTAACTTAGACGCTTTATTATACGTAATCCGCCTTACTGAGGCGTTATCATTACGTCTTCAAGAAAAGATTTACGGGATATTATTCTCAATGTAATTTCTTTTGAGGGCAGTAGTTTGTTCACGTATAACTCCGCCCTTCAGTGGCTGATTGGAGTTAGTTAGACGTGACGCAGCCCTAGCTACATCCACTCGCGTGGATAGTAAGGTTAAGAACTCTCTCAGAGTCGCTTCGTTCTCGGAGGAGCTTCTCTTCGACGGCAACTTTTCGGCAATCCATGAATTGCTCGATTACACGTTCTCTTGTGTATCTAGTGTTACAAGAGATTCAGACTGGGGCAAACATTCGGTGGTTGACTCAGAGAGTGCCGCCGCAGTTGCCGGACCCGAGTGTGGCTGTTATGACGGTTGCCAGTCATACAGATTGGGATATAATACTGATCCCTACGGATTCGAAGTGCCAGGGTCTTTGGGTTCCGCAGTCTTTTAGCAATCAGTTTTCTTCCGCGGAATAATGTTTTTTAGGCTTGCTTTATGTCATTGCATGAACATTATTCAGAAACGCATGCCCAAATTCCTGTCCTTTAATTCGACAGTAGTGGCGTATCTCCGGAACCAGGGAGGCACTCTTTCGTTTCCGTTATTCAATTTAATGGAAAGAATCCGTCTGTTGGTTATAGTACACCAAGTTCAGTTTTGGTCCGTCATATTCCGGGTCGTCTGATTGTTTTATCGGACTCCCGTTCTCTTACGGGTCGCTTGTTGCTGTCAGAATGGACTCTCAACAAACAAGTATTCAATCAGATTTGCTATCTATGGGAGCGCCCAATGATGATTTATTTATGACACAGCTTGCTAATCAATTGCAGACGTATGTGTTGGCTTGTCCAGATCTCTGAGCTAATATTCTTAACGCTCTATTGATCTATAGGATGGAATGATAGGATACGCGTATCCTCCGGCGCTGTTGTTTTAGCAGGTATTGCTAAGATAAACAACCACAATACATTTCTGTTGATAGCATCTCTATCTTCACAGAGATCATGAGTAATTTTCTCTCTTGTCTACTGTGGGTTTTAACGTGAAATCTTCCTCTATGTGAGGATCTTTTTCACTAGGTAAATCGTGTCATCTTTATCACAACCTGCAAGGTCGCAACCTTCATGTATTCCGTTGTGTGGTCCGTATTGCATTGTAAGCACTGTACTGGACGAGCTTTGGACGCGATTTCTTACTATAGGAGATCCTCTTCTTCGCTATTCTATGCGGCTAAAGTGGAGGCTCTTCCGTCGTGGTGTAGGGATCATTATGTTCATATTGTTGATCCCTCCATACTACTCATTGCTATTTTTTAGTATACTTGTTTCACAAGATCTACTGCAGCCTGTTATTATTTAGGTTATAGGTTTATATTACCTCATACCTATGCACTCTACGATAGTTTACAATTGAGTCTTTTGTCTCTTTATCTAAGTCAGTTAGTAACTTTTTGATAAATAGACTTAGAATCTTTAGATTAAATTCCTGTACGGATTTTAACTTCGGTTCTTATTTAGCTAAGTTATCATTTGAGCCTCTGGAAACAGTAGTTTTCAAATTCTGACCTTTTAGACAGTAATTCTGTTGGTTTCTCTTTTACTGTAGAGTCAGTGAGTTTCATGCACTATCGATGGATGATTTTCACTTTCATAGTTTCGGAATCAATACTTCCGTTACTATTTAGGTTGGATTGTTGCATAAGAGTTAGGCTCCTATTATCCGGAACCTATTATTTTAAGGTCCTCCCGTCTTCGTATGGGCATAGGCCTTTACTCTTTCCGGGTACAGTTTATGTATTTATAAACAGATTTCTGTTTATTTCTATGGGCGTAAGCTTCTTCTGTCTTTGATGTCTAGTAGAAGGACGTTACGCTCCATTTTATTGTTAATGGATTCTATTAACTATCGGTACTGCTTATAGTATATCATTGACTTAGCAGTTGTGCTTAAGATTTCGGCTCATGAAGTAAGAGTTCTTCTACTTCTTGGGCTTACATTAATAGTGTCGCTATTATAGATTTTTGAAGGCCGCTCATTGCGCTCAGCCATCCACATTCATGAATTTTATCTCAGAAATATCGAGTCCACTTCTGGAGGCCTCTATTGTTAGGTCTATTATCTACTGCTCAGAATGTCATTCACTTAACAGTTGCTACTATAGCTAGGTAGGCTGTCTGTTTCGGCAGTGTCTCCGTTCGGCTGCCCTCTTCGCTCTGGGCTATTTGACCCAGGGCAAGAAAAAGGGGGGGGGGGGGGGGAGGGTGTTCCCTTGGGTCACCTGTTTTACTATGAAAACAAGGGGATACCTCCTCCGGAGTTAGTAATTCTGAGCTGTTATTGGGATGGTTGTTTAGTGAGAAGTTTAGGTTTTTAAAATTCATTCAAGTCTTAGTTTTTAAAGTATAGCTTTTGAATATTGCATATGTCAACGGACATGATTATGCAATCCTCAGACACTTTTAGGAATATAAGAGTCTCTATTCTCTAGACTTACTTTATTTATTGGCTTACTTTAAAAATTATTAGTATAAGGATTATATTGGATATTAATAGAGTACATGGATGTATGAAGCTCAATTTTGGAAGGTGTTGTATCTTTCTAATTTATCATAAATAAGAAAGATACATGTAAGGCCTATTACTTCTTTTTCCCTACAGGGGATGACTCTATTTTATTTTATTGAGCGTATTCCATTTTGCTCTATGTCCTTGGCCCTCCAGCCTTTTTACTATTCAGCTATGTCTGGGTCATTGGTACAGTATAAAAATGTTAAAAAATTTATAGTAATTTATATATTTTTTATACTTACCAATGACCCAGACGGGGATGGCCCTCCCAGGAGTTGGGAACTCTTGCCTCCCCGCTGAGTACATAGCGCTTACCAGGCACTGGTTATTAGAATGATTAATGGCGCCAATTTCGGAACGTCCTTGACACTGCGCATGCGCAGTAGGGGCGAAGTGTGGAGGGCCTTTCAGGACATGTTTTCTTTAGTTTTAGATGCAAATTTTGGGGATTGGGGGGCAAAATTTGTGTTTGGCCCTATATTTTAAGAGTTAGCACCAGCCAGCTATGTCTGGGTCATTGGTAAGTATAAAAAATATATAAATTACTATAAATTTTTTAACTTTTCCACTCCGCTGCCTTTCCCATTTTTTGTGACTTTTACACACTGAATTGTTTACCCCAACTGGCATGTGCTTCTATTTATAAGACATTGCACAGCATCAAAATGAAAGTTACCATGAATGTATGTTTTGAACACCTCTTTGTTTCCATTTAATCTGTGCAGATGTGAATTCAATAAATTATGTAAGGCTTTGTGAGAAGCAGGGCCAGATATTCAGTGATTCTTTATATCAGGCAACTTCAAGTTAGATGATTGTTAACGTAGGAACTTGTTTTTAGCTCACTTGAATGAAAGTCCTAGGGGAGCTTAAATGATCACTTTCTGTCTGTCATCCATCGTCCACCCATTGTCTGTCTGTCCATTCGGCACAAACATTGAACCAAATTTGATATACATGTTCCTTATCATATGTCAATTCAAGCTTGTTATCCCCCGCCAAAACGAAGTTGCGAGGGATATAGAAATGGGGTCTGTCCATCTGTCCATGCGCCTGTGTGTCCGTTAGTCTGTCCGTCCGTAACAACTTTCGACCTTCATTTCTCAGTTAGTGGATGTTGGATTTAAATGATCTTTGGTATGCTGATAGACCACCATGGGGGAAAGGATATTCACTAGTAACAGGTTTTGTCCATTTATTTTAGTTCACCTGACTGAAAGTCAGGGGGAGCTTAAGTGATCACTTTTCTTCCATTCGTCTGCTGCCCATCCATCCGTCCGCCATGAACTTTACATTATCGACTTCTCATAAACCACAGGGCCAACTTGAACCAAATTTGACATGTTCCTTATCATATATCAAATCAACTTTTTTCAAAATAAAGTTGCCACGCCCATGTGGGGGCACCACAAGGGGCATTTCTCTGATAGCACCCATAAATTGTTTTCCAAAATTTAAAAAATCTTCTCCAGAACCATCAATTAGAATCTTTTGATATTTGGTATACAACATCTCTAGAGGAGTAGGGGGGGGGGGGGGGGTCGGGGGGTGGGGGTGGGGGGGGGGGGGGTCAGATTCAAGTTTGTTCAAATTGAGTCCGTAGATTAATATTTGGGCACGCTATGGTAGCCCAAATTTAACTTAGTGCAATATGAGGGAATTTCTTTAAAAATCTTCTCCAAAACCATCGATTAGAGTCTTTTGATATTTGGTAAACAACATCTGGATCAGTTCCCTGGTTTAATATTTGGTGTTCCTATGGAAGCCCGAATTTTAACATTGTGCAATATGAGGGAATTTATTTAAAATTCTTCTTCTTTAGAATCACCCATCAGAATCCTTTCATATTTCATATACAACATCTCTAGGTGGGTCAGATTCAAGTTTGTTCAAGTCGAGTCCCTTGTTTAATATTTGGGCCACCTATAAGCACTCAAATTGTAACTTAGTGCAATATGAGGAAATTTCATTAAAAATCTTCTTCAAATCCACCAGTCAGAATACTTTCATATTTAATGTACAACATGTCTAGGGGGCTCAGATTCAAGTTTGTTGAGATGGAGTCCCTGGGTTAATAATTGGTGGGAGCCCAAATTTTAACTTAGTGCAATATGAGAAAATTTCATTCAAAATCTTCAGGTCCACCATTCAGAATCCTTTCATAGGTTCAAGGTTGTTCTAATCCATTCCTTAGTGTTTTTCCATAATATTTGCCTTTCAAACTTCAATGACATAACAACCCTTGGAAGTTTGGCAGTGCATGTCTACAGTTGATAGAACAGAAAGCAGTCAAGAAAACCTATGACAATCATCTGGCATGGGCACTAGAGTTATGAATGATTTCATGACTTCATTCCTCTGTAGTGTTGATGAACCATGACTAACTGAATGTGACCCAAAATACTTCTTTGAACTACTTTGACAGGTGAGTGATTAAGGCCCCTTGGGGCCTCTTGTTTTCTAGAGTTATAGGCCTTTTTCTGCTTTTTTCAACTTCGTCCCCTTTTTAGTAAACCACTTCTTGGCAGGGGATACCGGTGGCATTGCACCTTGTTCAAATAAAGTTGCACATCCACAAGGGGCACCACAAGGGACATTTCTCTGATAGCACCCATAAATTGTTTTCCAAAATTAAAAAAAATCATATCCAGAACCATCAATTAGAATCTTTAGATATTTGGTATTCAGCATCTCTAATGGGGTCAGATTGAAGTTTGTTCAAATCGAGTCCCTGGGTTAATATTTGTGCTCTCTATGGTAGCCCCAAGTTTTACTTTGTGCAATGTGAGGATATTTCTTTAAAAATATACTTCTTTAGATCCACCTGTCAGAGTCCTTTCCTATTTGGTGTTTAACATCTCTAGGAGGATCAGATTCATGTTTGTTCAATTCGAGTCCATGGCTTAATATTTGGGCTCTCTTTGTGGGGGAGGGGGCAGGTTAGGTTGAAGTTTATTCAAATCCATTCCTCAGTGTTTTTCCCTAAAAATTTTCTTTCAAACTGCAGTGACATAACAGCCGTTGGAAGTTTGGCAGTGCTTGTCTACAGCTGATAGAATTTGTAGCAGTCAGGAAGACCTATGATAAGAATCATCTGACATGGACACTAGAGTTATGAATAATTTCATGACTTCATTCCCTTGTAGTGTTGATGAACCATTACCAACTGAATGTGAACCAAAAAACTTCTTTGAATCACTTTGTCAGGTGAGCAATTAAGCCCCCTCCCTTGGAGGCCTTATGTTAGCTCACCTGACTGAAAGTCAGGTGTGCTTTTCTTATCACTCTTCGTCCTTCGTCTGTCGTCCGTCGTCCGTTGACCTGCGTGAAGGTGGTGCTTGAGCCTCTTTCTCCTAAACCACTGACCACATTTTAATTAAATTTCATGTAAGTAGTGGTTATATAGGGGCATTTGGGTTTTTCTTCAAATTGGATTTCTGCTCATATTGTGGAGTGCGGTGAGGCCAAAATGCACAAAATTATAAAAAATCTTCTCATGAACCAGTCATAGCAGAGACTTGATATTTGGTATGCAGCTTCCATTTGAGGTGTAGACTCAAATTTGTTCAAGAGAAGTTTGATTGGCAATATTTACTTTTGTTTGAGAGGGCAAGAATTTTTGCCCCGCCCAAAATTTCTATATTTTTATACTGTACCAATGACCCAGACTTAGCTGGTGCAAACTCATTAAATTCAGGGCCAAACCAAATTTTGCCCCCCCCCCCCCCCCCAATACCCCAAAATTGCATCAAAAACCAAAAATAAGATGTCCTGGTAAGTCCTCCATACTTTTACTGTACTGCGCATGCGCAGTGTCAAGGAGGTCTCGAAATTCCCGCCAAAATGTCATTCTTTGTTTGGGCCTGTAAACATTGTCACATCACTGATATTTGTGCTGTAAATTTCAGTTTTAATGATGCCAGACACATAATTATGAGAGAAATGGTGGATAGGAAGTGCATTTAGGATGAGGAGAGGAGAAAAACAGTGTTTCCAATGTTCAGGGCTGTAACTTTGAATTTTTTTATAAAAATTTATTCATGTTGCCTATTTTCGAGGCATAGCCCTGCTGTTGTCATTCTTGCCATGAATGTTCCATTGTTTGTTCAGTGTTTCCTCTCTCCCTTTCCTTCATTCCCCCCTTGCCATTCTCCCATGCTTTTGGCTTTTTTTGTAATTTTTATTACTAAAAATTTCTTGGGAGTTTTGGCTTGGAAACAGAATTTTGTCTGTTCTGTCCCCATGTTTACGTCCTCACCCTAGGGGTATTTAGGCATTTAGGTCGGCATCTACCATCTGATGCTCTGCAGTCTCTTCTGGGGAAGGCTCTGTTTAACATCAGATAGTGTTTAAATTGGACACTGATTACTGGGCCATGTTTTCCAGTGCCTGGTGTCAGTTTTCTGGTTTGTTTACACTGTTTGTTTATGTTGACAACGCTTACTTCTGATAAGTGATTCCTTGTCTTCTGCCTTGATTATTCATAATAAGATACATTAATATTGTTCGTAAGTGTTGCATTAATTTTTTCAGAATGATTTAAAATTTTTATCCACACTTAGGCTTTTGTGGGATCCATTTGGGCTCTGGGTTCCCTTTGGGAACTTGAGCTTTTCTGAAAAAAAATTTTTTTCAAAAATTTTTTTCTTTTTGAATTGTTTTTTCATATTGTTATAATGGATTTTTATACTATGTATCTTTGTTTGCAAGGTTTAGAGCGGGTACTATGATTGATTATTTTTACAATGAAAGATTATTGTTCAAATTGTAATGGAAGGAAATCTTCCTCTGATTCTCATGATTTCTGCATTAATTGTAGTCAGTGTACCCGCACTAAGCCTTGTGCTATATGTAGCAATTGGGATGACAAACGTTGGACACGTGTGTCACGGTATATTGTTAACGGGGAGCAGGACATGCCGGTTCTCTCTCCGCAAGGTCACTCAAGTTTTTCACTCTCTTTTTCAGAGGAACAAGAATTGGGTGATGTTTCCGTGATGTCGCCTTCCAGTGCGCGTCCGTCGTCACAATCCAGAGAAGAGCTAGCGGCAAAAATGCTCATGGATATACGGCAATTGCCTAAGAGGCCCCTAGTAGGGTCGCTGGCGTTGGCGTCTACGTCTGCTAGCTTGCCTGGTGTGGCGTCCATTTACCGAATGGTACAGCATCCGGGTTCGTCCGTTGCGGTCCAGGAAAGAATTAAGGGTGTTGCAAGCACTATAAACATTCCTCAGGCACACTCAGTGACGACGGATCTTGGTTTAGGATGGAAGAAGCCTTTGGGTTCGGTCCCTAGCTCGCCCAGCTCCGCACGGGCTGCAAGTGAGAGAGGTCTCTCTCTCGTAGAACAACATCGCGGTCCGGATGTTGTTGTACAAAACGTTCCTCAGTCGGAGCTTACGTCCACCCCTCGGGACGCTCCGGTGTATAAACAGTCCAGAGAGGCTGTATCAAGGGCTTCTTCCTCCTCACTTCAGCACACTCGACCGCACCTTGGCTACGTGATCGCCGATATCCAGCCGGGATCGCCTTCCAGAGATTCATCGACAGCCAGGTCACGCCATCCGATAGCCAAGGATTCGAGGCCACCTTCATCTGGACGTATGCATAAGAGAAGTATGCAAGAGACAACATCCACGGAGCTTCCTGCGGCTAAATCACGCAAGACCGCAGCTCCGCAGGCCTCGTCAACGGACGTGATATCGCAGATAGCACAAATCATAGTAGCATCCCAGCATCTGGCAGAAGCCCTATCAGAGCAAGAAGAATCTGATGATAATGGGTCGGTACATTCCGCAGCTGGATCGGGAGCGGACGACTGAGATATCCAGGAAGTCCGTCAGGATGGCGAAAGGGATATGGATGAATTGGAGTTCTCCCTTTCAGAACAACACAAATTTGCCGTCGAGTTAATCCGGCATTTTCTTCCTGATGTTGTTCCAGCGGACCAGGATGCTGCTCAGCCTGATAGAAGGCTTATAGCGCCACTGGACACCAAATTTTTTAATCGGTTTAGGGATACTGTCCCAGAGTTTCCGTCTCAGTCCAGGAATGTCTCAAGGACATTTGAACTTTTGAATGACGCTATCTATAAACTTGCTGGTAAATCCGGCAAGTCAGCCTTCCTATCGGCTAATGCTCTTAATCTGCCTTTCATTAATGCTAGGAATAGATTTGAAACGACAGGACAGGACGTTCAGAGAGTTCCTCTGCATCTAGACGACCAAGCTGAAGACCTAGAATTATCCATGCCGTTGTCTATGTCTATTCATAGCTCTACCTTGGAAACTACAATATCTTCGAATAGAGCAAATTTAGACGCACTCTCGTATGCAGATCCCCTTATCAGAGCATTGTCGTTACGCCTTGAAGGGCAAGAATTTCAGGACGTTCAAACGTCTCTGAGAGTTCTGTCAAGGGCTATTGCATACAACTCCGCCCTTTCAGTGGCTAATCTGGAGTTGGTTGGACGTGACGGAACCCTTGCTACGTCCACGAGAGTGGATAGTAAGGTGAAAAACTCTCTTAGAGTCGCTCCGGTCTCCGGAGAGCTTCTCTTTGACGGCAAGCTGTCTGCTATTTACGATAAGTTAACTAAGAAAGCTTCAGAGTCTCTGCTTTTTAAATCCGCTTCTAATAAGTCGGAACCAGCAGATAAAAGTAGGCCTGGATCTTCTGGGACGAGCACGTCCAGGGGAAGTTCCTTTAGAGGTGCGTACATGCCCTCTAGGCCTTATTCACGAGACCGTCAAGGCAACAACTCTAGCAGGGGCCGTAATAATAGGTCAGATGCCCCTAGGTCGACGGCGCGAGGTGAGGGTCGGGGAGGACATGGTTTCTCCTTCCGCAAGCCTCGCAGGTCCAGTAAGTGATGGTGTAGACCTCTGTCGCATTCCTGTGGGCGGAAGGTTGTCGAGTTATTTACAAAATTGGGAATTGATTACGGAGGACCCTTGGGTTCGAAGGGTAATTGCGGAAGGACTGAAACTGTCCTTCAAAGGAAAGCCTCCATTAACTCGAAGTCCAAGATGGACTGAACTTCCGTCTCAGTCTCTTTTACTGAAGAACGCGATAGAGGTCGTAGAAAACCAGGAATCTCCAGGTTTCTACAGCCATCTGTTTCTGGATCCCAAACCAGATGGCTCGTTCCATCCAGTAATAGATTTAAGCTGGATAAACAAGCTGATTGTGGCTCCAAAATTTTATATGGAGACCATTTGATCGGTCAGAACGAGCATTCGAGTGAACGACTATGCTGCGAGCATAGATCTCAAGATCTCAAGGATGCATACTTTCACGTCATGGTACATCCGGCGTTCAGAAAGTATCTTTGGTTCTCTGTCCTAGGGGTTGTATATCAGTTCCGTGTGATGTGCTTCGGTCTGAATCTAGTGCCCTGGGCTTTCACTCGGACAATGAACTCGGTCATGACTTACTTCTGAGCTCATTCGTCTGCGGTAACGTCGGCCTACCTACAGAAGTCGGATCTGGTGCCGTCCAAGTCATTCACCCACCTGGGGATGAGCTTTGAGATGCACAACAATCTCGTTCATCTGCCGTTAACCAGAGCGAAATTAGTCAGTTGTTATGCTCGCTATTGTCTAAACTCAGAGAAGGTTACAGCGAGAGAAGTCATGAGATGGATAGGTCTGTGCGGAGCTGCCACGGATCTCATTCCAATGGGGCGACTACACACTCGTCCTCTCCAAATTTTTCTGACTCAGAATTGGAAAGTGAAGACTCATTCGCTCGATGTGGACATCCTCTTGTTAGACCAAGTGAAACAAGAGATTCAGACTTGGGCAGACAGTCAGTGGTTAACTCAGGGAGTTCCACTGCAATTGCCGGATCTGAGTTTTACTATCATGATGGATGCCAGTCAAACAGGTTGGGGCACGACACTATGCCCGTCGGATTCGAGGTGCCAGGGTCTTTGGAATTCTCAATTATTAGGCAAGCATATAAATATCAAGGAAATGATGTCAATTTGGCTTGCGTTGCGTCATTTGAGGGACGTTATTCAGAACACACATGTTCAAATTTTGTCCGACAATACGACCGTAGTAGCGTATATTCGGAATCAGGGAGGCACTCATTCCATTCCGTTGTTCAACCTAACGGAAAGAATCCTTCTGTTTGTACTGGAATATTGTGTTCTACTATCGATCCGTCATATTCCGGGTTGTCTGAATGTGTTAGCAGACTCTCTTTCACGGAAGGGTCGCCTGTTGCCGTCGGAATGGACTCTCAACAAACAGGTTTTCAATCAGATTTGCTACCAATGGGAGCGACCAATGATAGATTTGTTTGCGACGTACCTCAACAATCAGTTGCAGACTTACGTGTCCCCATGTCCGGATCCTCGAGCGTTTGCAGTAGACGCTCTATCGATCCCGTGGGATGGGATAATAGGATATGCGTATCCTCCAGCGCCGCTGATTCAGCAGATATTGCTCAAGATAAAGCAATCCCACTGCAAAATTCTGTTGGTAGAATCTCTGTCACCACAGAGACCGTGGATAAATCTACTCAGGTGTTTGTTGTGGGACATGCTGCAGAAGCTTCCTCCACGGGAGGATCTTCTATCGCAAGGGAAATTGCGCACGCTTCACCACAATCTGCAAGGTCTCAACCTTTACGTTTTTCTGTTGTGCGGCCCTTCTTGCACAGTAAGTGTTTTACAGGACGAGTAGTGGATGCAATTTCTAACTGCAGGAGGACCTCCTCTTCGCTAAATTATGCTGCAGAGTGGAAGGTCTTTCGCCAGTGGTGTAGGGATCACTCTGTGGATATATATGATCCCTCCATCCCTGACATTGCTAATTTCCTGGTCTATTTGTTTGACGAGATCAAACTGCAGCCTGTTACTATCAAGGGTTATAGGTCTATGTTATCTGATACCTACGCTCACCATGATACATTGGTTCTAATGTCTCTTTATCTAAATTAGTTAAAAAATTTTCGATAAATAGACCTAGAACTCTTAGATTAATTCCGAAATGGAATTTAGCATGGGTTCTTCTTAAGCTAAAAGAAGCACCTTTTGAGCCTCTTGATACAGTGGATTTCAAATTCTTAACATATAAGACAGCTTTTCTATTAGCTTTCTCTTCTGCTAGAAGAGTTAGTGAGCTTCATGCTTTATCGGTAGATGATTCTCACTATCGTAGTGTTGGTAATACTATTACTTTTACTACCAATGTTGGATTTTTGGCAAAGAATCAGGCTCCTGATAAGTATCCTGAACCTATTGTTGTTAGGGCCCTTCCATCTTCAGACGGGCGTAGGCCTTTACTCTGTCCTGTTAGAGCTATACGTATTTATAAATGTAGGTCTGAGTTTATTAGAAAGGGATGTAAGCGTTTCTTTTTGTCTTTGATGCCTAATAGAAAGGACATTATGGTTCATTCTATTGCTAGATGGATTCAATTAACTGTACGTACTGTTTATGAAAAGTTAACTTCTTCTCAGCAGTCTGCTCTCAAGATTTCGGCTCATGAAGTAAGAGCTCTACCAACATCTTGGGCTTATGCTAATAGTGTTGCTATTACAGATTTAATGAAGGCTGCATATTGCTATTATTGGTCTCAGCCTTCCACTTTCACTAATTTTTATCTTAGAAACATTGAGTCCATTTCTGGAGATCTACATTGTTTAGGTCCGTTATCTGTTGCTCAGAATATCGTCCACTAAACAGTTGCAACTATAGTTATGTAGGCTTTCTGTTCCGGCAGTGACTCTGTCCTGCTGCCCTCTTCGCTCTGGGGTATTTGACCCATGGCAAGGGGAAGGGGGGGGGGGGGGGGGTTCCCTTAGGTCACCTGCTTTATAGCGAAAAGCAAGGGAATACCTCCCCCAGAGTCAGTAATTCCGAGTCGGTACCGGGATGGGTTTAAAGTGTAAAGCTAATGTTTACTCATGTCATGTAATATTTTTAAAGTGTAGCTCGGTGTGAAGCATTTGTATATGTCACGTGTCAAACGGGCATTAATATACAATCCTCAGACACTTTTAATGAGTATAAAGAGTCTCATTTCTCTGGACTGTCTTTATTTATTTATTTATTGGCTTACCCTTAAAAATAATTAGTATAAAGGGTTATACTGGATATTAATAGAGATCATTGATGTATTTGTGCTCAATTACGGAATGGTTTTGTGTCTTTCTTTTTTGATAAAATAAGAAAGATACATATAAATCCTATATCTCCTTTTCTCCTTGAGGGGATAATTCTGTTTTATGTAATTGAGCCTATTGGATTTTCCTTTATGTCCTGGTCCCTCCAGCCTGTTTACTATTCAGCTAAGTCTGGGTCATTGGTACAGTATAAAAATGTTAAAAAATTTATAGTAATTTATATATTTTTTATACTTACCAATGACCCAGACGGGGATGGTCCTCCCAGGAGTTGGGAACTCTTGCCTCCCCGCTGCGTACATATCACTTACCAGGCACTGGTCGTAAGAATGACATTTTGGCGGGAATTTCGAGACCTCCTTAACACTGCGCATGCGCAGTACAGTAAAAGTATGGAGGACTTACCAGGACATCTTATTTTTGGTTCTTGATGCAAATTTTGGGGATTGGGGGAGGGGGGGGGGGGGGCAAAATTTGGTTTGGCCCTGAATTTAATGAGTTTGCACCAGCTAAGTCTGGGTCATTGGTAAGTATAAAAAATACATAAATTACTATAAATTTTTTAACTTTTGGTACCAAGAGGCCGATTTGAACCAAATTTAATATGAGGTATTATTGGGTTATAAGTACTTGATTTATGCCAAAAAACTTTTTCCTGCAGCCCAGTGGGAAACGCAAGAGCTAAAAATAGAAAAAAATTGAAACGCCCATATCTCCAAAACTGCATGGTACCGAGAATTTTTATATGGTGTGAAGCCTCCTTAGGACCAACAGAAAGGATTGGTAAAAAAAAATTGCCATCGGTTTTATCATAGGCTACAGTTTCAGGACTTTTGAAAAAGTGCTGAGTCAGCACTTTTTAACACTGTAGGCAATGGGAAAAACATTAAAAAATCTTCTTCTCCAGATCCAGCAGGCAGAATCTTTTCATATTTGGTATGCAACATTGTAGGGTAGATCTGATTCAAGTTTGTTCAAATTGGCCCCCTGGGTTCATATTTGGGCTCAGTATAGGAGCCCGATTTTGAACTCAGTGCATTTCAGGCAAATTTCTTAAAAAATCTTCTTCTCCAGATCCAGCAGGCAGAATCTTTTGATATTTCGTATGCAACATTGTGGGGTGGATCTGATTCAAGTTTGTTCAAATCGGCCCCCTGGATTCATATTTGGGCTCACTATAGAAGAATTGGAACTTAGTGCATTTCATGGAAATTTCTTTAAAAATCTTCTCCAGATCTAGCAGGCAGAATCTTTTGATATTTGGTATGCAACATTGTGGGGTGGATCTGATTCAAGTTTGTTCAAATCGGCCTCCTGAGTTTATATTTGGGCTCACCAGTATAGGAGCCCAAATTTGAACTTAGTGCATTTCAGGCAAATTTCTTTGAAAATCTTCTTCTCAAGATCCATCAGGCAGAATCTTTTGATATTGGGTATGCACCATGCTTAGGGGGGTGAGATTCAATTTTGTTCAAGCCAAGTCCCTGGGTTCATATTTGGGCTCACTGTGGGAGCCCAAATGATAACTTATTTCAAAATGATGAGGAATTTTTTTAAAAAAATCTTCTTCTTCAGATCCAGCAGATGAATGCTTTTGATATTTGGTGTGCAGCATCCTTAGGGGGGTGAGATTCAAGTTTGTTAAATCCAAGTCCCTGGGTTCATATTTGGGATCCCTGTGGGAGCCTGAATTATAACTTAGTTCAATATGAGGAATTTTTCTTTAAAAATCTTCTTCAGATTCAGCAGTCGGAATGTTTTGATATTTGGCATGCAGCATCCTTAGTTCCTTAGTGGGTTGAGATTCAAGTTTGTTCAAGCCAAGTTTCTGGGTTCATATTTGGGCTCACTGTGGGAGCCCAAATGATAACTTAGTTCAAAATGAGGAATTTTTTTTTAAAATCTTCTTCTTCAGATCCAGCAGATGAATGCTTTTGATATTTGGTATGCAGCATCCTTAGAGGAGGGGGGGAGGGGGGGGGGGGAAGATTCAAGTTTGTTCTAGCCATGTCCCTAGGTCCATTTTGGGCTCACTGTGGGAGCTCTAATTGTAACTTAGTTCAAAATGAGGAATTTTCTTTAAAAATCTTCTCCACCATCCAGCAGTCGGAATGTCTTGATATTTGGTGTGCAGCATCTTGGGGGAGTGGGGGGGGGGGGGGGGGGGGTGAGATTCATCTTTGTTAAAGCCAAGTCCTTGGGTTCATATTTGGGCTCCCTGTGGGAGCCCGAATTATAACTTAGTTCAATATGAAGAATATTCTTTAAAAATCTTTTTTTTTTGCTCACCTGACTGCAAGTCAGTCTGAGGTATTGCCGTCACTTGGCGTCCGCCCTCCGCCGTCCGTCGTCTGTTAACTTTTGCAAACCTGGCTTCTTCTCCACAGCCATTCAGCCAAATTCAAACATATATTGCACAAACCATCCCTGGGGTATACCCTTTCTATTTTGTTCAAATGGAGTAGCTGCCTTCTTCGGGCTCTGGGCAATGATGCCAAAGCCTAAAAATCTTTAAAAATCTTCTTCTCATGAACCTCCAGAGTGATTGCCTTGATATATGGTATGTAACACTCTTTGGTGTTAAAGATTAAACTTTGTTCAAGAGAAGTTGGTATATCAATATTTGGGCTCTCTGTGGGCACATATCCATTTTGGGCTCCACCCCAAATTTCTATTTCAAGAACCGATGGGCTGATTTGAACCAAATTTGGCATGTAGCATAAGTGGGTCCAACGTACTTGATTGATGCCCAAATTTTTTTTTTCGTTGCCCTGTGGGTACCCAAGGGGCTAAAAATAGATAAAAAATTCAAATGCCCATATTTTTTAAACTACACGGAACAGAGAACTGTTATTTGGTATGAAGCATCCTTTTGACCGGTAGAATTTTATTAAAAAAAAGCCCATCGGTTGTGTTAGGGTGTTCTGTAGGGGGCGTTTGAAAAAATGCTGAGTCGGCATATTTGCAAAAATTGGAAAAAGTTTTTTTTCAGAACCGCTGATCAGAATCTTTTGATATTTGGTATACTGCATCCATAGGATGGTCAAATACAAGTGTGTTCAAATCAACCCCCTCGGTTCATATTTGGGCTCAACAGAGGAGCCCAAATAATTATCTTAGGGTGCTATGGGAAATAAGCTTTAAAAATCTTCTTCTTCAGATCATACAGTCAGATTCTCTTGATACTTGGTATACAACATCTCTACAGAGGTCATATTGAAGTTTGTTCAAATTGAGTCCCTGGGTTAATATTTGGGCTTCCTTTGGAAGCCCGAATATTAACTTGGTGCAATATGGGGAATAATCTTCTTCAGATCCACCCGTTCGATTCTTTTTTGATATTTTCAAGTTTGTTCAAATGGGATCTCTGGATGAATATTTGGGCTCTTTATTGGAACTCAAAGTTTAACTTGGTGCAATATGAGAAAATTTCTTAAAAAATCTTCTTTTTCAAACCCACTAGTGAGAATCCTTTCATATTTGGTATGTGACATCTGTAGAGGTGTAAGATTTGAATTTGTTCAAATCGAGTCCCTGGGTTAATATTTGGGCTTCCTATGGGAGCCTGATTATTAACTTTGTGGAATAGGAGGGATATTCTGTAAAAATCTTCTTCAGATCCACCAGTCAGATTATTTTTATATTTGGATGCAGCATCTTTAGGGAGGTTAGATTCAAGTTTGTTCAAATGGTATCCCTGGATGAATATTTGGGCTCTTTTTTGTAGCCCAAATTTTAGCTTAGTGCAATTTGAGAAAATTTCTTAAAAAATCTTCTTTTTCAGACCTGCTGACCTGCTATTGAGAATCCTTTCATATTTGGTATGTGCCATCTCTAGAGGTATAAGATTTGAATTTGTTCAAATCGAGTCCCTGGGTTAATATTTGGGCTTCCGGTGGGAGTCTGAATATTAACTTTATGCAACATGGGTAATGATCTTTAAAAATCTTTTTCTTCAGATCCACGAGTCAGATTCTTTTGGGGGGTTAGATTCAAGTTTGTTCCAATGGGATCCCTGGATGAATATTTGGGCTCTTTGTTGGAACCCAAATTTTAACTTAGTGCAGTATGAGAAAATTTCTTAAAAAATCTTCTTTTTCAGACCCATTAGTGAGAATCCTTTCATATTCAGTATGTGACATCTCTTGAGGTGTAAGGTTCAAATTTGTTCAAATCGAGTTCCTGGGTTAATATTTGGGTTCCCCAAGGGAGCCCAAATATTTACTTAGTGCAATGTGGGGAATTATCGATCAAAATCATCTCCTTCAGATCTAGCAGTCAGATTCTTTTGATATTTGGTGTACAACACCTCTGGGAGGGTTAGATTGAAGGTTGTTCAAATCAGGTCCCTGGCATAATATTTGGGCTTTTTATTGAAGCCCGAAGTTTAACTTAGAGCAATATGAGAAAATTTCTTGAAAATTCTTCTTCTTCAGATCCACCAGTGAGAATCCTTTCATATTTGGTATGTAACATCTCTAGGGGTGTTGAATTCAAGTTTTGTTCAAATCAATTCGCTTGTTTTTTCATGTTTTTTTATTTAATTTTTTTTTTTTGGGGGGGGGGGGGGAGGGGAATGCTAGAGAGAACACAGTAGTTTAAAACAAAACAAAAATTTCTTTCGATTGTTGTTTTTTTATTACTTCACAGAACAGAGTTTGCTAGGAAGCTTTCCTTGGACCAGCAGAAATGAATGGCCAAAACAGTTGCCTTTGGTTGTGTCATAGCAAATCAAAAAAAAAAATTGGTCATGCTGCTGATTGCATGCTGATACACTCATCTGTTTTGACAAATTGAGCCATTTGAGCATTTTGGGCTCACTTGAGCCTCAGGTTTTTAGATCCACTGGTCAGAATCTTTGGATATTTGGTATAAGTTTTTCTTTGGAGGGGCAGATGCAACTTGTTGAAATGAATTCCCTGAGTTGATATTTAGTCTACCTTGTCAATTCAATTTCAATTCCTATAAGACTAGCAAACTCTAAAGAATAAATTACACTATAGACTCTGCAGAGTTGCTCTGCCTCTTAAAAAGGTAAGGATTTACAATATGCGATTCTTCAAAATGTGTTGTGTTGGGAAATGCTTTTCATGCTTGACCGAGTGATTTCAACCAAAGTTAGATTTAGAAATGGTGAGGTACTGATAAGTAATACTTCTGGATTCTTGAAGAGTGTCACCTGCTGGTTTCAGTCATTCTTTGCAGAACAGCAGATTACAGTACAAGCTAGAATAATTTGTAGGATAACCTCAAAAAGTTGCATTTGTCTTCACCATTGTAATTAATAATAATAATTGCCTCTGCCCTAAAGGATCATTTATTTGAAATATCAGATTTTCTGACAATAATGTCTAAAGTTGGTATTAGACCTGCTATTGAAGAAAAGGATAATGGGATGTTTGGGAGGTTATCTCCATTGTATTCTATCAGTATTGCAGTCATGCTAAAGTTAGTATTAGATCTACTATTGAAGAAAAAAGATAATGAAGGTTTGGGAGATTTTTCTACATCATATTCCATCAGTACAGCAGTCATGCAAAAACTTTTGTGTACCTATTTATAATATTTAAAACAAAATTGCTCAACCTAACACACAAGAAAACAGGCCCAAAAATATACATGTACAGCTTGAATTCTAAGCCCTGTTGCAAGATGCATAGATTTGGAGAGCTGCTGTGTATTTCAATATTTGTAATGGCACCCCACCAGCATTGTTGTACAGTATTCAATTATGGTGTCCCAAGTTCTGTCCCTTGAAGCTTCATGGTACACCAGGTAGGCCTCAGCTGGATCTGATCATTTCAAATTTTATACACCATGATTAAATTCTTGTTCACATTACACTTGAAATCTGTAATTGATAGCCTCTTCCAGCAAAGACTGAAACTTGTGAAAATAAGGTTCCTTTTAAGGAAGACTCTCACAGGTGATTGACTGAACCCTACAAATATTTCTTTCATGAGAGAATGAAATTGATCAGTTTGGTTCAATGCTGCACCCCCGGTGCTTTTTCACGAAAACACCATCAAGTGGCCTTACAGGCTATATGCCAAACAAGACAGCATTTTTCATTTTGAAAGTTTACAACTGATTTAGCTAAATGAGGTATTGATGTGTGTTTGCAGGCCAGAAAAAATGCGAAATTAAAGTGGCATAAAATAGGTAACGTAACCCTTTTTCCTGTAACTCTTTTCAAGAAATCCTATTTTGAAATTATTATGGAATAGAAAGACAAAAGAAGACTAAAATGTTCAGCTGTGATTAACCTATAATACTCCATGTTATTTAAGGAAATTCTTTCATGATATGCTGTGATGTGTAATGCACTGTTGGAAATCACTTCAGTGGCTCTTATCAACATGTTACATCACAGCATCCATTTGCCAAAGTCAGTAAACAGTAATTTTTTATCCTTAAGGCTTTTATAAAGTAGAGTTGGAAGAGTTAGTAAATGATTACTAAGCATATCTCATGAACAAACTTCCATGTTTTTTCCCTAAGCTCTAGTAATGCAGATGAACAAAACATTGGCGACCTTATTTCTTTTTTATGTGAATGCGATAATCCTTTGCCCAATTTAGTACAACCATCGTACACACAGGCTTCCCTCAGTGAGTAACTAGAAGTGAGGCAAGAGAACTTTGTGATCTAGTGTAGCAAGCACAGATGGATTCTCCCCACCTCCCTAAAAAGACAAAGAAGGCCAGGCCTTTAAATTTTACCAAACGCACATAGATAACCATCCCCCCCCCCTCAAATTACAGGAATGGTTCTAAATTAGAGGGCGTAACACATGGTTTGTTTCTCATGCTTTCCTATATTTTTATGCTACAACCAATTGCCAAGACTCATCTGGTGCAAACTTAATCAAATCCAGGGCCAAACACAAATTTTGAATCCTCCAATCCCCAAAATTTGCATACAAAGCCGAAAAATTGAAGTCCTATCTGGTCCTCCATATGTTTGTTTACTGTGCATGCACAGTAACTAGGAAGATACTGGAATTGGCGTCGAGTATCATTCTTTGTTTGGCCCTAAGTCAGTAAACAATAAACTAACATCTGTGCTTTAAATCTCCTTTTTTGAGGATGCCAGACACAAATTAATGAAAGAATTGGTGGATTCAAGGCTACAAATGGATGATGGAAGTGAATAATGGTGGTTTGAAACGATCAGGGCTGTAACTTTACAATAATTATATAAATTATTTCATGTTTCCCATATTCGGGACATGCGCCTGACGTCATCATTCTTGCTAATGATTTACCTACTGTTTGTTAAGTGTTTCTTCCCTGTCCTTCCATGAACCATCCTGTTAAACTCTTAAGCTTTTTGGCTGTTTTTTTTTTAAATTTTATTAAATTTCTTGGGAGTTTAACATGTGTTACAGAATGTTTATTCTGTTTATCCCCATGGTTACGTCCTCACCATAGGGGTGTTGGGTCGTTTTGGTCTTGCATCTTCTATCCGATGTATTGGTTTTCTTTGTATGAAGACCTAGCTTTACATCTGGTAGCATTTAAATTGGTTACTGACTTTGGGCCTTTTTGTATGCCTGTTGTCTTGTTTCTGGTTTTTAGCTCACCTGAGCAAAGCTCAAGGTGAGCTTTACTGATCACTTTCTGTCCGTCGTCTGTCGTCGTCCGGCATAAACTTTACAAAACCAACTTCTCCAGAGAAAACACTGGCCCAATATTTTTCAAATGTTGGGTAAATGTTTATTACCTAATGTCAATTCAGATTTGTTCAAATGAAGTTGCCCCTCCTCCTGGGCGGGGCCACATCCCCAAGGGGCACCAAAATCTTTGAAAATCTTCTTCTCATGAACCAGCAGTAGCACAGACTTGATATTTGGTATGCAGCTTCCTTTTGAGGTGTAGAATCAAGTTTGTTCAAGAGAAGTTTGCCGGGCATTATTTGCCTTCGTTATGGGAGGGGCAAAAATTTTGGCCACGCCTAAAATTTCTATTTTCTGTACCGTGAGGTCGATTTGAACCAAATTTGATATGAGATGATAATGGGCCATAAGTAGTTGATTGATGCAAAAAAAAATTTTCTCATTGCCCCGTGGGAACCTCGGGAGCTAAAAATAGGAAAAACCTTAAAACTGCCATATCTCCAAAACTACACGGCACAGAGAATTCTTATTTTGTATAAAGCTTACTTTTATCCAGTAGAATAGAGTGGTTAAAAAAAATCTCTATTGGTTTGATCACAAGGTACTTTTTTCAGGACTTTGAAAAAGTGCTGAGTCAGCACTTTTTAACACTGTAGGCAATGGGAAAAACATTAAAAAATCTTCTTCTCCAGATCCAGCAGGCAGAATCTTTTCATATTTGTAATGCCACTTTGTAGGGTGGATCTTATTCAAGTTTGTTCAAATCGGCCCCCTGGGTTTTTATTTGGGCTCAGTATAGGAGCCCAAATTTGAACTTAGTGCATTTCAGGCAAATTTCTTAAAAAATCTTCTTCTCCAGATCGAGCAAGCAGAATCTTTTCATATTTGGTGAGCATCATTGTGGGGTGGATCTGATTCAAGTTTGTTCAAATCGACCCCCCTGGGTTTATATTTGGGCTCAGTATAGGAGCCCAAATTTGAACTTAGTGCATTTCAGGCAAATTTCTTAAAAAATCTTCTTCTCCAGATCCAGCAGGCAGAATCTTTTGATATTTGGTATGCAACATTGTGGGGTGGATCTGATTCAAGTTTGTTCAAATCGGCCCCCTGGATTTGTATTTGGGCTCACTATAGAAGCCCGAATTCGAACTTAGTGCATTTCAGGCAAATTTCTTCAAAAATCTTCTTCTTCAGATTCAGCAGACGGAATCTTTTGATATTTGGTATGCAACATTGTGGGGTGGATCTGATTCAAGTTTGTTCAAATCGGCTACCTGGGTGTATATATGGGCTCAGTATAGGAGCCCAAATTTGAACTTGGTGCATTTCAGGCAAATTTCTTTGAAAATCTTCTTCGCAAGATCCAGCAAGCAGAATCCTTTGATATTGGGTACGCACCATGCTTAGGGGGGTGAGATTCAAGTTTGTTCAAGCCAAGTCCCTGGGTTCATATTTGGGCTCAATGTGGTAGCCCGAATTATAATTTAGTTCAAAATGAGGAATTTTCTTTAAAAATCTTCTTCTTAAGATCCAGCAGTCGAAATGTTTTGATATTTGGTGTGCAGCATCCTTAGGGGGTGAGATTCAAGTTTGTTAAATCCAAGTCCCTGGGTTCATATATGGGCTCCCTGTGGGAATCTTTGGATATTTGGTATAAGCTTTTCTCAGGAGGAGCAGATGCAAATCGTTGAAATCAATTCTCTGGGTTGATATTTAGGCTACCATGTCAGGTGAGTGCCCTCAGGCCCCTTGGGGCCCCTTGTTTATATTGACATTGTTTACATTTGGCAACGCCCTTAACATGTAGTACTTAGTATTATAATACTTCAGAATTATTGTAGGATACATTGATTATGATTCCGGTAGAGTAGCTCTAAAAAATTGACGTTTGTCCACTCTTAGGCTTTATCGGGATGCCCTTGGGCTCATGATGTTCCCTTTGGGAATTGTTTCGAAATTAATTTGATTGCTCTTATCGTGTATCCTTATGTATTTTTGTTGTTGAATTTGTAGGAGTGCTGTCGACTCTGTTTTTGATTGTAATTTATTATGATAGCTTACTGCTCTAAATGCAAGGCGAGGAAGTCTACCTTGGATTTACAAGCTTGTTGTCTTGCCTGTAGTTGATGCACTCCTACAGGTTCTTGTCCTACTTGTGTACATTGGGATGCCAGACGTTGAAGACAGGTGTCGCGGTACGTCGTCGGCAGTGAAGTTCCGATGCCGGAGCTGTCACCGCAGGATAAATCAAGTTTTTCAGTTTCTTTTTCAGAGGAACAAGAACATGGTGATGGTATTGGTGGGGCACCCATCCAAAGTGTGTTGCCATCATCACGCTCTGATGAGCAAACAGAACTGGCTGCTAAGGTGTTCCTGAATATTAAACAAGGAATAAGGCCTCTTATTCCAGCAGCCAGTGAAGCGACCAACCCGACAGTGGGAGCCATAACACCGGGTAAGTCTGCTGCAGTCGAAGGAAGTGTAGAATCGGGTAGAGCGAGCACCTCAAAAAACTAAATCTCACCTGGCGACGACGACAAAAGGGAAGAAGTCTACAAGTTTCTGTTTGGGAAGCCTGGCGAGGTCTGATAGACCGTGAGCTGGAGATCCTTCCCTAACCCAGCAACATTTGGGGCCAAATGTTGTTTTGAGAAACTTCACTGAGTTGGAGCTAACGTCCACACTCGCTGCTCGGGATGCTCCGTCAAACTGCAGCCGGGGTGGGCTATAGTTCCGGCTTCTTCCTCAGGTTCAGATAAGCACACATGACCGCACACTAGCTACCCGACTTTGGATATCCAGGCAGCTACGCTAAGATGTTCCCAGCCTTTGCCCGTGAAGTCTGGCCATCCGGTAGCTAGTGATTGGAGGCTTCATTCATTGGTACGTTTGGAGAAGAGATCTACGTCCGGATCTCTGTCCCAGGAGCAGCAAGTGGCAAAAAAAACAAGACCGCTGCTCCTCAAGCCTCTGTAACGGACTTGCTATCGCAAATTGTGTAGCTCATCACAGCTTCCCAGCAAGTGCAAGCACAGCCTTCCGCAGACTCCGGTAGTGAGCTGTCGGACGGTGCTGGGTCAGTCTGGTTGTCTGTACTTTCAGATGCTGTTGACTGAAATTCTCAGCTGAATCAGTCAGATGGTGAAAGGGAGAAGGAGGAGGATTACCCTTCCTCAAATAATGAACTTGTTAATGTCATACTTCCGAGCTCATTCGGCAGTAGTAACGTCGACTTACTTGGGGATGACATTCTTCAGAGGTAAGGCAACAGAATTATTCTTCAGAACGATGTTCAGAGTCTGCTTCTGTTGTTCCGACATCTCGGTTTCATAGTAAATCTAGCTCCGCCCAAGTCCTTCATTCAGTTGGGAATGAACTTCGAGACTCACAACAATCTGGTTCGTCTGCCATTACCCAGAGCGAAATTAGTCAGTTGTTATGCTCGCTTTTGTCTAAAATCTCCTGCAGTGAGTCCGAGGGAGTTTATGTGAATGATGGGGCTTTGCGGTGCGGCTGCGGATCTTATTCCAATAGGCAGCCTGCACACACATCCCCTCCAGATTTTGAATATCCAGGAATGATGGGGCTTTGCAGTGCGGCTGCGGATCTTATTCCAATAGGCAGCCTGCACACACATCCCCTCCAGATTTTCTTTACTCATAACTGGAGTATGAAGACGCATTCACTCGAAATCCAGATTGTTTTAACGGACATAGTAAAACAAAAGGTTCAGATTTTTGGCGGATCTCCAGTGGCTGACTCGGGGAGTTACGCTTCAACTGCCGGATCCGGTCATCACGATTATGATGGATGCGAGTCTGTCGGGCTGGGGTGCATCCCCAAGTCCCACAGACTTGAAGTGTCAGGGTCTTTGGGACCCTCGGTTCCTAGTGAAACACATAACATCAAGGAGATGATGTCTATCTGGCTAGCACTACAACATTGGATTGCTCAAGTAGCAAACGTTCATGTTCAGATTCTGTCAGACAACTCCACGGTAGTGGCTTATCTCAGGAACTAGGGAGGCACACAATCGAATCTGTTATGCAAATTAACGAAGAAGATTCTCCTGTTCGCTCTGAGTCATCATGTTCATCTCTCAGTTCGTCATATATCGGGCCGTCTGAACGTACTCGCTCTCTCGAAAAGGTTGCCTGTTACCATCGGAGTGGACTCTCAACAAGCGAATATTCAGTCAGATCTGCTACCAGTGGGACTGTCCCATGGTAGATCTTTTTGCGACACACCTGAACAATCAATTACCAAGATTCGTGTTGCCATGCCCAGATCATTGAGTGTACGCAGTAGAAAGTCTGTCGATCTCATGGGACGGAATGATAGGATATGCATATCCTGCTCCGTTGATTCAGCAAATTCTGTCAAAAATCAAACAGTCTCACTGCAAAATCATCACAGAAAGCCTGGATCAATCTTCTCAGGTGTCTGTTAAGGGACATTCCCCTGAATCTTCCTCATCGAAAGGACCTTCTATATCAGGGGAAGTCTCACCCACTGCTTTACAACCCGGAAGATCTCATCCTTCACGTATTTCCATTGTGTGGTCCTTCTTGCACGGAAAACATTTTACAGGACGAGCAGTGGACGCAGTTTCTAACTGTAGGAGGACCTCCTCTTCATTGAATTATGCAGCGAAGTGGAGGGGTTTCTTCCGTTGGTGTACGGACCAGTCTGTAGACATTTACGATCCGTCCGTTCCTCAGATTGCCAATTTCCTGGTCTACTTGTTTGACGTATTAAACTTGCAGCCCATCACAATTAAGGGCTACAGGCCCATGTTATCAGACACTTATGCTCTTCGTGGTAACTTGGCTATACTTGGCTATTGGATCAGATTCTTCTTTATCCAAACTAGTTAGGAATTTCTCTGTTAATAGACCTAGAACCCTCAGATTAATTCCTAAATGGAATTTGGCTTGGGTTCTATTGAAGCTTCAAGAAGTTCCTTTTAAGCTGTTTGACGATGTAATGTAGAGTTCAAATTCTTGACTTATAAAACAGCCTTTCTCTTAGCCCTTGTGTCTGCCAGAAGAGTGAATGAACTTCATGCATTATCTGATCTATTGATGATTCCCATTACTGTAGTGTGTGTAATACTGTTAACCTCACTACTGAAGGGGATTCTTGGCTAAGAATCAGATTCAGGATAAGTGGCTGGAGCCTATTATCATTAAGGCTTTACTGTCCTTGGACAACAGTAGACCTTTGCAGTGTCCAGTTAGAGCAATGTGCATTTATAAACGTCGATCAAGTTTTATTAGAAAGGGAAGAAAATGATTTTTTCTTTCCCTGATTCCAAACAGAAAGGATATATCTGTTCATTCTATCTCTAGATGGATTCAGCTGGCAATAGGTATTGCCTATGCAAGTCTATCTTCTGATCGACGTTCTGTTAACAAGATTTCATTGCATGAGGTTAGAGCACTGTCTACTTCTTGGGCTTATTCTAACAGTATAGCCATTACTGATTTTATGAAGGCTACCTACTGGAAACAGCCCTCTTCATTTACCAAGTTTTGCCTTAGAAATTTAGAGCCTATCTCCGGTGACTTTAGATCTTTAGATTCTCTTTCTGTTGCTCAGAATGTTGTCCATTAATCTTACATCTAAAAGATGTCTTAGGCAGTCTGCTCGAGCACTGACGCTGTTCCATTTCCTTCAGAACAAGCGAAAGGGGGTGTGGGGGGGGGGGGGGTGGCAGTTTTCCCATATGTTATCTGGCTTTATAGTGAAAAACAAGGGAATACCTCCTCCAGGACAGTAATCCAGCGTCATTGCTGGGAGGTTTTAATGTGTAGCTCAGTGTGAGCAATAACTATGTCTCATTTATGTACTGTTTGTAAAGTGTAGCTCACTGTGAAGCATTTGTATATGTCATGTGTCAAATGAGCGTTTCTATACAATCCTCGGGACACTTTTGAATGAGTATAAAGCGTCTCATTTTGTGGATTAGCTTTATAATTGGTTTCCTTCACTGAATTAGCAAAAGGGGTTATGCTGGCATTAAATGGAGAAATTAGGTAATTCTCAATTACATTGTTGGTGTTATGTCATTCTCTTTTTTTTTATAAGAGAAGGACATATTTAATTCCTCTGTCTTCTATTCTCCTGTAGGAGCTATTCTTTATCAAAGTAATTTGAGAGATTGGATTTTCCCCTAAGTCCTAGGCTCTCCAGCCTTTTTACTATTCAGCTTAGTATGGGCCATTGGTTTTAGTATAAAAATATGATAAAGTTAAAGTAATTTGTATATTTTTTATACTTACCAATGGCCTAGACGGGGATGGCCCTCCCATGAGTGTGCACTAATACCTCCCTGCTGATTATAACATTTAGCAGGCACTATAGAAAGAATGATGCTTGCCGCCAATTCCCATACCTTCCTGGTTACCGCGCATGCACAGTAATCAAATGTATGGAGCACCAGATAGGATGTCAATTTTTTGGTTTTGTATGCAAATTTTGGAGATGGGGGGGGGGAGGGGGGGTTCAAAATTTGTGTTTGGCCCTGGATTTTATCGAGTTTGCACCAGCTAAGCCTGAGCCATTGGTAAGAATAAAAAATATACAAATTACTGTAAATTTATCATATTATTATACTGTACCAATGACCCAGACTTAGTTGGTGCTAACTCTTAAAAATTCAGGGCCAAACACAAATTTTGCCCCCCCCCCCCCCCCATCCCCAAAATTTGCATCAAAATCCCCAAAAAACTATGTCCTATATGGTCCTCCATACTTTTGTCCCCTGGGCATGCGCAGTGTCGAGGAAGTACCGAAATTGGCACCAAATCTTCATTCTTTGTTTGGCCCTTCAATCAGTAACATCTCACTGATATCTGTGCTTATAATCTCAGTTAAAATGATGCCAGATGCAAAATCATGAAGGAAATGGTGGATCCAAGGATGAAATAAGAGGATGAGAGGAAGAAACAGTGGAAGGATGTGTTCAGGGCTGTAACTTATAATTTTTATGTAAAATTATTTCATGTTCCCTAATTTCGGGACATGGACCTGATGTTTTCATTCTTGCTATGAAATCTCCACTGTTTGTTCAGTATTTCCTCTCTCCCTTCCTTGATACCCCCCTAGCTAATCTCCCGTGCTTTTGGCATAATTTTTAAAAAAATTTTTACTGAAATTTCTTGAGAATTTTTTTAGCATAGTTGCAGAATGTTTATTCTGTTTTCCCCATGGTTACGTCCTCACCCTAGGGATGTTTAGGCGTTTTGGTCATGCGTCTACCATCTGATGTACTGCAGTTTCTTCTCTGGAAGTTTCTGTTTTACATCGAATAGTGTTTTAAAATTGGTTACTGATTTTGGGCCATATTTTCAGTGCCTGGAGTCTTGTTTCCAGTTTTTATTCACTTTTGTTTACGTTGACAACGGTTACTTCTGACAGTGATTCCTTGTCTTCTCTAAGGTTTTGTTCATAGACAGATACATTAATATTGTCCGTAAGTGTAACATTAATTTTTAGATATGTTTTAAAATTTTTGAACACACTTAGGCTTTTTTGGGATCCATTTGGGCTCATCGTTCCCTTTGGGAACTTGGGCTCATCTCAAAATTTTTTCAAAAATTTTTGTAATGGATTATATTATTATTATGTATCTTTGTATTTTCTACGGCTGTTTAATATTTTTATACTCCCGTTTAAAAAACGGTCGTATTATATTATCAGTCTCAGTCTGTCCGGGCCAACATTGGGGGTTTAGGGGATATTATTATTAGGGGCTACCTCCAAATTAAGGTAGTGTTAGGGTTAGGAGAGGGGTGGGGTTAGGGGTAGCCCCAGAGTAGGGCTTAAGGTTGGGGAGGGTTAGGTGTGGGGGGGGGGGGGTTAGGGTTAGGGTCAGGGGTGGGGTTTTAGTTTTAGTAGCCCCTAAACTGAAAAATAGCTCCTAATCGTATTGGTTTGGCTAGGGTGGGGTTGGGTCAGGGGTGGGGTGGGGGTTATGGGTAGCCCCAGACTAGGGCTTAAGGTTGGGGGGGTTAGGTCCCAGGGGTGGGTGGGGGGTAGGGTCTGGGGTGGGCTTTTAGGGTTTAGGGTCAGGGTGGGGTAGGGGTAGGGTTAGGGTGTGGTTTTTGGGTGGAGGGGTGGGGTTAGGATTAAATATAAGTTCTAGGGTGGAGGGGGTGGGGTTCTGGGTAAAATAAGGTTTTGGACATACAAAATGTTTTTTTGGTAGCCCATAAACCCGAAATGTTGGAGCGTCTGTCTGTCTATAAACAATTTGGTTTCCGTTCATTTAAAGTTGAACGCCTTGATGGATCAACATCAGACTTTCAGAAGTTGTTTTTAGCAATGAAATACAGGTCAAGTTCGATATAGGTGTTTCTCAGTCCATCCACTGCAGAGTTATGGATCTTTGAAAACTCAATCTTTCAAAAAAAATTGGCTTCCCTTTTTTTAAAGTCGAATGCCTTGATGGATCGACATCAAACTTTCAGATGTTGTTTGTAGCAATAAAATACAGGTCAAGTTCGATATTGGTGTTTCTTAGTCCATCCGCTGCAGAGTTATGGCCCTTTGAAACCACAATTTTTGAAAAAAAATTGGTTTCCGTTCATTTAAAGCCGAACGCCTTGACGGATTGACACCAAATTTTTCAGATGTTGATTTTATACACCTGTTTGAAAAACGGGATGTATTATGTGAATGGTCTCTCCACCCGTCTCTCTGTCTGTCCGTCCATGGACACATTTCGTTTCCGGATGATAACTTTAGTTGTAATGGATTGAACTGAGTTAAATTTGGCGTGTGGATTTAGTATGACAAAATACAGGTTGGGTTCGATTTCCGTTTCTAGCGGCCCATTTGCAGTAGAGTTATGGCCCTTTATTTATGGGAATTTAGCCCAACTTTTCGTTTCTGGACGATAACTTTAGTTTGCCTTGACCGATTTATTTCAAATTTTCAGTTTTTTGTTTTTGACCACAAAATACAGCTCAAGTTCCCTTTTGACCACAATCACATATACCTTTCCAGAGTTATTCCCCTTGAATGATTGCAAATTTGTGGATTTTGTGGTTTCCGGATGATAACTTTAGTTTGCCTTGACCGATGTTTTTCAAATTCTCAGATTTTGTTTTTGACCACAAAGCACAGCTCAAGTTCACCTTTGGCCATAATCGCATGTACCGTTCCATAGTTATTCCTCTTGAATGATTGCAAATTTGTGAATTATGTGGTTTCCGGATGATAACTTTAGTTTGCCTTGACTAATTTGTTTCAAATTCTCAGATTTTGTTTATGACCACAAAGCACAGCTCAGGTTCACTTTCGGACAAAATCGCATGTACCTTTCCAGAGTTATTCCTTTTGAATTTTGTGTTTTCCAGGTTATAACGTTAGTATGGCCTAACTGTTGGACATAGAATGCATCAAATATGTGGTTTCCCGATGATAACTTTTATTATTTGTTATCTGATTGGTTCCAAACTTGGTATTTTGTTTAATCACAACAAAATACAGGTCAAGTTCGAATATGGGGTTGATCCAAACAATTTTCACCCTCACCCCATCCTTACCCCAACCCTTCAAAAATACAAAACGGGCATATATTGTCCCGCTACGCAGTGCTCTTGTTTCAAAATATGAAAGAATATTGTTCAAATTGTAAATCGAGGAAGTCTTCCTCTGATTCTCATGTTCATTGTATTTGCTGTAGTCAATGTACTCGCACTAATTCTTGCTCAGTGGGTGTGAATTGGGATGACAAACGTTGGAGACGTGTGTCACGGTATATTGTTAGTGGTGAGAGGTCCATGCTGGTCCTCTTGCCACAGGGTCACTCTAGTTTTTCAGTCTCATTTTCAGAGGAACAAGAACAGGGTGATGTTTCCGTGATGTCTTCAGGAAGGGTACTACCGTCATCGCAATCAAATGAAGAGCTCAACGAAATACAACAAGTGCCTAGATCCTTAGTATGATTGATGACCTTGTCGCCAGCTAGCTCGCCCGGTGAAGCTATCACTCGTAACGTGGGTGATGTGACGCCGGGCTCATCTGTTCCGGTCCAGAGAGGAGAAGGGGTGTTGCGAGCACTATAAATTCAGATTACACACACCCGGTGACGACGGATCGGAGGATGGGACGGAGGAAGCCAGACAGTGCGGTAGTTAGCTCGTTCAGGTCTACCTGGACCGTGAGCGAGAGAGGTCCCTCTCTCTTACAACAATATCTGGGCCCAGATGTTGTTGTACATAACGTTCGTCAGTCGGAGCATATGTTCATTCTCCTGCTCTGGACGCTCTGTTGCATAGGCAGCCGGGTGCGGCTAGTCTACTGGCTTCCTCATCCACATGTCGGCACACATGACCGCACCTTGGCTACGTGACCACAGATATCCAGCCTGCTTCGCTGACCAGGGATTCCACGTCGACCAGGTCACTCCATCTGGTAGCCAAGGACACGAGGCCTTACCAGTCGGGATGTTCGCATAAAAGAATTATGCAAGAGTTACCATCCCAGGAGCTTCCAGCGGCTAAACAACGTAAGACCGCGGCTCCACAGGCCTCCGTGATGAACTTGCTATCACAGATAGCACAACTCATCGCAGCATCCCAGCAACCTTCACAAACTCTTTCAGATCAGGAACTGTCTGAGGAAGCTGGGTCGGTACGCTCCCCTGCAGTGTCAGAAAGGGATGACCGAGATTCACATTTGGTTGAGTCGGATGGTGAAAGGGAATCAGCGGAGCTGGAGTTTTCCCTTTCAGAACAACATAAGGTGGCCTTCATCCGGCAACACCTTCCAGAAGTTGTTCCTCCGGACTAGAGAGCTGCGATAAGAGACTGATAGCTTCACTGGACACAGACTTTTTCGGCCGGGATAAGGACGTCGCACCTGAGTTTCCGGCCCAGTCCAGAAATGTCTCACGGACATTTGAATTGCTGAATGATGCTATTTTCAGGCTAGCCTCTAAGACTGGCAGATCCAGTTTCTTATCGTATCATGCTCTACTTTGCCGTTCATCAAAAGTGGAAATAGATTTGAAACAGCAGAACAGGGCGTTCCGAGAGTTCCTCTGCGTTTAGACGACCAGGCAGAAGACTTGGAGTTGTCATTGCCGGCATCGTTGATTCTCTCCAGTACGTTGGAGACGACAATCTCATCTAACAGAGCCAGTTTAGATGCCTTATCTTACGCAGATCACCTTACCAGAGCAGTCTCACAACATCTCGATGGAAAAGAATTCCAGGATGTTCAAACTTCCTTGAGAGTTCTTTCGAGGGCTGAGGCATATTCCACGTATAACTCCGCCCTTTCAGTGGCAAATTTGGAGTTAGTCAGACGTGATGCTGCCCTGGCTTCATCCACAAAAGTGGATTCTAAGGTGAAAAAATCTCTTCGAGTCGCTCCGGTTTCAGGAGAGCTTCTCTTTGATGGTAAGCTTTCACTAATCTATGATCAGATTACTAAGAAAGCTTCGGACTCTCTGCTTTTTAAGTCCCTTTCGAAAAAAATGGACTCAGCAGAGAGGAGTAAGTCAGGGATTTCTGGGGTGAGTACGTCCAAGGGAAGTTCCTATAGAGGTTCTAAGAAAACCTCTACCTCTTACTCTAGAGACCGTCAGAATAGCGACTCAGCTAGGGGGTGTAATACTGGCTGAGACAACCGGTCAGATGCCCCTAGGTCGACTGGTTGAGGTGCGGGTCGGGGAGGACGTTTCTCCTCTCGCAAGCCTCGCAGGTCCAGGAGATAATGGTCAGAACCTCTATTGCGCTCCAGTGGGCGGGAGGCTGTCAAGATTCTTAACCAATTGGTTGTCAATTACGGACGACCGATGGGTTCAGGGGGTTATTTCCGAAGGTCTAAAACTGTCCTTTAGGGAAAAACCTCCATTAACACGAAGTCCACGCTGGACTCAGCTTCCACCAAACCTTCAGAAGAGAGATTCGTTTCTATCAGAGGTGCAATCTCTTCTTCTCCAGAACGCAATAAAGGTCGTAGAAAACCAGGAATCTCCCGGTTTCTACAGTCACCTGTTCCTGGTACCAAAACCAGACGACTCGTTCTGTCCAGTTATATATCTAAGCTGGATAAACAAGCTGATCGTGGCTCCAAAATTTTATATGGAGACCATTCGATCGGTGAGAGCGAGCATTCGAGTGAACAATTACGCTGCGAGCATAGATCTCGAGGATGCGTACTTACACGTCATGGTACATCCGGCGTTCAGAAAGTACCTTCGCTCCGCTGTCCTAGGAGTCGTTTATCAGTTCCGAGCAATGTGCTTCGGTCTGGATCTAGTGCCCTGAGCCTTCACTTGAATAATGAATTCGGTAATGACTCATTTCCGAGCTCATTTGTCTGCAGTAACATTGGTCTACTGGACAACATTCTTCAGAGATATGGCGACAGATTAACATTTCAGAACGATGTTCAGAGTCTGCTTCAACTGCTCTGATGTCTCGGTTTCATAGTAAACGAAAAGAAGTCGAATCTAGTTCCGTCCAAGTCATTCATTCACTTGAGAATGAGCTTCTGGTTCATCTGCCGTTACCCTGAGCGAAATTAGTCAGTTGTTACGCTCGCTTTTGTCTTCACTCAGATGTAGTAACAGCGAGAGAATTCATGCGACTGATAGGTTTGTGTGGAGCCGCCGTGGATCTTATTCCAATGGGGCGCTTACGCACTCGTCCACTCCAGATATTTTTTACTCAGAATTGGAGTTTGAAGATTCATTCGCTCGAAACGAACATTGTCTTGTCGAACCAAGTAAAACAAGAGATTCAGACTTGGGCAGATATTCAGTGGTTAACTCAGGGACTGCCACTGCAAGTGCCGGATCCGATTTTTACGATTATGACGGATGAGAGTCAAACAGGTTGGGGCACAACTTTGAGCCCAACAGATTCGAGGTACCAGGGTCTTTGGGATCCGCAATTCCTAAACAAGCACATAAACATCAAAGAGATGATGTCAATTTGGCTTGCGCTACGTCATTGGATGAACATTATTCAGAATACACATGTTCAAATTCTGTCTGACAATTCGACAGTAGTAGTGTATATTCAGAACCAGGGAGGCACTCATTCCATTCCGTTGTTCAACTTAACAGAGAGAATCCTTCTGTTTGTCCTAGAGCATCAGGTTCTCCTGTTGGTCCGTCATATTCCGGATCATCTGAACGTTTTAGCGGACTCCCTTTCTCGGAAAGATCGTATGTTGCCGTCCAAATGGACTCTCAACAAACGAGTATTTAATCAGATCTGCTACCAATGGGATCGTCCGATGATAGACTTGTTTGCGACGCATCTCAACAATCAGTTGCAGACATATGTGTTCCCATGCCCAGATCCTCGAGCATTCGCAGTAGACGCGCTCTTGATCTCTTGGGACGGAATGATAGGATACGCATATCCTCCAGCTCCGTTGTTTCAACAGATATTGATAAAAATCAAGCAATCTCACTGCAAGACTCTGTTGGTAGCATCTCTGTCACCCCAGATGGATAAATCTACTCAGGTGTCTGTTGTGGGACATTCCTCGGAAGCTTCCTTCATGGGAGGACCTTCTGTCGCACACTGCATCACAACCCACAAGGTCTCAACCTTCACGTATTTCCATTGTGCGGTCCTTCTTGCATGGCAAGCATTTTCCAGGATGAGCAGTGGACGCAATTTCTAACTGTAGGAGGACCTCCTCTTCGCTAAATTATGCTGCCAAGTGGAAGGTTTTCTCTTGTTGGTGTAGGGATCATTCTATTGATATTTATGATCCCTCCATTCCAGACATTGCTAATTTTTTGGTCTGCTTGTTTGATGAGATCAAACTGCAGCCAGTAACTATTAAGGGTTATAGGTCTATGCTATTGGATACTTATGTTCATCATGATAGCTTACAAATTGGATCTAATGTCTCTTTATCAAAGTTAGTTAAAAACTTTTCGATAAATAGATCTAGAACCCTTAGGTTAATTCCTAAGTGGAATTTAGCTTGGGTTCTTCTGAAGCTAAAAGAAGTGCCGTTTGAACCCCTTAGACTTCAAATACTTATCTTATAAGACAGCTTTTCTCTTAGCCTTCTCTTCTGCTAGAAGAGTTTGTGAGCTTCATGCACTATCTGTTGATGATTCTCACTATCGTAGTGTTGGTAGTACTGTTACTTTGACTACTAATGTTGGATTTTTGGCTAAGAATCAGGCGCCTAATAAGTACCCTGAACCTATTGTTATTAGCTCACCTGACTGAAAGTCAGGGTGAGCTTTTCTGATCACTTTTCGTCCGTCGTCCGTCGTCCGGCGTCTGTCGTCCGGCGTCCGGCGTGAAGGTGGTGTTTGGGTCTTTTTCTTCCAAACCACTGGCCGCATGCTAATGAAATTTCATGTGAGTAGGGGTTATATAGCGGCATTTTGATTTTTGGGCAAATTAGGTTTCGGCTCATATTGAGCAGAGGGGTGGGGCAAAAATGCTCCAATTCTTAAAAAATCTTCTTCTCAAGAACCAGCAATAGCAGAGACTTGATATTTGGTATGCAGCTTCCTTTTGAGGTGTAGACTCAAGTTTGTTCAAGAGAAGTTTGTAGGTCTATACTTGGCGATGTTATGGGAGGAGCAAAAATTTTGGCCCCACCCCAAATTTCTATTTTTTAAACCGAGAGGCCAATTTGAACCAAATTTTATGTGAGGGCTTATTGGGTCATAAGTACCTAATTTATGCAGAAATTTTTTTTCCTGTAGCCCCGTGGGAACCACAGGAGCTAAAAATAGAAAAAAATTAAAACGCCTATATCTCAAAAACTGCACGGCAGTGAGAATTTTTATTTGGTGTGAAGCTTTCTTGGGACCAACAGAAAGGATTGGTAAAAAAAAATTGCTATCGGTTTTATCATAGGGTACTTTTTCGGGACTCTGAAAAAGTGCTGAGTCAGTATTTTTTAACACAGTAGGCAATGGGAAAAAAATAAAGAATTGTTTTCTTCCAAACCACTGCTCTAAAAGCTTTCATATTTTACATATAACATCTTTGGAACATTGATTCACATATTTGTAGAAATCAAATTCCTCGGTCCATATTTGGGTTCCCTATGGGAACCCAAATGTTCAAATTAGTGCAATATGAGGGATATATTTTAAAAATCTTCTTCTTCGGATCCACAAATCAGAATCTTTTGATATTTGCTATGCATCATCCTTAGGGGGGTGAGATTGATGTTTGTTCAAGCCAAGTCCCTGAGTTCATATTTGGACTCCCTTTGGGAACCCAAATTGTAACTTAGTGCAATACGAGGTATATTCTTTTAAAATCTTCTTCTTCGCATCCACCGGTCAGAATCTTTTGATATTTGGTATACAGTATGCTTAGGGAGGTGAGATTCAAGTTTGTTCAAGTCAAGTCCTTCGGCTCATATTTGGTCTCCCTGTGGGAGCCCAAATTATAACTTAGTTCAATATGAGGAATATTCTTTAAAAAAAATTTTTTTTTCAGATCCACCAGTCAAAATGTTTTGATATTTGATGTACAGCATTCTTAGGGGCTGAGAGTGAAGTTTGGTAAAGCCAAGTACCTGGGTTCATATTTGGGCTCACTGTGGGAGCCCAAATTATACCAAAATTTTTATTTTCCAAACCAAAAAGTCGATTTGAACCAAATTTGATATGAGGGCTTATTGGGTCATAAGTACCTAATTTATGCCGAAAATTGTTTTCCTGTCCCCCACGGGAACTGCAGGAGCTAAAAAATTTTTTTCTTTTTAAATGCCCATATCTCCAGAACTACATGGCACTGAGAATTTTTATATGGTGTGAAGCTTCCTTAGGACCGGAAGAAAAAAATGGTAAAAATTTTATCATAAGGTTCTTTTCTAGGACTAAAAGTGCCGAGTCATCATTTTTTAACAGTGTAGCTAATGGGAATAACGTTGAAGAATCTTCTTCTCCCAAAACACTGCTTCAGAAGCTTTTATTTTTGGGCTTCCTATGGGAGCCCATGTATAACTTAGTTCAGTATGAGAAATATTCTTAAAAAATCTTTTTTTTCTGTTACTCCTGTCAGAATCTTTTGATATTTGATTTTTGATTTTCTTAGAAGTGGCAAATTGAAGTTTGTTCAAGTTCTGCTTTATTGATAAAATTGGGCCCAGTAGTAACCAATTCCTGCATTGAAAGCCCTGTAAAGTGGGCAGTGATAGGCATAAACGATTGACCAAACTTGATATTATAATTACGCCTCTGTAAGATGTAGCCTTAGATGCTGAAAGTGACCTTAAATTCCAATAAATAAATAGATAAATTATTGAGTACCCAATATGGGTATCTAACATATGAACACTTTGGGTTACTAAGTAGGGTAAACAATTTTATGTTGAAAAACTGATAACAAGGCAGAATCCCTTGTTTAAATTATACATGACTACTTTGCGGTAATGACAATCTAAAAGTACAGTATCTTGAAAAGACTTTGTGTTGTTTTTTATTAGTTCAATTTTTAGCTTTTCTTGACAAAGTCAAGCTATGCTATTGTCATGGGGCATGCGGAAGTAAGTCTGTGAGTCTGTCTGTCCACAATTTGTTCGGCACAGGCTATAGGCCATAGTTCTTATCTATCATCACCAAATTTGAGATGCATGTTCGCGTTGGTGTCTAGATGAGATCGTCATATTTTGGTTATGACTGGCTGCTTACATTGGCTGCTGCAGCAGCCATCGTGAATTTTGTATGGCGCAGCCTACAGGCCGTAGTTCTCATCTGATCATCACGAAATTTCATCTGCATATTCGGGTTGATGTCCAGATGAGAACGTCCTATTTTGGTCTCAGTTGGCTGCACACAGTGGCTGCTGCAGCAGCCGCAGTGTGGGTTGATTTTAAAAATTGTTATCTTACGCAAATTTCTTGAAATTTGGCAGGTTGTCTTAGATTGATGAGTAGATGAGACCTTCCTATTTTGATCGTGGCTGCCCCCAGGGTGGGTGAATTGAGGGGTGAAGTTGTTTTATCTTATTTTTGTTATACCACATTTGGATGAAAAAGACAATAATACGCTGAAAGAAAATTGTCTTTGTGTGGTGAATGTAATATGATATTTCAGGCATGTAGGGACACTGTTATGACTGCGAGTGTTTAGATCAGCAAGTACATTTTAAATGTGTATATATTTTGCCCACTTGATGAAATTTGATATGCAAGTTGTTTTTTTTTTTGTTTCAACCATGACTACTTTTCCTAAAGTTTGACTTCAAATCCGCCAATGGTAGCAATGGCTGCTTCAGCCATGATTTTTTTTCTCCCAATTTCAACGAAATTTCATATGCAGGTTTAGTTTTATCAGTACTTTTCATAATGGTTGGCTTCAAATCAGCCAATGGTAGCATGGCTGCTGCAGCTGTGTCATTTTTCTTCCAATTTTGACCAACTTGGTCTGAGATGGGTAGTTTCACTGGTAGATTAGCCTTGAATGGGGTCGAAAACTAAGAGTCAACCAATGTAGCATTGCTGCTTCAGACATATATTTTTCACTCCAATTTTAATGGAATTACCAAAAAAAAGTCAATAATTATGGCGCAATTTACTTAAATGTTACGTAAGTTAAGTAATTATAACATTACTCTTAGAAATATACCATAAGATCAAGATAAGCTACAGTGTCATTGACACTTTCGAAACTGCACTGGTAAAGGGATTAACACAACATTGAATGCAGTTGGGACCCAAGCCATGTCAATATCCTTGTCAAATTACGCCTGGATGTCAAATTGTATACTGATCAATCCATAAATGGTGAGACTATAGCATAATAAAAAGCCATGTAGAAACTGCACTTTTAAAAGTCTACGCAACATTGCATGCTTTCGGGACCCACCCATGTCATTTTTCGACTCCTCCCATGGGGCCAACTTTGTTTGGGGCCAACCTCTCCCTTGGGCCAACTTCTTTTTCGGGTTGTCTTTGTTTTGGGGCCGACTTCTCTCGTGGGATGACTTTGTATGGGGCCGACTTCTCTTAATAATAATAACTCTTTGGCCATCCACTGATTTGTGGCTGTTCTCATAAGAGAAGGCCATCATTCCCTCTGCCCTCACCCCCTCCTCTCCTCCCAGCATTCAGATATAAAGTGTTTAATAGTGTCCCTCACTTCCCCTTTTTCAACTTCTTCAATCAGATCAGCACTCCTACCCTGTCCCTCGTGTCCCCCCCCCCCCCCCCTCAGCCATCTATCCTTTGTTTCTCCACCCCATTTCTTTATTATTCTTCCAGTAAATTTTAATCTATGAGGTATATACTATGGGCATTCCAAGAGAAAATGTCCCAGGGTCTTCACTACTCCAGAGTGCCACATTTGGCATCCCTTTTCCCCATCTCTCCCAATTTCCCCCCTAAGCTCCAGTGATCTTGATCTCAGTTTGAACAGTAGTGACCCCCAAAGGTGCCATCTAGGTACTTTTCAAAGTTCTTTATATTGTAACCCCTGCAGTGATCTTTTCACGCTAACTCCTGCTCGCCAGTTTCGATTGCAGTATATGCTCAACCAGCCTGGAAACCTCATACATGCGTCTTGTGGGCCAATTTGTTTTGTGCTGACTTCTCTCGGGGATCGACTTTGTTTGGGACGACTTCTCTTATGTTCAAAAACATGTGGTCAAATGACTTTTTAAAAGACCCAAAAGACCCGGATCCTCACACCTAATTTTGGTAAACATGGCTTCCCCAGGAATTAGGCACGGCAATAGGCAATGTAGTTGTTAAACATGCGGCAATCTAGCATGGGTTCTACCACGATATTGCCGATTGTCGAGGCTAATTTTGATAAACATGGCACCCCAGGCAACTTGTGGTATTTATTTATTAACTTAGCCAATTACGGAATAGTCATTGTAGTGTTAAAAAAATGTGGTACTCTATCGTGTGTTTTACCACGATACTGCCGACCGCCCAGCCGAGGCTAATTTTGATGTGATATACACATGTGAGTCTCGTTGTCCCAGAAAATTGTGGGCATGAAGAAAATCTGCAATGCAGTGGTAAGTGGCATTCTACCATGATTTGTACAACGACATTGCGAGTCATGATCATGGCTGATTTTGAAAAGTACATTGTAGACTGTGTTTTGACCAATGAGTGGGGCTGTTTTAGTCAACTAGCAGCGACATTTTTACCAAAATTGGGGCCATTGTGACCAACTCCAGAGGACAATATGTTTCACGCATTGGCCAACTTGTGTGAAAACGTCCCTACTCCGGTCAGTAACATCATACAGTGGAGTCCACTTAATTGGGCATCACTTAATTATATATTCCAGTTAATCAAATATGATGACCACAAAACCATTCAGTATACATTCAGTACAAATTTGACCTGTTAATTGCATATGTGTTGAAAAGTAAACTTCTCTTAATTGAATAAAAAATCTTGCAGTCTGTCGAAGAATTATTTTGACAACCAGCAAATTCCCACATTGATATACCTTTTAGCCTCTGTACACCCAATTTTGGTATTTAACCTATTATATTTTTTTTTTGCCGAGCTGAATGAGCTCTGTCAAACAAGATATAATAGAATAAATAGTCAATTTATCACTATTAGATAGGAAAATGGCCCAGTCCTGTTAATTGTATACTCCTGTTAATTGAATATAGATTTTTCTGACAAAGTGGATATTCAATTAACAAGATTCCACTGTACTATCGGCAGGTGCCGTTTTGACCAATGAGAGTGGGGCTGTTTTGGCCAATGAGTGGGGCGGTTTTGAGAACTGGTGGGGGACGTTTTGACCGAAAGGTTTCTCGACAATGCGTTTCTATGGCAACTCATATCAGTGAAGTCGTTCCCAAAATTGGGGACGACTTGTACTCACAATTGGACAACTCGTACCCAAGGTCGGAAGCTCGTACCAGTGGCTGGTCAACTTGTACCTGGTGTTTAATTGTGTGGATGAAGGCAATTAATGGCTTAAGAAATATAGAATAGGAGTGCTTGCTTTTGTTGGGGGGGG